>CM052900.1:35933112-36354917 GCA_028534135.1 Potos flavus
AAGAACCAGGATACCAAAAGTTAAGCTCATACAGCTGCAAACCATATCACTTCTTGGTAACAATGCAGACCTCATAAACCTAAAGAAGAGAAAGAAAAGAAAACTTTTGTTACTTTCCTTTTTTGCTTGTCACTTATATACAGGCTATGTGAGAGTATAATTTGTAGGTATAACACATTTAAAAAAAAAGTTATCTTCATTGGATAGAATTGAATGGTGGTCGCTGATAGGAATAGGGCGTCCTCTATCTCTTATCTCTGTCTCTGACTCTTTTCTCTTTCTCTTTTTCTCTGTCATGAGACTGTGTGTGACAGGGCCACCTGTCTTTTAAATTTTTTTTCTTAACTTTTTTTTTTTTTTTATGTGTAGGTGCATGTCTTGGGGATTTAAAAATTTCAAGGCTGGTTTACTTATGCAAAGCATGCCTACGTCTGGAATTCTTAGGGAAAGAAAGCGACTCCATATTGTCCGAATTCCTCAAGGGACAGAAAAAAATTGGAGACTGTTGAAATGCAGATTTTAAGTAATTTTTTTAAATATTATTTTGGGTTCTGCGACATTATTGTGAAAAATTAAAGTCGTTGTGCAATACTTAATTCAGACATGTACCACGAGTTAATGGTAGACTAACACTGGGGGGCGGGGTCTAGGCATCATGCTTTCGTCAGCATACTCTTGAGCTTTTAAGTCTACTATGTCTGAACTGTGGTTTCTTGTTTATCCTTTTTTCCTTAGTTGGACTGTAATGTATGGTCTGTCAACCTGTGAATCTTTAAAGTATGATTCAGGTATTGTTGTATTCTTTACTGTGTAATAAAAAAGTTTAAAAAAAAATCTGTATTCTCTGCCTCCCTTCTCAGTGTGTGCCATGGCTGCCCCTCCCCCTCTCCCCTCTCCCCACCCCACCCCACCTTCCCTGCAGCCCCGACCTGGGAGTCCGCCCTCCCGCAGGGCTGACACACATCTGTAGCCATCCAGCTATGAAGCATGCCTCTGAAACAGGAATTGGCCTATCCGTGATTGGTGAATAGGGAATGATGTCAGAACAACGCAAAAGTCAAGGTGGGCAGGAATGCTACCCAGGCAACAGGTGTGGAGGGAGAATTCCATCTTTCCAGAGGAGCGGAGCCCTTGCCTGGCTTAGGTTAGTGGCTGCATAGACGGGGCCACAGAGGCCCTTTGGCCGTATTTTCATGAAATTAGGAATGAACGCCTACACTGGTCCACCTCTCCGGAGAGGTTCCTCCCAAACTTAGAGGAGGCTCTGGCTGTTCTATTGCTCGGCTCCCTGGGCACGCCCGGCTGGGGCAGAGCTTGCTTCCATCTGCCGCGTCCGCCATCCTTCTTTAATAAAGCATAGCCAGCATTTTCACTCTGGTTTTTGTCCATTGTTAACCGTCGGCTGTGGCAGTCTCTAACTTGGCCAGGACGTCCGAATCCTCCCCTTGACGTGGATTTTCACGTGCTCTAGTTAAAAAGTTGGTCAGAGCTTGAAGCCCTAACCCTTCTTGCCCCCACCCCATGAACCCTCTTCATTTTTATGTGTAATTTTCAGAACCACGGGATTTTAGTTTCATTTTGGTTCGTGTTTTTGTTTTTGTTTTGTTTTGTTCTGTTTTAGTAATGTATGTATCACATTGTAGCAGCAGTTTCTTTTCCCTCTGAATGTTCTGGACTTTGTGGGCCAAAAAATAGTTACAAGGGACAGGGAGACCAAGCCTGTGCAAAAAAGGCTGTGTCTGGAGAGAGGGCATGAAAGTCGATGCTGGTTAAATGGGAGGGTGTCTTGGGACCATCATTCAGCCTCCTCTATGAGCCAGCTGGGTTCCTGTCGCAGGGTGTGGCTTCTTAAGCCCGTCTTCCTGGGAAATGTGGTTTTTCTCACATTTCTTACTCTAAAAACGGGGGGTGGGGGGGGAGAGTTTTAATTAGTAACAGAAACCTCCAAACCCTCCCATTTGCAGTAGGTTTGGATACTTAATGATTTATTTTCACAAAAGACAAACCAGCCTGACCTAAATTGCCTATCCTTTAATATGTTCATGTATCTTTTTTTTTTTTCTTCGAAGTGGAACAGGCCAGAAACTAGCAGACAAGATCAGAAATGGGACCCAATGAAATAGTTCCCTTATAAGTAGTTCTTGAAAACACCTCTGTGACATTTTCATGCAAATGGATATGTTGGGTAAATGGGAAATGCTTTGTAGTTTATATGAAAAATATGAGCAAATCCAGAGGCTTCTAGGTGGTGGACCCCATTTTTTTCTATAAGTGTTATTGTTGTATTTGATATTACAAAAGAATGTGTCTGCCATGAACGAACATACAAGCTATTTCTCTGCAGTGGGTGTGGAGGGAATGAGCAAAGGGGCACTATTCTGTATGGGTGTATATACACCCTAACTCCAAGGTGAATAAATAAAGTTGTGTTTGCTCAAATCTGTCCCTGGTCAGTCTGTTCTCAGTCATACTGGGGAAACTGAGTCAGACAAATACAGGCAGTGTTTTTTTGTTTTTTGTTTTTTCCATCTTACCTCTCAATCTGTATAAGCAGGGATGTAGGGTCAAGTTCATTACTTCCTTGCTTTTGGAATTTTGAGGTTCCAGTAGCATTTGTTGAAAACTCTTCAACGTTATACATGGGGCGTCACGAGAACTTAAGATCGAGACAATAAAATTGTCTATTTTACTATAATAAGAATAACATTTGAATGGGGGGGAAACTTCTGACAGGTAAGAGAAAGTAATATCTGCTCTTAGTTCTTCATGCCAGTGTTCTGTTAGAGTTTTGTACTGCACTGTCAGGAAAGAGATAAATGATCCAGTGGGAATCTGAGAGAGTGGGGGGAACACGGCTGCCTGGACACCGTGGCGGTCCCTACATAAATCAATGGCAACTGGAGCCCTTTTCAGGGCCTCGTGCAGGGCCAAGCACCCAGTTAGCACTCAATAAATATTAATTGTGAATACAACCGTGAGTCTGCAGCTAGGATGATGTGGTGCCGGTTTTCCCAGAAATGAACAAATTGGCTGGAGGAACAGAGCGCCAGGGAAATGATTTAACCGCTTGAGGGAGTGAAGAGGGAAGATCAAACCATTTGCAGCTCCTCAGACAGGGATACGAGGCCGTGCGACGACTGCTTACAAACATCGGGAGACACCAGTGCCGAAGGGGCGAGGGAACCGTTCAATTCACTGTGTGACAGAAGGACTATGGTTACTGGTGACAAACATACAATTGTTACGGTTCTCTCAACTTATTTGTGTAGCACACCACTGGCAAGGCTTAGAAAATACTTTGGGATTTCAGACAGTGATCAGCCCACAGCGAAAACCGGTGTAACCGGGACCTCAGTGGCTCTGCTCTGCCCACTTAGGGTGCCTCTAGGATCTGGATTCCCACCTCTCCCCCATTCGCCTTAGGTTTCTTTCCTCTCTTTGAGTCTTCTGTCTCCTCTCCTAGGTCTACACGTGACAGGCTTTTTAACATTTGGAACCATTTCCCTTCTTTTATTTTAGTACTTTCTTCTTCAGACCATACCCATCTTCCTTCCTTACAATACCAGGAAGGCTCCTCTGTGACGCTTCAAAGAGGCCGGCTCACCCTTGTTCTGTCAGAACCGAAGCCTAGGCAACATGGCCCCCAGATGCCAGCGAGTCTGACAGCGACTTGCTGCCCGAGTCACTCAACAGTGCAGAGATCTCTAAGACCCACCGGACTCTGGTCTCAGTCAGAGCTACTTCTGGCACAGGAAAAACTAATGTAAACAGTTGATGTTACCATCAAAGGTTACATCCTACCTCCCTTGAGTGTATCAACATAATCCACCAAGCCGCTTAAGAGGAAGTGGTGACCATACTGTAGACATGGAGGGTGGGGAAAAGACTAGGGAAGGTGCCACGTAAATGTTCTGTGACAGGAGGTGAGAATGAAAGTGGGTAAAATGTGATCATGATCATACTTCATATGCTGGGGTTGAGCAAATTAGTAGCATATACTTTCTTCAATATACAATCATGTCTCAATTATTGAGAGATCATCCCATCTCTCTAGGGATTTCTTACTTTCCATTACCCTCTGCAGCTCTCATTATTACTATTTAAATGATTTCTGGCAGATCACCACAACATTGAGTCACAGGCCTTCTGGGCTTGGGAAAGAAAGAGGTTTCTCTTCTTTTAAAAAGCTAACAAAACAAATGAACAACAACAAAATAGACCGTCAACAGCTGCCACCACCTTGGGAAAGTCCGATGTCAATGAATGCCTTCCAAATGTTGTTCTACTTAAGTTGCTTCAAAATGACCTGGACTGTCTAAAAATTGATTTCTGGGCCTCCCTGCTGACCTCCAGAGTCAGATTCTCTAGGGAGACATTTGTAAATAAGATAAATATCTGTCCTCCTGGGGCTTATATTCTGGTAGGAGAGAAAGATAAACAAGTAATTAGATAAATGACAAGGGCTAGAAAGAAACATCAAAGCGGGTAGGGCCATAGTGGTGGACTCCAGTGGCCCTGCATTCGTTAGGATAGCCATGGCAGGAAGGCCCCTCCAAGGAAGTGACCTTGAAGAAGAAACTTGGATGTAGAATGAGCCGCATGAACTTCTGAGGGGGAAGCATGCCAGGCAGGCAGAGGGAATAAGTGTGGCGCTTGGAAATGGGAGTGAGCTGGAGGGCTTGAGGAACTGGGAGTGGTAGGACGTTGAAGACGGCAATAGGGCCGAGGTCAAGTTAAGCACAAGGCAGGATCTGCAGGGCCTTCCAGGGAACGTGAGACATTTTCGTTTTCTTGTAAGCAAGATCTGCAGCCACGTTTAGGGACCACTGATGGTGACGGTGGAGTCATAGTGATCCTGTGCTTATTGAAGAACTATGCGACTGAAGGGCTGGGGCAGGAGCGTGGTCACCAGAGGATGGGGGCAAGTGCACAGTTTCCACATCAGCTCAGTTATAACTCGATTTGGAGGGAGTCTGCCTTTACTTTGGGCAATGCTCTCAGGAGAAGCAGCACAGGAATGAGGGCAAGGAGATGCCACAAATAAAAGAAGGTGTGAAGGTGCTATGGTCTGAATGTGTCCCCTGGACGTGGGGGCCCTTGGGAAGGGATGGGGCCAAAATGATGGGGGCGGTGTTCTTATAAAATGACTCCGCAGACATCCCCAGCTCTTCCACAGGGTGAGGACACAGTCCGCGACCCAGAAGAGGGCTCTCATCCGATCATGATGACGCCCTGAGCTTAGACTTCCAACCTCTAGAACTGTGAGCATAAATTTCTGCGGTTAATAAGCCCCCAAGCCTGTGGCATTTTGTGGTAGCCGCCCTAACGGACTACGACAGACCGAGAGAACATTCCTAGTAGAGGTGACTCCATGAGTATAAGCATAGATGCCAAAACCAACACGGCGTGCCTGGACAGAAGCCTACTCCGGAATTCTGCTGAAACATAAGAAATAAGGCAGTGTTGGTCCCCCCAGCACCCTCCACCCCACACTCAGAAGGGAGGGAGAGTTTCATAATAATAGCCTTTCTTAGGAGACTGGTAATGGCTTGACTTACTTCTTGTGTGCAAAATGTAAATAAATCATTGATTCCTTGCTTACTTGAAAATGAAGTCAATATTGTCTTTGACAAAGAGAAAGAGTTTTGTATTCCCAATTAAACTTGTTGCAAAGTTGTTTTAGATGGTGGATACTGCTATTTAAAACTGATCTGAACATGAGATGAAGGATAGAGAGTCTGCAAAAAACCAACAACAGCCTTTTACAATTCCACTTATTTCAATTGTGTGTTTTGCTGACAAAGTCACAGACAGTAAAATTAAGGTAAGTGCAAACTGCCCATTTTGATGGCAAGGAATATATTCTTTTTGCTCTGTTAGCAAAGACTTTAAAAGATGTTAGCAAGGTTCTTCTTTCTACTATTCCACCGTTTAATATAAACGTAGGCACCAGGTCTGGCTGTGGAATTGAACTGAATATAAGGAGTATATTGTGTATATGTGTATACACATACACACACATTTGTGCCACACACATAACACACATACACATTGCATAAACTATATAGTATATTCGTGTACTTTCATGAACTCTTCTTACAATGTTGTCATCTAAGTTAATTTCAGTACCTCGGTCACCCTTCTATGGCTCTGGGTCAAAATACAAAATATGCTTGTTAAAGGTCTTAGGTCGATAATCCAAGGCCGGAACAGAAACTACTACTAAGAGAGCTGTTGCTTGGTCAATGAGTAACTCAGCATTTCTCAAACCTTGTTCACTGAAATTCTGGTTCCAGAAGTCGTTAGCAGGCACCCCACAGCGAAAAATGTAAAAAGCATTCAGTGATCCACGCATGGGTAATGTTATAATTTATATCCCTTAAAGGATCTGCAAAGTCTTGCGTTGGAATAATGAGGTAGTTTCGTATACCCTGACATTTCCCAAACTTATTTGAACACTTTCATAAGTGTTCATAAGACGTCTATTCATACGAACTTCTATAACCCTATAACTTCTAACCCTCTCACCTATCACATTTGTCATAAACAACTTCACATGGAAATAAATCTTAGCAGTCTCTTCCCTTGTATTTCATTTACAAAGGTCAGCTTCTTACCACCTTCAACTACACACCTACCACAACAGTCTGATGGTCTTCCCCAAATTCATCGTTTTAGTTTTGAGGAATTCAGAGAGGGACCTTCCTTGGCAGCCCAGTAGTCTCCAGAATGAAGGCTGCTCATCACGGTCTGGATTTCAGGCTCTTCATAATTAGTCGCCCTCTCTCCTTCGGCTTCTAGATGCCATGACTGTCCTCAGCAAATCTCCTTGCCAGCCGTGCTTATTTATTTATGGGTAAATTAGCTTTCTTCCTCCAGCCTCTGTGCCTTTGTCCGCAACCTCTTCACCACTGGAGTGCTCTTGATGTTTCTCTCTAGTGGGAAAAGTCCCTGTTGGCCCCCCGAGCCCACTTCATTCTCTTCTGTAGCACGAACAAGATCGCTCCCTTCACGAACTCCTCACACTCAGCCCCCCGCACTGCTTCTTTCACTCTCGTGGGCAGTTTGGAAAGTCAAGAGTGTGGCTAAGAACAGCACAGGGTAGGAATAGATTTATTTCCCCAATCTGTCTCACTCAAGTTAGTCTGACTTTCCTAAGTCTCTTCTAACGTATGAACTCGGACAAGATACTTCACCTCTCTTTGGCCCAACTAAATTTTGGGAAGCAGAGGAGACTATATTATGAATCAAAAATGAGCTCATAGTGCAGATTTCATGTGTTTATGCTTTGTGTCTCTAACCACGTTATCAGCACACTGGTCTTGTGCCCTCCCGTCACTCCCAGTGTACCTTGAGGTCCATGTAGCCAATGCTCTGTTGCCTCCATTGCCACTCGTCCTGTGAGTTTGGTTTGCACGTGCGCAGGTGATAACAAATATGTCACCACAGCCACCTGGCCAACAGAGAATGGGAGATGCCGTCCATTGTACAACGCCTCAAATTTCAGATATGCCAAAATGTAAAAGAAGGGGTGTTTTGGAGTAAATGAAATACTATACTATCCTCGTATTACAAATGAGATTCAAAAAAAAAAAAAAAAACTAAACCAAACCAAACAAAAAAAAACAAATGAGATTCAAATAAGTTAAATTACTTTTTTCTGCATTATAAAGCTAATGAGGAGAAAAGCCTGGTAATGTCTCAGAACTGATGTTGAAGCTTTCCTGGATGGCTTACTCCCTCTCTTCAATTGAATGCCTCCCAAATGGATTAAATCAGTAACATCTACAGTGGCTTCTATAAGTGTACATGGCTTAGATGAAGGCACAGTTTTCAATGGGTGATTTTTTCCAAGTGATATTACTGCCCCGCCATGATCTCCGGGACTTAGCATCAGGAGCTCTAAGGCAAATACCTCGGAGGCAAGCTGCTCTCCTTCTCCAGCTTCCAGTGAGAAAGTTAGCCTCCAAGTATAGCCTCGGGTGCACATCTGGCAATGGGGAGGGAATGTATGGAAAAGAACGGAGTCGGTCCATCCACCCACCCATTCTTCCAGCCCCTGTACGTGCACTAGACTCAGAATTTCAGGATAGGGAATGTAGTTGGGAGGCTTGGGGTTGCTCAGTTAGTGTGTTCTTATTGGGAGGTAGTTTGCATCATGATTAACACCCCGGCTTTGGACGTAGTTGCCGTACTGACTGAATCATTTACCAGCCTTGGACAAGGATTTGTCCAAAAACTCAGTTTCCTCATTTGTGATATTAGAAAAATGAATTGGCTGTCTCATTAAATGAGATAATGCACATACAGTACTTAGTAGAATGGCCGGCACAGGGTAAGGATGCAATAATTGATTGCTGTTATAATTTTTAATGCATTAAAAAATCTAAATATAAACGCAAGCAGAAGGCAGAATTCAAAAGGAGTGGAAGAGGCTCTACTATTCCTTCCTTCTTGGCTGATTCCCTGCAAATTCATTGAAAATGATAGCAGCCCTGTTTTGAAAAATGCAATCTAATTTGCATCTGCCGGGCTTTCCAGTTCCTGATGCCCTTCTTTTTTGCTTATCGAGTGTCTAATTCTGTAGAGTCGGTAGATCAGCCTTTATCCTGGTTGTTAGTGATTATGCTTTGTTGTCCTCCTTCTTACTAATCATTTACATTTCGGAATCAACAAGAGCTAAATAAACTATTGCAGGCTGACTCCTCACCGAATGGTCCTGCCATTGGGGCTATTTTAGCGGAAAGAAGCTGGCAAGCTCCAGGGACCAAGAGCCTGCCCCGTCCGCGCATTCGTACCAGACGGCTATCAGTCTGGAGCAACTCTGTTGTGGCCTTTCTTTTTCTCCATGGAGAGAAGTGATTTTTTCTTTCACCTCTCACAATCTCGGGGAAGGTCTTAGAAAATACAGATTTCGAGCCTTATTCATCCAATTACCGATCAGGAAAGGTTAGGAGAAGTTTTTTTGGTTTTCTTTTCACATGCTGTGCATCTCATGGGATGGAAATGCACAGAGTATGTATTGTAAAATAATGTAAAAATCAGGAACCTGTATTGAGTGCTCAGTGTTGGAATGCATCATCTCAGCAAATCCTCATAAGGCCTGTGAGGGGGGTATTATTATAGTTGAGTCATTTTATCATTTTCATGTATTTTAAATTTATTTTGAGTGTATTTTATGATTTACCTTTATAAAGCGTTACCATAATAATTATCGTGATACGTGAGGAAATACGGAGACACAGGAGGTCTTCTAAATTGCCTCAGGTCACACAGTCAGCATTTGAATCCCGGCCATCTGAGTCCCAAGCCTGCCTTCTTGCTTCTTTGTGCTGCAAATGTTAAGGGTTTTTCTAGCTCTAAAATAAGATTCTATGTTGCTAACTCATTTAAATGCTATTCTTTATTTGGGTTTTAAAATGTTTAGTGAAAAAGCATGTTATAATTTGGGGGAACAGCTGTATACTTCATTTCTCTTTTGTAGCCTGGATAACGGAGTGCTCTTTAAAAGTAAAATCATGCTCCTTATTCTTCCCTTAGAAGAACCGGGTAAGTGGCTCTTTGCAAAGCAACGAAGTAAGAAATGTATTATCCCCCAATTGGGTGAAATGCATGCCATTAGGAGGAGTAAGATCCATAATCTAAGTCATTCTCTCTCCATGGTAAAATGTTCTTGTGCCTTAATTAAGGAAGAGAGAACATGAGAGTTCAATAAGAGTCAAAGTCTGTCCTGTTGTGAGGCGTCTTAATGGATTTTCACACCTGATTTCCATCCGCAGATGTAATCAGTAAGAATGGAAGAGGTCTGAGGAGAGAGCTCTTATGGAGTTCAAGGAAGCAACACTCCAGATATTGTAGTTAGAGATGAGGTTTACAAGAGCAAATCGATGTTTTTTCATCATTTCTACCAGGAGTATTAATCAATATGATCAATACGACTACTTAAGAAACAATGTTTGGACACAAACATTGGAAAGGAAGAGTGGTAGTGAATACTCTATTATATGTTAACTAGCTCTGGACTTTGGAGAGGCAATGTCACAGTCAATGTGATATATAGCCACCATAATCATTATACGGTGTTTTGAGGCCAGTTTGTGCATGTGTGGCAATTAAAAATGATACAAAATTGATTCTCTAAAGTAACCCTTCTAGAAATGATACATTCGAGCTTGGGTTGTTGGAAACCCATATCGTCAATGCATTTATCTTCCCACTTGCTAAGGAGTCACTTGTACGTTGTATTTGATCTAAATAAATAAAAGCCTTTTTTTTTTGCTACTACCCGTTGAAAGAATTTATTCAACCAATATTAATTGCTAAGTTCTGTATCAAGGCAGGGCCTGCAATTTGCCCAGAGGCGAATGAGAATGACTCACAATTTCATGGAATTTACGACATGGTGAGGCAGTAAGAAAACCAGTGGGACCAGGACTCAAAGCAAGTGTGTAGACTGTCAGAACTCCCTGGTTTTATATATCATCTAAGATCACTTCCTAAATCTATTAGAAACAGAATTCTCAGGGAACCTGCGTGGCTTAGTCGATTAAGCGTCTGACTCTTGATTTTAGCTCAGGTCATGATCTCAGGGTCGTGAGATCGAGCCCTGCGTTGGGCTCTGCTCAGTGCGGAGTCTGCTTGAGATTCTCCCTCTGCCTCTCCCTCTGCCTCTGCCCCCCTGCTCGCTGTTTCTCTCTCTCTCTTTCAAATAAATAAATAAATCTTAAAAAAAAAAAAAAAGAAACAGTTCTCCCTCTGTTCTCTGAGAGTCTTAGTATCAGACTTATTTATTCATGTTAACATTTTGTAGGTGTTCACTTGGCATATATTTACAAACTTGCTGTTTAAATACTGCCGAGACTTTTGTCTCGTGAAAATACATGGAAACCAATCTGAGTAAGGACAGCCAGACTTGACCAAAAGTTAGAACTCTATTCTTAGCAGCTCTGTCTTTCCTCAGGCTCCTTCTTCTCAGGACCTCTGCCCTGTTCTTTCTGTGAACCAGCTTCCTCTAAAAAGAACCATAGTTTCTGTTCCCCTGAAATCTTGGCTCCATGTGATTTGGGGTGACCATTTTAGTGGACATATGTCCCCTCGGTAGCCACTGAGCATGTTATGAATAGACTTCCTATATTTGGGCCATTTCCCAAATTGAAAAGCCAAAACTCTGTTTTCCAGCCTCTAATGGGGAATAAGCTTTACCAAACAGAACTGCTGTCCTGGGATGGTTTTATTCGGAGGGATATCATGAAAACAGTGTAGTTGCTACATAGAATCTGTATTTTCATGAGATTAGCAGAGCATGGAGGAGAACTATCAGGCATTCCCAGGGCAGTAATGGCGGCTATCCCAGTGATAGTGATGATACACACACATGCAGTGTTGACGGGGTTAGCAGCCATGTCTGTGCCTAGAAGGGCCTCTACTGGCAAGGCTTAATATACAATTTGGGGATTTTTCTGGGATGTAAGACTTCCAGCCTCTGAAGTTTCCATTAGTTTCCTAATGGCTTTTAATAAACTCATTTTCTATTTAAACTAGCTTAAGTGGGTTATGTTGCTTATAGGCAAGATCTTTGATTACAGATTTCAATTTCAAAACTGTAATATTCGATAGGTTCAGAATTCAGAACTATCAAGTGTAATGAGTCTTATGAAGCAATAGGCATACCCTAATGTGATAAAACAGATAGGTCGTCCTGATTCTAAGATTGTCAGAAGAGATAGGAAGAGTGTGAGAACTGAGAGCTTAGTGATTTGCAGTGCAGGATTTGCGGTCAAAGTGAGATTCGAGTCCTAGCTTTATTACTCATTAACTGTCTTGACCCAGTTGCTTAATCATTTGGGTTTTCATCATTTGGGTTTTCATCATTTTGATCTGTAAATAAGGATAGCAAAATTATATTTTGCTTGGCATAGGAGGAGTGGTCAGTAAAAGTAAGCTCTCCTTAGGGTGCTTCTGTAGGTATTCACTTTGATTTTTGTGATTTGTTGATAATGGTAATTACTTGCTGGTTTATTGTTCAGGAATCTTAACGGAGACAATATGACCACGATCACCATTGGTTCCTCATGTCATGCTAGCTGGATTAGTCAGGATAGAATAACTGATGCAACAAGTAACACTAAAATATCAGAGGCTGAACACGTTTGTGGTTTATTTTATATTTGGGCAACAGTCAACTCATTGTTGGTCACTTCTTATCCAAGTGGCAATTCTAGGACCTAGATCTTTCTGCTTTTCCTCTCTTCCCTCTTCTAAGTTCTTGGGAGTCCCCTGCAGTTAGCCAATGGATGGGAGGGGGGCGGGGGGAAGCAATGAATTGTTGTACGAAGGAGAGATCTACAAGATAGGACTGCCAAGTGTCACGCATCACTTCTGCCCATATTCTATTGACTAGAACAGTCTCATAAAGCAGCATCTAAGTGCAAGGAAGGCTTGAATATATCTGTGTCTTAAATATATCACGTAACTGTGTGTCTAGAAAGAACAGGGATACGATTTGGTGAACAACTAGCTGGTCTTCCCCTGTTTTACTCTTTTAGTCTTGACAAACAGAGCAGAGTCTCCAAATGGGGATGGAACAGCATCCAGTATCTTGCTTAGAATTTTGTCATTGAGGGCACCTGGGTGGCTCGGTCGGTTAGGTGCCTGCCTTTGCCTCAGGTCACGATCCTGGGGCCCTGGGATGGAGCTCCACGTCCAGCTCCCTGCTCATCCGGGAGCCTGCTTCTCCCTCTCCCCTCTGCTTGTGTTCTCTCTTGCTATCTCTCTCTCTCTCTCAAATAAATAAATAAAATCTTAAAAAATAAAAAGAATTTTGTCATCTAAATTGACTGTGAGTCTCCTCATGTGTTTCTTTGGACACTGAATACAAATCCCAGCCCAAAGGCATATATGAGTAGAACAATCATAATTCACATTCTTGCTCATTCTGGATAAATATGGCTGGATTTAGCTATTGCCACATACTGGAGGCAATTCTTGTCTTAAACAGAAAGAGATCTAGATTCTTTTTTTTTTTTTTTAATTAACATGTAATGTATTATCTGTTTCAGGGGTACAGGTCTGTGATTTGTCAGTCTTATATAACACCCAGTGCTCATTAAGACACATACCCTCCCCAATGTCCATCACCCAGTTACCCTATCCCCCCACCCCCTCCCCTCCAGCAGCCCTGTTTGTTTCCTAAGATTAAGAGTCTCTTTATGTTTTGTCTCTCTCTCTGATTTTGTCTTGTTTCATTTTTTCCTCTCTTCCCCTATGATCCTCTGACTTGTTTCTTAAATTCCACCTATCAGTGAGATCATATCATAATTGTCTTTCTCTGACTGACTTATTTTGCTTAGCATAATACCCTCTAGTTCCATCCATGTCATTGCAAATGGCAAGATTTTAATTTCTGATGGCTGTGTAATATTCCATCATATATATCTATACTACATCTTCTTTATCCATTCATCTGTCAATGGACATCTGGGCTCTTTCCATAGTTTGGCTATTGTGGACATTGCTACTATAAATATTGGGGTACAGGTACCCCTTCGGATCACTATATTTGTATCTTTGGGGTAAATACCCAGTAGTGCAATTGCTAGATCATAGGGTAGCTCTATTTTCAACTTTTCGAGGAACCTCCATACTGTTTTCCAGAGTGGCTGCCCCAGCTTGCATTCCTACCAGCAGTGTAAGAGGATTCTCCTTTCTCTGGGTCCTTGCCAACATTTGTTATTTCTTGTCTTGTTAATTTTAGCCATTCTGACTGGTGTGAGGTGGTATCTCATTGTGGTTTTGATTTGTATTTCCCTGATGCCGAGTGATGTTGAGCACTTTTTCATGTATCCGTTGGCCATTTAGATGTCTTCTTTGCAAACAGACCCAGATTCTGTTTATTTATTAATTACCAGAAATACAAATCCTCATATCTGGAAATTTAAACTGTGCTTTTATGGTGGTTGATTGATTAAAAGAAGCAAACTGGTTTAAAAAAGAATCTACCTCAGCTTTTTGAGTTGGGATTGCTTCTTGGCCTTGTAAACTGTGCTGACGCAAGGCCTCTAAGTGGTCATAATTTTTATCTCTAACTGTACTATTGAGTTCTGAAATGTCAACATGCGCATTTTTATTCTAAAAAATTAAAAAAAGATTTAAAATATTTAATGGAAAGTTAATGCCAATGCATTGCATTGCATAACTTTGAAGAGATAAATGTGAATTCTCATTAAATCAACAAACATAATACCAATTATCTCTTTTTCATGAAAGTGTCAAACACAGACTGTGTATTCCCTGTTCAAAGGTAAGGTAAAACAACACTAAACAATAATCTCAGATCCAATTTATGATACCTTATTGGTCACTCATTATTACTGCTCTGAATTTTGAGTTCTGACACATGGTGCATCACTCGCTTCTCTTCCAGGTATAAGAAACACAAAGGGACCAGTGGCAAGATTGCTATGTTGATGATGGAACTTTCTCATGGAACCAGAAAGGCTTCAGGATGACAAATATGTGGCATATTCCCTGCCAGGCAGGCATCACTAATGAGTGTACCCTTTTCTCCTGAATCCATTCTCGATCTCAGAATTCTATTCTTAATCCAAGTGACGTTCTTTCAATATATCAGAATTATCACTTGTAAGGAAACCCTGTTATAATCCTCATGCTAAACAATGGTGGCCTGATAACAGGTGTTAAAAGAGATGGGAAGTAAAGAACATCCAAGTGTCCATTGTTGAAACTGGGTGGACTTAAGCCTCCAGTTCTCAATGTGTGTTGATGAGAGGATCCTTTGGATCGTCAATAGCCAGGTCAGACTTGGGCGGGGCTGAGGGGACTGAACTGGAGTTCAGAGGCACCACGACACGTGGAGACATTGTGTTCACACCAGCCGTATGGCTTTGGTTTGACCTCAGTAGACGGTGTTTCTTCAGGAGAGCAAGTGAAGCTCCTCAGAGTTGTGGAGAATGACTAGAGTCACACAGCAGACTCTGAAAGAAGGAATGCCAGCACAGTTTTACGTTCCTGGAAACGGTTTATTTTCTTTGTCATTAGGAAGACAGACTAAAGCTAAGGTTCCCATGGTTTATCGAATGAAAGCAGCTTGGGTTGGCTAACTGACCCTCATTTGTCCTGTCCAAACTGAGTGTGTCAAAGGTGTCATCTTAACTGGCAATCGAGGTATGTTAAAATGTCAAGGCTGAGGGGAACCTTAAAGAAAATATGCTCAAAAGTAATTTTTTTTTTTTTTTTTTAACCACAGAACCCTTGGTAAAGGCAAACTCAAACAAGAAATCTGGATATAAAAGGGAGATAAATCCGGAAGTGATGGAATTGAAGCTGGGAAAACAAAACCAAGTCCAACCCAGTTGGCATCCTTCTCTCTCTCTTGGAGTGAGCTCTGCTTTGGAAACCTCTGCCCCAGACCCACACACTCTAGAGATAAGGAAACAGATCTCTAGAGTTTTTAATGCTATTTTTCACGGGGCTAATGTGTAATGAGTTGAGACTACTGTAACACAATGGTCACTGACAGGTCATAGGGCTCCTTTCTGATGATAACACCAGAGATTGTGGGACAGGGACTGAAGCAGAGAGGTTTAGCAGAGGTCAGATACATTGGACAGCGGGTAGCTTTCAAAGCAGGTTGGCGTTTTGCTGTCTTACGTTATTAGCACGCCCACCGATTGGTAGGAAGCAACATCACCAGAGGGACCAGGTCGGTGTTTGAGTCACAGACAGGACAGCGGCTTCACCAGAATAGATTACACTAAGCAGCTGGTAAAGCCAAGTAGCCAAGCTGGCGATGCTGACACACCGGGCGACCCCCGGGATCACTCCCTTGCCAGAAAGCATTTATTGTAAATGTGTTTCGTTTTCCGAGTTACTGAATAACAGGCACCAAAACTGTTCTTCAGCCCAGTATTTTCCGAAGTGTTTGGGGTAGTCCTGCTGTTCACCAAAAAATTTCGCATCTTTGTCTTTGAAGCATATGGCGGAATTAAACTTCCAATTTGACATTAAAGTTGGACACGGCAATAGTATTTGCCTTGACCAATGAGCTTTGACGGAATGAGAGCAATGTGACTTCCTGGAGGGAGTTTGAAGAGTAGTGTGTGATTTGCTGAATGTCTTCCCCGCTGTTGTAGTCACTGTGAAAAAGTAAACCAAATCCACCTTGTTCTCTAACGAGTGGAGTGTGGTATGAGTGAAAGACAAATTTTATCACGTTATGTCACTAATATTTTGAGGTTGCTTCTTACCACGGTGTGACCAAGCGTGTCCTGATCAGTATGGTTTTGCATATGTTGTTAGTTGTTGGCTGTGAAATGACACCGTGGTCAAATAAATTCGAGAATATTCCAATTTAAACGAAAGTGTGAGTGTGTGTGTATGTGTGTGTGTGTGTGTGTGTGTGTTTTAGGACTTCTGGAAGCCTTCACTATGCTAATATAAAATGCAAATTTCCAGTGCTTCTCAAACTTATGTGACTCCAGCAGTCTTTTTTTTTTTCTGTGAAGCATTTCCAATGAAATGCTAGCTTAGAAAAATCAATACATATGATATTTAGTGGAAAAACATAATAACACACTCAGCAAATGCACCTTTAAATAGGAAGTGTGTTGGTAAGTGGGTGTGTGCGTTGTGTGTATGTGTGTGAGAGAGAGAGACTAGAAAGGGAGGGATTCTTTTCTGCATCTATTTTCTGTTCTACTTTATCTGAAGGAAGAAGATAGAATTTAGGTCTAAGTTTAAGAACATTTTTATTTGCTTTAGTGCACTAAGTTGAGTAGGAAGATTTCATGATTGTACTCATTTATATTATTCTTAATAAATAATTTGAAAATAAGTAGATAATTAGAATTTCTCACCAGGACCAAAACTCTATTTTTCTTCCAAAGGTTTATGCTTAGATGAATGAAAATTAGGTGAAATGTTAGATTCAGAATGTTAAAATGCTTTTTCTAACTATAAAGATTTACTTCTCTTGGCAATAAGATAGAGCATGTTAGAATAAAATTCCAGAGCTCTATAATGTTGGTATTAAAGTACCTTCGATATTTGGTTAGTTCTAAGGTTAAAGTGGCTTGGTTTTTTATTTTATTTTATTTTATTTTATTTTATTTTATTTTATTTTATTTATTTTTCAGATATCCAAATGTCTGTAATTGGGGGAGGGGGTGCAGGGGGCACTGGAGGTGGGCCTGGGGCCCTGGTTTTTAAAGCCTCATGAAAAACCAAAGCCCTAGGTTGTTTGCAGCTTCTAATTGTGCTGAGGGAATTTAGGAAGACACATAACTATTTCAGACTATTTCAGTACTGTCTAACATACGGCTTTCTGTGTACATTGGTGAACTTGGACAAAAGCAAAGGCACACTTTGACCAAGTTCTATTGATTATACACCTTATTTTTTTTTTGGATTTGTCTCTCTTGATTCCAATTCCAAAGCACTTATATTAGCCTATTTAATTTCCAGATCTAAGCTGGATGTGATTCTGGAAATTTCTTCCATAGACTATAGATAGATACCTAGAATCCTATGTCATAAACTATCTGCAAAGTACATGTCATACAACTGATAAGAGGATGTCTAATAAGGTCAATAGGAATTTCCTAAATATTGTGCTAGGAACTGAGGGAAATAAAAAAGGCATAGATGATATAGATTATCCTCCCCTTGAAGAGTCTAAAATATTATTGAGAAAAAGTGTTTTCCTACATAAAACAATTTGATAGTAATACACACCAGTATAGAGCCTGGCACTACATTTTACTGATATCTATAATATAATCATATAAAAATTCAGAGAAGGAAGACAAAATGGGTCACTAGCAAAATGGCCCACCATGCCCTATGTATCAGCAATAAACATTTAGAAAATCTAATAAAAGAAAGTGATTCAATACATAATAGAAAAGAAATGAAGGAAGGAAGGAAAGAAGAAGGGAGAGGAAAAAAGGGAGAGAAGGAGGAATTGGAACGTTTATGCATTTTTGGTGAAAATGTAAAATGGTGCAGCCACTGTGGAAAACAGTTTTGTGGTCTCTCAATAGGTTAAACGTAGAATTACTATATGACCTAGCAATTCCACTCTCCAAGTAATTGAAAATAGATGTTCAAACAAAAACTTGTACATGAGTGTTCATAGCAGCTTTATTCGCACAAGCCAAAGGGTGGGAACAAACCAAATGTCCATCAACTGAAGAATGGACAAACTAAATGCGTAGCCATATGATGGGATATCCCTTGGCCCCAGGAAAGAATGAGATACGATGCACGCCATAAAATGAATGAACCTCGAAAACATTCTGCACATAACTGAAATAAGCCAGACACAAAGGACAAATATGTATGATTCCGCTTACATGAAATCCACTAGAGAAAGAAAGCAGATTTGCGGTTGCCAGGGACTAGGGGGAGAGGGAAAAAGGAGGGGCAGCTTAACCAGTACAGGATTTCTCCGAAGTGATGAAAAAATTTTGAAACTCCATAGTAGTGATGGTTGCACAACATTGTGAATGTACTCTGTGCCACTGAACTGTTCATTTCAAAATGGTTAATTTTTTTTTTTTTAAGATTTTATTCATTTATTTGACACAGAGAGAGAGATCACAAGTAGGCAGAGAGGCAGGCAGAGAGAGAAGGGGAAGCAGGCTCCCCGCTGAGCAGAGAGCCTGATGCAGGGCTCGATCCCAGGACCCTGAGATCATGACCTGAGCTGAAGGCATAGGCTTTAACCACTGAGCCACCCAGGCGCCCCATTTCAAAGTGGTTAAAATAACAAATTTGGTGTTGTTTATTTAACCACAACATATTTATTTTTAAAAAAGATTTATTTATTTACTTGAGATAGAGAGAGAGAGAAATGGCAGAGGGAGAGAAAGTCTCAAGCAGACTGCACCGAGTATAGAGCCTGATGAGGGCTCGATCCCAGGACCCTGAGATCATGACCTGAACCGAAATCAAGAGTTGGACACTTAATGGACTGAGCTTCCCAGGCATCCCAACTGCAACATTTAAAAAGGCCAAGAAGGGGCTCCACTTGGTGTGGAGGCTGCTTAAGATTCTCTCTCTCCCTGGGGCGCCTGGGTGGCTCAGTGGGTTGAAGCCTCTGCCTATGGCGCAGGTCATGATCTCAGGGTCCTGGGATCGAGCCCCGCATGGGGCTCTTTGCTTAGCGGGGAGCCTGCTTCCCCCTGTCTCTGCCTGCCTCTCTGCCTATGTGTGATCTCTCTCTCTGTCAAATAAATAAATGAATAAAAATCTTAAAAAAAAAAAAAGATTCTCTCTCTCCCTCTCCCCTTCTCCCACCACTTGCCTGTGTGTGATCTCTCTAAATAAAAAAATTAATAAAATTAAAAAAATTAAAAGTCCAAGAAAAAAATTAAGAGGAATAATAATTATTGGAGAGGGTTTCTATCACCAGGCAGGGTATTATAAAATTACAAAAACTAACTGAATATTGTACAGATGCTGGAATAAATGGTAGATTAATGGAGCAGAATATAAATCCTCTGAATTAATGTTTATAGTGTTTATTTAGCTTGAGGGGCACCTGGCTGGCTCAGTCAGTAGAGCACATGACTCTTGATCTCCACGAGGGGCATAGAGCTTACTTAAGAAAAGTTCAAAAAGTATTTAGTACCTAATAAAGGTGTTTTTAAAATTGGAGGAAGTTTTTGATTATTTTATAAATGATTATGGGGTAATTGGTGGATAATCAATTGGTTAAAAAATAAGTATAAAATGAAATCTGAACATTAAAAATATAAATAAAAAGATTTGACTAAAATAATGAAATATATAATTATTTAAAACTTCTATACAGTGGAATCAAAAGGTAAAACACAAATGAGAAACTATTTGCAACACATATGACAAAGTCTTGTTATCCTTGATAAATAACGAGATGCTTAGAAAAGGAAATTTAAGACATTTTGATATGGGTTACAAAATAAATTCTTTTTGATATTCCTTTAGAAACGATAACAAAAAAGCAAGTTGATTTTCCATTATTCTTAGTGTCCTGTGCACCACACAGTTGGTTCCAAACATCTTCCTTTCTCTGTCAACCCCACAAAACTCTCCTCAAATGAGACAAGATATAGTCCTCTCATTTATGCCTTTTCTCCAGCCTTCCTGGATATGTCCTTCCTACCTCTCCTTGCTGCCATTTGGGTAGGTTTGTCCCTTCCTAACCTTCTTGGCACGAGTATTGGTCTATACAGGAGGACCTGCCCACCTCTCCAGCGGTGTGACTAATTCAAGCCATTGTTCATACTGCAAACACAACAAAGTGGAAACTGAAACAAGAGAGAAAAAAATGTGGTAAACATCATGTGGAGACAGCAGCTCAAAGACTATTTTGAACACTTTTTCATAATTTTTGTAGTTCATTGGAAGGAGGTAGGCACAGGAGGTTAATGTCCTGAAATGAAATAGGTATAGGCTCAGGGCCATTGTTTTTTTTTCTTTTTTCTTTTCTTTTCTTCTCTTTTCTTTTCTTTTCTTTTCTTTTCTTTTCTTTTCTTTTCTTTTCTTTTCTTTTCTTTTCTTTCTTCTCTTTCTTTCTTTCTTTCTTTCTTTCTTTCTTTCTTTCTTTCTTTCTTTCTTTCGTTTTCTTTTCCCCCCTCTACCACATCAAGAATTTATATGCATTCATGAGGTCAACCCACTGATTTCAGACTGGTGAGACTTATTAACAGACCATTTGATTATGAGGAACTGGTGTTCCAACCAGTGAACAAATACTTAACATTGCAAATCAAGAATGCAAGTTAAAACTCTAATATTAAATAGGAAAATTATTGAAATTAAATCAGATTTAAGCAAGACTTTGGTAAACAAGTCTATGAGTGGAAAGCCATCGTATTTTGATATTCCTGTTGATGTGAGTAAATTAAAATTAATTCTTTCCTTCTCCCTATGAATCCTATTATAATCAGTATTTACTTCATATCTTGTGGCTGTACGTTTTTGTGGAGTATTATATTGTCTTAAATTTAATCGCAGTATGATTATGCCACCTGAATAGACTAAGTTCCTCTGGGGCAGAGACATAGGATAGCATTTTTATCACCTCGACAGCGAAGCCCTCTTTTCCTTTGGTCTCCAATGTTTCCCTTGGTTGTACCCAACCACTTCTAACATCAATGGAAAATTCTTCTGCAAACTAGAGTACTTGTGTTTCTGAAATGCTTGATAGGAAAACTGATCTAGCAGCATGTCAGTGCCAACCAAAATCTATTCGGCATTTGTTTGATGTGTGTGTTATTCATAGTGGTGGTTACTAGATAGATCTATGACTCAACCTACAGATTTAATAATTCAGTAGGTGCCCTTTAAATGAGTTCCATCAGGCACCATGTTGTTCTAGCAGTTTTCCTTTAACAGAATTGTGGGAAAAATATGTATATATATTTCTCCCCCAGGCTTTATATTTTGTTATTTTTATGTCTCTTTTATTCTTCAACCTGTCTTGTTTTGCATTTTATTGACTAATTTTTTTGATGTGGTGATCATTTTTCTAGACTTCTGGTTCAGAAGTCACAAAGCCACTGAAATTATCAACCTTCTATTTTCAATTTATTGATGTGACTGTCTGCTTGAAAGAGTATTCCATTTAATTCTATTAGGAATTGAGGAAGGAGAAGGTGGGGAATTATTTGCAGAAGCTGCAAAAACCATATGCTGCAATCTGAAGAAAAAATTCTATTCTTTTATCACTTGTAGTAGAAGGTTTGAGAAGAGACAAGTTAGTAAAAGATACAGATATCAGAAACATTGAAGAATCAAGAGTTGTTCCAAGAAGATGGCATGGGATATATTGTTTGCAAAAGTGTCCTGAACATATTTTCAGGAACACAGCTATTACATAAAACAACCTGCAGTGAATTTTTCTTTTTTCCATTTTTATTGTTGGCAGATTATATCTCTTTAAATTAAAAATATCCTGAAAGAAACCATTTCACAAGTGAAATGACAGAAGTAATTCACCTTCTAAAATTGTCTTATTTTATGCCATTTTGTGTCATAAGCTAACAAACATGGCTTAATACGCTTTAAGGCATCAACTAGTCAGGAAGATAAAATTAGTTTCTGAGGGTTAAAAATGAATGTGTTGCCTGTCCATTCCTGGGTAGATGTGAACTAGTCTTCATAAAGCAAAGTAAAACTTGAACTTGTTAGTTTCGAAAAGTATTTTTTTTTTTTACATATATGCTATATTAAAAAAAAAAGACAACGCACTTGAATGCAGATCATGACAGACAGTTACATCTGAGATGTAAGAAAAATCCTGGCATTATGAGGGTGTCAACATAATCAGTAAAAAATTATTTTTGATGACATGAAGAGGAAAAGTGTTAGCAGAATGAGAAGAATTTTTGAACAGCAGATACACAGCAAAGTCCTTTCCCCTTGTCTGCCAAATGCACCCACACTTGTCATCAGTGAATGCAATTAAATTTTTTTTTTTTACAATACAGAAGAGACTTTTGGCAGTCAATGAGGGCTAATTTTTTTCTTCACTTGTACACCCCTTTTAGCCACTGCGAAGATGTGAGCTGAAAGATGCTCATAGCGTTGACTTTGTCCCTTAAGTATGAATTTGTGAACAAATGGAGGCAGAACTCGTGAAATTGAAAGAGATTGTACATCATTTACATATGAACACAGCCTCAGCTGAGAGGTTGAATCACTGAAGGGTAAAATCCTCTCTTCTAGTATTCTCACGTGCATTTTTAAGACAAATAATATTTTAATTTTTGGATAAAAAGAGGCAAAATAAAAATCTCCTCATGACCTCCTTAGGCAACAAATAGCATAAAAACTTGAGAGTTGCAATCTGTGAAGAGTACTCAGAGAGAATTCCATGGCAAGAATGTATATATGGCACCTTTCAATGCATATTCACGTTTGTTATCTTCCAGGAATCTCAGATAAACATTGTGATAGATTTCAGTTTTGTAAATATCAGGTGCATTCTCTGTTGGTCTGTGGTCACTTCAATGGAAAAAAAAAAAAATCAATGAAAAAAAAACCCAACAAAGCCTGGTGGTGTCAAATCTCAGTCTCTTTTGCTCCTAATACCTCATCACAGACACACAGACATATGCACACAATACTTTCCAAGTGATTCAGCAGAGTGAGAATGAGATACTTTGAAACGATAAAACCATGACTCAATGGAGCTCTCTGGTCTTTATAGTCAACTGATAAATTCATATAGAAAAAAATTGACTTTGAAAGGCTAGGTTCGCTAACACACGAACCTATGTTTTTCTGGAGCTCCGGTGGTTACTAGGTTATATCTTCTTAAACTGTTCTTATTGTGGCAAAATAGAAAATATTTAGTTTGTAACTGGAGTTCAAAAGTACCATTTTAAGGAACCAAGCTCTCTTTCTCATCTCCTATCCCTGATATTCAAGATACTTACATGGCAAATATATTCATCTATTTACTTAAGTGCCTCCAAGCCCATCTTTGGTGAACTAACAGTGAAATCAAAATCCTATATTGAAAAAAAAAAAAAATCCTATATTGAGATCATTTTGTTCTCTTATCCTGAGAAGATGGCAATTTAGTTTAAAACAGAGTGATATAAAAGTTTCCCATCGGGGCGCCTGGGTGGCTCAGTGGGTTAAAGCCTCTGCCTTCGGCTCAGGTCATGATCTCAGGGTCCTGGGATCAAGCCCCGCATCCGGCTCTCTGCTCAGCAGGGAGCCTGCTTCCCCCTCTCTCTCTGCCTGCCTCTCTGCCTACTTGTGATCTCTCTCTCTCTCTGTCAAATAAATAAATAAAATCTTAAAGAAAAAAAAAATCCTGTATTGCTAGCATTAGTTAAGTCTCACTCTTGGGAGAAAATACATTTCAATGAAATAATTTGCACCTATCTTCCCATCATCCATACTGTAGCATGGAATCAATGGAATGCCAGTTCTAATTTAAATACTTCATTTCACGTTTTCAAAGGCAGCTGGGTCGAGCTGGGTGAGCGTCACTGGACACTGCACGAGTGAACCGAGCCAGCTTCAGACGGGGAACTAGCCAACACGGGAACTGAGCACACTGAAATCAGGGCCACAGTCTCCTCAATATTTTTGGCAGCCTCATCATGGTGGTGTCCGGACTAGAAAGATTCTGTGTGGGTGGCCTCATATTGGCGGTCATTGCTTTCCTCTTCTTGTTCTCGGTGGCTCTGCTCTTTACACTCTCTTTTTTCCTTCTCTTACCATGATGATAACAATGTATCAACCCTGAGTTCTAAGACAGTGGTTTCACACAAGATCCTCCCTGCTCTGTCTTCTGGTCACAGGAATGGCATAGCGAGGACCACGTAGCAAGCAGAGTATAGAGCTAGGAGTCCTTACCAAGTAGGCTTATCATTATCCTTGATTTTTTTTTTCCCGATTTTTGTTTGTTTTTTCCCTAGCTCTACCATTTAGATGGAGGGCAAAAATAACACAGGAGTCTTTAGGAGGTAGAAGAGAAAACTAAAAAAAAAAAAAAAAATTATAGAATGGGATTAAGGGAAGATCTGAGGGTTTGTGAAAAACAAATATTACCTAGAAAACAGAGAATGTACTCCTTGCCCTATTTTGCTAGATATTAATTACCATCTGCGGTATTGGGTCTAATTATCCTGCATTTTCAATGAGGAACAATTGGAGAAGTGAAAAATAGAAATTTGATTGATTTGTTTTGTGTTCTCATCTACTGCATAGTGATTTCTTTAATATAAACAAGATGTTTTTAATAATCGTATCAGAAAGAAGAACACATGGAATTTGAGGAACTCAACTAGATTTTGGCAAAGCTCAGGGAATCTGTTTTCTCTTTATCAGTTGCAGACATACCCTAATCATGGGTGAGTATATCCAAAGTGAGCAACACAACTATATATCTGATTGATTGTCATCTCATTAAAAGTACTTGGCTATGTTTTAGTCTTCATTTCTTACAAATGTAATTAAGGTATGATAGGGTTAATCATTTAATTTACTTTAGAACATGTTTGCAAATCTTTAACCCAAAAATTAATATTTTTATTCAATTAGTGAGTCACATTATTAGATACTGGCTTCTTTTTGTCTTATAAATGAAGTAGTTGAGAGTTTCACCATGATACAATGAATGTATGTACAGAGGTGAGGGCCACTTAAAAATTTTATATAATTATTTCTGCTTTTGAATTGATAAATTCAGGCTCTCACCTGCTGGTTATTATCCCTCACCTCAAATGATCATTTAAAATGTATTAACAGCATATTGTATGTTTGGTGCTATTTAAGGCAGAGAGTCGGTCCTTCAATGTATAAGTAAGACCCACAAAATGAATGAGACAGAAATGACATATGCCAGACTCTGACAGGTGAGTAGTGATTAGATTTATGTTAACATTACATTGCTTTTGCTATTTTATGATGGGATTTTTTCCTAATTATAAAAACATGGGGAAAAAGTTGGAAATAGAAATATAAAGAATGGGAAAGTAAATTACCCTAATCACATCACCTAGGCATAACTACTGTTAACATTTTCGTGTATTTCCTTTTAGTATTTTTTGTGCATATTTGTAAATGAGCAACTTAATATATGGACAATTTTATTTTAGTTATTAATATTTAACTTTTATGTATTCGTTATGCATGTAATTTATCATGCCTTTATTAGTATGCACAAATAAAAATTTTAAAATTGGCCCATGAGCCAATAAGGTCTTTTAGCTCTTAATGCATACTGTCTAACTACTTGTTAGAAAGATTCCTTTAATTAAAAACCCTACCACTAGCTTATGAGAGCACTTGCCTCACTAAATCCTTACCAGCAATAGATATTACTAGTTTTATAAATCTTGCCAATTTGATATATGGAGAATGGTATTTCTTTTTTTTTTCTTTTTTAAAGATTTTATTTATGTATTTGACAAAGAGAGAGAGAGAGCACAAGCAGGGGAAGCTGCAGAGGGAGAGGGAGAAGCAGGCTCCCCATTGAGCAGAGAGCCCAATGTTGGACTACATCTGAGGACCCTGATATCATGACCTTATTCGAAGACAGACGCTTATCCGACTAAGCCACCCAGGTGTCCCTGGAGAATGGTATTTCAATATTGTTTTAATTTCTTTGAAAAAAAGCTTAATTCCTTTAATTTCTTATTTTTTAAAAAGATTTATGTGCTTATTTTAGAGAAAGCACACCTGACTGAGGGGGAGGGCAGAGGGAGAGAATCTCAAGTTAACTCCCCTAAGAACACAAGAGCCCGAGACTGGACTCAATCCCACCACCCTGAAATTACGACCTGAGCTAAAATTTAGAGTTGGATGCTTAACCGACTGAGCCACCCAGGTGCCCCTTCCTTTAACTTCTTTTGAGAGTTGTCTTTTTTCTTTTTTTTTTTTTTGCCTACATTTTTATTAGGATGTAGGAGTATTTTTTTTATCAATTTTTATAATCTCTATATATTAAGGTGTTAAATCCCAATCAGATTGAGTTTTGCAAGTTTTTCCCATTTTTATTTTTATTTACATTTTTTAACATACAGAAATTTAAAAATTTTATGCAGTGAAATTCTTTGGTCTTTGCTACTTTCACTTTTTTCTTTGCACTGCGATGAGCTGCTCATTTATTTGCATTTGCTTCTTTTATGTTATTTTGTTTTGATTTTAAAGGGAATGATTAAAACATTTGCACTTAAATTCATGTTGTTTCAATTTTAGTCTATATGCTGCTGAAATGAGCACATAATCTCGTTTTCTTATCATTTATTATTATGTTTTTCTTTACATTTAACTATGTTATCCATTTGGAATTAATTTTGTTGAGAATCTACATTGAGTTTTTTCATAATTAGCCAAATTTGTTAAACATAATTTGTTAGTCCATTTTTCCTTTGGTTTCCATTCTTTTGTTATATGTTATATTCTTACATATGTACACGAAATGTCTGATGTAGGCCTGTCCCATTCCAGTTATCTCTCTGCAGATTCTTGTGACAACACAATGCTATTTTAATCACTGGAGGTTTGTAAATATATTTCAATATCTGTCAAGGCAAGTCCCTTTGATTAGTCTTCTTTTTCTTTTCTATTGTTTAATGGATTTTAGAATTATTTTATCAAAAATAAAATCATTTTGGATTTTGATTGGAATCTTGGTAAGCCTATTAATTGTGGAATTGGGGCATCTCACTCAGGAAAATTATATGTTTCTCCATTTATTCATAATTTTTTATATGTCCCTCGGTAGAGTTTATTATTCTTCATGGGTCTTCATAAAGTCATAGCACTGAAAACACCAAACAGTTCAATCTTTATTATCTAGTGAAAGACCTCTTACTTTTAAAGCATTTAAAAATTTTCAATAATTTTTGCCACCAGTAATCTGTCTTTCCACTCAGCTCATAGCTACAATTTCCTTTATTATTTCCTAATTATTTCATGTGACTTAATTTTTAACTCTTTGACTAAATTAAATACTTTCTTTGGATAGAAGCAATGTTATATACTGTTTATGTACTACATGTAGTAATGTCTTCAGCATTAATTCATCAGCTATTTACTGGGCTCCAACCCCGTGCGAGGTACTGTGCTAAGTGCAGGTACGTCAGTGAACAAGTCCACCAGCAGAGCTGAGAGTTTAGTATATGAGACTGATTTTAAACAACTAATTAAAAACTTGAATTTGAAAAGTGATAACTAATAGAAAGGAGATCCTCAGGCTACTGTGAGAAAACATAGAATGGAGGCATTTGATTTAAGTCTGGAGTGTCTAAGAAGACTTCCTTTTAGAAGGGACTTTTACCTGACTTTTGGAAGATGAATATGTGTTAATTTAGTGAAGTAAATTAAGGATTCCAAACATAAAGAAAAGAATAAATTAGAGCTTAACATTGATTGAGCACTTATTATGTATCAGAAACTGTGCTAAGTACCATATACATGTATTATTTTTAAATCTAACCATCTCTAGTTAGCATTAAGCAAAATGAGGCCCACACAAGTTAAACAACTTACAACTGAAGGTAATGGGTACAAATCCAGTGTGACTCTAGAATTCGTACTCTTAACTCGTATGCTATCTGATCTCTCAGTACAGGCTCTGACATGAGAAGATGCGTTTCACGTCCGGGGATCTAAAAGCAGGTGTGGAGTGTGGGCAGCTGGGTAAAATGGAGACAGCTGAGACTGCTGAGTCACGCAGAGGTCAGAGTGAATTTGTAGATCATGGTAATCCTAAAAGCACTCAGAGATGACTGATAGGCATTCATTAGGAAGACGACAAGATCATATTAACACTTAAAAAATATTTCTCTGGTAGTGGTCTGAAGAATGGGTTCAAGGAGGTGGAGTGGGTGCAGAGAAAACAGTTCCAGAACTATTTCAGCAGCACGAGCTAGAGATGAGGGTAGCCGAAAGTGGGGCAATAGTGGTGAAGCTAGAAAGAAGAATGTCTTTGAGATGTATTTTGGAGCCACAACGAAATGCACTTTTAAAAAGTTAGAATGTAAGAATATTCTAAATATAGAATATAGGGACCTATCAAGCACATTTGAGGCACAGGCACTAGCGTGCCTGATGGTGACAATCACCAAAAGGAGAGTCACTTATCCATTCTAGGAATGGAAAGAAAACCGAAAAAACAAAACAAAAACAAAAACAAAAAACCCTGATCTTTTCCCCTCTCTAGGAAAGTTTTTTAAAAAATTTTTTCTTGGTCTCTGATTTTCAGTTTCACTATCATGTCCCTGGATGTGTTTTTCTCAATGTTTATCAGGCTTCTTAAATCTGTGCTTTGATGTCTTTTGCCAACTTTGGAAAAGTTATTGATCATTATCCCCTTCAGATATTGCTTCTGTCCTGTTCTCTCTCTTTCTGGAACTCCAATTACATGTATTTTAGACCTTTTAATTTATGCCCCTTTCTGCATAATCTCTCTTTTTTTCTTTATAGCTTCTGTCTAGACATTTTTTTTTTCTGTCCCATCTTCCAAGTAACAAATGCTCTCCTCAGCTGAGTTTATCCTACTGTTAAATCTACTGTGTCAGAATTACGTTATTGCCTCTCAGCTCCAAACCCACCCTTCTGTACTCTGCTTTGTGATGCCGAACTGAGACTCTGCAAACCACATTTCTGTTTTGTCAGCTGGTTCTATACGAGGTTCTGACAAGAGGCAGCACTAGAGGGAGAGGGCAAGTTTGGAGGAGGAAGAAAGGACTTGCTTCTTCCTGTTTGTCTCTTGTGGGTTTCCTATGAGATTTTTTTCCTCTGAGCAGATTTTTTGAGCATTACTCTCAGCCATGCTTCTTTTTTTTTAAAAAAAGATTTATCTATTTGACAGAGAGAGACAGCGAGAGAGGGAACACAAGCAGGGGGAGTGGAGAGAGAGAAGCAGGCTTCCCACCAAGCAGGGAGCCTGATGTGGGACTCGATCCCAGCACCCTGGGATCATGACCTGAGCTGAAGGCAGATGCTTAACAACTGAGCCACCCAGGCACCCTCACAGCCATGCTTCTTAAGGTGCCTTCCTGTACTATTGCTGAAACTGGTTTGCCATTTTTCCATCTCTTGCAGAACTCACTTCATTTTTCTCCCTTCAGAGACCTCACAATCTCAGAAATTTAAGTCCCAGGCTCAGAGACACCAGACTAGCTGGCCAGTGCCTCCTTTTTGGAGGCCTGAGTTTCAGCTCCACAGGGTTCTTCCTCTAAGTTTCTAAGTTTTAGTCATTTTAATGTCTTCCCTTTCTTTCCCTATCCCAGCTGTATGTGTGGTAGTCAATTCTTGAAGTTTTGTATTTCAGAGTTCTTATTCTACTTTTATTCTACTCTTTCACCTACTTCATACATTATCTAATTAATACATTTATACCTTGTTAACAATTCTTCATATTAAATTCCCTCTATCCAAAAATTACTGGTGGTTGTTTTCTCTCCCAGATCCTGACCATTACATCCACCTATTGGGTTCTTATTTTCTGTTGTAATCCTCATTACTAAAAATAGCATTTGATATTTTAAAAATATTTTAAAAATAATTTTCACTTTCCTGCTGAAATTTTTCATTTCGTCCTCTAATATCCTTTATAAAACCACATATATATATATTTTTTTTAAACCACATATTTTTAAGAGACTATGTCTGGTGCCTACAATATCTCAATATCTTAAATCACCTGTGGGTCTATTTCTACTACCTATTTCATTTACATGCTTGTTTAGCTTGTTTGTATTTGATTATTAGCTCTTGTCTCCTGGTATGTCTTGTAATTTGTAATTTAATGACAAATATTGTATGTAAACATTTGTAGAGACAATTAGAGTCTCTGGATGTGTTCTTTCCCAGATGTTTTATGCTACCGTGTCAGGCAGTTAGAGTCAAGTGGATCATCTCAGTCCAATCAGGATTGAGCTGACTCAAAGACAGGTTTCAATCTTTTTAGGGGCTGAGCTTTTTTTGGTTTGCCTTTATTTTTAAGGTATAAACTTCAGAGGTCTCAACTAAAAGCTAGTGTATTTACATTGATAACCCTCCTTTTGTAATGGGTCCTGAACTCCAGTTTCCTACCTCAGCCTTGTGAGACATCCAGGAATTTTGTTCACTTTTTCAGTTTCTCAGTTTCTACTTGAGAATCAGCAACTTCCCTGAGGGGTGCTGAGTATTGGGCTCACTTCTCTATGCTTTTCTTCCCTCTGAGATGACAAGCTATCACTGCCTTATTAACTCTCTTATGCCTTCAGTCAGATTTTTGAAAAATATATATACATTTTATCTAGCTTTAGGAATGTTTTTACCCTACTTAGTAGTTGTGTGTGTGTGTGTGTGTTTTGTTTTGTGCAAAAAGTTCCCATTATACTAATCAGGTCAAAGAGATTCTCTCTTTGAACAAAAGAGTAAATAAAATTTTGAAATATTATTTTACTAAAAGAAAATGTTATTTCTCTTTCTTATCTCATTCTGATAGACTCGTGACTTATGGAAAGGAGAGGACCCTCTTGGTCTTCTTACAGTGGCTCTCCTAATCTCAATGTTACCATCCAGAGTGAATCCTCAAGGTACTTTTACTTCCAAGCAAAGATAATTTTTTTAGGGACTATGAAATCATTTATTGGAAGGAGTTTTGTTCTTGCTACAATAGTAGAGTCAACAATGATCACATTTATCTCCTAATTCTGGCTTTTAGTCAAAGAAGACGTTAGAAATGATTTGCACATGTGCAAGGTGATAGTTCTCAGCCTCTATTTGCAACTCATCAATAACTTATTCTGGTTTCCCAAATTTGCCTAAGCATAAAAGTATGCCTCTCATTTTCTTGATAGAAACTCAGACCTCCTCCCTGGAAATTTTGAATCAGTAAGTCTGGACTGTGCTCTAGTAAATCTTCTGAACAAATAAATTTGGGAAATACTGATATGGTTATTATTACATCACAAAAAAGCCAATTAACAACTACAGCAGCTTTAAAAAAACACTAAATATGTGAAGGAATAATACTGACCTTCAATATTATTTTAATATTAGGTAAATTTTCAGTTTGAATGAAGCTGTGTTGCACATACATATCTAATTAGAGAGTTAAGATAATTATTTTTATAATTTAAGTTACTGTCATTCCCTGCCTGCACAATCCCCCTCTCACCCCACCAAAATTCATTAACACAAAAATATATTCTTAAAGGATTTGTTTGTTTGGGAAGGTGAAAAAGTAGTAGAAAGGTGACTGGTGAATAAAGATGGGAAGAAATTCTTTCAAAAATTTAACAAAATATATATATTTTTTAAAGATTGTACTTATTTATTTGACAGAGAGAGACAGCGAGAGAGGGAATACAAGCAGGGGGAGTGGGAGAGGGAGAAGCAGGCTTCCCACCAAGCAGGGAGCCCAATGTGGGGCTCGATTCCAGAAGCCTGGGATCATGACCTGAGCCAAAGGCAGCCGCTTAAAGACTGAGCCACCCAGGCGCCCCTTGACGAAATATTTTTATGTCATGTATATGCACATGGAATTTTCTACCTCTCTGAGTAAAAATATATACATTTGAGATATTTGCAATCAATAGTGTTGCATGTTAAATCATATAAGATGAATTTGCATGTATTTCTAAGCTTCTAGCAATATAATTTTTAGCCATAGTAATAACTAATCAATTACATTTATCATTAAGATGTGAGTCTATTATAAAGTCTACTATAGTATTGACACACGTGTTTCCCAAAGAATTTAGAAATATAAGTTACAGTATCCACAGCAGGTGGGATCTTATTATTTAACTCATGAGTCAGAAATTTTCACTGATATGCAAATGAGACACAAAGTGAACAGAGGCAGTTCTTTCTCTTCTTACTTACTGATCTGTTTGCAATGCTACTTAATTATCTGGGTAACACAGGTTTATTTCTACTCTTGTCATCTCTTATTCAAATTCAGTTCCCTACAATCCTGCAAATATGGCTTATAACTTTGAACATGGTTAGAAGTCTCCTTTAGAAAAATTGTATGTGGTTTGCAACTTAGGGCACTTCAGTGGAAACATTTTAAAAAGTAAAAGAGTTAAAGAGTTAATGTAGTTATTTTGAAATAACTCTATTAATATGAGCTTTACGTGAATTTTCAAAAACAAATTTGGGTCAATGGAAAGACTTTGGCTGCTGTAATCAAATAGTCAAAGGAGTGAGAAACATCAGGCTAGAAGATCATTTTACTCTCAGTGGAGTCATGCAGCCTTGGAATATAGGAAGTATTGAAAATGAAGCAAGAGTCGGTCAAGTTTAAGGTATTTAAGTTAGATGGAAAGGACTTTTACAAATTTTAGTGGCCAAATAAGTGAAATATTGAGTCAAGGAACCCAGCCAATGTGGGTCAGGGTTCAAGCTTTTATGAATAGATAAAAGAAGTTTCTGGCATAAAAGGGCCACAGGCCACATAGTACCTTCTTTAAGTCACAGAGTCACTGACATAGCAATTATAAATAGAGTTCAGTGTGTTCCTGCAAGGTCATGGCTGAGAATCCAATTAGCATTTGAGCTGAAATCTCTTGCTTGGTATGTTACTTTAGGCATCCGAAGTGGTCTCCTCTTCAATTGCTTGAGATGACAAAGTTGTTTCCCTAGTTCGTTAATATCTTCAGGCCTGGAAAATTTTAGAATTAAGCATAAAAAGTGTTTAAGAGACTGAAACACATTTTTCACTCCTTTACTTCATTCAGTTTTTTGCTCAAATATTTCCTGGAATAGGAAATCCTGTGTATTCCTTTACTGTGCTTTATTTTTCTCCATAGCACGTATTACCACTTACATTATATTTTATATATTTATTTACGTTATCTGACTGTATCTGCCTATTGGAATGTAAATTCCTTGAAGGTGTGGACTTTAATTTTGTTCATTGCTATATCCCCAGCACATAGAACAATGTGCCCGGCACATAATAAATTGTTAAATGAATAAAAATACCCTTTGGAGTCACTGAAGAAATGAATCCTCATTAAAGAAATCTGAGGAGGCTAAAAATGAAGAAATAATTCCTTTGCACTATGCTGTCTTTGAAATTGCAGAAGAGCATTTTCGTTTTGAATAGCATTTAATCCAACAATTAGTCTTTCTTTTATTGCGGTATTTTAGTTCTAAAAGATATGGTAGAGATGGTACTTTTGTATTCTGATCACCCACCAAACAAGATAAACAAACAAACTTACTAAAAAACTTAAAATATTCCAGACACTTTGTCAGTTTGCCTCGGTGGTCTGGATTTGAAGGTGAAAGACATGTTCTTGTCCTCAAGAGGTTTCCAGTTCTGTAGGGAAGGCAGCAAGAAAATCTACCCTTAGAACATGGTGCAAGAAGACTGATAAGACATTTGCAGAGTTCTAGGGAAGTTCAGTAGTGCGCGTAATCTAGACCAGAAGGATCAGTGAAGATTTGCTAGAACAGATGTCTCTGACACTCAGCATTGACTGATAAACATGAAAAAAATGAAAATAATATTAAAAGTCATCATTTGTTGAATGTTCATTACATATCAGGCAATATATAACCCCCCTGTCATTGTGTCTTTACAAGAAAACTCATATGCAAATATTATTATTTTTAGGTATAGATGTGGAAAGTATATTTAGAAATATTTAGTGGGTAACTTGTCCAAGATTTCATAGGCAGTAAGTGGCAGAATGGAGAGCTGGAAGGAGGTGATGAGATTAGCACAAAGGAAGCACTTGCAAAATCCAAAGCATAACAGAGCATTATAAGGCAGCAGCTGATGGGATTGACCCAGGTATGCTCTGGAAGGTGAAGGAAGGGTTTTGATATAATGTTGGAGAAGAGCAGGGTCAGATCATGATGAATAAGGGTCACTGCAAGGATTCTGAAGTTTATACTGAAGTCTGACCCCAGTATTTCAAAGAATTGTTAATTATCTAGATTGATCGGCACAGAAATTTGTGGAAAGTTCTGAGATATGAGATATTTTCCTTACTCTATCTGAGAAAATATCTGAGATATTTTCCTTACTCTAGTGATTTCTCATTCCTTAGAGTAGGAGACTAATGTAAACAAGTGGTTTGTCTCTAGGTTTGTGAAAAGGACTGAGAAGAAAGGAAAGAGAGGTTTAAAAGGGTTTGAAAAGCAGTGTTTCCACAAAGAACGTGCTCCCTGTCATGCTTTTTAATATTTAATGAATTGTCCAGGAACAAATATTTACTTTCAGTCTACCATGTGTCAGGGAATGGGCTTGGATTTTCACGTCTCACTGACCCTTACAATTATCCTGCAAAGTAGAATATTATCTCCATTTTCTGGATGAGGAAACTGATCACACAGAGCGAGGTGACTTGCCAAAGGTCACATGGTGAGTCAATGCTGAAGCCAGATTTTAAACCTATGTCAAGAATTAAGCTTTTTCCAGCTTAAGCTGCTTTAATCTCTAAATACAATATTTTAAAATCCTTTAAGGTTATAACTTAATAAGGGATCATGCAATCAATTTAGTGACTCTTAACTAGCATTTGAAGAAAGAAAATAAAATGCAGAGTGCAGAGAACAGAATAAAATAAAATAGAAAGTATCAGAGCACATCAGCATTGTTTGAAATTGTTGTCTTGGTCAGACATACATTTCTGTGTACCGATTTGTGATGGGAAGTGTACTTCTCACTATTGGTTGAGGTTTTAAAAAGTTTGAAAAACCCATTCAGTGAAATAAAGATCAGATCACACCTTCTACACTACCTCATTCCTACTGTCTTCCTATCAAAGTAGAATGTTCATGGGTAACTGATGGATCAGTTGCACCTTCCAGCAAGAGTAGAAAAGGAAAGAGAAGCAGAAAGCTGTATGAGAGCTGAGGAAGGACAACTGACCGGTTCTTTCCTTCCTCATTTCACAAGGTGGCAAGCTGTCAAGGCTTCTTTATTTTAACCCTTCATCTGCCATATCGAGGGAAAATACTCTGTAGCAATTACTCTTTCAAGAGAAAGTGTATGAGGATCATGTATTGAGGTGACAAAGTGAGGGGCATTCTTTCCCCCTGGATTTTTGCCTGTAATGGGAGGGAAAAAGGAATAACATATGAAATGGAAGTGTATGTGTATGTTAATATTCATGCTTATTGAACACATGTGCCTATGCAGATTTATTATCTCTACTGTATATAATTATATATAAAATCCAACTAAACTTCATGTGTATGGTGTTAAGTCACAATCTGTTTCTCTTTGGAACCCCATTCTGTGTACAAACATTTTTACAACACATGTGGATTAGTGGTGGGAGTAGATAGTTTAAAAATGTTATGTTAAAGCAACAACTTAAGTCAGCATGTTAAAGGAATGTGAAAATCAAAATAGTACTGTAATTCCTCTGCTAGTGGAAATCCCAAAATGTGGGGACATATAGATTTCTTTATATGTATACAAATGTCCCATCTGTTGTGGATTTCTCCTGGAAGAATCTTAGATGTACTCAATTTTTCAATAAATATTATTTTACTTTTTAGCAAAGAAAACTAACTACTTACGAAGCAAAACAGAGGTTTGAATTTACTATTTTGCCCTTTTTATATTCACATATTAGTGCTAGTGCTGCTTTGATGAACCTAGATTTTATTCTGTAGCCCAGACAGATTTTATAAGTCTAAATGAATTATTAAAACTAGCTAGTTGGATTGATTGCATTTGGGTTTCTGACTAGTCAGGTTTTAGAGTCTTAAGAGACAGCAAATGTAATTAAATAGTGTCAACCATTTCCAAATGCGCGATGACACCAATCAGAGTGGACTTCGCTATGTTGAAATAAACAATTCCATATGTACGTCACTCACATCACGAGCTATTTAAATATATTCAAACCAAGTCTTCCCACAGTGTTGCTTACTATAAATTAATACAGAAAGTCCTCAGGATGCTTGGCCAGTGGAATGGAAACTGACACAGTAAACATTTGTTTACTGTTCTTAGAATTGCATACCTTGCACATTGGTGATGTGCCGTCATCACTGTTGGGCTAATTTTGCTTTTCCTGAGCAAGGATAAAGAATTATGTATTGGACCTGGCAGTCATGGTGCCCGTCAAACATATATTCTTTTTGGCTCATACTGCCCTACCTTAAGCCCCTCGTTCAAAAGGCCAAGGCTATAATTTGTGCGGAGAAAAGAAATTTACTGTCTCAAATAACTGAGAATGAAAAACTAGAGCTAAATTCAAGCATGGTTGGATTTAGACGCTCACATGTTGGATTGAATAGTTGGTGTCTATCGGTTGCCCAGCTTGGCCATGCTTTCTTCCACATTTTGGCTTCATTTTTAGGATCCATGTGGTCACAAGATGGCAGCAGCTGCTCCAGCCTCACACCTCCGTAAGTTAAAGCCAAACAGAGAGGGGAAGTGTCCTTTCTGTTTAAATATCTCTTCTGGTTATTCAAATAAAAGTCCTGAGATTAGTTCGGATTTATATTGACTTAGTTGGCTTGAGTTAAGTGCCTATTTCTAGATCAACCTCTGCAGCCAGGGGAATTCAGAGTTCTGATTGGTTAGATCCAGGCCTTCTGTTCCATCCCTGGAACTTGGAATTGAGGCCCAATTCCGAGCACATGGTTTAAAAGTTGAGAAGGGGTATTGTTCTTAGAATAAAGAGGAGTGGGCTGCCAGAGGACCAGAAGCATCCACCATGTACACATCATTTTTATCTTCGTCGAGTGAATTCGACTTTTTAAATGGGAATAGGACATTTACGTATATACACCAGCTTTAGTTTGGCGGGGGGCGATATGGAGGAAGCTCCAATATTCCCACTGTGTCACTAACTGGCTTTGTGGCCTTGGGCAGATTATAACCCCTTAAACTTTGTTCTCCTCAGTGGCAAAATGGGGTTAATATCATCTTCCTTTCTACCTCACAGCTAGTTGTGAAAACCCAAACAGGTGCTTATAATAAAAATCATAGTAGCTAATATTTAATGAGCAGTTAACGTAGAAACTATATTGTTTAATCCTTACAAAAATTCTGATTAGTAGCTACCACTGCAATACTTATATTAAAAGAGAGACCTAAGGCTTAAAGAGGATAAGTAATTTGCCCAGCATCACACAGTCATGAAATGACGGAGTCAGTACCCATGCTACCTCATTACCAAATTCATGCTCTAGCCAGCATGACACAGATAAAAGGGATTGTTATTGGATTCCATCAATTCTAAGATGCACCTGTTTTTCTCATTTTAACATCTTTAAAATCAGCATGCATCTTACAGTCGATGGTCAGAGGCCAATCATGAGAGTCATTGTTTGCTTATGTGTGAACTTGGTCTTTGCTGTTCTTCTTGTTATTTTGATGGAGTCTGGTACATGTGTTGAGTATAAATAGTATGCAAAATGGTATCAAACATATTACACTATGATTTGGCAACAAAACGGAAAAGACGCAGAAACAGGGCAATGGAGCATGAATGTGATACAGTGAAGCAAATATTCATCCCCGAAGGAATACCCAAAATTTCGCACTTTCTTATTATGCAATAACCACGTGCTTTGTGGGATCTTACAAAGGAAGATGCCACACAGAAGAAGCTGTGTTATTTGGCTACTGATGATGTATGTTACAGGACTGCCTGGCACATGCCAAGATTTACTAAGGCCATAATGGATTGATTTTGCTTATATTTTCCTTCCTATATAGGAATATGGTGATAAATACTTATGTCCAAATAAGTCTCAATGATGTGTTTGATTAAATAAGAATACAAGTGTTAAGTTTTAAGAAGTGCAGTGCCACAGTTTAACTGGTATTTCTTGTTTAATGTATATAAAATATCGGTGTTTCTTGCTGTTTGTGGAGTCTTGGATTCTATGGAATATAGTGTTATTTTATTGAGGAAATAAGAGAAAGTTCTACATTTTGATGTATTTTTGTTACAGATCCATAGTGAACCAAGCATTTTCAGGATTTTTAGTCTAAAAATTAAGTCATTAATTCTAAAAATTAAATTATTGGAAATTTGGAGGGGGGAACCTCAGAAAAATTACAAGTACTTTATTATTCATCTAACAAAAATAAGAGAAGAATTATATGATTGCCAAAAAAAAAAAAATAGACACAAGAATAAGTTTTAGGCCTAGCTTTTTGTTTGTTTGTTCGTTTGTTAACCACAAAATGAAGAGATATGGGTATGTGGGCCTCAAAGTATTTTGAAATTGGTTTTTAGTTTGGGGCTTAACATAACTATTTATCAGCTGTATTTTTACACTTCATTTAAATAGCAAGTTTTAAAAAGTATTCTTAGTCATTCACAACTGTAAGTTCATAGGGAAGAAGGAGGGGTCACTTGAAATCCAGAAGCCCTTATTTCTTACCATTAATGATTCCCTTTCTTCCAAACAATTGAACTTTTAAGTCACTAGACCTTTTCCCAGAAAACAAATTCTACAGAGAGAATATTCATACTCAACTTACTTAAAGCATTTACTTAAAAACCCTACTTTGATCACCCTTATAGTTTTTAAAAATTAATTAATTTGAAGATTTTATTTATTTATTTGACAGAGAGAGAGACAGTGAGAGAAGGAACACAGGCAGGGAGAGTGGGAGGGGGAGAAGTAGGCTTCCTGCCGAGCAAGGATCCCAAAGTAGGGCTCAATCCCAGGACCCTGGGATGATGACCTGAGCCGAAGGCAGATGCTTATGACTGAGCCACCCAGGTACCCCAACCCTTATAGTTTTTCAATTACTTTTATTTTTTTTTTCAGTGTTCCAAGATTCATTGTTCATGTACCACACCCAGTGCTCCATGCAATATAGTTTTTCAAATGCAGAAGTTTGCAAGAACTTTTATTTAGAGGCTGTGAAGTGACTGAATGAAATAAAATCAAATTTGGCTCATTATTGCACTAGGAAATCTCATTAGCAGAGGCTGGGCATTTTTCCTTAGGAGTGAACCTGCTTATCACTGTTTACTGATGATCTAGATCTCCAGAGGTTCAACAGTGACAGAATCTTCTACCGCTATATCATGTTGGAAAGCAAAATGTATTTTCTTTTCTTTTTCATTTTCAGGAAAATGGCAATATGCTGTGGTTCCAAATCTGAGTAAATTTGATTTGATTTCTAATTTCATATCTTTGGAACTCAATAGACTGACATGTTATTCTTAAGAATACCCCCCTCATGCAGCTTGCAAATGAGTAACAGTGGATATGTTCTTGGAAATTCTTAATGTTATTACAACCAGTGCTAACTAATCTATGGATAATACCTTGTCATTTACGGGATCCTTTGGCATGCATTATCTTGCTAAATTCTTTCATGTTCATGTTTTTCATCACTGAAGGGAAAATACAATATTTTATCTCATATCCTGGTATCCATATATTGACTTAAATCTTTTCTATTACAAGGAATATCTGGGCTCCACTTGGTAGAAATCTCCAAGGATTATGTACTATGTCTGTGAGAACAATTTCTCAGTCACTCATGATGGTTCATCTCCTAGTATGAGAATGGTCCTGATACAATGTATGAAAGAAGGGATTGGAAATTTGCGTCACCCTCAAAAATGGCGTGAAAGACAAATTATCGGAAAGGAAAGTGATTAATGCCTTGAAAACTTAAAAGGAAAACAAAAAGGAGAAAAGAAGCTCTTAGCACACTTCAGAAATTATCAATATTGTTAGTCAAATTATTGGGTGTCTGGCTATTTTTAAACCTTTTTTTAAAATATTCTGTCATGCCAACACAAACACACAGTTCATGATTTTGGTGCTGGGACATTGATTTGGGACATTGATCTTGCATTCATAAAAAAAATAAAAAAGAGGATTATCTTAAAACGCAGTCTTTCATGAGCTGAGCTTTTTATTTTTAATGGAACTTTCCTTATTTGTTTTATTACCTATATACATTTATACTTTTTCTTTATCAGGATGGTGAAAACATTTACATTTAAATTCTCAAGATGGACTCCATATGGTCCTGCCAGTTAAGGGCATATTCATTCAAACCAGGGTCCCTGGCAAGCTCTAGTAAGCCGAGGGCCCTCAGCATGAATCAGCAGGAGGAAAAGATAGGTTGAGAGGCAGTCAGCAGAAGCTCATATTTGCACATGTTTATTTTCAATAATTAGGCATAGTGTTAATAGAAACATCCATTTGAAGCAAAGGCTGCTTATTTGCACAAACAGTGGAAATATGTGGTACTGAAGTTTTACTACGAAGACTACAAAATTAACTAAGCAAGAAACAGTGAATGCAATGTAAATTCAAGGACATGTTTTCAAATAGAATTAGAAAATCAGTGTCTGAACCTCAAAATACTCACTAGATTTTATTTCAAGGCAATGTCCTTAACATTGGTAGTTCTCTTTTAAAAGCTTTAGTGACTTTTATTCTTTTCGGTGTACAATTCGACATCTTTCAGAACGTTGAGGGTTGTGTATCCATCACCACAATCAATTTTAGAACATTTTTATTGCCCTAAAAAGAAACCCTGCACTCCTTAGCCATCATTCTCCAATCCCCCACACTCTGCAACCCCAGGGAACCACCAATCAACCACCAATCAACTTTTGGACTCTGTAATTTTGCCATTTCTAGACATTTCATATAAATAGACACATAGGATGTGTGATCCTTTGAGATTGATTCTTGAACTTAGTATCATGTTCTCAAGGTTCAACCATGTTCTAGCATGTATCAATACTTTATTTATATTGCTGAATAATATTCCATTATAGGGGTACACCACATTTTATTTATTTAGTCATTAGTTAATGGACATTTGGGCTTGTTCCCACCCTTTGGTTATAATGAATAATGCTGCTGTGAACTTTTTTGTACAAGTTTTTAAGTGAACATATATTTCCATTCTCTTGGGTAAATATCTAGGAATGGAATGCTAGGTCATATGGTAACTCAAGGTTTAACATTTCAGAAATTTCCACATTGTTTCCCAAAGTGGCTGCAGGATTTTACATTCCCACCAGTGATGTATAATGGTTTTAATTTCTCCATATCCTCTCCAATACTAGTTATTCTCCCTCTCCTCTCTCTTTTTCAGTGCTGTGTGTGTGTGTGTTTGTGTGCGATTTAACTATTGCCATCCTAGCAGCTGTGAAGTGATATCTCACTGTGGTTTTGATTTTCATTTGCCTGTTGGCTGATGATGCTGAGTATCTTCCCATGCGCTTACTGGTTATTTGGAGAGCTATCTATTCAGATCTTTGCGCATTTGAGTGGTCTTTTCACTTTCTCATAGTATCTTTTGAAGCACAAACGTTTTTAATTTTGATAAATAAAATTTAAATTTATCTATTTTTTCCTTTTGTTGTTTGTCTATAGCTAAGAAACCCTTGCCTGATCCGAGGTTACAAAAATCTAAGTTTTCTTCTAATATTTTCATAATTTTTACTTCTTGGGTTTAGTTCTTTGATCCATTTTGAATTAATGTTTGTATATGGTGTGAAGTAGAGGTCCAGTTTTATTGTTTACCATGAGAATACCCAGAAGTCCCAGCACCATTTGTTGAAAAGACATTTAATTGTTTTGTCATCTTTGTGAAAATCAATTGATCATAAATATGAGGGTTTAGCTCTGGATTCTCAAGTATATTCCATTTTTCTATATGTATATTCTTATGCTAGTACCATGTGCTTTTGTTTATTGTGGACTTCAAGTAAGTTTTGAAATTGGTAAATGTGAGCCCTCTAACGTTCTTCCAATTTTTTTTTTTTTCTATTTTGGTTCTTTTGCATTTTCATATAAACTTTAGGGTTAATTTGCTAATTTCTTCAAAGAAGTAAGATGGGTTTGTAGGTCAATTTGTTTTAACAATATTAAGCCTTTTAATCCATAAACATGGGATGTCTTTCCATTTATTTAGATCTCTTATTCCTTCCAACAATGCTTGTAGTTTTCATTGTATAAGTTTTTCATTTCTTTGGTTAAATTTATTGCTAGGTATTTCATTACTCTGCCGAACTAGTTTATTAGTAGGTAGTTCTATTTTTACAATAACCCTTCCATGGCATATTTAAGACCTATGGGTTTGATCACATTCTCAATATTTTTTGAAAAGATTCAAATATTCTGGGTTACGACAATACGTTGTTCGAAAGACACATAGGAAAACTTTTTCATTCTTCGTTTAGGTAAATTGATAGTCTAGTGGAATAACAATAGTACAATCTATTTTGTGGTAATGAAGTTCCATTATGTTGTATATTATTAATTTAGTTAATAATCTAGATCTGAACTTAAGAAAGCCACAAATTAGGTACATAAAATTCTCTAAAGCATTTTTTTCCTCAAAATGAGGTCCCCAAGCCAGCTGTAACAACATCACTTGGAAACATTATTAGACATTCTTGAGTCGCATGTCAGACTTACTGAATCAGACGCTGTGGAGTGGGGCCCAGCGCTGTGTTGGATGCAAGCTAATGTTGCGAACCGCCACTGCAAGTCACCACTCCTCTATCTTCTACATCAGAATTGTCTTAAAGAGCTTTAGCAATAAAAAACATATTCCCAGTTTCATTTCAGGCATAAATGAATCAGAATTTCTGGGGCTGAAGCCTAAGAATCTGTATTTTTTTAAAAGTACCTTAGGTAAATCTGATGTGCGTATTTGTGATCCACACTCCAAATCACAGTATATCCCCCCATCCCCATTTAGAGGGGTTTACTAGGAGTTTTGAAGCTGGTGAAAAAATGTAGTGAACTTGTTAGAATTTTAGGTGTCATAATTTTAACCTTGGTAGCTTAAAGAAGCTAAATACACAACTATGCTTTATTAATTTTGTAACTTATTTTAATGATAAAACAATTTGAAGTGATTTAAAATATTGACAATATAACTAATTTTTATTTTATTTTTTATTTTTTTAAAAGACTTTAGTTATTTTTTTGACATAGAGAGAGTGAGCACAAGTAAGGGGAGCAGCAGGCAGAAGGAGAGGGAAAAGCAGTCTCCCGGCTCAGCAGGGAGCCTAATGTGGAGCTGAATCGCAGGACAGTGGGATCATGACCTGAGCCGAAGGTGGATGCTTAACCGACTGAGCCACCCAGGGACCCCGACAATATAATTAACTTTTAAAGAAAGTTTTCCTCTTAAACCCGCAGTTGGTAAACTTATTCTATAATGGTTCTAGGGGTAAATATTTTAGTCTTTGAGTTCATACATAGAGATAAAATACAGGATACCCAGTTAAATTTGAATTTTAGATAAATCACAAATTTTTTTTTGGGTAAGTATGTCTTGATTATTGCAGGGGTCATACTTATAATAAAAATTATTTTTTAATTTATCCAAAATTCAAATTTAACTGAGCTTCTTATATTTTTTATTTGTTAAACCTTATCTGTATGGCTTTTGACTCTGTTGCAAGTACTCAACTTGGACATTGTGATAATAAACAGCCATGGACAGTATATATGCAAATGGCATGCATAGCTGTATTCCAATAAAACTTTATTTACAAAAATAGGTCCAGTGCATGGGTGTGGTCCTTGTCCATACTAATGGGCACATGTAGTGTGAGTCAGGTACCTTCTTTAGTCCATCTCTTCCTGTCCCCACCTTACCCTGAAAGTCAAATTCATCTTGTCACACTGTCCTGATTACTGAAGCTTTATAGTAAGTCTTGAAATTGGTTATTGTGAATGATTCAACTTTTTTGTTTTCCCCTCAAAATTGTTCTGGTTATTCCATGTCCTTTGCATTTCCATATAAATGTTAGGATTGACTTTTCAGTTTCTACTGAAACCTTTTAGGTTATTGATTGAAATTGCATTGAATCTATGTAGATAAGTTTGGGAAAAATTGACATTTTGAAAACTTTGATCCTTCTAATCCATGAACACCATATACTCTGATTACTCTCATCAGTGCTTTTGTAGTTTTAACATATGCATCTTATTAGATTTAACATACAACTTTTATTAGATTTCTCTCTAACTAGCTCACTTGTTTGATGCTATGTTATATAGTACCCAAAAAATTTAATTTGTGAGTTTTCAGTGCTTACATATAAAAATACAACTGATATTTGAATGTTGATCTTACAGCCACTCATTAGATCCAATAGTCTTTTTTTTTGGGTGGAGGTGGTAAATTCTTCAGATTTTCAACATTTACAATTATTATCACCTTCAAACAAAAAGTTTATTTTTTTCTCCAATTTGTATGCTTTATAATTCCTTTTCCACTCTAGTTGTACTGGTTAGGATCTCCCATACAATGCTGAATAGAAGTGATGAGAACAGTGCTGTGTCTTTTTTAATTTTAAAAAATGTTTTATATACAATTACGTGATATTTGGAAAGGTGGGGGAGGGAGAATTATATATTCTTATTTTCTAATAATCAGGAAAAATCAATTAACAGATTTTAGAAATAAAGACTGTTCAAAGTTTTATGTTAAAATTTGACAACAGAAATAGGAGGAATGGGAGGACCTTGGAGATCAATTTATCAAATTATCTTATTACACAGACCGGAAAACTGAGGTTCTCAGTTGGAGTGACTGGCAGTGGGGGCTCATAATCAGGTCTCTAGATTCAGCCCCATTCTCTTTTTCTTAAAATACAGTCTCTTGGAAGAAGATGACATCTCTACCGCCATTAGCTTAAGTTTTAATTTTGGAAGTCCAGAGCTCAGTTTCCATCTCTCCCAACTCATTACACTAAGAAAACTCTCCAGTCTTGTGCTTGGAGGAGTGGTCCTTTCCAGAGCCCTGCCCTCTGCGGGAGCTAGCGATAGGTGCTGATCCTTGGATCCAACCCGAGAGATTCTGACTTAATTCGTCTAGGATGTAGCCTGGGCACTGGGTTTTTAACAACTCCCCATGTGATTTTAATGTGCCAACATTCTTGTTCTTAGGCCTGTTTCATGCTCAGAACCTTAGGTGGAAGCTTGTTATAATCTTAGAGTCAGATATGATTCAGGTGTTTGGGATTTTAATAGACACCAGGCCCTGGATCCCCTTCTTAAGATAGTGTAAGTATGTGGTGTACATTGCCCTTGGCCTGCTGCCTATGTGGACCTGCATAGGTCTTACAGGATAATTTCTGCTGCCGGGGAAACAGCCTTTCTGTGCATTGACTTTCAATGACCTTCCAGCCGTGATTCCCTCCCGGCCTTCACCTGCAGATGTCTGCCTGACTGTTCTTACCAGCTGGCTCGGCAGAACCACTCACGCCATCTGCGCTGGGCTGTCTGGGCTGAGAGGGTTAGGAATGAGGGCAGGCTTTCCTGTGGAGTCAAAGGTCAGCTGTGCTGCCCCGGCTGACAGCAGAGATTTTCTAGTTAGCTCTATCTTGGTATGGCAACTTCTCACATTGTGTCTTAAAAGGGGTGTGGAATTGGTAGGTGAGTCCTCTGTCTTTGGTTATTCTACCATTCTCCTAATATACATATATCTCTATATATCTGTATCTATATAGTAGTATATATATAAATAATATGTATATATATATACACATTTATTTACATATATAAAGTAAAAAATAGTACAGAGTGGCCTATTTGCATACCAGTGGGGGCATACAAATCTTATTTAATGAACATAATTATGATATTTTACCATCATTTCACTAACCATTTTATTGACTGTAATAAGAACTACTCCAGGACCAAAGATTTAAAAAGCTGACAAATTAAAACCATCTCTGATGTGGAGAGAGCCCTTCTAAGCTGAAGCATTCCTCCTGATTCTGTTTTCGAGATCTATAAACACCATATGTCGAGTGGACGATATTAGAGTGTTCTGGCTTCAACTATGGTCTGTTTTTCTTTCTTTCTTTTTCCTTTTTTTTATTCCCCGGAGACTGACCTAATTGATTCAAAAGAAAAGACCAAGGACATTACAAGAGAAACAGGAATCAAATACTAACAGTTCATGTACATATGGAATTACTTATTTTATCATCAAAAAATATCCACTTCACACAGCGAATGGCCCAAGTGATTCTTTTACCATCTGATTGTTCAGTTAATGTAAAGAGTCCTGTGCTGTATTCCCAGGCTGCAAAGACATGCAGTAAATTAACTATATAGAAAGTTCTCTTGCGTTGGCAAAAATGGTAATTACAATTTTTGCTTCTGGGAAACTAAGGGGAAATTTACAGACACCCAGTTTCCCAAGATGGTAGATTCTTCTTTATCTGGAAAAAAAAATCCAGCTTTATGGATGATGAACCCCAATAATAGTAAAAGTTCCTTAGGGAATTGCTTTCTACGGAAATCTAGCCCCACAGCACTTTCTGCACCCCTCCCTCTCTCTTTATTCAAGTCACCTAGGTCCCTCCTTAGAAAGACACAGCCCTGCGTTTTCAGGACGTCCTTGAACGATGACTAAGAAAGGCTAACATTTGGGTAAGATGCTCATCATATCGATGCAGCTGAAGCTGTGAGTCCAAGGGCTTAATATGCCACAATTCAAAGAACTGTATTGCCGACCATGTGTATTTTTTAAAGAGATAAATATTACCGACAGCAAGCACATGCTTTATTGCACTGTAACACACTCCGATGCGTTGTCTCTTCTCAGGACGGGTCCACCTGGCTGTATCTCAAACCCTAGCCACTTGCAGACAATAGAGTTGTTAGCTGTAACATCCAGTAAGAGTCATCATCCAGGAAAATCACCTTTGTCAAGTGCAAAGCCACAGACGCCTGCTCACCAGCAGCGGGGGCCACACCTGTGGACTCCGTGAATAAAGATGAAAGTCTGTGTAAGAGCTCTCCGACATAGTCCAGGCAAAGAGAGCCCTTCATGACACCGTTCAGGGAAACACAGGTGCCTACGACCATTTGATTTCACAGCTTGAACGGGAAGGCACAGCGCATTCCGGAGATACGGCTACACAGAAGGGTCATGATGGGGCGCCTGGGTGGCTCAGTCGTTAAGCGTCTGCCTTCGGCTCAGGTCATGATCCCAGCGTGCTGGGATTGAGCCCCGCATCGGGCTTCCTGCTCTGCGGGAGGCCTGCTTCTCCCTCTCCCACTCCCCTCTGCTTGTGTTCCCTCTCTCGCCACTGTGTCTCTCTCTGTCAAATAAATAAAATCTTTTAAAAAAAAAAAAAAAAAAAGAAGGGTCATGATGGGTCGGGATGCGAGCGGAATGCGCGCCCCTCCCCCCTTGTCACAGCCAAAGCAAGTACACCTTCTTCTTCCTCGGAGCAGGCCAAATAGGTTTAGACAAGAAGGAGCACTGATAGAAAGAGAGGGAGGCTGTTTCTCTTTCCTTGACACGCAGATGACTGAACGTGAACACTGTTTCTTTGGCTCTGGATCTCCATCTCTCTTTAATCTTGTGACAGAGGAGACCGAGGCAAAACCAATGCATTTTTAGACATCGGAGTATACTTCAAAATACTGCTTAAATACTTAAGACTTTCCAACTAACATTTTTAGGAACTCTAATAAGAACAGCTAATATTTTTGAGCACTTATCATGCATTAGGCACTTTTCTAAATGCTTCATGTGAATTAGCTACTGTCATCCACGCAACAATGCTACTGTTATTATTTACTGTCTCCATGTTCCTGAAGAGGAAACTGGGGCTGGAAGTTAGGATATCTATATATCCTAGTAAGATAGTAAGTAACAGGTTTATGTTGAAAACTTGGGCCAGACTCTGAGGCTAGAGTCTGCTTCAGTAACTACTATTTCATAAGGATGTTTCTGAATAAGAACCTTATGTACGCTTCTTATTAAATCTCAACAATTCTATGAGGAGGCTACGATTGTATTCCCATTTTACAGACGAGATTACTGAAACTTGAAGTTCTCTTATTTCTTTTGTGCACTTCGGGAGCTGGGTTCAAACCCACATAGGCTGACCAGAGACAGCTCCCCGAACCTTCTTGCAATATGCCCAAGACTTCTCATCAACTGGAGCCGGCAGAGACTGCAACCCTGTGGTGTTCCGCCCTCGGCCTCACCAGCTCCACCTCTGTCCTAGGAGGAGCTCACATGGGCACCACTGAATGCATCCCCTCCTTTCCACCATTCTCCACTCCAGATCACGGCAGGCTATATTTTCAAATCACATCATCTGCATTTACACTGCAGGACTGGTAATAAAAGGGGACAGCATCTCTATCTATCTTTAATCTTGTGACAGAGACAGACCGAGGCAAAAACCAATGCATTTTTAGACATCAGAGTATACTTCAAAATACTGCTTAAATACTTAGACTTTCAGTCCGATCAGGTGCAATTTAGAAGGCAAGCTGTCTTTTGTTCAGTGTACATCTGATATGAAGAAGCAAAAGTTTTTCCCTGGAGCCTATAAAAATCACATAGCTTGCAATAGAACATCATAAATTTGCTTAGGTCTTTTCATATATGGAACTGAATATATCAAATATAAAGTATGTACACATATCTTTAACCTGCACATGTTTATGGTAGCCAGTCCCTGTGGAATTTCTCTTCTCATTCATTATATAATGGCTGTAAATGCTTTGAGAGGTAGTGAGGGGAAAAAAAAAATGTTGCTTTCAGTATCTCCAAATGATAAAAGATAGACATCTTTTGTTTGATGAGAACTATAGTCAAAATAACCATTTAAAGGGTACATAAAAAGAAAGTACAGAGCAAAGTACAATTGAACAAAACCAGACCCTGAGTTTCTTTGGCAGAGAGAGAGAGTCCAGATAGAGCACAGATGGATCGAGAAAGAGGCCAGAACTATTAGACTTTTAAAATTAGGGACACAGTCTCTGATAGGAGGTGGGGGGCGGGGAAGCCTTGGCTGTTGTTCATTTTGGAAGTCTTTATCAGAGAATGAGAGGAGTTTCCTTTCGATAATAGCCTCTTGGGTGGATTTAATCCTTTAATTTCGGATTCCCTCTGTTCTCTCTTGCCAGCTACAGATACTTAAAACAACTCTCAGATTCCTAATGCCTATGCAAATGCAGCTACAGACCGTGTGAATGGGATATGAGCATTTGACTGCATTATGAAATATCTTTACCATTATTCATTGTTAAAACCCCAAATTTAGACTTTTTTGTTTATCTGAACAACATCCACCACACAGGAATCTTTGTTTAGAAAATTTTCAGATTTGGGGCGCCTGGGTGGCCCAGTCCGTTGAGCGTCTGGCTGCAGCTCAGTTCATGATTTCAGGGTCCTGGGCTGGAGCCCTGGGTCAGGCTCCCTGCTCAGCAGAGAGTCTGCTTCTCTTTTCCCTCTGCCCCAGGCTTGTGCTCTCTCACTCATTCTCTCTCTCTCGAATACATAAAATCTTTAAAAAAAAAAAAAAGAAAGAAAGAAAATTTTCAGATTCATGAAAAGGTCAGGGCTAGAGAAAGGGAAAACTTACCTTCCCGGTTTCTAGTGTTAATCTGGCGGAGGATAGGATTCCAGCTGTTCATTTTGGTCAAAGGATGAGTCGGAACCATTGCCCTGAAAAATCCGAGGCGCCTGACCCACGCGGCATCCTGAAATAGTGGAGAGAATATTAAACAGAGAATCAGAAATGATAGATTTCCCCTCGCCTGACACAAATTTAACTTGCCTAACTCTCCTGGATCTCCACTCTTAAACTAAAACCCTGAATAATCTCCATGGGCTTCTTCTTGAAAGTCTAAGGTATACACAGATGGTGGTCAATAGTAGCTATTTTTTCTCTTATCGTTGTTTACTTATAACCCACCTCATTAAAAAAGTGTTTGAGGTCATGGCTTCAAAAAGTGCTTCATCCATAATTGGATACAATAAGTAGATAAATGGGTGAAAGGAAGAATAGTTCATTACAATAACAATCAGTGTCGCTCCAGTGATAGGAAGGCAGTCTGAAGTACAGGTTGGACAAACTTTTATGCAGCAAAATTTCTGGGTCCACTTGATCTTTTATGACAATGGCCCACTTCTATACCAGTCTCATACCAATTTATTTTGGAGGATTTTCAAATGAAGCAATCCCAACTGCCTGGGGTAGCCATAAGATAGTTTCAGTGAAACACGCACAGGTTAACTAATTCAAAGTCTTTTAGCTCCTTATAAAAATCAGATGAAGATGAGTGAGAAAAATGCAACTCTGGTTAATGGAATGATTTGATTCCATATGGAGAATTGACAGATACTTGCCAATTAAGTGTTGGAGGCCACCTGTCAAAAATGATTATTCGGGTTATAGAATAATTAATTTTGACTCACTTTTTAAAAAGTGAAAATCACATGGAAACTCAGCGACTGTTGGTTTGCAAATTAGCGCCTGCACTGGGAGGGCAAGGAGAGACCAAAGAAAGAGGCAGAGCACTCCAGATTGGTAGGTGGTAGGTTTGATAAGCAAGGGAACTTACTTAGGAGGCTTGTCTTGGATAGCTGTAAGACAAGTACATCTCTACACTCACCTGCCAGAATTTGTTTTAAAGATTTTATTTATTTAAGGGAGAGAGTGCACAAGCAGAGGGAAAGGGAAAAGCAGACTCCCCGCTGAGAAGGGAGCCTGAGACGGGGCTCTGGCCCAGGACCCTGGGATCATGACCTGAGCTGAAGGCAGGCGCTTAACTGACTGAGCCACCGAGGCGCTCCCAACAACTACTCTTTTTAACCTTATTCTTAACTATTTAGGATGGCTATTGCCTTGGAACCAGTATGTACTATTGTAACTAGTTGATCAGATCAACCTTGATGAGCGGTGAGGTGACAGATAGTGGCACGAGATCACTTAATTTTCCATTGGAAAACAATGAAACAGGGAAGTTTAGCACTCTGTATTTGGTAGCAGACAGCCATACTTCCTACTTTTAAGCATTGCCTTCAAATCATTAAGGTGGCAGAGAAGGAAACTGAAACCCATCTCCTTTCTAAATACCTCAAATTTGCTATTCAGTATGTACGCTAATAAAACCGAATCTAGGTGAATTACACATAATTAGTTCCTCTTTATAGTCAAAGGTTGAGTGGTTATCAATAAGAGTTGCCAATCTTCTGCTGCATCTCTGAGTTTCTAAAAAGATGTCAGTGTGTACCAAGCTTCAATTGTGGGAGAGTCTGCTTGCTCCTTGTATAGTGTGCCAAAATTGACAATTCGTCAAAAAAAAAAAAAAAAAAAGCATGAAATTTGGCAAAAAGTCTTTAACAAATTGATATATTCATAATTTGCTGAGACTGTAGGATGTTCTCTTTCTTTCATTTTTTAGTTTTATTGAGATAGCTGACATGCAGCACTGTGTAAGTGGAAGGTGTACAGCATAAGGATTTGACTTCCATCTATTGTGAAATGATCATCACAAAGAGTTTAGTCAACATCCATCTCCTCACAGAGCTACATTTTTTCCCCCTGTGATGAGAACTTTTACGATTTACTCTCTTAGTAAATTTCAGATACCATACAGCAATGTTAACTATAGTCATCATGCCATACATTACATTCTCAATACTTATTTATCTTAAGACTGTTAAGTTCATACCTTTTTACCACATTCATGCAATACTCCTACTCCTCACCCCCAGCATTTGGGAACCACAAATCTGATATATTTTTTTTTATGAGTTTGCTTGTTTGTTTGTTTTAGATTTCATGTATAAGCGAGATCATATAGTACTTGTCTTTCTCTGAGTTATTTCACTTAGCATAATGCCCTCAAGGTTCATCCATGTTATTGCAGGTGGCAGGATTTCCTTCTTTTTTAATAGCTGCATAGTATTCCATTATATATGTCATATAAAAATTACATATAATCATATATAAATAATAAAATAATATATATAATATATTATTAAATCATATATCATAAATCATATATATATATTAGATTTTCTTCATCCATTTTTCTGCAGATGAATACTTAAATTGTTTCCATGTCTTGCCTATTGTAAATAATGCTACAATGAACATGGGTGTGCAGTTATCTCTTCAACATAGTGGTTTGATTTCCCAGAAGTAGAATTTCTGGGTAGAATTTCTTCCTTTAGAAAAGTGATAGTCTCAAGGAGCCTTGGTGGTTCGGTTGTTTGAGCTTCAGACTCTTGATTTTGGCTCAGGTCATGGTCTCAGGGTCATGGGATCAAGCCCTGCATTGGGCTCTGTGCTCAGTTTGGAGTCTGTTTGAGATTCTTCCCCCCTTTCCTTCTGCCCCTCCCCCTGCTTGCACTCTTTCTGGCAGTAAATAAATAAAATCTTTAAAAAAAGATTATTTATTTATTCATTTGAGAGAGAGAGAGAGCATGAGTTACAGCAAGGTGGGAAGGGAGAGGGACAAGCAGACCAAGAACTGAGCTTAGAGCCCGATGTGGGGCTCTATCTCAGGACCCCAAGATCATGACCTAAACCGAAATCAAGAGTCAGACACTTAACCAACTGAGCCACCCAGGTGCCCCAATAAATAAAATCTTTAAAAAAGAAATAATAATAAAAAAGAAAAGTGATAGGCTCTACTTTGGGTCCCTCCAAGGTACCATTGGGGGGAACCCCCATAGAGTTAACAAGGGAAAATGAAAAGTCAATGATCAAGACCCACCAAAAGAATGAATTTAATGAAATTCTAGCTGCAGAAAGACAAGGATTTTACAAAACTCTGCCATTTCTTTCATGAGAAAAACAGACTTTCTAGATGCCAACAAAGACTGGCACTTCTATAATTGTGTTCACTGTTTGCCACATTCATAATAAGGAAGAACATATCGTAGAATCTGGCCTCATTCTTTTCTAATTACCCAAATCATGTCTTACTATCAAGAGCATTACATTCAAATTTTATAAGAGCCGTTAAAAGCTTATAGTACAACTTAATGTTGTACTATAACATTAAATCGTACTGTATATAGGATATTGTATATATAGTATAAATACTATAACATGAGTATTTCCAAATTCTGGGTTTTTCCTATATTCCTGTTCTCACCTGGTCAAGAGTTAGTTTAGCTTTTTGGTGGTCTTCAAACAAAGGACTAGGAGGGTAAGCCACATAATGAAAAATAGTCTATGTGCCAGTTTTAGTTTACCAACAATATACTGATACAATATCAGATGGGGACATGTTATCCACTGAGTGCTATAGACTGAATGTCTGTGTCTCTCCCTACCACCCCCACCCCAGATTCATATGTTGGAACCCAATCCACGATGTGATGGTGTTAGGGGTGGGGTCTTTGGAGGGTGAGTAGGTCATGAGGATGGAGCCATCGTGAAAGGGATTAGTGCCTTAAAAAAGTGGGCCCAGAGAACTTCCTTGCCCCTTCTGCCATGTGAAAACATAGCAAAAAGACAGCCATCTGTGAACCAGGAAATGGGATCTTAGCAGACACTGAATCTGCCAGGACCTTGATCTTGGAATTTCCAGCCTCCAGAACTGAGAAATAAATTTCTGTTGTTTACAAGCCACCCAATCTATGACATTCTGTCATAGAGGCCTGAATAGATTAAGACAGTGAATGATGAAATTTTTAAAAGTTCCCAGTCTGAAAAGGTCACTAATGGAGTTTAAAAATTCTCATCACATTCCGTTTTTCTAAACATTTTGAGTCTTACTGGTCCAGTTGTATGAACAAAATAGTATGGTATGTCCCTCTTAAGGATTAGTGAAGGGAACACTTTTAGAACCCTCTTATGTTCTATTTGGTTTTAAATAGCCATCTTAAATATGTTGGTAAGCAAAGAGGAAAACCATAATATAGCCTATAATGTTGGTCCACCAGGAAGTTACTCAAAGAAAATTACCTCCAGATTTATCTTATGTTCTACCATTTACAACTTTTGTATAGGACATTTCACACATATTACCACATTTAATTCTCATTTGCATAAGGTAATTTTACAGATGAGGAAACTGAGTATAGAAGAATAATAATGTTTTCCAAATTTAGTACATATAAGCCTTGTCTGATGTAGTCTGTTTAGGCTAGGAAAGCATTTTCTTTTTTCTTTCTTTCTTTCTTTCTTTCTTTCTTTCTTTCTTTCTTTCTTTCTTTCAGATTTTATTTATTTATTTAAGAGAGAGAAAGTGAGCGAGTGAGAGAGAGTATGAGCTGGGGGAGGGGCAGTGTGAGAGGGAGAAGCAGACTCCCCACTGAGGAGGGAGCCTGACTCTGGGCTAGGTCCCAGTACTCCAGGATCAGGACCTGAGCAGGGGCAGACGCTCAACCACTCAACCAATCGAGCCACCCAGGCACCCCAGGAAAGCATTTCTTAGTAATTATTTCATTCAAAGTTAATGTTAAAGCTCTTACTGTCTTGGTAGTTTATAGTTTATAGAAGTCTTTAAGTAATAAATTTAAACAGGGTAGACAAGAGACATCCAAGCAAGGAGGATTAGAGACATTTAAGGAAAAATTATTTAAGTGAAATCCCATATGTTCCCTCTTCTGAATGTGAATGGTATTGGCTTTCTATTGGTTGAAATGGTTACCCACTTCTGTTTAAGATATGACTGAAGTAATTTTACCCAAAAAGACCCCAAGTACAATGTACCAAGAACTAGTTTCATGTTTCCTACGATATGGCTTGATTTCTAATTTCATAATTTATCTTCATTTTCATAAGTAATATTTCCCTTGAACTTGCTCCCAAAGAGAATTGCAATTATTATATGAGTTTTCAATGAGTTGATTTTCATCTAAATCTGGCGTCTCAGAGAAAATTGCTTTGCATTAAAAATGTTGGGGCAGATCAACTGTTTGCCTTTCAGCAACTATTCGGCAAAGCCCTCACATTCTGAGTTCCCACAGAGCAGTCTCAAGAGGTGAACGTGTCTTGCACATGATTTGTCTTTAGGGATGTGAGAACCTGACTTTCAACAGGTCAAAACCTAAGTGAGGGATGATGTCTTTAAAGTACGTATCAGAAAACCCTTCAAGAAAAGAAAAAATGAAACATAAAAATCTCGATTACATCTGGGAAACGACATACTCTACTGTACTTTCCATATGGTGAGTGAAAGAACAAATTACATTACTGATTAACATATTTCATAGATGGATTTTATCTGTTCAGTACTTCTGGAGGAGGTTACTGCTAAATAGTTCTATATCAAATAGCTGGAAGTCACACAAATTACACATGTCAATTGATCACAGGTGCCACTTTTTAGGATAACCTTGAAGAAAATGGAGAACACCACATGGATTTCATGTACTTCTACAAAAACCACTCAACCTTTTGTTAACTACCAGAGACTGAGCCAGTAGAGGTGTATTTGGTAATGTCATAAACTTTCTCCACTAGAAATGTTGCCATCACTTCTATGACTCTGGAAATCTTAAACCATGAGGTACCAAACTTTAGACAAAGCCTCTGACTTGCAAGCCTGCCTGGTGACTCACTCGTAGGTAGGTACATGTGTTGTTGTTGTTTTCACGGACACCTCCAATCCCTCAAGCCCTCCTCTTTCTCCCGGTTTGTTGCTCACTTCATTCTCCAGTGGTCTTGATGATATGGTCATTATACCACTTTCTTCTTTTCATGGTCAACTCTAGGCCCTAAGTCTTTTCCCCTCATCTGACCTGCAAACCCTCAATTATGGATCTGCCTACCTATATGCCAATATATATATTTATTCTGGGCTGCTGGCTGTGCTGGAGGATATCACTCAACCTATAGGACTCTCCTTTTGGAATCCCAAACCCAACAATATATAAAAGCTAATGTTCTCATCTTTCTCCCAGGCCCCAGTGCAATGTTAATGGGTGGAATATTGCTCAATCAGTTTACCATCCCTTGTCCACCACATCTACCCATTCACTGAGTCTTGTTGATTCTTTCATTACCTTACACTAAACTATTATAGTTCTCTGAATGCATAGGCTTTTTTTTTTTCTTTTTGATATTTTTCTTCTTTGCTTATAGTGCCTTTATCAACTTTTTTCATTCACAAAACCATGATATTTTCTCTAAGACTCAGCCCAGATACCACCTCATCCTGAATCCTGACTTGTTCTTCTTCCCTTACTCTTGGGTTCTCTTATGAGATCAGCCACCTGCACGAGTCAGTTGTGGCCATAGAGCCTTGTAAATCTGAGTCAGAGGGGGAGAGGGGAGGATATTTTACAAATGGCTTAGCAAGAGGTCAGGTGGTCCCAAATTCAACCAAGATGGCCGGTGTCTTTCTGACAAACATTACTGTATGCCAACTGATAGGATGAAAACTATCATTTTTGCAGCTGTAGTGGAAAAAGTCTGAGGCAAATTGCAAAATAATGAAAAGATGATGATTTGCCCAAAATATGGAAAATGGAAAACAAAAGATTTTGTGTACCTTTTGAAGACTGCCCAAGATAGAAGTGTTGTGATGCTCATAAATACCATGTATCATAGTAATATGGTTACCAGTCTAGACATTATTACAGGGGAGACAGTGTCTGTAGCTAGCTAACATGAATATTCTTGGCTGCTTCATTCATATTTTTCACCATAAGTTAATAAATGTACTGCACAATTTCTGTAGAGTATGGCTTTGTAGTCTTATAGAACTGTTTTCATATCCTGACTTTCTAGCTGACTTTGGGCCAGGTTATTGAATATCCCAGATGCTCAGATTCTTCATCTGGAAAGCAGAGATAAAGGACCTTCCTCAGTGTTGTTATGGAAATTAAATTAGCAATACATCAAAAGCACTTTCCATAGTGACTGGCACATGGGTAGTACTCAGTGAATGGTAACTATTTATTATGAATATTATTATAGCTTTGGGTAATCCCCAGAAACTTCTTTAGCTATGGGTGACCCTTTTCTTGGTGTGATATCAGGAAAATAAACAAATGTATGTGTGTGCATGTGACATCATACAAATAATTGTCTATGTGACATCATGCCAATAAACAGACCTTGCTCAGAAATGGTGTCATTGACAATTATTGCTGATTGATTTGTATAAACAATATTTCTTTCCTGGTGAAATAAATCATTTAACTATGGGTCTGTGCTGTTCCTTAAGTTCCAGGACCCCCCAGTGTTGTAGACATGATGGGAACTCAATAAAATATAAACTCTCCTTGATTTATTGCTCAGTCAGCCTTCTGGATCACTGGTCAAAGAAAATAAAAATATTCATTTATACTCTCATGTTCAGAATTTCCACCCTGAATCTTCACTGAAAATCAGACTTTTGTGAATGTTGACAAAAAAAAAGTTAAAAATGAGGCAAAGTGTAGTTTATTCTTCATAGGACATCTGTTAATTGTCACTGAGCCTGGGCCTTTTACACCCTAGCCAGGTGGATAATGAATTAACTATAGAGAATTGTCATGAAGAGACTTCGCAGAACACTAAGTAAGAGAATAATCTCTAGAGTAAACTTGTAGGGAGTTGCCTTCTCTGTTTCCTAGCTCTGTGTTCTTGAGCAAGATACTTCGACTTACTGTGAAATGGGGATGATAACAGCTACAACCTTGGAAGAGGAGAAAAATGGCACTAAGAAGAGAGAAGAGAGTGTCAGATGGTCGGGGGTAGTGGAAGAATTTTAAATGGGGTAGTCAAGGAAGGTCTCACTGAGAAGGGGACTAAAGAGGGTAAAAGAGGATGGGAGGTGGAGAACAGGTATCTTAGGAAAGATGGTACCAGGCAAAAGGAACAGAGCATGTTCGAGGTCCTGAGGAGAGAGCATGACCCATAAGAGAGAGAAACACAGTGAACATTCAGAGATGAATTCAGAGAGCACATGGAAGGAAAGTGTGTGGGGCTGTAGTAGTCAGTTTGAGTAAGAAGGGCATTAGAAGGTTGTGTGGGTTTAATTGTGACCTCCAAAATATATGTTGAAGTCCTAACCTACTATGGGGCTGTAAATATGACTTTATTTTGGAAACAGGTTCCTTGCAGATGTAATGAAGCTAAGATGAGGTCATATTCATCTAGGGTGGGCCCTAATCCAATGACTAGTGTCCTTATAGGAAAAGGGAAAGTTATGCATAGATGCACAGGGAGGGAACACTACGTGAAATGGGGGGAGAGATTAGAACAATGTATCTACAAACCAAGGAATGCCATGGATTGCTGTCAAGCACCAGAAACTAGGAAGAAGCAAGGGAGGAGGGGGGTCCTCCTCTAGAGTTTTCATAGAAAGCATGACCATGCTGACACCTGGATTTTGGACTTAAAGCCTTCAGTACTGTGAGGCAATACATTCCAGTTGTTTTAATTTCTGTTACTGTTCCAGTAGTCAATGCTTATTTGGAGTCTCACATGTGTTTGCAGTCAGATGGTAGGAGGGCTGGACATCCAAGATGGCTTCTTCACTCACATGTCTGGGGCTTGGTCTGGATGGCTAGAACAGCTCAGGCTGGGCCTTTCTGTCTACATGTGGCCTCTCACATGGCTGTCTTGGCTTCCTCATAACATGGAAATCTTAAGGTACATTCTTCTCACGTGTCTTCTTACACGACGAGTGGCTTCCTTTAAAACAAGTGTTCCAAAGAGACCCCTTGCAGTAGAGCCTGCAAGACTTTCTACATGCTAACCTTAGACGGTCAACCTGGACTTAAGGGGTGGGGACTATGCACGAGTTTCATTCCAGGAAGCGTGGTTCATTAGGGAGACCGTCTTCAGAGACTAACTACCATGGTGGTGTACTTGTTAAAAGTCACTGAAACAGTCAAGCTCTCTTCTTTCCTCCCCACTCCTATTCAAGTAAAACATGCATATACTTTAGGTCAGAAGTGCTTTAGTTCTTACATTTTCATAAAAGTTAGGAATATCTCTAGAGAATGGAAATGTGGAATCCTAGAGCTGAAATCTTAATGCTCCTAGAGCTAGAATCCCAGAACTCACAAAGATCAGTCTTCTATACCTTTTAGGCAATATAGAGAAAACCTTTGATGGAATAAAGACACTTTGCATCAGTTTGGGTGCTGTTTCCCACTGACTTTATTATAAAACTGGGGGGGAAAATTGGAAAATGCTTGCCATAAAAAGTGCATAAAATTATAATAGAGAATAGGGATGCATGAAATATATATATGGAAAAGATAGCTTCTTACTAAACATTTAACAATAGTATAAAATTTTAACACTTGAGAAATACTCTAGCCCCCAAATGATTAGATCATTGCAGCAATCTTTATAGACTTAGAAATTTGATTATTTTTTCACTAGTTCTAAACTAACTGAAATCTAACTATACATTTTAGTATGTCATTCTAAATTTTTAAAACTCTTCTTATTCCTTGAGCCCTCTAGCCTCCTTCTGGATGGCCTCATTTAGCGTAACCTCAGTGTTAGTCACAGAATTCCCTGATAGGAGGAAATAATGGCACCAAAAGCCAGTGGCCCCAATGCCCACATCTGGATTCAGCAATTGCGATTCCATCGATCCCATTGTAAGTTGACTAAGGAACACGATGTAATGGATGCCAAGACACTTCGTTGCCTGGGAAGAGTAAAGTACATTCCAAGTACAAACTATTCTATTCTCAAACTAAATATATATTTTAAGGATGAAGAGCCTATCTTCAGTGTCATTAGGATTTTAAAGTGGAATCTGCATATGTGTTTGCACTTTTCATATTGTGGCTGATTGCTATGTTTTAGGTAAACATATGCTACATGGGATAGAGATTACCCCTGGTAGAGTGGCACACCCTGCTAGTCCCTATGTACCAGCCCCTCTTCCTTTTTTTTTGCACTAGGAGAATTCCAGTTTTGTCTAGGATGGCAAAGTGCCCAGGTAAAAATATTTCATGTCTCAGTCTTCCTTATGGTTGGCCATGTGATACAGTTCTGGCAAATGTGAGTGGGTTTTTTGTTTTTGTTTTTGTTGTTGTTGTTGTTTGTTTTTTTTTTTTTTGGAAAAATACTTTCCTGAGCTTTCTGCATCAAAGGTCAAATCCTTAAGAGAAAGACCTCCTCTCTTCTGTCTCTCCTTATTCCTGGCTGGATTTTAGAGAACCGGAAGTAAAGCTTACATCAAGCAACCATGAGGTATGTCTGGATTTCTTGCAATAGGAGGCAAATAAACCTTTTCTTTCTTTAAGCCACACAACAGCTGTGTTTCTAATGTCGACAACCATATATATTCCCTCTATGTATATAGATGGCAAAGCAGTAGAAATAAGTGCATTTCTAAGTTGATTCACTAATTCCAGACAAATGAAACCCCTTTAAGCAAAGTGTTAAGCGAAGTGACACACGCAGACTCCACTGTAGTCTTCCATCTTGCTCAGTCCCGCTGCTCCCCGCTTCCAATCTTTGCTCCTTAAAACCCATTCTCCACACAGCAAACAGAGCAACCTTTTAAAGAAGAGTAATCAGGTCATGTCACTCTTCTACTTAAAATTTTGGTGGTTTTTACAGTAATTAGAAGAAAGGAAATCTCTGAACCCCTATGAAGCCTACCAAGTCTGGCCCCCCCCCCCCCCCCCCCGGTGCTCTTCCTCTCCTTGATTTGGCCCCTCCCTGCCTCTCTGACCTCATCTCATATTCTAAGAGCACTGGGGGAGGCCGAGCAGGCTATGCATGACCGGTTGCCAAGGGCTGCCACCCAACAGTTCAGGGAGGTAGGAACAGCTATTTCTAGCTGACTTGTAGTACTTCTAATCTTTCTGAGGCTAAGATTTATCATATCTATTTTTCTTCTGGGCACAAAAGAAAAATGTGGTAAATGGCCACTGCCTATCTCTCTATAATGGTTTATATTAATGTCATTTTAAAGACATTTTAAAATATCCATTCATATTTCATATGGTACCAAATTCTGAGGTGACATGATAAAATTAGGTAAAACTAGTGCATAAATGACCCAGTTGAAACCTTACCCAGTAGACCGTTTTACCCTTCACAATGGCTACTTATATTCCTCCCAGTGTTCAGGGCACACAGACTTTTTCCTTGTGAGGAGGTTGCCTTTGCCATTCAAGAATCTAATTTAATTATTTAATTAAGCCATTTTAATCCCTGAGAAAAGTAGTTTGAAATTGTTATAGCCTTTATGTTTCTGTAGTTAATACAGAGAGCATCGATTGAAACAATCCTCTCTTTGGCAGCCCAGTGAGAGTTGAAACAAACATCTGTTTCCTGCCCAATTGACTCTTTACAGAATCCAGGTAGTTTCTGTAATTTGCCAAAGTCAAGCGTCCTAATCCAAATTTGTTGAAACCATTTGCATTTCATAACTGTTCTTCCTTACCCAGATTTTTCATGGAAAAATAAATTGATGTCAAGCATTGGGGTGGTGATTTTTCAGTTTGCCCTCTGGTTGCAAAGCAAATTCTCTAAAAATTTGAACTGTCAGGACCAGAAACTGTTTCTGATAGTCAAATATACCAAGTTTGGGGAGGTGAGGGGAACAAGAAAGCTCTGTGATATGACCTGTTTCAAACTGTCTAGAGGAAAAAAAAACCCCACGAAAATTGATCAAAACCCTTCACTTCCCCCTTTTCTTCTCTAGCCTGTTTGAAGAAACTTTTTAATGGTCTCCGTTAAGAGAAAATGCCTGGTCTTCCTCCCTTCTAAGTTTTGATTTCCAGATGTACTCAATGCTGGTTTAACAAGAAGAGCATATGTTTTCATCATGAATTCAGTTCGAAAGGTCTTGCTACTCTGAAATGCAAAGTTGCTGGGTGATTATCTCTGACCAGCAGACTTCTAAAAGATGCTCCAGAGATTATCCTGCCCCGTTTTAATGTTTCTTGTCATCCTCCCTTAATCAAGCACCCTTCACTGAAAGAAACTATATGCATTACGCACGTGTATGGCTTTGCGTTATGATTTGCTCTTGTCCGTATGAGTCTTCCAATCAAGGGAAAAGTGTAGAGATTGGATATAAGTGATTTTGAAAGAAGGGCAATTTATTTTATCCACTCAGGGCTGAGGACTGCCTGTTTGATTACATCATTATAGGGCTAAATTTTTAGTAATTAACATTCATGTAAATTGAAGTGCTGTTGGAAGGAGAGGACATTTAGTAATAAGGAATCATGGTTCATCTCCAAGGACCAGCCCACTTAGCCGGCTCCTCAGTGCTACTGAAAATGAAAACGTCCTCCCTCCCCCACCATGGCAGCGTCACCTGGGGAGTTTTCTTCCCTCTGCCTCCACAGATCCAGTTTCGTTGCTTGACCGCTGTTTACTCAGTCCTCTCTGTGTGTCAAGAAATGGTCTGCCGAACAGGCTGCATACCCTGTATCAGCTGCTTTGTGGTTTCTCAGCCTCACTTTCCCACTGGCCGCTGCTTCAGCAACAGTTTCGTGCCTTCTACTTCCTTACCAGGTGCAACCTGACCTCTCCTTCTTTCAGACCTTCAGGGACCACCACTCGCCTTCTGGCCTGGAGCTTCTCCGATGTGGAATGTTCTCACAACTACAGAGTGAAAGGGAAGTTAATGCCCATGGAGCCACTCTTGACCAAAGATGGATGGAAGATACTGCATTTGTAGCTGGTGGGAAGGCATCTTTGAGAATATTTTATAAGATTCCTCAGAAGTTGTCCTTAGTGGTGGCCGACTCAAGAACTTGTTCTAGTATTGGCTTTCCCTGGTTCCCTGACATCACTTCTCAAATAGTCCACCTGCTCATAAGCCTTCATCTCAGGCTCTACTTTCAGGAGAGACTAGGCTAAGACACAGAAATGACGTAACTCAAGATTCGCACTAGAACTAGGAGGAAGTTTCCCTCATCTCCAGCCTTATTATTACTCCATGAGCTACCTGGTATCACTCTGAAGAATCAGTTGTTTGTTTAAATTAATCAGAATTGCTTTTTGTTGCTTAGAACCAAAAGAAATCTCATGGATAGAGATATAGGTAGTAAGCAAAGCAAATATGGATTTTTCCAAGGTGATAATTAGTCATTCTCTGTTTAGGGGTTTAAATACCACATTTTGGTGTAAGTTCTGTGTAAAAATAAGGCTGTCTGCTGTGTCGTTAGCTTGCACGTAGCTCCCCATGCTCTTAGAACCAAGCTGTGTGAGGCCAGCTAGGATGAGACTGTGTTGCCTACTGGTTAAGCACATGGGCTCCTGAATTTGAATCCTGACTCTGCTACTTCCTATCTTGCACAAGTTACTTAATCTCCCTGTGCCTTTGTTTTTCCATCTGTAGAGGAAGTGATGGTACTTACTTTACAGAGTTATTGCCAAGATTAGATAAATTAACATATAAATTACTTTTTTTTCAAATTTAGTAAAATTTCACTTTTACTTTAAAAGGAGCCTGTCTGGACACCTGGGTGGCTCAGTGGGTTAAAGCCTCTGCCTTCAGCTCAGGTCATGATCTCAGGGTCCTGGGATCGAGCCCCGCTTCGGGCCCTCTGCTCAGCAGGGAGCCTGCTTTCCCCCCCACCCCCCGCCTGCTTGTGATCTCTCTCTCTCTGTGTCAAATAAATAAATAAAATCTTAAAAAAAAAAAAAAAAGGGATCTGTCTGACATGACTCATGCACCAAATATTTCTTCTAACTGAGGTTTCCTACTTGCCTGCCAATGCTAACTTCATTCTTTCTGGTCCTTCATTTCTCTCCCTCGCAGTTTGCATCCTCAGCCTTTCGATAGTAAGTTCCACATGGCAGAGGCTGCCATGTGTTCACCAAGCCCCATGTCCTCTCCCTGCTGGGCACACACCTACTGCATTTCCCAGCCTTGAAGTTCGGGTGGCCATGTGTCTGAGCTCTGGTCAACAGCATTTGGGCAGAAGGAATGTACTCTACTTTTAGGCAGGGCCTGTGGACACCTCCCATGAGATCCTGACTCTTTTTTTCCCATTAACCAGCCATATGCAGAGGATTCGGAGGGGACTGTGGTCCCCAGGGAGGGCAGAGTCATAGAAGGGATCTGGGTCCCTGAATGACCCTGTGGAACTCCACCTGCAATCAGGAACATCCTCATCGATTTTTGTTGAGAAATAAACTGCGAGATTCAACCTGTGAGGTCTCAGAGTTTATTTGTCACATCATTGCCTTAGCCAATATTTTGCATAGAGTAGAGAGTATGTGTGCCCTGTTCTTCAGCGCCAGATCAGTGTCTGGCGTGTGGTAGACACCTAACAGATATTTATTGCATCAATTAATGCATATCAATATATGCACATATATTGCATCGATGTACGCACAACTTATATCACTTATTTCTCCCTCATCTTAAAGGAAGAGGTCTCCTTCTCCTATGTAAAACAAATCCTTTCCTAATTCCCCAAGTATTTATCTTCTAGAATCAAGGCTTCTCAAACTTTAATATGCCTATGATCCACCTGGGGTCAGTGAAAATGCAGATTCAGATGCAGTGGGTTTGGGGCGGGGCCTGAGATTCTGAATTTCTAACAAGCTTCCAGGTGATGCTGGTGCTACTCCTCAGGTCCACTTTGAGCAGCAGGGTTCTAGACAAGACTTGTTGTGATGAGCACTGGATGTTGTATGGAATTGTTGAATCCCTACATTGTACACCTGAAACTAAGATAACGCTGTTAACTGTGTTGGAATTAAAATTAAAACAATTTAAAAAACACTTATTATAGATCTTACCTTCATCAACTGTCATCTCCTTTGTCTGTGTTTTGATTTTTCCTTTTCTTAGGGAGTTTCTGGAAGACACGTGTCCCTTATTTGTTTATAAACACTTACATAGCACCTACGGTGTGCCTGGCACTATCCTCTATGCTTCCCATATATCAACTCACTTGTTCCTCACACAAAGTTCATCTTTTACTTGCAGATAATGTAAACAGAGGACAATTGCTTGTCCAAGGGCCCCAAGGAAGGGAGTGTTAGAGTCAAAATTCCAGCTTGGGCGGTGTGGCTCCAGAATCCTCCCACCCAACTCCGTCCCTGACAATGTCTTCACATCTTCTTAAAAACCAGGCAGCTCAATGAACTCGATTTGTCAGCTTTCTTTCAGGATCCTCTGTGGTCGTCTTTTGACACCTGATCATATCATCTCAGCTGCTTTGCATGGATGCAAACTTACTGAGTTCTGTTAGCTTTGAGTGCAACTGCTTTGGAGTTCATGTTGATATCTCTCATCATAATCAGTTGAAAAATGGAAAAACGATTTCACTTATTGCTGTGTCTATTTAATGTCAAATAAGTAATTGCAATTCAGCAAGTTCCTAGGATGCATTCATTACGAGTGAAGCCATCTGCTAAATGTTGGGAAGAATGCAAAGAGAAGTAAAACACCGTCTTTGCCTTCAAGAAACCTATGATACTATTAGGAAGACAGATATTTGTACAAAAAAATTTTTTGGTATTAGGTAAAATATTTTTACTTTATACAAGAAAAAAAAAATAATGTTGTGGGAGGTAAGGGGAAAAGAGCGAGCAGAAACACAGATGGTGGAAAGTGAGACTGTGTTTGGGGACTGAGGTAGGTGTCCTCATTCCCCAAACAGAAGGCAGTTGTCTGAGCAGGAGAAGGCTGTGGTGGTTGTGCTTGGGAAGGCTTGTGGTTTGGGACCAGATGTGGGAAGATCTACCTGCTAACCAATGAGGAATTTATTATGCAGGCAATGCATAAGTCATGTCAGTTTCTTTGTTGTTGTTGTTTTTTAATTAGTGGTTGACATAGGGAGAATTGTGCTTAAGGAGTTTGTTTTTTGTTTTGTTCTGTTGGTTTGTTTTTAGTGATTTTTTGTTTTTCTTCTTCTTTCTTCTTTTTTTTTTTTTTCTGCAAGAGAAAAGACATTTTTATTCATGTACTTAGGTGAATGTTCACAGAAAAAATGTCACCCGAGGAGGCAGTTAGAATTTGGGTCTTTTATACTATCTTAATGGAGGGGAGGGGAGGAAGGGCACTTAAGGGAAAACAAATGACTTTTAGGAAAGATAAATGGGCCCTTCGGAGAAGAGATGGGAGATAGGATAGTTTTGTGACAATGTCTGTTAAGGTAATTCCTTATCCCGGTGCCAGCTTCTTGTCTGCAATGATGGAAGTCAGTCTTCCCCGATCTTGAAACTGCTGGGGAGGGGATTTGTGACAGATGAGTTCTTTTGATGGCTCTGCTTTTAGGCAGATAAGGAGAGTTCAGAAAAACCAAAGACAGAAAAGCCAAAATATCCAGTGGTATATTCTGGATCCCTTCATTTCCAAAGAACTCTGCTCTCTAGAAGGGAAGTTAACGTGGATAAGCCATTTGACGTAGTTTGGTTGTGGATTAGAATGGAAGGAGCTTGTTCTTGAAGGGAACATCATATTTATGGGACATCTGTATTGCTTCAAATGTTCTCACATGATAGATAATTAAATTAATCGATTACAGAAATTATAATAAAATTCATGATACATAATTAAATAATTAATAAAATTCTCATAGTATCCCAAGAGGTAAATGTTAATATCTCTGTTTTACAGGGATGATATTGCTTACTTGCATAACATGCCCAAGATAACACAGTCAGTTGGTGTTAAAGGCTAGATTCAAACCTGTATCTGTTTGCGATTTTTCTAAAATACCTTGTTGAGAGTATATCAAGTAAACAAAGGAGGAAAAACATGTATATACATGCCTTAACCCTGTTGATGGAAAACAGAGAGCATGTGCAGAGAAAGATTTAAAAACATTTATAGGATTTATGTGAGAAAGTTAAGACATGAGTGACTTTTTTTTTCTTTATGTGATTTCAGTTAATTTAGACAATTATCTCAGTAAGTCATATCAAACACCTATTCATTTCAGATGAAAAGTGCTTTGGGGCTGAAGATTTAAACGTTTTAAAATTTTCACTCTGAACACATAGACTGCCTATAAACTCAAAGAAAGTCTTCATGTGAGGTCATTGTAAAGATTTTATTGTCCTATTCTTCACAGAATGTTATTAAAAACTGAATTTTTTTTTTCTTTCAGATGAAATGAATGTGATAGATGCTCTCAAAAACTGTTATTTATTCACAGGTTTGGTTAACAGTTATTTGCATCTTGCTAAGCTTCTGATTGTGTCACTTTTAGACCTTATACTATTATTTAAGAGGGAAAAACAAGATGGGTAGTAAGGGTATGACTATAGGAACTCTTGAAATAAGATGCTATTGTCTTATTACAGTTGCTATTATTTAACAACTATTGAGACAATTCTCAGCGCAGAAAAAGAAGAGAAGAGGGAAATAATTTTTTCTTTCCAAGATGTGGGAGCTGCTCAATAGAGGAGCCTGTGTCTTATTCATCTTTGTAGCCCCAATGCGAACCATAGACCACAGCACATGCTAAGTGATCAGAATTACTGGCTACTGGTTATAGATGGAGAAATCAAGCCCTCAAATGGCTAGAGAACTTCCCATGTCCACACAGCTAGCAAGTGGCAGAGGCACAGTTCAAACCCTAGTCTTTGGTTTTCAGTCCCATTATCCTTCCCACCCCACTATACCACTTGTTTAAATCCATCTATCCATTTATCCACTCAACAAATCCCAACTGGTTGTCTTCAGTGGACCAAACGCTACACTGTTCACGAGGAAGAGAGAGATGAAAGTCCTGTTCTGTCTGCCTGGAATTTGTAAAGCCAATGAGGAAAACAGATAATAAACAACCGTGACACAGTATGAGTTGGGATGTAATTGAGTTATATAGTAACAATAATAACTGTGGGCCCCTGAGTGGCTCAGTCATGAAGCGTCTGCCTTCAGCTCAGGTTGTGATCCCAGGATCCTGGAATCGAGCCTCACTTCGGGCTCCCTGCTTGGCAGGAAGCCTGCTTCTCCCTCTCCCACTGCTTGTGTTCCTGCTCTCGCTGTCTCTCTCTGTCAAACAAATAAATAAAATCTTTAAAAATAATAACAATAATTGCTAGCACTTAAAAACTACTTACTGTTCAAAATGCTTTTTAAGCCAGATTTTATTTAAGCTTCCAAACACTTTCAACGATACAGATACTGTTATTATCCCCATTTTACAGACCAGAAACCTTGCCAAGGTTTATAAGTCCAGCAAGTGCAGATTGACTATATGCATCTTGTCTGGCTGATTCAAATGTAAGATGGAGTCACATCTGCTTGCATTCACAGCTCTCATTCACTGGAGTGGACATGGAATAAGCCACTAGTTCCCAAATTGTTACACGTTAGGATCCCCTGGAAAGCTTTTAAAAATCCCAATGCTCAGGTGACAAATCACGGTTCTGGGGGTAGGAGCCAGGCGTCAGTAGGTTTAAGATTTCCAGGTGATTCCAATAGACAATAAAGTTGCGAGCCGTGGTTATAAACTATAAAGTGCTATAGTAATGTAAGATTTTTTTCCTTATTCCAATCTTTTCAAAAAGTTCAGTTTCTAAAAGATCAAAATCAGAAGACACATTGGACATTCAATTTCAGTTAACCCAGCTGTCCCTTTTCTATCATACATGGGGTTGGTACAGTGTTTGTTGAATAGGTCTCTGATCAAGCAGACGGTTATTATTACACAGGGTGGGCATTCAAGCTTAGCTTAGGGGTTGGTTATAGAAAAAATGGCCAGGTTTTGTCAGAATGCCAAAGGCACAAGGGAAAGGGAAACTCATTCCAGCATGTGGACCCTGGGAGTCGGTTCAGGGGAACCTGCTGGAGGGAATGAATTGAGTGTTTATTGCGACCTCTGCCACCAGCAGCTGGTGTCAACAAGGCTTGAAGAGGTGAATTTGACTGTTTTTAAAAGAGGAGGTAAAGCAAAAGAAATCAATTATGTGTATGGCAAAAAAGCAAGGAATTTGGAATTAGATCACGATTAGTAGTTCAGGACTGCCATGTCCTAACTTTATGACTTTAAGCATTTTTTTCAACCTCTCTCATTTTAGAATAAGATTAGCATGGGAATAATACTTTCCTAATAAGATACCTAATAAGATAGTTGTGAACGCTAAATGACACATAAAGTGGCTTATGCATATTGACACTTAAAAATAGTTGTTGTTGCCACTATTTGTTACTGTTCTTGCATTAAAACAACTCTATGATTTTCTCTGATCTTTACTCACATATTCAGGTCATGAACTCCATAACCAGCACAAAGAGGCATGAGACTAATAATCTGTGCCAAATTCTAATTTTTTCAAATGTAATCTCTACGCCCAACATGGGGCTTGCATTCATGACCCTGAGATCAAGAGTCATATGCTCTATGGGTTGAGCCAGCCAGGCATACCTCTTCTCCTGCCAGTGCTAATTTTTAAACAGAGATAGCTGTGTTTCCTTTTATACAACATCTGAATGGGTACTTACAGGTAGATTCTGAATCGGTGCTTAGTTCTTATGACCATCTCCTTTTATTTTTTGAAGTTTTCTTGAAAAGATTCAGTGCATGGAAAGAGTAGGTATTGGATAGATCCAGAAAGGCTAGGATGTTTAGTATTGTTTGAAGAGAAATTATGAACATAAAAGTAAAGCCAGAGAGTCTGTGTTTGATAGTAATCTCAAGAAAATGAGCCTGCAAGGGTCCCAAAAGAGAATAGGAGGGATGAGACTTATGGGAAGAAACAATGTGAGACCACCAGCTAAATATCCACACTGGGTTTAAGAACTGGGAACACCATCCAGGATCTGCCTGTTCTTGTTAGCCTGGTTTGATGTTATAATTAGCATAAACCCCTCTCTTGACAAAGGCTGGTGGAGAAGATGCAACCCTATCTAATTGCTTACAATGGATATTATCAAAACTCTACCAGATTGTTGTAACCTAAAGAGTTTACATTATGAGGTACATAGTCATCAAAAGACTCATTTAGGCACCAGGTTTTTGAGTGCCATGCACCTTCCAAGAAAACTCAGTTAAGGTGAGTGATTGTTGGGATATATATGGAGTAAAAAGAAAAATCTTGAGAAGAGCCAAGAAGAGAAGACTCAAAGATTCTGGGTCATGAAGATGGACCCAAGGCATTAGACTGGATGTCTAAGAGGCATGGACCACAAGCTAGCGCTTTGTCACTAACATGATACAATCACCCATTGTCTCCTTGCTTCTATCATGCATACCTGGTGCTTCCTTTTAAATCATGATTTCAGGGGCACCTGGGTGGCTCAGTCCTTGAGCGTCTGCCTTCGGCTCTTCTCATGATCCCAGGGTCCTGGGATGGAGCCCCGCATCGGACTCCCTGCTCAGCAGGAATCCTGCTTCTCCCTCTCCCACTCCCTCTCCCACTCCTCCTGCGTTCCCTCTTTCACTGTCTCTCTGAAAATAAATAAATAATTAATTAAAAAAAATCAAGATTTCATATATTTTAGGTCATCATGTCTTTTTCAGCTCTAGTTATACATTGCAACTTCTAGTAATGTTTCCAAGCACTGACAGGCAGATTATGAAGAGGACGCGGAAGAGAGAAAGAAAAAGTCTTACTAGCTCATCTCATTTCTTTGAGTCAGGCTCACAGTCACTGGATTTCCCAGCGATTGTTTGCCATTGGATCAGGTATGCATTTCTGGTCCAATCAGCTGCATTCAGGAAGACAGTATTTTATAAAGTCCAATATTGCTGCTTAACCACCAGAGTCTTTGGTTAGGGGAAGCTTCCCTTTGAGAAAAATATGAGTGGGGAATGAAATATGACAAACACATTCAGCACTTTCCCAAGGCCTCATAATTAGATAGAAATGGAATTTGAATCCTGACCCCTGAGGTTTAATCATAGGACTCTTCATTACACCACAGCTTCCTCTGAGGTAAAAAAACTAATGAGTTATCCTTTGGTCATGTAAGTCGTTTCCCTCCCCTTCCACCCACGTACACGTGTATATACTCATACATATTCACACAAATACATTCTCTCTCTTTCTCTCTCTCTCTCTCTCTCTCTCTCTCTCTCACACACACACACACACACACACACACACACACACTCAAGGCCACGTGTTAAAACCATTCATGCCTGGAGGCTCACTATCTCTGGCATGGTACGACCATGTAAATTTGTGACTTGGAGATTCTGTAACTGTCCTGTTAGTGCCAAGGGTCAAGCAGTAGGTCCGATAAACTTATCTGCTCTGTTAACCAGTGGATGAGATGAGAGCCCATTAAAATTGTCATAGGAGTAATTTCTCTATAGAATATCTCAGGGCATCGGTGGTGGTCCTCATACAAATTTCAAATCATATAGAAAGAGATGGAAAGCTTAACTGTGACCATTATGGAGACCTCTGACAGCAGGCAGCATTTAGGTCTGTCACTAACCTGTGATCATCAAAATTATAAGAATAGTCACCCACTTTTTCTACGTGTAGCCCCAATACTCACCCCAGATTTCTTAGGGTCATTAATGTTTTCTTCCTTAAAAATGAAAAGATAGAAAAGTGAAATGTCTTTCCTTCTTTCCCCAAAGCCATAATTATGAATATTTTATTTTTGACCCAAAATAAACTTCCAGGTGTGAAAAAAGATAGTAATGGTCCAAAGCAATGGAAGATAGGATTTTGAGTTAGTAAATGAGCAGTTACTCCCTGACATTCCTCAAAAGAAAGACATCTTTTAGGGGTTATGAGAAATCCAATGGCTTGTGGAAAATCCTTGGCAAATGTCTAAAAATATGTTTCAAATGTTTTCAACTCAAGCAAATTAAAAACATATTTTTTTCCTGGCACTTTCCTCCCTCATTTTAAAGGCTATGTGTATTTTTTCAGGGAAATTTTAGGCATGTGGTTCTAATTTTCACTTAACTCATCATGATATTGTTTCATAAGAGCTATTCAATGACTTAAAAATCCTTATGAGTCCTTTATTTTTTTTTAAATAAGCCTTTAAAAACCTTTATTCCTTAGAAATAGGAAGTCAAAAAAAAAAAAAAAGGAAAAAAAGAAAGAAATAGGAAGTCAGAGAAATCAGAGCTGGAAAAGCACAAGTAAGTCCTGCAAGGTTGCAAGGTATTTTCCTGACAGGACAGGATCAAGTCTACTTCATTTTCTTTAAGTGAGATGTAACTCCCTGAAGTAAAGTCCTTTTCTGGAAAGACTGTCCCAGCTGGAAGGGACTTCTTTCATTATGTGTCATGGATTGGCCCTCTTTTCACACTTGCAACCATTAGGACCGTCACTGGCCTCTTAGATGATCTCCCATCAAGTCCTTGCCAATGATACCCATTATTAAAGGCACACTCTTTGCCTGTTCTACAGTTTCTATGTTGCTTGCTCTTGACTCCTATCCAAAGGGTCTGCTATGTATATGAGAGGTGGGATGTGCTGTCAGTACCCATCTCCCATGACACTGATTTCTGTAAGAGATTCATACCCCTTGGACTCACATTCTATGATATTTACTTCGTTCTAGTATTCTCTGTTTTTCTTATCGTTGCCTCTGAGTTTTAGATATTCAATATGAATTCTATTTCTAATAATATTTGAAATAAAATAACACTAATTTGTACCAGTATTGACATAATCATATCATGGCTACATCTCCTAAAACCATGATCATTATTTTCACTCTTTTCCTTTTTAAAGAATTTATTTTCGGCAGTCCAGGGTAACTCCAACATCCTCCAGCGCATTGTCTCCAAATGCATCTACCCAGAGTACTGTCTTGTATACACAAAATGCAAAACGCTTACTGTCTCCATTGCTTTTTTGGCATTGAACTTAATCCTGAGATGAAATGCATCTCACATCATCTCGTTGTCTTACATGTATCTCCCAAGGGGGGTATTTTTATACCTCCCTTTATCACCCAAAGTACATAGTTTGGTAATAGACACAAAGCTAAGGACTCAATCACTGTTAATCAAATGAATAGATAAACGTTATTGTCTGCAGGATTTTGGAAGCCGCAGTAACATGGATATTCGAGTCAGATAGATCTGGATTCAAATTCCCTCTCAACTGTTTAGCTCGTCTGTGTTATTTAATTTTCCAAAGCCTCAGTTTCTCCATCTAGAAGTGGAGCTATTATAAATGGCAACAGTAATAGTTACAAGGAAAACAAGCTTAATGTGCCATAGTCTAGAAACTCAATATGTACTAATTCATCTAATCTTCATGAAAATCTTATAAGTTAGATACCGTTCTTATCCTCATTTTTCAGATAAATAATTTGAGTCACAGAGCAAGTAAGTGACTTGAGCAAAGCTCCTTCACAGACTTCATACAAGGATTTAATAAGGCAACATATGTAAAGCCTACCATGGCACCTGACAGACTTTAATTGTCAATGGACGTCAGTTCTTGTTCTTCATCTTGCCCATCCAATCCATTCGTGAAGGTCAGAGGGCTTGTTGTAGAGATCAAATAAAACAATCAAGACAGGATTTTGAAAAGAAAAGAATTTTGTATTTAAATTAACTAAAATTATTAACACTATTACCCATCAATCAGACATCAGACTTATGATCGAGGAACTCTAGTTTTATAATAGCAGAATGAAGACTGCAAAATGCATTTTTAAATAAGATTCAAATTTATGACATCACAGTTTCTATTTATAATGCTTAAGAGTCACTTTTTATTTTTAATAAAAAAATCACTTATTTAGTGCCCTCTGAATGGACTTGGCACGGTGAGATCTAGAATGGATTAATTTTTCTTGTCCTGGTGGCATTGAAAATTTGAAGGGAAAAGTCAAACAAAAGTTCTTAGGTTCACCATGAAATCAACATGCACAATCATTCTTTTCAAAGTGTTTGTACTTAAGGTTTGAAGGAGACAGATCCAAGAGATGGGGAGATAAAGGCCTTTACTCAACACAAGGCTAATCTTAGCACTGTTTTAGCATATTTTTGTCTTATGAGCAAACTCATAATTACTTTGTGTTTCAGCTCTTTTTAAGTCAACTCATCTGTATGTCGTAAAGTAACTTTGAACTAAATTCACATTTTATCTCTCCCTGTCTTTCCATGTGTGTTTCATTTCCTTTAACCACCGGTTTTGAAATCCCTTTGCCTAAAGCTTCCATGTTTGTTTGGGGAAAGCTTCCCACACACACCCTCTAACTTGTCTTCTAGGCAGGGCTCTGTCCCCGGTGACTTGAACAGTGACTGGTGATTAATACAAGTTAAAAGATTCATCTCCAAAATATTCAATTCTTTGCAACAATGCACCCATTGTCTTTCTTGTGGTACAGGCTTCATGAGCCTGTGCATCTTACTCTGTGTGCCTTTATTACTCCTCTTCCTTCCCCCTCTTTGCAGAAGACAGGAGGTGAATTTAATGGCCCCAGGAGAGAACAGAAGGAAAAGCTTTAAGGCAGAAAGGAGACAGAAAGAAAGGAGCACAGAAACATGCAGAGAGGGCCTTGTCTCCCTCCCAGGATGCTGCAAGCTTCTGGTCTGTTACCAGCATATCTGTGGAGATAGCAATAAACAAACAACGATGGCCAGAAAAATTGCCCCTCCAAACCAAAACCAAACAAAACAAATACCAAAGTTTGACCAACACAGATATCAAGCAAGTTGGGAGATTTTTAGAAACTTTTAAACCCTCAAAAGTTTTGCACCACTCAATGACCCCTGGGGATTGATTACTGGTTTGTTCTCATTTTTTATTTTCATTTAAAACAATCTTTTTTTTAAATTTAATTTTATTTTTTCAGTGTTCCAAGATTCATTGTTCATGTACCACACCCAGTGTTCCATGCAATATGTGCCCTCCTCAATACCCACCACCAGGCTCACCCAACCCACCACCGTCCTCCCCTCCAAAACCCTCAGTTTATTTCTCAGAGTCCGCAGTTTCTCATGGTTTGTCTCCCCCTCCAGTTTCCCCCAATTCACCCTTCCTTTCCTTCTCCCAATGTCCTCCATGTTTTTCCTTATGCTCCACAAGTAAGTGAAACCATATGATAACTGACTCTCTCTGCTTGACTTATTTCACTCAACATAATCTCTTCCAGTCCTGTCCATGTTGATACAAAAGTTGGGTATTCATCCTTTCTGATGGAGGCATGATACTCCATTGTGAATATGGACCATATCTTCTTTATCCATTCATCTGTTGAAGGGCACCTTGGCTCTTTCCACAGTAAAACAATCTTTTTCTAAGGGCAGAAATTATGGCTTATATTTCTTTGTAATGTTGGGGCCTGGTACATGGTAGACTTTCATTAAATGCTTATTTGCTAAATGAACAAGTAAACTTTCTTAAAAAAAAAAAAGTAAACTTTCTTTTTCCACAAGAAAAGTTATTGACAATTATCATAGGAAGAACTGAAACCAATATCTAGAAAACAAACTCTTTTTCCAAGGGTTCTAAATACAGAATTCTTATACTATCTCCCAGATACTGAAGAACATGCGTACATAATCAGATATTGACATTTCTTTTATTTTATCAAAAGCAAAAATACATATTTGATACCTGAAATAAAATTGGAAAAAAAGAAACTTCCCAAAATCAAGAGGAAGAAAAAGAGAAATGAAATCAGTGGAAAATCCAAAAGAAAAAACTGTTGTTTATGGAGAAATATTAACCTTACTCTATACATCTTTCATACCAATTATTTGGCAAATAGGTAAAAAAATCACCTCATGATCATTTTTATATCAATATCTTTTTATCTAACTTTTCATATATTTGTTATTTTCTTTCCAACTTTATCGTAAGCTCCCGAGAGCAGAGACTACTGAATGTTTTATCACACACACAGCACTTTCTTTATACAGTGTGTGTGTGATGCTGTATGTTTCTGTGTATATGTGTACAGAGATATTTTTTAAGTTACATTTTAGGAAAAGTGAACACCGAAAGGAAAAACCAAGAACCAATGATGCAGGTGGTATAATCTTCAGGTGGCATAATCACGTATACAAATCAATGATATTTACTTGCATGTTCATACATATTCATAGTGCTTTATGTCTTAACTGTCCCTATATAACTGACCTTCTATGGAAACTTGTCCATTTGCTCATGGGCACATCATTCTACAAATGATTGGTCATGTGTCCAACTTTAGAGAGAGATTTAGTAACATTCAAAATCAACTATAGTGTTAGTATACTTTTTTTTCTTAAAGATTTTTATTTATTTGACAGAGAGAGAGAGAGCACAAGTAGGGGGAGCAGCAGGCAGAGGGAGAGAGGGAGAAGCAGACTCCTCGATGAGCAGGGAGCCCGATGTGGGGCTCGATCCCAGGACACTGGCATCATGACCCGAGCCAAAGGCAGATGCTTAACCCATTGAGCCACCCAGGCACCCCATGTAAGTATACTTTGAAAGACAGTTTCAGTGCCTTTTGCAGGCACTTATGATCTGGGTCTTTCCTACTGGTAACAGTATATAGATGATCTTTTGTATCTGGACACTAGCTTTTGACTCTAAGAGTTGAGGCTACTGAAATCAAAGTTTGCTTAGCACTCAGTGTTTACTCTTAAATTGAACATTATTGTGTTTCACATTATCCAAGATAACCATTTATCTTTGAATGTTTTTTAGTTATGTTAGTTTTTAGTTCTTGTCCCCTTTTCTTGGGCATTTAATATTGGAAGGATGGGAAGGCATGGTTCATCTCAGAAAAAAAAATCTTACTTGTAGAAGATGAAGCACATACCAAGAATCCGGAGAATGAATTGAAAACATGTTACTTTTCTCCTGAGTCACCTATAAATTCACACAGGCCTCTTGGGATTGGTATGGGGAGTATCCGTGGTGTGGTGCCCCCCACAATTTGCGCTTTCCTTTCACCAAATCCTGAAGGTTCCATTTCTTTTCTGCTCAGCCTCAAGCCAGAGCATTACTCCTTTGGTTTCACTTAGTTTCCTTCAAGCAGAGAAGAGTATCCTCCTGCCTCTGAGAGCAGAGGGTAAAGGACAGCAGACTTTCCAGATCCAGTCTCAAACTGAAGCCTCTAAAAGACTTTTTATTGCTGAAATGACCTCTGAGCACAGCTGTGGGAAGTCATTTTGCTTTAAAGCATCCCAGTGTCTTTTTATCTTCTACAAAAGACTCCCTTCTATTAGCCTAGCTTGTTTCAGCCCAGGAAGGAGGTGGTGGTGGAAGGAACCTAAATTTGGCTATAGAACATTGGATGATACCATCACTTTTTCTGCCTCTTAGGCTCTATCAGCCACTTTTCCTTTCATTTTCTTTCTGTTAAGTTGTTTTATCTCAATGTAACTTTTCCTGTGATCATTCAATAGAGTAAATCATTGGTTGGACTTCGCAATTCACTTCCCACATTACATTACATCAACTCATGTTCTTGAATGGAAAGTAAAAATTAGTGATTGCTTCAACAACTGATTACAGAAAGGCTAAGAGCCTTAATAGGCGAAAGAGTGATAATGATGATAATTGTGATAATAACAACCATGAGGAGAAATACTTCAGGCACGGTGGTAAGGGCTTTACATATTGTAAGTCATTTAATCCTCATAGCAACCTTGAGATGTGAGCGCTGTTATCCTCCTTTTATAGACAAGAAAATTGAGGCAGGATGAGATCGAATAACTTGCCCAATGTCACAGAGATGGCAAGTGGTGTTGAGACTCCAACAGTCTGGCTGTCGAGTCTAAATTTATAACCGTCACACTATTAATAAAGATATTGTGGGCCATGCATCCATCATGCTTATCAATATGTAATCAATTGGTTTATGAAAGGCATGCTTTAATAGGGCAATGGATTATTGCATGCTGGATGGAGAATTGGCTTGCTGATTCCATAGATATAAGCTCTAATCTCATCTCGGTTGCTGGCCAGTGTAAGGTCTATACTTCAGAATGCCCTTGGACCTCCCTTGGTTTCTGGAATAACTCAGCGAGGGAAAAGACCAGTCCGTCTTGCAAAATCTTAAGGTTTATGGATTCGATCATAGCCACTGGCTTCAAGAAGTCAGGTGCTACGGACGTGGAAAAGTGTACTTTCTTTTTCTACCGTGCTCTGTCATGACCCATTTCAAATACTTCTTAGCTCAGTGCACTGAAAGCCATTTGCCATCCAAAATTTTAATTATTAATGTAAGTGTTTAAGATATGTCCATTAAGGCTGATAAAGTTGCGTCTGATTAACGGGCTTTTCATAAATGCACTGACACAAACTTTTTTAAAAAAATTAATTCAGCCTGCAAATGAACATCATCCATTTTGCTATCATATTTTATCAGTCTGTAAAGTGCATTCTCACTTCAGTTTTCAGCTCTGAATGCAGAACACTGTGAAAAATGACAGAATTTTAATGAGAAAGTGAACAACATGCCATCAACACCCTTTTGCCAGTAAAAATGGCACAACATCAAAGCTTTAAATCATGTTCCCTCCACACCTTTGGACATCTGTGATTCTGTCTGAGTCCTCAAAATCTGCTACATCCATCACCAGGTGCAGCCTTTAAACACGGAGGCGCTGTCTACTTCACTGGTTGGCATGGCAACAGTTGTCAAATCATCCCTTGATAATGCTCTTTAATTGATTGTATAAATTATTCTGAGATATGTGATTGCAAAATGATGTACTGAGGCTCTTAAGTGCGTAGATCAGCCTGGCTGCATTTAAAGATGCATCGCATTCCCTGCCTTCACCCGGGAAACTGACCCCCTCAGACTGCTGGAACACTTGAGATGAAGCATAAATATTAAACATTAAGGAAAAGTTTAAAGCAATGGCACAGTTAATTGCTACTCCAAGTGCATGTTAACTTACTAAAAACCAACAGGCTGCATGCTGCATGCAGATTTAAAGATATTTCTTAAAATCACATCTAGAAGTCAGTCTATTTGAAGATGGCGTTATTAGTAGAATTGAGTTTATGATTGCATGGATAGAGAAGTTATAGGCTATTTGGAGACATACGGCATCGTCTTTCTTCGTTAGTGTGCCTTGGGCCTTTTCTTCTCATGATTCTTTATATACAATTAGTGCAGCGTATGTTGCCAACGTATTGGCTCCTCTGGTGCCTCCATCCCTCCGCTGAATGGCATTCTGTGACTTCTGGCGTCTCTACTCAATTGTGAACAACATGGAAGTGATTAGCTTGGAAGCTATGCCGAAAACATCCTGTTATTTTCATTTCAAGCCTTTTTTGTTTCCCTCCCTAAGAGTTAAGCCTGATGCAATCTACCTGAAAGTATAAACTAGTGGTTCTCAAAGTGTGGTTCCCAGCCCCGCAACATCAGCATTACCTGAGAAGCCATTAGAAATGAACACTCATTAGAAACTCGGGGAGTGGGACCCACATCTCTATGTTTTATTTATTTACTTAAATTTTATTTTGTTTTGTTTCGTTTGTTTATTTATTTATTTATTATTTATGATTTTTTTATGTTTTAACAAGCTCTCCAGGATTCCAATGCAGTTCGCGTCTGAGAACTACTGAAAGAAGCTAGAGTTAGTTGCACATTAGAATTACCTAGAGAACCTTTAAAGCTACCCAAACATGGTATGCATCTCCTGGAGATTCAGATTTAATTGCTTTGAGATGAAGCCTATGCACCTGGTACTTAAAAAAAAAAATCCCCATGTGATTCTAATAAGCTGAGAAGCTTGAGAAACTCCGGTAGGAGACAATGACTTTGAATGTAAGATCTTCAAATACTTAGGAGATGGTTACTACCGGACATATTGTTTTATTGTTCTTTCTGTTTCCCCTTTTTCAGTTCCTATTTCACATTTGTCCATTTAGTTGTACCTTAAACATCCTTTATCAAGTGTCTATTACATGCCGTGTGCTGTACTTGGAGGTATAACGAGAAACAGGCATAGTCTTTTCAGCCGGGGGGAGGGGCAGATAAAAAGTAAAGGAAATATATGTTTTTGTTTAAATTTGTTTAAATGACTATATAATTATATATTATGATAAACATTGTAAGGGAAAAAGTTGAATACTGTCATAATGAATTCAGGGGACCTACTTTTATAGGGTGGCTAGGGAAAGACTAGGGGGGGTGATACTTTAGCTTAAAATTAAAGAAAAATTGTAAAAAAGTCTACAGGTGGGGTCTGGTGGTGTGTGCAGGTGGATGTTTGGGAATGGGCAGGGAAATATTCTATGTGGAGGCAAGAGCACGTACAAGAGCTGCACTGAAGGAAAGCACTCAGCGTGTTCAGGGAACGGAAAGAAGGCCATCATGGCTGACATTAAAGAGCTGAAGAGAAAGACCCAGAGGAGTTTGGAGAGGGAAGTATGAGGGCGAGGTTTGCTATGAGGTGCCACGAAGAACCATGTAGGAACCACTGGGCGATCTGAGAAAGAGCAGGGCAGTAATGTGAATAGATGGGATTTCAACTCAGTCATGTCAAAGAATCTTTCTACCTAAGTACTTTCCAGCAAGGTTTCTAGTTGCTTAAGTAGATTGCAGCCACTTCCCCCCAGTGTTTTGACTCCTATGTCCTCAGGAATTGTTGGCCTTGTTGACTGGAGCAGTTGTGGATGGAAACGCTACCTCGCTGACAGAATTTAGTACAGATTTTAAGGTCTAGAGTGATAATGAAAATCTTAAGGTATGGGTAGGTTTTCCTGGAGTGGCTTGGGGTCTTAGCTTCATCTTCAATTATTAGCAGCAGGGGAAAAGAGTTTCGTTTTTTTTTGTTTCCATCTATGTTGTGGAAAGAACTATTTATGTAAGTTATAAGTTATGTAAGTAAGGGAGGAACTGTAGATTCTTCTTTAAGAACATGTGTGAATTTGTTTTGCCAGACTTTTTTTGTGCCTCCTGTGTTTTTCAAATTCACGTGCTAATGTGAATGTTTAATATCTTTTACAAAGTCCTTCTGCAAACGAATTTCCAGAGTATATAAATTCTGGTTTATTATTGTCACAAGTTATTTCTGTCTTTGAACTCGAGTGTCGTATAAACATCAAAACTTCCTTTGGAACTAGTCCTAGTAGAGATGAGAGTCTTCTAGCTAAGTTACCTATCAAAAGACACAATAAACAACCCAGTAACTAAGTGTCCATCTGCCCTACAAGAGGTCCAAAAGTTCGAAATAATTAAATTAGATCATGAGAAGCCTAAGGTTTATGTTAACTTTGTAAAGAGAGAAACATGACAGAAACAATGCAATTGTAAAGGAGAACCTTGCAAATACTAACTGTAAAAATTGTTTTTAAAAAGCAATACCCAGATGATTAGTAGAAAGAGGGCTTCTTAAAAAACATTTTCACCACCAAGTTTAGGATACATATAGGTAGAAATGGTTGAAATGGAGACTGGACGCTTTATTGGTTTCTGCAGGGGAAGCCACTGAGAGAATGATCTGGGCTCTATGAAATCCTTGCGTTCTAGTGCTCGTTTGAGATCCAGAATGAGGCCAAGTCCATTGACACACTAGCAGAGTTTAGGGGATTGCTCATCTCGTTCCTTAGAGGGCATCAGAGGACAAGGACAGGTGAGTAACTGAACCATGGGAAAGGACACTGAGTCGACGGAGAGAACAGGAAATGATGAGGGCCGGAAAAAGGGAGTCTCTCTTACAGCTTGTCCCACTTGAGAGATTTGGTTTAAAAGTAACATTAAGATGGTGAATTTAACTGTTCTCGACTTGTTATAAAAAGCTCTAGACCTAGAATCTCACATAATTTCCCCTAGGGCAATATCACTCCTATGAAAAACAACTTTGAAAACATTTAAATATACATGCAGAAAAAAATAGCATTTTCCCCTAAAATTACATTTATTGACAAGCAGATAGTGAAAAAAAAAAAATAAAGAACTTCACTTTGTGTAGACATCTGGAATGGAATGCAGGAATTATCTTTTATATTCCACAAAATAATATAGCAAATTATCTCCATTCACTCTCCATTTTCAGACTGCACTCAACAGGCACATCGTACAGGAAACCCGCGCGGTTAGAGAGAAATTGTGGAGAAAGCAAGCCTGGAGTTCACGTTCGTGCAGGCGCAGAGCGTGCTATGTGATCGGCGAGGGCGTGATGCGTCCTGGGGACAGCTCTGTGTCATGTTTCCACTGGGATAACGAGGAGCGGCGTCGTGAGCTCAGAGGGAGCTGAGCATCTTCTGAATGTTTACTGTGTGCCAAACACGGGGCTACAAGGCTCTTACTATATATTGGGGGATGTAGATACTAAAGAGATTTAATCACAAAGGAGTGTGATAGCAATGATAAAAAATGCTAAGTTTATTGAGTACTTATGACCACTCGAATGCTTTTCTGTCTTATTTAATTTAAACTTTATGAAAACCTATGATGTTTTGGCAGTTGACTATTTCTATTACTATTATCTTTTACAGTTACTGTTGTTGCCCCATTTTACAGTGGAGGACACTGAGGCCCAAGCTGTCCAAATACATCCCTAATCTTCCTCGGCTGACAGGTGGGAGAGTGGAGATGTAAACCCAGCTTTGTGTGGCTTCAGAGGCCAGGATTTGAGTTCTCTGTTACGCTGTCTTGTGGGAGAGGAAGGTAGTCAAGGAACACAGAGATGGGGCCCAGATCTGACCTTGTGGAGGAAAGGGGGGCTGGGGAATAATTCCTTAAGAAAACAACTTGCGTGGCTCCCTATTCTTTTCGCTCCTGCTAGGACTCATCTGTCATTTTCCCACCAAGGGATGTCCACAGGGAAGTTGCTGCCGGGCTGCCTGTGAGAGGCTACCCGGCTTCACGGCAAACAGCACTGACACGGAGCCCGTCCGCCTGGGCTGAAGCCTCCTCTCACGGCTTCAGAGCTATCGACCTTAGGCAAGATTCTGTAAAATAGAGATAAAGATTCCTACCTCATAGGTTTATTATGGGAATTGCATTAAACGAGCTTATCTCTATAAAACATTTACACCAAGCACACACTATGTAAGTATTTAAATAAATAGATTTGCAAAGCCTGCATTACCAAAAATATCTGTAGAGATTCTTCTTTGGGAGAGTTGATCACAAACTCTTTGCTCAAGAATGCCTCCTGGTTCATATATTTTTCTCATCTCAACCGGAATAGCAAGGCTCTTTGTGCCTAGGAGGGAGGAGGGCCTCAGGATGAGGAGGCGGGCACCTTGTTCTGGGCTTTATGAAGAGTTTGAGGTTTGGGTTCACGCATTCGTGGAACCAAATCTTGGCTCTGCCTCTTGGATCTTGGACAAATCATTTAATAACTTTATTCGCAATTCCCTTATTGGTGAAATGAGAAAAATAACAACTCCTGTAATTAAATGAAATATTTTTTTATGATAAAGCTTGACAGAGAGGAGGGACTAAAATGTTGCCTGTCACAAATATTACCACTTATTAGTGGAGCAATTTAGGAAAAACCAATTTGTTTCTGAGTTTCACTTTCCTACCATATATATCAAGACCTATGGAAGCTATAGTTTGTTTCTTTTTTTTAAGATTTTATTTATTTATTTGTCAGTAGGGGGGGGGGAAGCACACAAGCAGGGGGAGCGGCAAGCAGAGGGAGAAGCAGTCTTCCCATGGAGCAGAGAGCCCGATGTGGGACTCGATCTCAGGACCCTGGGATCATGACCTGAGATGAATGCGGATGCTTAACCAACTGAGCCACCCAGGCGCCCCGGAAATTATAGTTTTTATATACATAGTGTTAAAGTAACTAAGAGTAATTTTGATTCAGGGAAAGAAAAACAAATGAATGGGACAGAAAGGAAAGCCCGTCAAATTGCCTTTTCTTGGGTTGTTTATCAGATAATAGTAGTCAACTTATATTTAGAGGTTATGTGTATGGCTGAGAGACAAACCCGAATGCCTCTGGAGGCTGATTTCCTCCTTGCTTCTGGTAGCTTCACAGAGAACTGGCGTTTGTGAAGGCATAGGCAAGGCTGTTAGCCGGTGTCAGCCTGACAAATAGGCGGGCAAGGATCGTCCGTGATCCTACACAAGGATGTGTAGACTTTGGCCTCAAATAGATGTAACGACTACCACCATTTCTGAGCCTGCACACCCTTGAAATACTTTTTGGCCTCCCCACCCCCCCACCTCTCTCTTTTCTTGAGTAATTGCAGTTGATTCATGATTCACATGATTCATAAGTTAGACGCACATATGACCCAATTTATTGTACGAGGGGCTTTATGATTTCAGGGAAAGGACCCATCTCACACTTGGGAAGAAATAGACAAGAGGCGAATGGTGTCTTCTGTCCAGAGGCTGGGAGGATGGTGGTGGTGGTGGTGGGCACCGATGGAGGGCAGGGAGGTTGGCTCTGGACATCGTAGTGACGGCTCCACAGGTCTCCAAGTCAAAGACACCTTTCCGAGAAGCCCTGCACTGGACAGGAATGGGCCTTTGCTTTTACTCCTCCTGGGCTCAGGCATTGATGGGGGGCAAACTAGAGGTCAGGTGGCCTTGGCACAAAGTGGGAGTGACTCTGATGGGGCGGCAGCTGGATTTGTCAGGCAACCAGGCTCCAGACAGCATATATGAGTACTGTTTTCTATGACCGCTGCAGTTATAATAAGACCCTATAGGATCTAGTCTCGGATTACTTCTGGGCTCTATCACTGGCCACTTTCCTGCTGACTGATCTGCTCCTGTCCTGCTGGCCTTCTTGTTGCTTCCTGAACACATTGACTATTCTCCTGCCTTTGCATTGACTATTTCATCTTCCTGGAAAATTCTCATCATATATATCTGCATGATTGGCTCCCTCAATTTGATCTTCCACTCTCAAAGTTGCCATCCCTGACCATCTGTCCAAAAGAGCACATGTCTCCTTACTCCATCTTACTCTCATTTATTTTTCTGCATTGTGTTTATTTTCTGGTTAACCTCATTAGAATGTAAGCTGTACAAGAGCAGACCTTACTTTTGTTCACTAATAAATGACATGCACCTAGGTAAGGATTTATCATACAGTAAGTGCTTAGTAAATATTTGCTGAATGAATGGGTATTTACTTACGTGTCAGTCAACCCACACAATCTTTCTTATCGTACTTTATTATATATCTGGAGGGAGATCTATTACTTTAAGACATATGGCAGTGAGAGTTACTTTTATAACCTGCTGAGGAATCTCTACCAGGGAGATGAGAAAGGTCCTCACTGATATTTAATTTCATGACACAAATTAGTGGGGAAAACTACTTCCTTATTTTTTAGTCGACTTCATTTATTTACAGTCTCAGACCCAAGTGAGCTTTTTTTTTTTTAAGATTTTATCTATTTATTTGACTGAAAGAGAGATCATAAGTAGGCAGAGAGGCAGGTGGGGGGGGGGCGGGGGAAGCAGGCTCCCTGCTGAGCAGAAAGCCTGATGCGGGGCTCGATCCCAGGACCCTGAGACCATGACCCGAGCTGATGGCAGAGGCTTTAACCCACTGAGCCATCCAGGAGCCGCCAAGTGAGCTTTTCTAACAATGTAGCCCACGCCAGTCTGTAAATCAATATGAAGTCTTTTTTTAGGCTTTAACACCGTTGTGTTATGTTTTACTCTCATTGTGTAGTCAGTCTCTGGATGCTTTAGCCCATCCCATCACCATCCTTACCGCCTAGGCCTTCATCATTCTCTCTCTCTTTTTTTTTTGTTTTATGGCAAAATTCATTTTACATCTGGCCTCCATTTTTGGGCTGTGTTGACCCCATTGAATTACTAGTCTCTGTGGGGTTCAAGGACTCCACTAATCAGTATCCTGTACTATTTTAATGACCACATGGAATGCACTCCATTTTTCTAGATTATTACAGTGATGTTAAATGGAACTCCGCCTAAGTCTGATTCTTTTGCCTCGCCACTGGATGCCTCTTTCATACACTCAGTCTGTTGCTGTTTATCATTATTCCTTGTTTATATTCCTCTCACCCGTTTCCATTTGTGCGAATGTGTTTGTGTGTAGGCCAATTTTACTTCAATTTTAAAGCAGGATTTCATGAGATCCAATTAAGTATTTTTCTAATGCTCAAATATACAGTGTCTACTACAGGATTCCCTTTGTGCTCTAATTTTGTAATGAAACTGAAAGGAAATCAATCAAGTTCCTCTGGCATGGGTTGGTTGTTATAAACTCATGCTGTTTATTGCTTATTCTGAGTTCCTCTGGATTTTACAGAAACATTTTTCAGTATGCTTCCACTACTTTGGTAGATTATTACTAAACCTAAATCACACCGTTTGTTTGTTTGTTTTTGGGAAATCAATACTACGTTTACATTTTCATATTTCTTTCTTCTATCTTGGTTCTTCATGATTTTAAAAGGGCATTTAAAACAACATGATTAAATAGTTCTCCTGACAGATGCATGTGTAGCCACACTACTAGTTACTTATAATACATGAAGTTTTCCAAGTAATTTTACTCATAAAAATACCATATTCCATAGGCATTCCTTTAGAACATAATGTTCTTTTTATAGAGTATAGGGAAGGGCATAGTTATAAACCATAGTTTTAGAGCTGGTAATCTATTAGTTTCCTCATGAAGAAGAGACATGGAGATGTCAATGTATGAGCTTCCTAGGCTGCTATAGTAAAGTACCACAAATTTAGTGGCTTAAAACAACAGAAATTTATTCTTTTATAGTTCTGGAAGCCCGAAGTCCAAAATCAAGGTGTTAGAGGGCCATGCTCCCTCTGAAATCTCTAAGAAAAAGTCCTTTCTTGCCTTTTCCTAATTTCCGGTTGTTGCGGGCAACTCTGGGCTGATAGCTGCCTGCATACACTCTCTGTCTCCACCATCACATGGCCTGCCTCTCTGTGTCTCCTTTGTCTCTCTCTATTTAAGTATCCCTCTCTTTTCTTTTATAAAGAAACCAGTCATTGGATTTAGGGTCCTCCGTAATTCAATATGACCTCATCTAAACTTGATTATGTCTGCCAAGTCGCTACTACTCCAAAAAAGTTATATTCACAGGTACTAGAGGTTGGAACTTATTTTTCTGGTGGACACAATTCTACCCGCTACAATCAAGTCCCCCAAGCTCCGAATCACTGGCCAGTCACCACACTGAAAATACACCAAGAGAATTGTCTGAGTCCATTAGGGCTGCTATGATAACAAAATCCCATAGACTGGATGGCTTAAAGAGCAAACATTTATTTCTCACAGTTCTGGAGGCCAAGATGTCCAAGATCAAGGTGCAGCAAGATGGACTATCTGGCAAGGGCCCACTTCTTGGTTCATGGGTGGCCACCTTCACACCGGGTGCTCACATGGCAGAAGGGGCTAGGAGCCTTGTGGAAACCCTTCCATAAAGACACTAATTCCATGGGGCGCCTGGGTGGCTCAGTGGGTTAAGCCTCTGCCTTCGGCTCAGGTCATGATCTCAGGGTCCTGGGATCAAGCCCCGGATCGGGCTCCCCGCTCAGCAGGGAGCCTGCTTCCCCCACTCTCTCTACCTGCCTCTCTGCCTACTTGTGATCTCTCTGTCAAGTAAATAAATAAAATCTTAAAAAAAAAAAGACACTAATTCCATTCATGAAGTTTCCAACCTCATGACCTAATCACCTCCCAAAGCCCCACCTCCTAATACCATCACATTGGTTAGGATTTCAACACATGAATGTGGGGGAATACAGACATTCTGTGCATAACAAGGAAAATCTGGGCAGTGGTCCTCAGTCTTTGTTTGCTCTCTTACTCAGTGCCCCTTCATTGCACCTAGATCAAAGGCAGGCCCAGTGTCTTGCTCATTTTTATTTCTCAAAAGACAACTACGTACTGAACCAGGTTCTTTTAACCTCTTTACCTCTTTGCTTCCCTGTGAAAATCCTACTTCTACCATGACTAATTATGGGCTGGATCCCTTTCAGAAGGATTAGAGGGAAGCATTGAGCTCTGGGTAGAGGTTTGGATGCCTCAAATAATTCCCAGAGGCAATAATTTTGTCTTAATTATTTTGTAACTTAAGAGATTGCTTAAACCAGTGGTGTGCTGGTAAGCTGGTTCTACTAAAAAAAAAAAAAAAAAAGAAAAAAAGTCTTGATTTGTAGCATTTGTCAATTTACATGGTGTGAATACTTCCACCATGGTCAATTTCATGCTACCAATTGTTTAACAATTGGCTTGCAAAACTCCTGAAAATTTCACAATTGGATCTTGTGAGCCAGTATGAGTTGGCCCGAGCACATCACTGAATCAGTTCATCAGTTCACTGTCCAACAGTGCCAGAGAGCTTGCAGTGCCACAGAAAGAATAGACGTAAATATGGTCCCATTATGGTTTGGGATCTGGGAAATATGCAAAAGAGAGCATTGAATATCACAAAAATTTAACTATTTTTAATTTCAAAGTACAAATTACCACAATGAAGGTAGCACATGGGAAATGATCAGCTATTTCAAAAGTTATAATCCTTCATATTGGTGAGGATACACTGTCATGGAAACACACACTGCAGGTGGATATTCAAATTGCTATTGATTTCATAGAAAACAATTTGACAGCTTTTACCAAGAACTTTGAGAAATTTCATGTCCTTTTATAACGTAACATTTCTTGTTATACTTTTTCTAAATGATATTTTTTGGTTGAAAAAAGATGTCAAACTCTATAAAATCAATCAAATCTTCAACTTCTTCCTCTACCTATCTCTTCTTTTTTTTTTTTTTTTTTTTTTTTTTTAAAGATTTTATTTATTTGTCAGAGAGAGAGCACAAGCAGGCAGAGAGGCAGGCAGAGGCAGAGGCAGAGGGAGAAGCAGGCTCCCCGCCGAGCAAGGAGCCCGATGCGGGACTCGATCCCAGGACCCCGGGATCATGACCCGAGCCGAAGGCAGCTGCTTAACCAACTGAGCCACCCAGGCGTCCCCCTATCTCTTCTTTTACCAGCCCCGAGCGCACCGTCCTTTCTGCTATTTCTCAAACATGGACAGGTACCACCCCTACTTCTGGTCTTTGAACCTACTGTTCCCCCTCCTGCACTTTTTTCCCATTGATATTTACATGCCCTACCTCCTCATTTCACTCGGGCCCCTTATATTTTCAGAGAGGACTTGCGATCCAGATGATGCAATCCAAGATAATACTGTCTCCACCACTCTCTAGTCCCTTGTTTGGTATTGTTTTTTCCTTCTTGCACTAATTACTGTATAAAATTATATTATTTATTAATTAGTTTATTTTCTGTTTCTCCCTGCTATAAACTCCATGGGACAGGGACCACATTTATCTCATTCCTTGTGGAATTGCCATACCTAGAACAGTGTCTATCATGCAAGTAGGCACTTGGTAAGTATTTGCTGAAATAACAAATGGATGAATAAATGAATGTGCGAATGAATCTTAAAAATATTTTCTGATTTACACATATTGCTGGAATCTGTACATCTTATGGTCTGTTTAATATTCTCTCATAGGTATGTACCACAGTTTCTTAATCTCCTATTGAAGGACATTTAGATTATTTGAGCGTTTCTTCTTATATTGAATATCCTTAAGTGTATATTTTTATACACTTGTATATCTATAGGTTAAATACCTAGAACTAGAATTGTTAAGTTAAAGAATATATATTTGAAATTTGGTAATTATTACCAAATTGCCCCCAAAAGAAGCAATACAAGTTTGTACAGATTAAAAAAAAATTTTAAATCCTATTTTGAATAAAAAAACAGACCTGTTAACAAAAAGGCCTAGATGGATATTTCAAATTTATGATGAAAAATACAGGTAATTCAGACCAAAAGCCAGCATCAGGATTCATGAAGAAACACTAGAAAAATTTCCATTCCTACTAAGAATAAGACAAAGATGTTCACCGAAGACAAAAGGGTTGGATGGAGCAGGACTTTGGAGAAGCTGAAAGGCAGGAGATAAAGGGTTGGGTGATGAGGTCAATGGGGCATTGCACGGACAGATGTGCAGGTGCAGACTGCATAAGGAGGCGCATCTAAGACAGTCCCATTCACATAATAGACAGCACAGATTTGTGTATTCGATATGACAATTTTCTGGAGATAGCAGAAGACCATCTTGTTCCAACAAAATGAGGATATTATGACAATTTTCTGACAGATGAAAGGAAACTGTCTTGAGGAAGAGTGCTTTATTCTAATTTGTTCAGAGGTACAAAATGGCCTAGTGTTAGCTCTGAAAGAGAGCATCAGAGGATGGCCCAGCTCAGCCCGTCCACTATGTCAGGAGCTTAGTGGAGCCAAGTTGCCAATGGAACAATTGATGCCATTAGAGTGAGCTCTGTATGTGGTCTGGGCTGATGAGCCATGAGCTCAGTTTTCTCACTGCAGTCTGGAGAGGACCAGACATTGACACCTGCCTGTCCATTTGACAGCTAAAAATCATCTGGAAGAAGAGAGACCTTCCCAAGCTCTGAGATTTGTTGAAATCTATTGCTTTATCTGCCCAAAGCATACACAAGTCTCTTTAAACAAAGGGTGGTTTCTTTGACACCAGAGAGATGGTGGTGTGGGAAGGAAGCCTTCCAGCACCTGTTATCAAGTGAGATAGGATGGACATATGTGTATATATGAATGACACAGTACTGTTTGATAAATTCAAGCAATTGTAAATGCATGGTATCTTTATACACATATTACTCTGGATGAGTATGTGGAAATATAATCCAAGTATAGAATTCTCTAGAACAAAATCAAGCTTTTTAAAAGAAAGAGACTTCTTAGTGTGCCTGGGTGTTTCAGTCAGTTAATCATCCACCTTCAGCTCAGGTCATGATCCCGGGGTCCTGGGACTGAGCCCTACATTGGGCTTTCTGCTCTGTGGGGATCCTGCTTCTCTCTCTCCCTCTGCCTCTCCTCCCCACTCATGCTCTCTCTCTCTCTCAAATAAATATATAGAATTTTTAAAAACAGAAAAAGACTGCTTGGATAGGAGAAGCAGAACAATTATGTAATAAGTGGGGGGGGGGGCGGAAAGGAAAGTTGAGTCAGATTGGAATGAAGATTACCAGAAAACACATATTCCTGTTTTTTAGATTAAAATGGGCTTTATTGTCCCCATCCCCAAGTCCCCCCAGCTTGTACTTTCTGTACAAACAAATTCCTGATTGATGCTATACTAGGGTGAGGAGACTCTTCTCATTATTATAGGGAAGGGGCAGTGTTCTGGTAACTCTGAACCTCCAAATACTTGGAGCCAATCCCGTAGGAACAAACTCTCTCAACTTTTAGTTATTTATAGAACAGACTGATTCCCTTATTAATATGAATTTTGGGGGTTTCTCTGCCTAAAAATGTTGTTAATGATACTACTATTGTCTATAAGAATCTAAGAATCTCTCAAGACCATATCATAGTTTTATCCTTTGTTTGTTATTCTTATTTAATGCTTTTGTCTAATATTACAAAACACAATTGTGTTGTTAAATAATACTTAGGAAAATATGCAAGAGGATTATAAAATGATTTAAAGACATAATCTGAATTTAAGATTCAAGAGAATATGGATCAAATACTGAAAAAATTCTTAGATCTTTTTACTCATTCATTCAAGAGCGATTTATTAAGCACCTCATATGTGAAGCATTTTGCAAGCTACTGTAAAAGTTGAAAAGAAACAGGAAATATGGCCCCAAGTTGACTTGAAACTTACAGTATGAAATAAGTCAATCAGAGAAAGACAATTATCATATGGTTTCGCTCATATGTGGAATATAAGAAACAGGGCAGGGGACCATGAGGGAAGGGGGAAAGACTGAGGGGAAATTGTCAGAGAGGAAGAAAAACCATGAGAGACTCTTAGCTATAGGAAACAAACTGAGGGTTGCTGGAGGGGAGGTGGGTAGGGGGGTGGGGTAATTGGGCAATGGGCATGTAATGTGATGAGCACTGGGTGTTATACGCAACTGAAAATTATTGAACACTGCATCTGAAACTAATGATGAACTATATGTTGGTTAATTGAATTTAAATTTAAAAACAAACTTACAGTGCAATAGGAAAGATGTGGCATGCTTATGTGGAATCAACAAGAAAGTGAGGAGTCAACTAACAAAGCACCAATGCATTGCTTGGGCCACAGTGAGTAGGACTGTCTACAAGTGGTACAGAAGAAACAAATATGAATTGAAGTGTAGAGAAGATCTCTAGGAAGAAGTAGAATTTGAGCTGTGCTTTAGACTAGGTTGGATTTTTCAATTCATTAAACAGTATAAGCAATGACTTGTAGGCTGAAAGAAGCATGGAGATCATTTCTATAACAAGCAACTCAAATGGAGCAGAGTATTCATGTGTTGTGAAGTCTAGATATCTGGGAGGGAGGACAGGGAGGGAGCATTGGAGGTTCCAGATTAAGAAATGCCTTAAAATCTGGGCATGGGCATTGATTTTAACTTTGCAGACAATGAGAAACTTTTGTCAGTTGTTGTATTAGTGTTCTTCAGAGAAACGGAACCAGTTTGTACATATGTATGACTATCTTTATCTATCATATTATATATATATATATATATATATATAATACTATATATTTGTATCTAATGAGATTTATTGTAAGGAATTGGCTCACGTGACTATGGAAGCTGAGGAGTCCCATGATTTGCTCTTTGAAAGCTGGAGAACTGGGAAGCTGGTGGGTTAAGTCCCCATCATCCAAGAGCAGATGACTGACAGCTCAGCTCAAGGTCAGGCAGAGAAAGCCAATTCTCTCTCCTTTCCTCCACCTTTTTGTTCTGTTCATTAGATTGAGTGATGCCTACCCGCATTCAGGAGGACCATTTGCTTTCCTCAGTCTCCTGTTCAGATGGTAATCTCATAAAAACATCTTCACAGACACACTCAGAAATAATGTTTAACCAGATATCTGGGCATCCTGGGGTCCAGTCAAGTTAACATATAAAACTAACTATTATAGTTTTTGAAGGAGTAACATAATTCGAAACAAAAAATGAAAAACTTCTTCTTCTTTTTTTTTTAAAGATTTTATTTTTTATTTATTTGACAGAGAGAGAGAGAGATCACAAGTAGGCAGAGAGGCAGGCAGAGAGAGAGGAGGAAGCAGGCTCCCTACTGAGCAGAGAGCCCGATGCGGGGCTCGATTCCAGGACCCTGAGATCATGACCTGAGCTGAAGGCGGAGGCTTTAACCCACTGAGCCACCCAGGTGCCCCAAAATGAAAAACTTCTTTTCAAGAAAGTTGACTTGTGGTAATGGGTTAGGTGGTCAGAGGCAAGACAGATGAGAAGCCATTAGACATAAATAGGCTTTTGCAGGAATATAGAAATGAAGTTATAAAGGCTGGATAGGATTAAGGGCAGAGGGAAGAAAAGTCCAAGGTTTATTTTATAGGAGGAATCTTACAGTATTTGGTGATTGACCTGGAGGTGAATAGGTGAGTCAAACAATTTATGTCTGGATGTAGCTTTAGCAAAAGAAAAGTTTTGAGGAAAGAATTTGGCCTCAAAAAGGATGATTAGGGCTAATTTAGTATACAGATTTCCATATATTCAAGTGCAAATTCAGGTAACTGGAGGTACAGATCTAGAACCTGGATTTGAGACCATAATTGAGTGCTATGCCTTGGTGAGGTGAGGGTAAGAGACAAGGGACCTTTGCTTTTCCAGATAACCAAAGATTATTATAAAGATTGATCAGTGGATAGAGACATGTTATGTACGTAATAGTCACATAGCATAGTTTTAATAAACCTTGGAACTTATGGGGCTCAGAGTTCCTAATGGCACTGAAGAGAGGGGGTTGTAGAATAGAGAGCTGAAGAAGTGGAGAAACAGAAGATATTTAGAGTCAAAGGAAGACAAGCCCCTGAGACAAGCCCTGTGAGAGGCAGTGTTGGCGGCAGGTGAGGGAGCCTTTGGCATGTGGTTGGGGAAGGTGGCTTCTGAGGAAGCAGAGAAACAGGGAAGGTGGGAAGAAGCATGAACAGACCTTAGGTGGAAGAGAGGGCTACACATGTTTTCTCAAGGTTGCTGTCACTTGTATAATAAAATTAACTGAGTAGCACCAAGCAGTGCCCAACATAAAATGTTTACAATTCTTTGCTATTATTATTAGAAGTAGTATTAGGTTAAAAAAAAAAAAAGTAGTTGTTTCTTTCTTTTCTTCTTATATGGTACAGTCACAGTTTATATTCTGGACTCTTCCCTGAAGTAGGTTTCTTGAGGGCTAGGAAAGCTCTTTCTCCTCGGTCCTTGGATATGAAAAAATTCGTAAGTGCCTGGTTATACTAGGTCCTCAATGATATTTACAGAATAAATATAAATCCATGAGTAAAAAAATAAAATGTGAATGAATGGAAGACGGGAGGAAGGAAAAGAATATAGGTTTATATATTTTAGGCCAGAATATTCCATCTTAGAAATACTCCATTTATTCAGCCAGATGATATAATCTAACTGTAAATGTAACATAAAGTGCTTTTATTCAGTAAACCTACTAGATTTGAATTGGGAAAATTATGCATATGAGTCTTGCCTTCCAGGACTTGACATTATATAATGAGGTAAAACCCCAGCATGAATTTTCTACCTCACAGAGTCAGTCACACTTTGGGTAGGATCAGGTTTTCCAATCATAGTACACATAATATCTATCTTAAAAAAATAGAAAAGCAAATTTGGAATGTGGGCTTCCCTGGCATCGTGTTATTATACAGCATCTTTTAGAACGAGGGATTGTACAAAAAACATTAAGTTTAAACTCTAAGTATACTCTCCTTTCTTAATCACTGGAACTATACAAATAGTTCCTGTGGTAGACATGGGTGCTCACCAGGATACCTGGATCTCCTTCTGGGAACATGCCCCCTTGGGATTAGTGTGACCATGTGACTTTTTGGGTCAATGAAATTGAGTGGAAGTGATGAAGATCACTTCCAGGTCAAAGTATGTTATGGATGGTGGGCATGCGTGCTCCTCACACTCTCCTTCCTGCCTTGGTAGATTCTGAAGCATCATACTGAAAAGGTGGCTCCATAAGATGATGGAGCCTTTGTCATTCTGTGTCCCTGAACATCTGTGATGACAGCGCACCCTGCTGACCCCCCTGGGACACAGTGTGAATGAAAAATATATGTTTTAAACCACTGAGATTTTTGTGGTTGGTTGTGACCACAATATAATCTAGCATATCCTGACTGACAAAGTCCTTCTATAAGAGAGGAAAGAAAAAGATATTTCTCCCCATAATTCTGACATTGGATACCACATGACTATGTTATTGCCTTTATATAGATAAAGTTAATATGTACTAAAAACTAAAAGGTCTATAGATATTTTTCTTCGAAGCTAAAGGATTAAAGTTGCATTTTCTAATTTGTTTTGGTTTTCCTACTCCATCAACACCAACAGTGTCTCTATATTTTTAGTATGCCTGAGGGAAATTATTGGTAGTTCTGCTTTTACTATTTTATGTCTTCTTGAGAAAGGTGATTGGTTTTTATTTTATATTTATTTGCTCTGGGTTCAACATTAAGAAAAGTGTATAAAGATCTATGGTATGAAAATAAAAGGTTTGCTTTATTCCAACACAGAAGTGAAAAGCCAATTTAAAAGTTTTGTTTCTAAAGGTTGAAGTCAAGGAAAAATGATAGAAAGACCAACCTGTTTAGCAGTCCATATTATTCTTTATTTCCATAAACTCTTCTTTTAAATGTTCATCTTATGTGCAAATGCATAATGCTTTTTTTTTTTTTCCACTCTGTTTCACACACATCCTGGAATCCCATGTGAGCTATCGGCCTGGGAGAACAGCCCTTTAAGATTTTGCTGTCTCTATTCATTGCATATACTGTAGCTTTGTACATGTTTATTTTGCTAGTTATATGTGTTCAGGCAGGAATTCAAATATGTGATTCTCATTCTTGCTTTCCAAGAGAATTCTCCTGAGGGGAGAAAAACAATGTACATGTTTCTCTTCTTATTTGACAAAACCAAAAACAATCCTGGATTTAGACCCTTACAAGGAAATATGTTCCACACAAAGTAAGAGCAAAGGACTATCTTTGTTTCTCTTCTAGCTTTTGACCCGGCCCACTTTTATTAAGAGACAATGTAGACAGCCGAGCATTTGCTCTAAAACCAGAAGGTCTTCCCTGCTCTATTCCAGGCAGGAGAGACCGAGCATTTACAGAGAAGTACAATTTTTTCGGCGGAGGAATGATGGGGCTATGGTCATACTCTGTGTCTGAGAATCGCCGATAGAATCTTTTCATGTTGGGGCTCAGTAAAGAAAAGTATGCGTGTCACTGAGGGCAGGAAATGCTTAAAATGTTTAAAGAGAAAAAAATAAACAGTTTAAAAACCAGTTTAGGGGAAAATGGCGTGACTCATGGAAAAATATTCAAGTTCAAGTCAGAGCTCTCACAAGGTTTCCTGGGCCCAGGAGTGCATGAAGTTCATAAAAATGTCCCCACCAACCAATTATGATTACTCTCTGCCTTTAATTACTTTTCAACTGTTGTGGAACTCAAGATACTATTAGCCTCTGCTTTGCTGAGGTAGACCATGGAGCAATATAGTATAGGGCCGAAAAGGAACAAAAAAAAATCAGAATGATGAATAGAGAATGCTGCTTGAAAAAAACCTACAAAATTTTTTTTGATATGGTCTTTGTTGGACATTTCCTCCCCTTATCTGCTTGTATTTTCACTTTCGAGTTGATAACGCCCAGACTGAGTTGAAACACAGTGATGGTTCTGCCGTTCTCTTCGGAGTTCATTGTGACTTTTTTTTCTTTTTTTCTTTTTCTTTTTTCTTTTTTTTTTTATCATCAGCAGAAATAGAGGGAGACGGAATTAAACGGGAGCCGCAGAACTTGCGAGTGTGATAACAATACAAATGGATTTTCTCTAACAGAGAAAAACAGCTGTCTCCATTATTTGAATGCTTCACCTTTCTCCATTCCATTAATTGGGTCTTTGATCACAAGCTGAGGTGGAGAGGCCCTGATAAGGAATAGGTTATTAGTAAAGTAGCCTAAAGGAATGAATCGGGCCTGGCACTTGCTGCAGAAGATGAGATAAACTCATAATGCCTGTGTATGTGAGTGGTGGAGACTGATAGGGCCCTCCGACCGCCCTGAGCTGCTTGCAAAGGGAGACTAATACTCCAGTGCTATGATAGCTAAGGCAGGATATAAATTGAGCTCCCGGGAATGGCATAGGATACAAATTCCATAAAGAGTTTTCTGTAAATGGCTTACACTTTTATATCAAACTGTGACAGAGTAGCCGCTAAAAATAAAATAAAATAAAATAAAACAGTTTCTTGATCTCACTATATGTTGAACACAACTGGAGGCTTTCGTCTAAGAAGGAGGAAAAATGACTGTTAAATTTGTTCACCAAGACATTAATAAGAGCACCCTTTGAAGTGCGGTAAAGCTAAATTGGAGGAATTAAATTTGATTGAATCTAAGCCTGTTTATTTTTCATTTCTGCAGAGCGGGTGTTGAGTGATTTGTAATACTTCATTGGAAATCTTCAGAAACTTGCTATCATGTAATCCATTTTTTTGCTGAAGAATACGACCGCAGGGGACAAGGCCATATTGGTTTGTTGTTAATGTACTGGAAAGAGGTACTATGGAGAAAACAGTTAATATTAAATTACGAACACAAGGTTATCTTTCTGGCGCACATGCTCCACTGCCCTAGGCAGGGGTAATCTGTTAATAGCATTCAGCCAAAATGACACCATTAAGGAACTGAAGCTACACATCTTTTGCAAGCTGAATGATGTATAAAGCTGGTTTTCTATCATCCTAGATGCAATAAATTATCCATGCTGCTAAAAATTGATACAAGACAGAAGTTTGATAGAACCAGCACCCAGACATAAACGGAAGGCCAGGCTGGCAGGAAACGACACGAGGATGGGAATGCTGCCACCAAGGCCTTTTTATTTGTGCCCTTCTCTCTCCCCCAGCTCTGCTTTCTCAGGCACTGGGGGCCGTGGTGGCGAATGCGTTTTCGTGGCATTTTCCTGGTGGAGAGTGAGGAGTGACTGAGCAAGGGAGAAAATGAATAACACATACAATTATGCAGATGAGCACCTCGGAAAGGTTTGGATGTCAGGTCTACTTTGAATGAATCATTGCATTTCAGCTTCAGTTTCTGGTTGTCGGTGCCTGAATACGAAGCGAAGGACGTTACAAATGGCTTGCGTGGAGTCGTCCGATTGGTATGTGGCGCATTAGGAAACCATAACCTACTCATACTCGTTGCCCTTTGTATTATTGGTTCCATCAACACGCAGAATAAATAGCTGGGAAAACAGTTTAGGATTATTTCCCATGATAGTTTCTCTCGTTTTCAATTAATACAAATGCTTAATAGACTTAAGAGACGCAGAGCCTCTATTTGTTCTAGCCAAGTCCACACTGTCGTCGGGGAAAAAAAGATTTGCTAACCTACAATGGCAGTCCCGGTGAAATAAAGTAATATGCCAAATCAACACGTTACTAAATGTGCACCACGTTCTCCGGCGTTCTTCTGGGCACTGGAATTGTAGAGAGAATGAGACACTGTTCTTTAAATCCTTGTGAACGAGTGGGCACTGGTACAATGGCAATGAAATGTCATGACGGAGGGAAGCCTGGGACGATCAGAGCTTGCGGGAAGTACTTCCTACGTCTTGCGGGACGCTCAGGGCTGCTTGCACAGAGGAAGCGACCAGTGCAAAGAGAATTTCTGAAACATCCCAGCACAGAGGAAATAAACATAACCAGTGAGCCCAACCACAGTCCTGGTTGTATTTCATAAGATATTAAGGATGGAACTAGCAACGTGCACATAAGCGGATAACTATAGTTCCAGTGCGGAATTTAGGGCACATATGAAGTGAGAAAAGCGTGCGGGGTGTTTATAGAAGCCCAGAAGTGAGAAGATTCCTGTTGGACTGGGTTAAACAAGCAGAAGGGATTTTATTGGGGGCCAGGGCATCATCTCCAGCCTCTGTCCTTTTACTCCAAATTATTCACCAATTCCAGCGTGTCCCGTATGTTCAATATCTGCCATCTGATCTTCAGTCCATCTTTAGGAACATAACTGCAGAAAACCAAAATTTTTGACTGGTATCACCACCCCAGTCTCTTCTCTACTGTCTCTGCCTCGGCTTTGTCCCTCTCCAATCCCTTCTCTGGAAGGACTCCAGAGTGATCTTTCTAATCAAAAACTGACCTGTCACTCCAGCTTAAATCCTGTGCTGTGGTTGCCCTAAGGCAAAAACCAACCCCCTCAGCCCGGTGTATAAGGCTCAGCGTGTTCTGGTGACTCTGATCGCATTCCCTGCGTTTGGGCTCTTAATTACTGAAACTACCCTCAGTTTCTTAGTTTGCCCACCCCTAGCCACCTCGGAACCTTCAAGTATTGGTTGCCTTTACTTACAAATTTTCTCCAAAATCCATCATCTCATCCTTACCCTTTTCCTAGTTAACCGAATTTATTATTTGGATGCCAGAACTTCCCCTGATAACCAAATATGGGGTTAAGTGCTCTTATCTCTGACCTTGTAGCACCTGTATTTCTCCTGTCTTATATTTTTTTCTTCCCTTGGGGAGCTTACATTCTATAAGGGTTGGGTCTGTGGCTCTCTTGTCCACTTCGATCTTCAGCTGGGAGATGTTTCTCACTGCTGAGCTAAGAAGAACTGAGTGACAGACTCAGTTGGAGGCTGAATAAAGAAGGGAGAGCGGTGTGGTGTTCTGAAACTGTAGTGTGTTGACAGGAAACAAGCCTTTATTGGAAAAGAAGGAAGAAAAGATTGGGCAGTAAACCTTAGATGGCTAGGCTATTTTCCTTTGTGCTGGGTTGTTTAAACTGAATATGGTTGTTCCATGCATTTATTTGCCATATCGTTGCTTACCTTTGCACTTTATTTTGTACCGTGTAGACATTTTGATACCACAAGTAGTTGTCTTGAGGTAGATGTAATGCGGGGAAGTTATTTTCAGTGTCTATACCAAGACTGTATAGAAATGCCATAGGGAAGCAACTGCAAAGTAGTAAGTAAATGAACAGTTCGTTAAAAACCAGCTTAACAATCTACTGATTGGACAGCATTTACTTACTTCTTATCATGTTCCTAAAACTGGCCAACAAGAGAATGAAGGGGAGGCTGGCTGAAAAGTGTCCACAGCCTGGGAGAAAAGACTAAAAAAAATGGGTGAACAGGTGATTACAACAAAATGTCGTGTTATGGCAGAGTGCTGTGTAAGGCAGGTGCTGGGGAAGAGGAGAGAGAAAATTTCGTAAAGGAGATGACATTTAAGTTGCATTTCAAAGACCCAGGAGTAATGAGTAAAGAAAAATAGGAAGAGAAGGGAAGCAAAAGAAATAGTAAAGACAGGAAAGTAAAGGAAGGATTTTAAAGAGTTTCATGGACAACCACGTGGACGTAGCCAGAATTTTTCAGAACAGCCCTGTTCTCAAATATTTCATCTCTTAGTCCCCACTAGAACACCTGGACTGGGCAGAGCCATCAAGGTCCTGGTCTCCCAGACTATTCACAAGCCATATAAAGCCCTGTGTGATAGAATCCTTGTTTAGTTCTTTAGCCACAACCTTCTCCCCATCCTCTTGAATACCACCAAATTGCTTGTCACGTTTTCCCTACCATTGTGCGGTGCCTTTGCTCCATGCCTTTATTTATGGCGTTCCCATCTGACTGACATAGTCCTTCTTTAGGGTACCATCCTTAGTCTACCTCCTCCCACCCCTGGGTCACATGCCCTTCCCCTTTGTAATCAATGTACTGCATTCATTTATTCAACAAGCATCTGTCAAACATCTCCAAGTACTTAAGAGTATGAGTTCAGGGTTTGGGTTTGAGTATGTTTTGCCTGATCTATGAACTTGGTTGCATGAACTTGGGTGATGAGCTTAACTTCTATATATGTTCCAGCTTCCTCATCTGTGAAATCAAGATAATCATAATACCTATCTTACAAGGTTTGAGGGCAGATTACATGAAACGATACTTTTAAAAGTATCTGTATATATTAATAATTCAAAATATTTGGTCATGCGATAGTAATAATAATAATAAATAATACTAACTATTAGTGCGAACCAAGCTTTAAGCTTAGATGGTGAAGACATAAAAATGCATAAAACACAGCTGCTGCCATCAAAGATTATGAAATCTGCTGGAAAGCAGACATTTAACTAGATAGTATGAAACGAATATGAATTATTCTAGGCTGAAGAGATGTTAGACTTTTTGAAAGAGCAGTCATCTCCTACATTTTATAGAACCATTGAGATAGATTTTTTGATCTGTTTGAAATCTACTGAAAAGACTACCATTTTCCACCTAGTCTGCATAAATTTGGCATTCGAGTGTTAACATAAGTCAGAGGAACCTGGTATAAAATGATACAGCTGAGCATTCAACTTCGTTGAGAACAAGCCCCCTTAGAAGTGAGAAGGAACTCCTCAAATGCATTTGGCTCTACACCTTTATGTGACTGAGGAGGAAATTTGACCCCTGCCCCCACTACAGGACTTAAGTCCTCGGATTGGGATCACACAGTGCATTAGTGACTGCATGAAGGGTAGGACCCACATTTCCCAATCTTGGTCCAGCACCCTCTCCATAATTGCACGGCTATCCCTTTGCTTTTGTCCTCTTGTTATCGTGAATTGTTTCAAAACCTGTACAAACCTGTTTCCCCAAGAAAAGCTAAACATGGCTTTCCAGTCTTATGCTCTTTATCTGATATTCTGGTGTATTCTCCTTCTGGGCTTGGGTCAGCCCCGATGCATCCCCCGGAGCCTGGAGGACACCTCCTATCCTCTTCATAGCCAGCCCTCAGCGTACCGGTACAAAATGACTCCTTCCTTTTCCTTCCTCCCTCCCTCCCTCCCACCCTCCCTCCCTTCCTTTCTTCCTTCTTTCCTTCCTTTCTTCCTTCCTTCCTTCCTTCCTTCCTTCCTTCCTTCCTTTCTTTCTTTCTTTCTTTCTTTCTTTCTTTCTTTCTTTCTTTCTTTCTTTCTTTCTTTCTTTCTTTCTTTCGATTTATTTATTTATTTGAGAGAGAGAGAGGAGGGGGAGAGGGCAGAGGTCCTACTGGGAGATACAGTCCTAAGCAGACTCTGAGCTCAGTGCGGAGCCCAAAGTGGGGTTCTAATGACCCTGAGATCACAACCCTGAGATAAAGGACCAAGAGCCAAACCCAAGAGTCTGGTGCTTAACTGACCACACCACCCAGGTGCCCAAACTCCTTCCTTTTCTAATGTCACTGCACAGAGTTTTCCAAACCTCTAACTTTGGCACTTCACTATAGTTCATATTGTTTCATGTTTCATATATCTCTCTTGAAAAGTTTCACATACAGGTTTTTTTTTTAATTTAAATTCAATTAGCCAACATATAGTACATCATTAGTTTCTGAAGTAGAGTTCAGTAATTCATCAGTTGCGTATAACACCCAGTGCTCATTACATCACATGCCTTCCTTAATGCCCATCACCCAGTTACCCCATCCCTCCAACCTCCTCCCCTCCAGCAACCCTCAGTTTGTTCCCTATAGTTAAGGGTCTCTCATGGTTTGTCTCCTTCTCTGATTTCTTCCCATTCAGTCTTCCTTCCCTTCCCTTATGATCCTCTGGTCTGTTTTTTATTATTCCACATATGAGTGAAACCATATGATAATTGTCTTTCTCTGAATGATTTATTTCACTCAGCATAATACCCTCCAGTTCCATCCACGTCAATGTAAATAAGATTTCATCCTTTCTGATGGCTGAGTAATATTCCATCGTGTGTGTGTGTGTGTGTGTGTGTGTGTGTGTGTGTATGTGGATAGATAGATAGATAGATAGATAGATAGATAGATAGATAGATAGATTGATATCACATCTTCTTTAGTGGAAAGCACAGATCACAAGGCATTTCTGAGTTGCCTACCACTATGCTGTTTAGTACATGGGGATACTCAAATATTTTTGAATGGAACGGACTGAAATTTAAGTACTCTTCCTCCAAGCTCCATGTCATTTGGGAGAAAAGTACATCCTTGGTATTGTCCTGTTTTTTGGGGATAGATTTGAAGGTCTTACTTTGCTGGCTTCTAATAAATGGGTCATTTAAAGTCTACACTCCATGCATTCTACTTTTTCCTCAGGTCTGCACAAACTATTTGTTGTGCCCAAAACAGTCTGCCTTCTAACTCACCTGGATGCCATCTCTTCATCTATAAAGTCTCTAATAGGAATGTTACTTCTAGAGGCCTCTTCTACAAACTCTGAGCATCATCTACACTTTTCTTCACAGAACCAGTGATAAGGAACTAGAATGTATGCTCAGGGATCTAATAGGAACTAGTCTGTAAGTTCTTCAAAGGCAGGTGCAGCTTCTTATTCACTATCCTGTCCCTTGTATCCTATAGAGAGCTGGACACATTCTAAGAGTGTGAATCAAATTGTTAATTTATGGCATGTGGATAGAAACTGTGGAAGAGTGTGACCAGCCTCCATACAACTTTGCTATAGGAAATTGAAAGTCCTCTCACTTCTTCTTAGAATGTCACATTAGAAGACAGATGGTTGTAAAGTTGTGGTTTGTTGGGGCACCTGGGTGGCTCAGTGGGTTAAAGGCCTCTGCCTTCAGCTCAGGTCATGATCTCAGGGTCCTGAGATCGAGCCCCGCATTGGGCTCTCTGCTCAGCATCGAGCCTGCTTCCCCCACCCCCGCCCCCGCCTGCCTCTCTGCCTACTTGTGATCTCTCTCTCTCTGTCAAATAAATAAATAAAAATCTTAAAAAAAAAAAGTTGTAGTTTGTTAAAAGGTAGCTTTGATCAATCAAAGAGCAGTATATTTGATTGCTTTATTAGTAAGCCATAAATATTGTTGCTCTTTGAAGCACTAGAATATGTATTTTAATAAAAATCTTTGGAATGGTAAAATTCTTGGGGTCTAAACCAATGTTCAAGTAAAGATTAGCTTGGCAAAACTGTGATTGGTAGAAGTGTGAATACCATATAAGTGCTGTGTGCACCTTGGATACTTTTCTAAGATTTATGAAAGATAGATCATAGGTTGAAGGCAGGTCGTAGGGAGTAGATAGTGTCCAGAGCAAATTGTATACTTACTGGAGTGATCATTCTAGGCATCCTTAGCAGCTCCTGCTAATCCAAGCTGGCATCTAGCTTTCAGTGTTTTTATCAAGCAATAAAGTCTGAATGTATATGGCAAAAAAGATGCTTATATATTCATTGCGATGTTTAATTTTAAAAATTACTTTCTTCAAAGTTGGTCCTAGGATAAACTGATGAGTAGAGAAGGACTTCTGGAAATCTCCAACTTATCTTTTCTTCACTTCTGCTTTCCAACAGTATTCTCGATTTCCTAATCCACTTCACTTGCCCTTCTATCAAAACTGTCTATAGTCCTTCACATTCTTAATCAAAATCAAAACTCAGGAGAGGGTTTTACAGAATCATTCATAACAAAAATACAAAGTGTAAGATCAATGTTTTGTTATTCTCAAGAACACTTATCTTATAATCAAGCACAAGAAATCTTATGGCAATTTGTAATGATTCTCTGATTACGGCTTTCTAAGAATCAAGGAATGGATATATTGATATTTTGAGAGTAGGAATAATCTTTTCAATCCCCCTTATATTACACCTCAATGAGCTCAACTAATGATGTTAAATATGTATAATAACTTTTGACATATTTTCTAAGCTTAGCATTTTCTTCAGGGAATTTGTAGAATCTCATGATAATCACCTTATTGAATAGCTGGACCAACAATGACTAGGTAAGGCAGGTTAGGATATAGACTCTGAAGCTGGACTTGCTGCATTTGATTTCCGGCTCTGCTACTTAATAGCTGTGCTAATTCAGCCTCTGACTCTAAGCCATTTAACCTCTTGGAAGAACTGATAATAATGCTCATCTCTCTATAAATTTCAATTAGGTCAAGTAGTTGATAGTGCTGTTCAAGTTTTCTATGTATTTTTTAAGTTTTTGTTTAGTTGTTTCAATGTCTAGAGAGGAAGGTTAAAATCTCCTACTATCATCTTGGTATTGTCTATTGTCCCCTTTAATTCTGTCAATGCATGCTTTATATATTTTGAGGCATCACTTTTAATTGCAAACACATTGATTTTTTTTCTGATGAACCGTCCTTTTTACATTAAAATTTATCTTTCTTTATATGTGGTAATATTTTTTGTTTCAAAGTCTCTTTATACTGATATCAAAATAGCCACCCCAGCTTTGTTATGCTTACTGATTGCATGGTATATTTTACTCTGTCCATTTACTCTCAACCTCTCTGTGTCTTTACATTTCGTGTGTTTTACCCATAGGAAGCATTTAATAGTATCTTGCTTTTGAAAAGTCTACTCTGTCAATCTCTGCATTTTAATTTGAGTCTTTAGATTATTTAATGTCTCTGTTGTCACACGGTGATCTTCTCTCCTTGTGTCTGTGTCTTCACATGGCATTCTCCCCTCAGCATGTATCTTTCTTGATGTCCCTTCTCCTCTTCTTGTAAGGACACAAGTACTCAACTCCAGCATGACCCTATCTTAACATATCTGCAAAGACCTGATTTCCAACACTCATATGTACCAGGGGTTAGGACCTTACTATATTTTTTGAGGAAACATAATTCAACCTTTAACACCTCACTATTTACCACTTCTATTGTTCTTCATTCCTAAGGATCCAATTTTTTTCTGGTATCATTTTCCTTCATCTCAAAGAACTTCTTTTGTAGAGCAAGTCATAGGCAAGAAGTGCCTTTAAGGTCACTTTATCTGAAAACATCTTTATTTTACTTTCATTCTTGAAAAGCAATTTCATTGGATATGCAAATATAAATGGGAAGTTTCTTTATTTCTTCACGTTAAAGATATTCTATCTTACGGCCTCCATAGTTTTTAATGAGAAATCCGGGGTCATTTGAATTGGTGTTTTTCCCCTGTGGGCGCCTTATAATTTTTCTCTAGCTACTTTTAAGATTTGTTTCATTACCTTTGTTTTCTAACAGTTTGTTTATGACATGTTGAGGTGTGATTTTCTTTGAACTTATCTCATTTAGGGTTTGTTGGATGTCTTGAATCTATAAATTTATGTCTTTTAATAAATCTGAGATGATTTCAGTCATTATCTTTTCAAATGCTTTTTCTGTCTCTCTCTTTTTCACATGAACCTCTAATTACATTCATATTAGAACTTGCAATATTGTCCCACAGATGATTTAAGTTCTGTCCATTTTTTCAATCTTTTTTCACCTCTGTTTTTCAGATGGGATCATTTCTATTTGAGAATCTTTCATATCAAAAAATTCTTTTTGGTATATTAATGGTAACATATATACCATTGTGACTCTTAGATTTTGTAGACTCTGGGACTGGTTATCCACTGGAGAATGTTGTTGTTGTTGTTGTTAATCAGGCACTCTATGTGGGATGGGCAGGCAGATGCCCTGTAAAGGACTAAGAACATAATGGTACATGGTGAGGGACCATGGTGCAAAGCTCTTCCACAGAGAACTTTGGTGCTATCCAAACTCTAAATGCCTCCAGTGAGACAATGACTCCAAAGAGAATCGACCTAGAGATAGCTGTTGGAATGCCTGTTGAAATAGGAGCAACGCCTAGAAGGAAACACTGCTTGAATAAAGGACATATATGATACTCTGGGGACTCTTATTGGGGTGGTGGGGACTTCCTAGGAAACCTAAGGTCCTATAAAGAGTTCTTAGTGACAGACCTATGAGATACGGTTTGTTACTGTTACCATGGCTCATTCGAATATATAAGTTGATAACACTTGCTAAACTAGGGTTTTAGTAAGGTGATATTGAATAGTTTCTCTATTTTAGTGTGTGTTAATTCCCTCCCCCACTTTTATTTATTTTTTGTTTTTTTTATTTTTTATTTTTTTAAAGATTCTTATTTATTTATTTGACAGAGAGAGAGAGAGAGATCACAAGCAGGCAGAGAGGCAGGCAGAGAGAGAGGGGGAAGCAGGCTCCCCGCTGAGCAGAGAGCCCGATGCGGGGCTCAATCCCAGGACCCTGAGATCATTACCTGAACCGAAGGCAGAGGCTTTAACCCATGGAGCCACCCAGGCGCCTCTCTCCCCCACTTTTAAATAATTCCTAATCTCACTGCTGGGATTCTTACTTCAAATTCTTTCTCTTTTTTAAGATTTATCTTTTTTTATTTTAGAAAGAGAGGGAGAAAGAAAGAGCATAAGCAGGGGGAGGGGCAGAGAGAGAGAGAGAGAGAATCCTTAAGTAGACTCCCCACTGAGTGCAGAGCCACACGCAGAGCTCCATCCCAGAACCCCAAGATTGTGACCTGAGCTGAAACCAAGAGTCTGATGCCTGACTGAGCCATCCAGGTGCCACTTCAAATTCTCTTAACGAATTCTTACTACAAGCGGCTGATACAGAGAACATTTATTTGACAAAGTCAGACTCACGTCCTTTGTTATTATTTCTTGATCTGTGCCTTATCTGCCCTAGAGCCTAAATAATTGTATAATTCTGGAAAGTAATGAATCTAAAAATCAGAAGAGGCCCATTGAAATCACCTCGTTTAACCTCTGACCTATCTAGGGAGAGATTTCCATTGGATGGAGCATTTTTGGCCTGTCAATTATGGTTACTCCTATGGAGCATTTTTGGCATGTAGATTATGATTGTTGTTTCTTCTAAAAGGGCTTCTGGGAAGAGGGAGTGAAGTCAGTGCACCTCTTGACTAAACAAAAGGTGGGTCCATTCTAGAACTTGCTGTGTCTTTTCATTTAGGACTGAGTTTATGCTCTCCTGGCTCCTTTGATTCTAGTTCTTGAATAATCTAAAAGGGGCTTCTTCCTAACAGACTCTTAACTAGAGAACACACTGATGGTTACCAGAGGGGAGGTGGATGGGGGATGGGTGAAATAGGTGATGCGAATTAAAGAGTACATTTGTGATAAGCACCGGATGATATATGAAAGTGTTGAATCATTAAATTGTACACCTGAAACTAATATCACACTGTATGTTAAATAACTGGAATTTAAATAAAAACTTAAAAGGGGCTTCTTCTATAAGGACTGGGAGTACATTGATTTTTATTTGATTTTATTTGTATATTTGCCACACACATGCTTACTCTCTGCCCTTCACCCCTTTCTCTTTAGTTCTCTTCACCCTGCTCAACTAGATCATCACATTATTCAAGTTCTTACTACTGCCTGACTTAATGAGATACATTGCATTGCACTCATAGTGTTAAAAAAAATGTGATTAAAACATACTGTAGCAGATGTGTCAGGGAGAATACTATTTCTAAGGCTGTGGAAAGCCATTGGAAGTTTCCCAAAGAATTATTTAATAAATTCTGCTGCTCATAAAACTAAGAATGAGATTATTACTGATACATTCATTCAAGACAAAAACTAACAGAGAAAAGAGAAGATTGTTTAGAGAAAGAAAATGAAAGCAAAAAGAAAAAGATTTTAAGACATAATTCTAAGATGAGCTTATAGATAGTCTAAAGAACATCTGGGTAGCCTTTAGTGAACAGTTAAACTCTAAAAAATTGCAAAATGAAAAAGGATAAAAAGAAAATAAATGACTTCTCAAATAGCTTCTATGCTGTCGGCGACTGGATCAGTGTGACTGCTGGAGGAAACTGCAAAGATGTTTTTGTGTAAATAATACAGGTACTTCAGGTTTTAAGGCATTTCGTTCTAAAGTTCCTAAGGGAAGATCTTACTTGATAAATAATAATAAAATAAACAGAACCTTTAGGTTTTTACTAGCAATTCTACTTTTGACCAATTTGGTTTAGGGTTCTTCTAGCCCCGTGACATGATGCATTTGACACTCAGGTTTTGTTCTAGAGTTCTGCATGTTTCTGTACCTTCCCTCTCCATTGATTCATTTACTCCTACATAGGAGTAATACTCCTACATAGGAAAGGGAAAGAAAACAATTCTTTGGTTCTTTGTGATAACAAATGTTTGAATGGGGTGACAACTTTCGCTCAAATGCTATTTTGGGGTGTATTTTTGATTTCCCAAAGTGGGAAGCAATGCGACCATCTCTATCACACTGATTTTCCTGAATTTAACGTTCAAGGGTAATTTTTCTAAGAGTCACAAAAATAGCTTACATGACATCTACAATTTTTGCCAATAAATTCTGTCTATAGTGTAATACTTATGAATTATTCTTCTGATGGCTTTACATGCATTTTTTTGAACTGCTTGTCTTATCCCCATTCATATTCTGCTTATCCTCTATCATCGAGGAGTTTTCAGAGGTCCATTAATGGCTACTTCACATTGTGTATTTGTAAAAGGGTAAAATGTTAATGTTTATGACTTTGTATATCATAATGAGTAATATAGTTAAACGTATATGTGGCCAGATTGTCTGTCATCTAGAAAACTTTGGTCCAGTCAAGTAGACAGCTTAATCATTTCTCCTTTTCTCTTCACCCTATAGAAACACGCACTCACTTACAAACATACCTACCCAGCACTGTTTTATCATCTTAAAGATAGTGTTTCCTTCAGGGCAGCTGGGTGGCTCAGTCCATTGAACGCAGGACTCTTGGTTTCTGCTCAGGGTCATGATCTCACGGTCATGAGATTGAGACCCATGTGAAGCCCAATGTCAGGCTCTGTGCTCAGTAGGGAGTCTCCTTGAGATTCTCTCTCCCTCGCCCCTCCCCCAACCCCTGCTCTCTCTGCCTAAAATAAATAAATAAAATCTTTTTTTAAAAGATACTGTTTTCTGTTAAAAAAAAAAAAGATACTGTTTTCTTTGACCATCCCTTGCATCTCCTGCCTAAAAAAAATTTTTTTAATGAAATAAACCCCATAAAACTCTAATAGTCAGTTTGTCTAAGCTAATCAAAGCTTCTTCCTATTTATACATATGCCATTTTATAAGCTTGGGTCAAACCACGATATATGCTTAATGAAGTTCAGATTGAAGAGGGCTTGGAAAAATACCTAGAAAGAATACAAGAAGGTGTAAATCTCAGAAAAATCGGTCGAGAACAGCTCTACCAAGTAGGAGGCACAATCTGAGAGAGAGAAAAAGAATGCCCTATTTGGAACAATAAAAACAGAGTATGTAGGGTGATGATCAGAGCTTCCATCATTATTTGGGTGGGGTGATGAAATGAGGGAAGGGGGCTGGTGCAAGGGGAATGGTGAGGAAAACATTAGACATTGTATCTTTGCAGAGAATTTGTGGTTGAGGCACAGAATAAGAGGACATCTTTGAGTTGATAGCAGCCCTATATGGATAATGTACTGTGGGGGAAATGTGAAAACTAAAAGAGTTCACTCACATGCACAGGTCTTTATCCAAAGAAACCCCGGGGTGTACGAGGGACAATTTCTGCCATGCTGGGATTCTGACCTGACCTCTCTTCCTACAGATCTCTTCCAAATGGCTGGTCTAGGGAAAACTACTGTCATTAAAAAAGGATATATACAAGATAAAGGCATTGGGTCCATACAAAAATATTACAACTAAAAGAGAAGATAGTAACAGGGAACACAAATGACAGATGAACATTCACTAGAAAAATGTTACTAAGGAGTATATAAAAAATTGAGACTAAATGTATTGTTGTGACTTATAAAACAAATATATATTACAAGTATAAGTGTAGAGTTGAAATTTGGGAGTGTAGGGAACATATGATGACAACCAAAGGAGATAAACAGAAGCAGCTCTAATTCGGGAATGGAGAAGAAAAGAAAATACCATTTATACCAGTTATAAAGACCATTTTGTAAGTAGCACAGGAGAGACAAGGCACTGCTGAAAATGCAGTAAGGTATAAAGACAGGATTGAGAAAACCATTCCAAATGAAGTGGTAATGAACAAAAAATAGACAGAAAAATAGATGTTGGGCAGAAAGAAAATTCAACCCAAGTGTAATAGGTGGTTTTGAAGAAGAGAATAAAACATAGGAGAAATACTTTAAAGTTGTCTTCATTTTCCATCCTGCATAACAATTTTTTAAAATTTAGCACCTTAGAACAATACTCACTTATTATCTCATAGTTTCTGCAGATTAGAAATTGAACATAGCTTAACAGAGCTTTCCGTTTAGGGCTTCACAAGGCCCAAATCAAGGAGTTGACCAACTGTGCTCTTATCTGAAGGACCCAGGAAAGAATATGCTTCTGAGCTTATTCAAATTGATGGCAAAATTCAGGGGTTTTTTGCAGCTACAGGACTGATGTCTCTGTTTCCTGGCTGATAACTGTGGGTCACTCTCACCTTTGTGAGGGCTGCCAGCATTCCTCGTCATGGAGTCCCATCCATCTTCAAAGCCAGCAGCATCCTATCCAATTTTTCTTGTGATTTTTCTAATCTTTCTGATATCTGTTATCCACCTGAGAAAATTCTGCTTTTAAAAGGGCTCATGTGATTACACGTTGACCCTAAATTTCTTATTGTGAGATCAGCTGTGGCATTTTTAAAAATGTTTTTAATTTAAATTCAATTAATTAACATATAATGTATTATTGGTTTCAGAGGTACAGGCTTGTGATTCATCAGTCTTATATAATGCTCAGTGCTCATTAGATCACATGTCCTCCTTAATGTCCATCATCCAGTTACCCCATCCCTCTACTCTGCTCCCCTCCAGAAACCCTCAGTTTATTTCCTATGATTAAGAGTCTCTCATGGTTTGTCTTCTTCTTTGGTTTTGTCTTCATTTTTTTCTCTCTTCCTCTATGATCCTCTGATTTGTTTCTTAAATTCCACATATCAGTGAGAACATTTGATAATTGTCTTTCTCTGATTGACTTATTTTGCTTAGCATAATACTCTCTAGTTTCATCCACATCATTGCAAATGGCAAGATTTCATTTTTTTTGTTGGCTACATAATATTCCATCATGTACATATATGACATCTTCTTTATCCATTCATCTGTCAATGGACATCTGGGCTCTTTCCATAGTTTGGCCATTGTGGACATTGCTGCTATAAACATTGGGAAGCAATGTTTGGATCACTACACTTGTATTTTTGGAGTAAATACCTAGTAGTGCAATTTCTGGGTTGTTGGGTAGCTCTATTTTCAACTTTTTGAGGAACCTCCATACTGTTATGCAGACTGGCTGCACCAGTTTGTGTTACCACCAAGAGTGTAGGAGCGTTCCCTTTCCTCTGCATCCTTGCCAACATCTGTTGTTTCCTGACTTGTTAATTCTGGCCATTCTGACTGGTGTGAGGTGGCATCATGTTGTGGTTTTGGTTTGTATTTCTCTGATGCCAAGTGATGTTGAGCATTTTTTCATGTGTCTGTTGGCCATTTGGATGTCTTCTTCAAAGAAATGTCTGTTCATGTCTTCTGCCCATATCTTGATTGGATTATTTGTTCTTTGGGTGTTGAGTTGGATAAGTTCTTTATAGATTTTGGATACTAGCCCTTTATATGATAATGTCATTTGTAAATATCTTCTTTTATTCTGTTGGTTGTCTTTTGTTTTCATCAATTATTTGATTTGCTGTGCAAAAGTTTTTATCTTGATGAAATTCCAACAGTTCATTTTTGCCTTTGTTTCCCTTGCCTTTGAAAATATTTCTAGCAAGAATTTGCTGTGGCTGAGGTCGAAGAGGTTGATGCCTGTGTTATCCTCTAAGATTTTGATGGATTCCTGTCTCACATGTAGGTATTTCATACATTTTGAGTCTATTTTTATGTAGAGTGTAAGGAAATGGTTCAGTTTCATTCTTCTGCATGTGGCTGTCCAATTCTCCTAACACCATTTGTTGAAGAGACTGTTTTTTTTTCCATTGGATATTCTTTTCCACTTTGTCAAAGTTTGGTTGACCATAGAGTTGAAGGTGCATTTCTGGGCTCTCTATTCTGTTCCATTGATCTATGTGTCTGTTTTTGTGCCAGTACCATACTGTCTTGATGGTTGTAGCTTTGTAATAGAGCTTCAAGTCTGGAATTGTGATGCCACCAGCTTTGGTTTTCTTTTTCAACATTCTTTTGGCTATTTAGGGTCTTTTCTGGTTCCATACTAATTTTAGGACTATTTGTTCCAGCTCTGTGAAAAAAGTTGATGGTATTTTTATAGGGATTGATTTGAATGTGTAGATTACTCTAGGTAGCATAGACATTTTAACAATATTTGTTCTTCCAATCCATGAGCATAGAATGTCTTTCCATTTCTTTGTACCTTCTTCAATTTCTTATATGAGTGTTCTATAATTCTCTGAGTACAGATCTTTTGGCTCTTTGGTTAGGATTATTCCTAGGTATGTTATGGATTTAGGTGCAATCGTAAATGGAATCAACTCCTTAATTTCTCTTTCTTCTGTCTCATTGTTAGTGGATAGGAATGCAACTGATTTCTGTGCATTGATTTTATATCCTGCCACTTTGCTGAACTACTGTATGAGTTCTAGAAATTTTGGGGTGGAGTCTTTTGGGTTTTCCACATAGAGTATCATGTCATCTGCAAAGAGTGAGAGTTTGACCTTTTCTTTGCCAATTTGGATGCCTTTTCTTTTTGTTGTCTGATTGCTGAGGCTAGGGCTTCTAGTACTATGTTGAACAGCAGTGGTGATAATGGACAATCCCTGCCATGTTCCTGACCTTAGGGGAAAAGCTCTCAGTTTCTCCACATTGAGAATGCTATTCACTGCGAGCTTTTTATGTATGGCTTTTATGATATTGAGGTGTGTACCTTCTATCCCTACATGTGAAGGGTTTTAATCAAGAAAGGATGCTGTACTTTGTCAAAGGCTTTTTCTGCATCTATTGAGAGGATCATATGGCTCTTGTTCTTTCTTTTATTTATATTCAACTGTGACATTTAATGCAACATAATCATGAGAAAGATAACTCAACAAAATCCCAGGATCCAGAGATTAGAATGTGGAATACTGGGGATGATTTTTAGAATCCTTCCTACTATGAAAATGTAACCATAGGACATTCCTCCAAAATAAAGGAAGAATTCAATCTATAGTTGCAGAGGGCATACTGTCCTTAAAAATAAATACAGATACCATATGATAGATCCATATGATTATACATATGGATATATGTATATATATACATATTATACAGAATGCACAATATATGTATATATATATGTATATATATACATATTATACAGAATGCACAATACCAGGAGTAAACAGTAATTGAACTGTGGGCTTGGGATGATAATGTGTCAGTGTGGGTTTATCAGGTGTAACAAATGTACCACTCTGTGGAGGATTGGATAAAGGGGAAGGCTACACATGTGTGGGGACAGGGGTATGTATGAAATCTCTGTACCTTGCCCTCAATTTTTCTGTGAACCTAAAACTGTTCTAAAAAAAAAGTCTTAATAACAAGTGAGTAAATAAATAAGTAAATGTAGGCTGATAAAAATTGGTAAAATGGGCCTTAAATAAAGCAGCACTATCCACAATAGCTAAGATATGGAAACAACTTAAGTGTTCATTGGTGGGTAAATGGATAAAGAAAATGTAATATATATATATATATATATATATATATATATATATATATATATATATATATAATATATGTGATACGTATAGATATATAAGATAGGTAGAGTATTCATCCTTATGAAGGAAATAATTTCTGCCATTTACAACAACATGAATGAACTTTGAGGAAATTATGCTAAGTGAAGCAAATCAGACAGAGAAATACAAATGCTGTATAATCTCACTTATATGTGAGCTCTAGAACAGTCAAACTCATGGAAGTAGGAAATAGAATGATGATTGCCATGGGCCTGGGGAGAAGCAAAAATGGGGATGATATTGGTCAAAGGGTACAAAGTGTCATTTATGCCAAACGAAATAAGTTTTTGAGATCTAATGCACAGCATAATGACTATAGTTAATAATACCATATTGTATATTTGAAACTTGCTTAGAGGATAGTTTTAAATAATTCTCACTACACATAGAGAAAGAGAAAATGATAACTATATAGAACTGATTGGCACATTTATTGGTTTGATTGTGGTGGTCATTTCACAATGTATACATATCAAAATATCATGTTGTACACATTAAACATATGCAATGTTTCTTTATCAATCATACCTTAATGAAGCTGTTTAAAAAAAGAATTCTCAGGTGCCTGGGTGGCTCAGTTGGTTAAGCATCTGCCTTCAGCTCAGGTCATGATCTCAGGGTCCTGGGATAGAGCCCTATGTCAGGCTTCCTGCTCAGCAGGGAGTCTGCTTCTCCCTCTGGTACTCCCTTTGCTTGTGCTCTCTTGCTCTCTCAAATAAATAAATAAAATCTTAAAAAAAAATTCTTTTTGCCTACAGTATTAAAGAAAGATCAATTCACCCCAAAAAACATAAAGATTCAAACTGTTCTCAGATTTCTCTCTGGTGATTAAACGCCAGAACAGAATTTAATATTGCCTGTGAAGTTCTCAGGGTAAGGAAATATAGACAAAGAATTTTATAACCAATAAAACTATTATTTAAGCATAAAATCCACATATAAATACTTTTAAATAGGACAGAGAACAAATAATATAGTTTCAGTTAAACTTCCTTGAATAAAGTAGTAGACAGAGGACTTCAGCTATCCAGGTAATGAATACAAAGACTCCAAAAAAAGGTTTGTGTTCACAATGTTATTTGCTACAACAAATATCCTCCTCAAAACTTCAATGGCTTAACACAGTAAAAGTTTATTTACTGCTTATATCACTGTTCACATCATCATGACAGGGACTCCAGCTCCTTCCAGGTTGTGACACTGGAACCTCCCAAAGCCTCCTCAGAGAACTTCCTGGATAGTCTGTGTTCTAATGCTAACAAGCACAGTGAGAGAGGGGAGGGTCATGTGACATGGTTACTGCCTAGGCCTGGAAGTGGTGTATATTTTATCAGTGTACATTTCACCTAATCTGGTGCCCCTAACCCACTTCAATGCGTGTTCAGGAGACCAAATGGAATTGGAACACCAGCTAGTCCTCGGACTAGATTCCACAACCTTTCCTACTTGTTACAGTGTATCTATTTCATTTTTTCTCCCTTACAAAGACTATATCCCTTCTCCAAGGGACACATTCCCAAATCCCCTTCAACCACAGTGTGTAGTTCAAAGTCAAGGTGAGGTACAGTTTTCTCATTAGGTTCAGATATGGCTCCTTATGGTATAAATAAAAGCACATAAAATAAATAGTAAAGAAATTAAGATAAAAGGCAAATTTAAAATGTCAAAAATGTCTAAATAAATAAAAATAAATTTAAAATAATTCTCCCTTCCCCCACTCATTGAATATACAGAGGTAAATTGTTTCTATCATGGCTCCTTGTTAAGATGTGACATGTTGAAATCTTGGCCCAAGTATACTTTACAGTTGGCCCGATGATCATTTTCACAGTTCCTTATAAGCATAATTGGGAGGGATACACTTGGCAGTAAGCAGTTCTCTCACATTGGTTCTCAGGCTAGTAGAATAAGAACTGTAATATCAGGGGGAAAAAAAAAGTGGAAGACCCTGAAACTGCCCCTTCCGCAACAACCAATAAATGTATTAAGTGACTCAGTAGAAGGCCGTGCCATAGTCTGTGTGCAATGGCCTCATAAAGCCTCATCTAATACACTAACTTGGAGAGGATATCCTGCACATTTGGGGTAACTCCTTTAAGAATGTGGTGTATACGTTGAAAAAATAGCCATTACATGTTGTTTTTCCACTTACAGAATATTGAATGCCTGCCTTTGGAACATCAAATGATATGATCAGAAATGGTTACCTTGTGCTGAGTATTGTCAGACTGACAGTCAGTCATAAGGTAAAGTGGGTGCAGCAGTAATCCACTGCACAAAAAGAAATGGTACATTTTGGACCAAGCCCAAACAGGCCAAAGAAGTACAAAGAAGTCACAGACATGGGTGTCCCAGAGCTCCAACTCATCTGCATTTGCTGCACCTGGGCAGCTCACATTTGTACCCTTCCTTTCAAGTATCATCCGTTTAGGACATTAAACCCAGTGATGACAGCTGATTAGATCAGACCCTCTTCACTGTGAAGGTGTGATATAATCCATCGAGAAAATCAGCCGGCCACTTGGCACATTCATGCCATTGTCCTTCTGGACCGTCCTGGAGGGGGAGTGATTCAACTTCATGGTTTGCTTTGCCAGCCACAGTGCTTTGGCCAGCACCACTAATCAAGCATGTACAGAGTGTCTGATTTATTGTCATGAGATCCTATTGTCTCAGACCAAGGAAGCCACTTTGTGGTGAAGAAGACGCAACCACGGGGACATGATTACAGAATCCACTAGTTCTATGATATAGACATATCCATTTGTCTTAAACTGTAGGCCTGATAGAACATTGAACTGGCCTCATGAAGGCTCAGCTAAGGCACCAACTTGGCAATGACAACCTGTGATCCGGGGTGCTGTCCTTTAAGATGCGGTATGTACGTTGAAGCCAAGCTATTATATAGTGCTGTATCTCTGATCAGTGGAATGCATGGACCTAGGAACCGAGGGATAGAAGTAAGAGTGGCCTCTCTTGCTCAGTGACCCTCATAGAGATTGTGCTTTCTGTCCCCTCAACTTTATTGTCTGCTAGACTAGAGATCCTGGTTCTTGGGAGGATTCCGTCTCCTGGGGACAAAACAAGTATTATTTTATTTTATTATTATTATTTTTTTGGTGTGTGGTGAGAACATTTAAGATCTTTATTTACCCTTTTAAAATAGTTTTTCCATTTTTTTCCAGCTTTTTGGACATATAATTGACATGTACATTGTGTAAGCATAAGGTGCATGACATATTGATTTAATACATTTATATATTGCAAAATGATTACCACCCTAGCTTTAGCTAACATGTCCATCACTTCACATAATTACCATTTCTTTTGTGTGTGTGTGTGATGAGAACATTTAAGATCTACTTTCTTAGCAACTTTGAAGTATATAACACAGTATTATAATCACCATACTATACATTTGATCCCCAGAACCTATTGATCTTATAACTGGAAGTTGCACCCTTTGGCCTGTATTTCTCCATTTCTTCCAACTCCCAGACCCTGGTAACTATCACTGTACTCTCTGTTTCTCTGAGTTCCACTTTTTTACATTCCATGTATAAGTGATATCATACAGTATCTGTCTTTCTCAGTCTGACTCATTTCATTTAGTGCAATGCCGTCAAGATCCATCCAATTTGTCACAAACTGCAGAATTTCCTTCTTTCTTGTGGCTGAATAATATTTCATTGTGTGTGTATATGTGTGTGTGTGTTTGTGTGTGTGTGTGTATCACATCTCCTTTATCCATTCACCCATTGACAGATACTGCAGTTGTTTCTGTATCTTGGCTATTGCATATAATGCTCCAATGAACATGGGGTACATATATCTCTTTGAGATTCTGTTTTTATTTCCTTTGGCTGTATACCCAGAAGTGGTATTGCTGGATCATGTGGTAGTTTTGTTTTTAGCTTTTTGAGGAATCCCCATATTGTTTTCTGTAGTGGCTGCACTAATTCACACTCCCATCAACAGTGCACAAGGTTTCCCTTTTCTCCACATCCTCGCCAACACTTATTTTTTGTCTTTTTTATGATAGTCATTCTAACAGATGTGAGATGATATCTCATTGAGGTTTTGATTCTCATTTCCCTGTGATTAGTAAAGTGAAGCACCTTTTCTTGCACCTGTTGATCATTTGCAGACCTTCTTTAGGAAAATGTCTATTCAGCCTTTCCTCCTTTTTAAAATCTGATTGTATGTTTTTTTTGCTACTAAATTTCATGAGTTCTTTACATATTTTGAATATTAGTTTCTTTACAGATGTATAATTTGCAAATGTTTTCTCCCATTCTCTAGGTTGCCCTTTCATTTTGTTGATTTTTCTTTTTTTGCCATGCAGAAGCATTTTAGTTTGATGTATTAATTTTTGTTTTTGTTATTTGGGCTTTTGTCATTCCAAAAAATTATTGCCAAGAACAACGTCAAGGAGCTTTTTTTTGCTCTTTTCTTCTAAGAGTTTTACAGTTTCATTCCTTATGTGTAAATCTTTAATCCATTTCAATTTAATTTTTGTGAGTGGGATAAGATAGAGGTCCATCCAATTTCATTCTTTTGCATGTAGTTATCCAGTCTTCCTGACACAATATATTGAGGACACTATTATTTCCTCATTGAGTAGTCTTGGCTTTCTTGTCAAATATTAGTTGACCACATATGCTCAGGTTTATTTCTGGGCCCTCAATTCTGTTCCTTTGGTCTATGTGTTTATTTTTGATGCCTGTACCATCCTGTTTTGATTACTACAGCTTTGAAGTATAGTTTAAAATCAGGAATTGTGATGCCTCAAGCTTTGTTTTTCTTTTTCAAAATCGCTTTGGCTATTAGGGTCTTTTATGGTTCCATGCAGATTTTAAAATAGTTTTTTTTTTCTATTTCTGTGAGAAATGCCATCAGCATTTTGATAGCGATTGCATTGAATATATAGATGGCTTTTGGTAGTATGGCCATTTTAATGCTATTACATCTTCTGATCCATGAATATTTGTTTGTGTCTTCTTCAATTTCTTTCATCAGTATTTTGTAGTTTTCAGTGTACAGGTCTTTTACCTCCTTGATTAAACATATTCCTAAGTATTTTATTGTTTTTGATGTTATTTTGAATGAGATTGTTTTCCTTATTTCTTTTTCATGTGTTTTGTTGTTAGTGAATATAAACCCAACTGATTTCTATATGTTGATCTTGTATCCTGCAATTTTATTGGGTTTGTTGATCAGTGTTAATCATTTTTTGGTAGAGTCTGTAGGATTTTCTATATATAAGATCACATCATCTATAAACAAAGAAAGCAAAGATTTTAGTAAACCTAAACTTACAGCTTCTGTGTCATCATTTGGGACCTTCATGCCAGTAGATCAGCAAACAGAGAAAGGATCCTGATTCTAAGAGATAGGGTTTCCTCTAATAATGGTGTCAGGGTGAAGGATATCTGAAACTCAGGGGATTTGATGGGGCATCTCTCATTGCTTCCACATTCGGTAAAAACTATAAGTGGGTAATTGAAGCAGCTATGACCTGACAAATGCCTGGCAACTAGGGGTACAGATATGATAGTCTGGGCTTCCTCACCAAGCAAGTAACCAAGACTAGCAGAAGTGCAGCCTGAGAGAGAAGGAAGAGAGGAGAGAGAGTGGGGAGGGACCCACTGCAACAACATGGCCTGGACTTTAACCATTAAAGCTTCTGGATATACCTTAGGGATTTTTGTTGTTGTTGTTGTTGTTTTAGAACTTGTGATGAGCTATAAGTTTGAATAAGCAGGTACAGGGTGGACAGAACAGATAGGTTAATGCTTCTTTTATATCCTTTGGATCCCACCACTTGGGTGTGCTCCGGCCCACTTCCAGTCATCAATGTCTTCATTTCTGTGCCTGAAGATTTTTCAGGCTTTTTCCAGAGCTATAGTGTATACTTGAAAGTTGCCAATAGAGTAGAGCTCTAATGTTCTCATCATAACAACAACAATAACAATACAGTAATTATGCAAGGTAAAGGAAGTGTTAATTAATCTTATTCTGGTAAATATTTTACGATAATATATGTGTATCAAATCATCATGATGGATATTTATGCTTACACAATGTTATATGTCAGTTACATTTCGATAAAGCTGAAAAAGGAATATATGTACAGAAGGAAAAGGATGTTCTGCTACTTGTGTAACAGGCTAGAAGTGCCAGGGCTTTACCATCCTTGGGTACGGCTCTCAATCACTGATTGGAAGGAGAAGGTGTATCACTAACTCATCATTTTAAACCTTTGTCTGATACATGTTGAGAATGAGGGAGAGAGATTGAGATATTTTAAAAAAAGAATTGGCTTATGTAGGGGCTGGCAGGTGTGTAATTTACAAGGCAGGCTATAAATTCAGGTGAATTGATGTTTCAGTCTTGAGTCCAAAATTGGCAGGGCAGACGAGTAGGCTAGGAAACTCAGGCAGTTTCTATCTTGAGGCAGAACTCTATTGTCTTCGGGAAACTCAGTCTTCGCTTTTAAAGCTTTCAACTGATTGGATGAAGTCCTGCACATAACCAAAGGTAATCTGCTTACTGAAAGTCTAGTGATTCTAAATGATAAATCACATCTAACATACACCTACCCAGCAAGGTCTAGCGCTTGACCAAACAACTGGATATCATAGCCTAGGCAAGGTGACACATAAAATACAAGCCATCATACGTAGCTTGTATTTTATACTGTTTCACAGTATTCACCGTTAGGATTTAGACTTAGTTATGCACTTCGGGGACTTAGCATGCCGTTTATTGGCTTCCTTCTCTTCCCTTTGTCACTATATCACTTCAGTAATGTTGTTCTCCGCAACTCCCAAATAAATTGTGTGCATTTGAATCCTTGGAACAGTATTTATTATTAAGTTTAGAAATATTTATGGGAATCAAATTCTCCATAATGGGTTGAATAAACATATTAGATAATCCATTGGATGTTTCTTAAAAACTATCACAGCTTTCGAATATTATTACAAATGCCATTTTAAGGCAACTGAAGAGTCGTATGGGCACAGAGAATAAAAGGGGCTCACCGAGGTTTGCAGTCAGGGAGGTGGAGATGAGAAGGTGGAGAACGACATGTCTGATTCCATGCAGAGGTCCTGGTAGCTCTTTCTCAGGAGCCTGGGGAAGAAGTTTAGAAACTGGCAAATACTTTGATGTGGCTTTTGAAGGAGCCAAGGCAGCGAATTGGCACGAGCACAGTGGCACTCCCAGCGATTCCCTGGCATCGCAGGGCTGGTGCTGACAGTGCTGCTGCAGGCTGTGTTGATGCTATCTTGAGACAAACAACACAACCTTTATTTGTCTTGTTAGCCGCTACCCAGGGAGGGAAGGCAGGCTGCCAAGGCACCAACTCATTCCAACTTCTCTTTTGTCCTGGAACTAGGGAGTGGGATGCAGAAAGGGGAAGCAATGCAATATGGGGTATAAGCCAATTGACTTATAGTAAAACCATTTTTAAGACTTCATAGCCTAAATGTATGAATAAGCAGAAGAAAACTCGGACCTTATGAAAATCAAGATAAACAAATAAAAGTGTTAATGAGGTTAAAGTCTTCCCTTTTGTCATCCTAGTCCAGAGACTCTAAATTGTATAGATTATGGGAATGCCCTGACATATCCCTCACATGCCTGTGTGTAGAAAATTAACCAACATTTATTTAACAATAATTAAATACCACACATGGTGCTAAAGATATTATAACTTGATTCCGTTAAGTCTCTCAATAGTCCTATTATGTATGTAGTATTTTTATACCCATTTTCTTTTTTATACCCATTTTATAGATGAGAAAACTGAAAAAGAGAGATCAAGTAAGCCTGCGCACAGTTTGCGCATCCTGTAATTAGAACAAAGAGTTCTGGAACGTAGATTGTTCCCCTCCAAAGCTCTTAATTCATGAAGACATTATGCAGCTATGAATGAGAATATATAGCTACTGAGACTCCACTGGCCAAAAGAAATAATAAATCATCCTCTAGGGATGGTTTCTTAGGAGGGTGTAACTCAGGCATTGGAAACAGTTCAGCTCTCATGGTCAAGGGTTTTTTTCTGAGGGTAAACTTAATTTTAACTTTATGAAAGACTGTATTGTCCTCTGACAGTTACAGGCAGTAAATCTACTCTTATGTTGAACATTTTACACAAAAGTGCTTCATATGCACAATAGCACAAATTTATGGTGACATTATTTTAGTTGATATTTTGCCTCTGTCTGTAGAGTTTCCTTATCTTAAATAGTTATCCTGGTGCAAGGAACAATTCAGATAGGGAAGTTGAACAACTTTATCCAGACAATCTATAGTGAGCCCTTTATAATCAGACACTACTGTTTGGTGTCAGCCACAATCAGAGCATGTTAAATATTTCTAATTTTGCATTATCTGTGATTCATACTCTCCTGTTATCTGTGTAGCTATGAATTATCACAGGCATGATCCATTGATTGTTAAAGAAATGTATACTTCTACTTTTAGACACAGTTTGTCTCTACCCAGCAACTAAGAGATTCTCAATTTTTTCCACTTTTTTAGTATAGAAACATAATTAACATACAATGTTGTATTAGCTTGAGATTCTCGATTTTCATAAAAGGAACCCGAAAGAATGAACATGAGATTAAGCCAAAGATACTGACATGCAAAAATACTGTTCTACTCCTTCTCTGAAACAGTTTGTGTGTCTATGACTGACACTTGTCTTGAGCTAACTGGAGAGAGCCTGGAGTCTCATGGCCTCTAGCTCTGTCCCTTGCTTCCCAACATCCCAGAAAGTGTAGGCCAGTTGTTTGGCTTCAGTGCTCTGTGTGTCCCATATTTGTTTTGGTATCTCCGAGACAGTGACTACAGTGGATGCGGGAGTGAATGTCAAGTTGTTAATGCTTTTGTTTGAGCCTATATCAAAAGATGTCTTCCAAGTGCTAATAGCTGCCAACCATTTACTTGGGATATAATTAGAAGAAGGGCATTTTTTTTCCTATGAAAATAATTAAGACAAACACCATTTCATTGTGGTGTATGCTTGCTAGACACAGTGTCATTGTGTTGGCCAACAGTAAACAGACAAGAAACTCAAACCTTCAACAAAATAATCACTGGCTGGGGCAAAAAGTTGTTTTCATCTGATCCCATCCTACATCCGTGCAATATATGTCATAAGAAATGCAAATGAGCTAACAAAACTTTCAAGAATTAATAACATCTCTTTACACTTGACATATACAATTTTTAAAAATTTTCTTATTTTGAAATAATTTGAAATGTATAGAAAAGTTGGAAGAACAGTATGAAGAACTCCTATATACTTTTTTTTGCAGGTTCACCAATTGTTAACATTTTGGTATATTTGCTGTATCTCATCTCTGCCTTCCCTTTTCCTGTGCACACGTGCTTCTGTGTGTTTCTTTTCTAAGCCATTTGAGAATAAGTTGCAGGTCACGCTCCTTTACTCTTAAATATTTCAAGGTATTGTCCTTAAGATCAAGGATACTCATATAACCACAGTACATTGATCAAAAACAGAAAACGACATCAATATAATTATCTAAAGAACTTCTTCAAAATTTTCCAGTTGTTATTGATTCTTTGATGTTTTCATTTTGTTTTGTTTTGGTTCAGCATCCAATCCTGGAGTGTACACTGCATTTAGTTTTTCTGTCTTTGTCTTTAATGACATTGGTTTTGAATACCATACACCACTGATTTTGTAGACTCTCCCTCAATTTGTATTTGTCTGCTGTATCCCCATGAATGGGTTCAGGTTATGCATTTTGGGCAGGAATGCCACATAAGTTATGCGTGTCTTCCCCAGAGTTTCACACCAGGAGGTGCATGATGGCACTTTGTCCATTGACAGATTTCTCCACTGTAACGTTACTACTTTTCCTCTTTGAAAACAACAAATATGACTTTTTAATCACTAATGCGTTTCCTTTCAGAGGGTGCTTCTATAAAAGGCCAGATGTACAAATATGAAATAAGGCATTTGAGTTGAGGACTGAGGAGAGCAACTGGGCTTCTCACTTTGGGCTTGAAGCTGCATAACATGGAATACTGTTTGTTTGTTTGTTTTCCCTAGAAGATGATGATGTAACTCAATATGGGTTTTCTTACTGGGAGAAAAACCTCATGGACCTAAAGTTGCCCCAGGAGAGTTTGCTTTGCCTCCCATGTAGCTAAATCAGGGCATGTACTAACTTTACTATAGTTGGGGTGCTAGCCAGGACCAATTGATGTGGTAACCAAGGAACAGCATAGGAAAACTTCTCACTTTTCATTTATTTTAGTTCATCAGAATGGATATATTAAAATGTTGGGTTTTTACATATATCTATCATTTTATCTTCTGATACCATGATGAGAACATCTTCAACATAGGATCATCCCTAGAATCCTTGAACACAGGACCCATCCCTAGAAAGCAGAAGATTCAAGAAGTATTGGAGATTGGGACTTAGGTTCCAAAATTCAAAGAATTAACAATCGTTCTGGAGTCTTGAAAAACATCATAATTATAAATATTTCCTGATAAACTTGAATAACATCAAATATTGCATATTGTTCATCCCAGCAAAACAACAACAACAAAGTCTTTCATGTAAATACCTCAGCCATCAGAATTTCTAGGCTCTGTGAAGCCTCTTTGTCATTAGACTTTGATACTGACTTATTGTTGGAGCCCACTGGCTGGATTACATGTGCTGAGGTTATATTTTAGGATTAAAATTCCTCTTCAGTTTTGTCTTCCGTCTTTGATAAAAACCTACTATTTGAAGTATGTTTGGGCAGTTATCTCCAAAGGGAATGAGATTTGTACTTTCCCATTTTCTCAGAGAATAATTAATAGTCTTCCTATAATTACGGTGTTTTAATGGCGGCACTACATGAAAGGCTGTTTTAGTGGTATAAAGTGTTCTTATCCAAAAGGTTTCTGCCTTGTGTTGCTAAATTAAAAAAAAAAGTTTTATAAATATATAAGGAAAGGTAACATAAACATCCTCCCAAAAAAGAGAAATAGTGGGTTTTTTTTTTTTTTTTTGAGGTATAAGAGAGGAACAAGAATGCAATGTGCCAATTTGAGTCTAAAGTAAAATAATTTTCTGTAAGTGTTCTACTGTGTGTGTGTGTGTGAAAAAGAGAAAAAGGGAGGGAGAAAGGGGGAGAGAGAGGGAGAGAAATAGATCTTGGACAATGTTTTATTTTTATGCTTCGAAGTTTTCCAGCTAAAAGTTTCGTATTAGGTTTTTCCTCCTGCACTAAGACATGAGGAGGCTTAAGATTAATAAATTTTAATGAGTTCTTTAATGGTCCTAAAGAAAAATTGTTGCATGTGTAAGGCATTATTACATACTAAACTAAAGTAAATAAGGTCATGATCTATTCACAGTTTCCCAGTCATGTGGAATTTTTACGGGATGATGGAAACATACAAAGTAAGGAGCATCTCCTCTTGGGAACATGAGACTGTTCACTAAACTCCATTCAAGCTTTAAGCACAAATCGACATCATCAGAGTTCAATGCCTGGATTGATGCAGTATAACATCCCAGTGACAGCAATAATTGCTAAGCACTTGCTGCTGATGTGAAAGGAATGCAGAATCCATTTTATTTAGCATAAGCAATTTTAGAATATTCATATTTAAGCTTAGTTGCTTTGTAAAATGAACAAAAATTGAAAAGCAGAAATACTATTTGGTTTGCATAAAACATCAAAATTCCATGCTGTATTCTAAATAATTTTTGAATTTCATTTATTTTACCCTAATGCTGTTTTCAAATTGTATTACCTTCCTATTACTGATAACATGCTCTTGATGGATTGATTTTTTTTTTTTAAATTGCTATCACTTCCAAATAGGATCTCTTAATGTTTTGCAGGCATTTCAACGAATCTTTTGTCTTGATAAAAATCTATTTCAAATGAAATTACATTATATCCTATGTTTGCTCAAATCTTAAGAAAGGCTTTATCATAAAACTCTAAATTAAAGAGAAATAATCTCTCTCTTGAGGGACAGATTAGTATCATGACCAGTGATAGATATCCAGAGACACTCTATTTCCTCTTATTCTTTTGGCCTTGCTCAGTGAGTCTGAACTTCTTTTTGGCTTAAAAAATATTCGTATGTGAAATATACTCCATACGTAATATCTTTCAAGAAAAGTAATAATTCTTTAGTGTGTTTTCCCCACCTTCACCTCAAGGGAGAATATCTAAATTTCCAGGGACATTGATATGAAAATGAAATCCCAGAAAGTCAAGTATAAGAATCTCATCAGTTGTCTCTGAAGAGTTAAATCATTCAATGATTAGCTTTGTTGTTTGTATATTATTGGAGGAATACCTGTAGACATTAGCTCATCCTAATCTCCAACCACGGTTGAGCTGTCAACATTGCTATTAGTTCTGACTTTTGTGCTTGGTCAGTTCTCTCTTTCCATTCCTTTGAAGGAGTTAAATTGGCAGCCATTTGTAATTGATTGATTGGATATGGCTGATACCCTGGTTCGTATCTTAGGTGACTGAATGACACCTAAAAATAGAAAGAAATACAGGAGAGTATATTTAAGATAAATGATGATGCGTTTCTTTTGGACCTTGATGAGTTTGAAGTTTCTACAGGACATTCAGGAGGATATGTCCACAGGCAGTTGTACATGCCCACTCTTGTTGATTTAGTTTAGGAATTGTCTCCTCTGGAAAGTATCCTATAATCACCCAATATAAGTAGACTGCTCCTTCTTTGTGTTCCTACAATACTTTGTTTCTCTATTATTTTTTGTTTTGTTTTGTTTTGTTACTTTTTTGTTTCTCTATTATTGCTTTTATCACATAGTATTCCCTTTTCTGCTTATGTTTCTTCCTTTTGCTATTTGTGAGTTTCTCAAAAACAGAGATTGCGTCCTATTAATTTTTGAAATCTGTAAACCAAGCATAGTGTCTGACATGCAGTAGGCATAGAACATATGTTTGACAAATGAATCAATAGAGGAATGTTTCTCTTTAACTCTGAACGTTTGTTTTTATGTTCTGTAGATACAAAGGCTATTGCCATGACTACTCCAGGGTCAGTTGAGAGATTCAAAGCAACTGACAGAGTTAAGAATTATCGAAAATTTCTGTACCATAAGACATGTTTTTCACCTAAAACACATTAGTCTCAAGTGACAAAGCCACTTTCATGTTAGCACTCATTTGCATATAGCACTACTTGTGTTATCAAGGCCACTTGCAACTAGCAAAAGTCATTTATGCCATTTGCAGTTTATGTTCACAGAGAATTTTGAGTCTTTGTAATTCCTTTGGCTTTATTAGCCTTTTATATTCAGAAAACTCAACTACGATTACAGCAAGAGCAGGAATAATGTGACTCAATGCCAACATTTAGCAATGGATAAAAAGAGAGGTGACCACATAGCCTTTTGGAAAGTGGAAAAATGTTAAAGACAGAACGGTGAAGATCAGTAGGTTTAACCTGAGAATTAAACAAACAAAAAAACTGTTCTAAAAAAGGATGGTGGAGAAGGCAGACATGTAATAAATCTAGGGGTGTTATATGTCTGGTGGCGGGGGTGGGGGGGTGAAGTTTCTTTCAGTGTTCTAAGACAAAACAAATGGTGCATTGAAGAGGGATAATTCAGTGAGGGTTTCTTTACAGTGGGTTGTTTTCAAGTGTCTAAATGTAGGTTACCACAGGGGGAAATGTTGGAGCTCAGAGTGACTGTTACCATTTCTGGGCCTGAAGGACTGAGTGAGAAGAGCCAGTTGCCTAACCTGGAAGGAAAAAAACCTTCAGTCAAGGGACACAGGCAGCCCAAGACAATCTTTCATGAGAGAGCCAAATGCATAAATATCCCACACTCCTACTTCTTCTTCCTCTGGTCTCCTAATGGTGCTCCCCATTGGCCTTCTTCAGAAACCAGAAGTCACAGGAACTCTGGTGATATGAGAGATAATCTCTATCATTTCCAATAAATTGTCATCTTCATAAAAACTCATATTTGGCTTCCTATTCTAACACATCTACAAAATATATCTTTCTTGGCAGAAGTTCAGCTCCCAAATTGTGAAAAGAAATCCAGTTCACCAAATCATGAGAGAGTAATTTTATTAAGTTTTGTCATAGATACCCCAACTTTCTAGATTTGAGAATTGAATGGTCCTCATTTTATCAGCCCTGATGCTAATGGATAGTTCGAGATCTTTTATGATGTACGCTAATCCCCTCGACAAGATGTTCCAACAATCTGCCTGAACTTACCCTGGGTGAGTCTCAGTTTAAAGCACTATGAGAGACATAAGCTAAACAATTCATGGTCACTGTCCTCCAGGAGTCACAATTGTGCAGAACTGGCAGTTATTCCTCAATTCTGTGGACTTGTGAGGACTGTCTCAGTGTAGCAGTTGGCTCTGATAAAGACATCATCAAGGAAATGTGTAAACCATTCCCCTGTGAACACACATTAGGTTGGTTGACATGGGAAAGATTTACTAATTTGCTGATTGCTCTTGGACATTAGCCAGTTGCCAGACATAACTCATCTGTTAAGTTTTTCTTTCAATTCTAACCTGAAGGTTTTTCAAAAATCTCTGCTTATCTCATCCTACCTACCCAACCACCCTATCTCAAATATCCAACCACCTGTAAATTTGGGATAGCATATCTCCTCATAGGATTGTCCTAAGATTAAATAATGTGTTTAGCATTAAACACAGTGCCTAAGAGGTAGCCATTCTTTATCTTATTAATTTAATATTACGATTACTATTATTATTGTTGTTGTTATTAGTTAAATGCTAGTCTCCTTGTTTTATCATTTGTACCTCCATATCTTTACCTTTCTGCCTTTTTTTGTGTGTGTAAGGAATCCTTCATCTGAGTCCTTTCAGTCTGCATGTACAGTTTTTAACTGAGAAACGAAAGGCAGGCATCCTGTGCCCGTGTGCGTGATACCTGTGGCTGAGGAGGCAGGGTAGTCAGAGGACTGAATCAAATTCTCAGATAGCCAAAGGCTCAACCCTGATTATTTCAAAGTCAGAGGTCCCCCTAGTAGATAAGGAAAACTAATGCTACATCAACAGAAGACATGACTGAACCTTAAATGCAAAGGAGATCAGGCACTTCATGAGTGACTGTGCTATCTAATGTGTACCTGGCTGAAGTTCACAGGTACAGCGGGGATGGGTTGGGGGTAGGTATAGAACCCTTCAGCTACTATTGCACTAGAGCTGGAAGTAAGACTGGAGTAATTTGGTTCCCCTGAGAAATGTGAGATGCTGAAACTTGCTAGTAAGTGTTAAGCACCAGGCAAAGTCAAGGACCAGAAGCAGGCTCTGAAGTTCAGTGTAGAAGTATCCCCTGTTATCCCTAAGTGTTCTCAATCACGGTGGATACCACTGATAGAATCCTATTTTAGAAGTTGTGGGAAGGACACTACTTTGCTTAGGAATACAGTCTTGTCGTCGTTGTCGTCTTCTTCTTCTTCTTCTTCTTCTTCTTTAGAGAGAGAGACAGCAGGAGCAGGGGGTCGAAGCAGAGGGAGAGACTAAAAAAAGCAGGCTCCCCACTGAGCAGGGAGCCCGATGCAGGACTCAATCTCAAGACCCTGGGATCATGACCTGAGGCAGATGCTTAACTGACTGAGCCATCTAGGCACACCATACAGTTTTGTCATTCCTATAGGAGACCTGCATATGAGGAGCTCCTGCACATTACGGTCAGTCTCTCCCATGTGCTACCCACTGGAGCTGGACCTACATGCCTGACCCACTGGTGGCTTGGAGAACTTAAGCCACGCTTTGGGGTTTTTTTGGTCATTGTTGTCTACTCTTTCCAAAAACTCAGAGAGTTTATAAGAAGCGCTTCTCAGCAAAAAAATCAATTGTTCCTCTTCACAGCCTCTCCATACCTTAGCAGGATTAATGGATTCTTGGTGGGGCTGGAGTTCCTGAAAGGAAAAAAAATTGGAATATTAAAAGGAATAGTTTCTATTTTACAGTTATTTTCTCATTTCTTAAAACTTATTTCTATTTAGATCCAAAGGTAGCCAATGTAGTGAAAATTGATTTAAAAACGTAACTGACTTTGTTCTAGATGTATGTGTGCATGGATAAAAAGCAAATGGTGTTTTTTCTTGAGATAACAATGGATAATTATCTTTGCATTAAATTAATTTAACTCAGTGGAAGATGAAAGTTTTACTATTCGGTGATCCAAATAATCATTTCAAGTTGCTCATGGAGAAAAATTTTACTAACTCTTCATCAAGACCTTTAAAGATTGCCAGTTCTCCCTATATTTATATTCCCCAGGACAATAGCTTCTAATATTTATAGGGGTGCTTTCTCTACACTAAATATACAGAAAGCTTTTAAGCATGATGCATTTATGTTTTCACTTAAGCATATTTAGCATATATTTATATTTATTTTTTCAATTTTCCCAAACATGGGAAGTCTCTAATGATAAAGATAGGAAATGTGTGAGTCTATTGTATCATTCTACCTACTATCTGCTTAAGTTTTTAAAATAACTCATGATTTTCACAACTTAGTCAAGAAATTTCCAAGTGAAATTATGATTGTGATTATCCTTCTAAGGATATTTTTAAGGCATGTATTATCGAGGAATCAAGAGCATTGGGACCACGTTAACACGATGGAGATAAATTTCTAAGAGCACAATTCCATCCTGGGCAGCAAAGCTGCTGTGGTCTGCTACAGCTGCCAGAGAGCTCTGTGATGTTTTTTGGCTTCCTGGTTTTAAAAATAAGAACCGAGGTTCAGAAAAGTGAAATATGTTACTCATGATTGTGGAACTGGGTAGTGATTCTAGCAACAATTAATTCAAGATTTGCCATGTTCCAGCTCACTATTTCCTCCATGATCAGGAACTAAGAGTTCTAGAACTTGAGTGCTGTTTAGTAGGGAAAATACTTTATGGTTTTTAAAATCAGAATTAATGGATGAAAGTTTTCAGGATTTGGAGGCTTTGATTAAATTCTCTGGTGACGATTGAACATAGTGTCATTATTATAATTGAGGACTTCAGAGAAAGAAAGCAATAGGTTTAAAAATAATTACTTTTTATTGAGTGATGTGGTAGCTCTGTGGCTAGGTTGTAGCTTCTTGAAAGAAATGAACTATTTTATACCACTTTGCATCTTTCTAAGCACTCAGAAGAGTTCTGTACACATTGTAGGGAGTCAACAAATATTTGATTGATGAGTCAGGAAGAACTGAAAAGTAAAGACCTAATGTCAGTGTGCTTTGCCCAGTAAACAATTCACAGCCTTCTAAAATCCCTTTGGGAAAGCCTTGTCTATCTGAAGCCAAATAGCATTACCATATTCTGTGTGTGTGTGTGTGTGTGTGTGTGTGCGCGCGCGCTAAACTAGCATTTATTGAGAGTTTACAATCTGTCAGGCACTTTGCTAAGCATTAGATATGGATCGTTTTACTTAATTCTTATTACAATCCTATGAAGTAATTTCTAGAAACAAAAACAAAAACAAACAAAAACACAGACTGTGCGTGGCTGATACCTCCTGCACTGGGGAAGACATAGATACCAATTGAGCCAACACAGAGTCTGGTAGTACCAGAAAATCCAAGAGAAATTCTCCACTAGTAAGTTTGAAATGAATTGTCCAATTTACAATGATCTAAAATGTTATCAATGAACAGAAAGCCTCTAAACTTTCCTTAAACATAAAGCCAAAGATGCCATGCATTTTAGTTAAGAGGTAACAAGCTTCAGAAATAAGTGAATATACCGGTTCATGCAAATTTGGGAGTGATGGTCGCTGAAAAGAAACAAAAGTCACAATTTTTTAACATGCTGGCAAGAGTCAAGCATGAGAAGAAATTTGTGGCCCATAACTGGTACCAGTACAACTGTTATCCTATGCATTTCAGCAATTATAACAATAACGAAAGCCACCTAGATACCAAGGTGCACTAGTTGGTTTTTAAAAATATGAGCACCATAAATAGCTGAAAAATTCAATTACACGGAAAATATTTATGCTGAAACACTTCCACAGAAAATGTTTATTTAGTAAATGTGCTTTTCACTAAATGATCTCTCATATTGCACTGAGCAAAATACATGCAATTTTCCTTTAATGATATAAAAAATGGGACCTAACCATCTGTCTTATGGTATCTCCTATCACTCATGTTTTGTAATGAAAGAAAGAATTTAAATGTCCTATATGATACTATAGGATTTAAAATATGGCAAGTAGAACTTTATATACCATGCATTTTTTATAGGATGGCTCCATGTCCATAACATCCACATTCACGAGGGTCTTTGGTCTAATGAGTGTGAGGGGCAGGGGAGAAATGCTGTTGGTGGTCTTTTCCTCTGCTGCCATCCGTGTCTTGTTTTGGTAAGCATGACCACAAAAGTTTTTACCGAGTACTGGGAGAACAGCTCTTTCTTTCACAAAAGAATCACAACACTCTTTCTATTTTGCCTGAAACTCATTCATTGCCGTATGGACTAGAGCCCTAGGGACTTAGCAGGCCTAGTGTTAAACAGCCTTTATGTAGACAGTGTTACACAGCAAGCTGGCATCTGCTCTGGGAGCACGTAAGGGGAGCCAGGAGTTGGAGGCAGATTGGTTTCTCAGTTACTTGAACAGTAGAGCAAGTGCCTGCAGGAAGAAATTATCTGCCTACATACAGTGTCAAACAGCCAGCACCATACTGGCCGTAGCACACAGTAGGTCCTCAGCAAATACATGGCACACGAGTATTTGCTGCCTGAACTAAGAGAAGTGTTGGGAAATGTAAAGGCTAATTAAGCAAGCTCACTTGTGAAACCTAACCTCTAATAATCTTCATTTCCTAATGCACTTAGCAGAAACCAAAATGACTATTTAAAAAAATGAAAGTGTGTTCATTTTTTTATATAAATAGCTTTTCAAACATAGGCGTGTGTCCGTCAGCAGCAATATTAATGTGGATTTTATTAACTTAATGTCATGATTTTATTGTAACTCTAACTGCACAACCAGTAATTAAGTACTTGGTGCTTTTCTCTATCTCTCTAGGCACTTGGATTTCCTTCAGTGCTGTAATGCCCCTGTGAACTCTGTAATGACTCATCGCCAATAGGGTCCATATAGCAACTTCTTTAATTGCCTCCACATCTCCCTCTCTCTCCAAAAATGCAATTCATAAATGCAGGTGTGGGAACATAATTAAGGACATAATGTTTTCCATCTCTTCTTAACAACTGCTTTACTTCATTCACATTTCAGCTTGTAAAGCCTTACTCTCAATGGAGTAACCCACAGGAGAACTTCACAGATGCTAAAAACACATACACACTATAAATTAATTGTTGCCAATTGAAGGAACTGAAAGAAAAAAAAACTTGCACAATGTAATGTAATGTATTAGGTATCTAGTGACATAGCTTTACATTTAAATTCATCTTAATGTGCAAACGTAGGCACCAATTACCAGTGAACACACGACTGGTTCTTTTTGACCAATAGAGTCAGGTGGTTCATAGGTTACTGTGTTTTCTTGGAAAATGGCCACTGTGTATTAAATAAATAGGACTGTATAACCAACCTATCTGAGAAAGGATATGTTATGAATTTTTATCCACTGTGATTGAAATATCATCTTATTACTTGGGTATGAATACAAACATTCATATAAGATACCATATCTTTGGTTTATATGGTTTAATCAATTGCATTACACTTGTCCTATTTGGGTGGGAAAACACAGCAGGGGAAGAAAATGTGGTAGGAAAACCATGGGGTAAATTTGATTAGTGCAAGTTTACTCACATTTTCATAAGGCACAAGTCATATTTTCATTAGGGCACCTCCTTTGTTCAACAAGTGGCACAAAACCTAACAGTCAAGGGACACCATGAAAGCTATCTGTGTGCATTTCATCTCATGGACACCAAACCAAAAAGGCTAAAGGTGGCCCTAGAGAAGTACACTATATTTTTTGCTTTCCGACAATGAGGTAACCACCATGGCACTACGGGTGAGTAATCCCATGAGACAGTCTGTGCCTACCTGAAAAAAACTCTTCTCAGTGTTGGTTCTTTTTTTTTCCCCTCAAGAAATACAGTTTCATTTATTTTTTCAATATAGATAAAACTACTTAGAATCTTACAACTCCATATTATTTTGTCTTATTTATTGATTTTTGCATTCATTACATTGATTGTACTGTAATGGGATCCAGGGATTCCAATAATGGAAGAGAAATTTGATTGGGTGCATGTGAGAGAAAAAACTCATGGGCCACTTGTCCTGCATTCTAAACCGTCATTGTGATTTTTTTTTTTTTTTGTGCGCTTTGTAACTCATTTAATTTAGGACCATGATAAACAACATAAATCATGCTTTTCCAGATGAAATTGGAAGAATTTTTTTCTTTTGACACATTTTTACGGATATGATAAAATATGTTAACAAATTCACTTACTTTCATATGAAAAACTTTAGTTCTCAGATCAAGGAAAATGTTTATCATGAATCACACATAATTGGGTCATCCAATAGCTTAGGCACTCAAAACACTGGTTCCTAGCTTCAACTTTTACATTTTTGTAATGTGTCTGTGCCTTGATTTCTTCCTCTGAAAACAAATCCACATCTTGTTTATTTTATGGACAGATGGAAACTTTGATGAGGTCAGATATAGAAGTCACTTTGTAGGCTGGGATTCCTGTGCCAGTGTAAAATGATAGTGTTTTTCTTACTCTTGTTATCGTTTAATGGGATTATTCAATGTTTTATCAGCTTTATACCTTCTCTGAAAATTGATGGTTTTGGATGACATTCACCTTCTGCGGTTGTTTTTAGTTAATGCAGAATTTCCTGGAGTACAAGGTGAGTCACTGCTGGACCTGAACTACAGCTCTGGCAACTGGTCCACATTCCAAATTTGTTTCGATTGTGTTTTCCTTTTCATCTTCATTTTTCTCTTGTTACTAAAATAATTAACGTTGATACTTACATGGTTTCTATTTTTTTGTGGTGATAAACAAGGCAATAATACATATTTGACTGCACCTGACTTTAAATATTTGTGTGATTTAATCCCATATCTTCTGGTTGGAATATGGAGTCTTTTGCCTGCAAACTGTCTGGGTTAAAATGGAAGACCCTTTCTTTGGCCTCTGCTAAATTCTTCCAAAATTGTACTAATTTCAAATCTACAAAACAATAATCTGAGCTTCACATTCCATAATAAGTGCAAAAAAGGAAAAGAAGAAAAAGGAAAAAAAATAGCTTCTGTTATTGACTTCTACTTTAATTCTATAGTGGTCAGAGAACAGACTTTGTATGACTGTGTCCTTGGTTTTGTGGCCCAGAATATGGTCTATCCTAGTGTTTTGTTTGCAATAAAAAAGTGCGTATTCTGTTATTATTGGGTGAAATGTTCTGTAAATGTCAATTAGATGAAGTTAGTTGTTAGTGTTGTTTATGTTATATATCTGCATTTGTTTGCTGGAGCTTCAGTAACACGGTACTATAAAAGGCCTTTTTTTTATTATGTGATTTTTAAAAATTGTGTTAAGAACACTTAACCCGAGTTTTACCCTCCTAACAAATTTTTAAATGTATGACACCGACACCATATTGTCGACTATTGGCACAATGGTGTACAGCAGATTTCTAGAATTATTCATCTTGCATAAATGAAACTTTATACCTATTGAGTAGCAACTCTGTTTCCCTCTCTCTCCAGCCCTTGGCAACCCCCATTCTACTTTCTGTTTCTATGAAATTAACTATTTTAGATACCTCATATAAATGGAATCATGCAGTATTTATCCTTCCGTGGTTGCGTTATTTCACTCAACGTAACATAAAGTCCTCCAGGTTCATGTATATTGTAATATATGGCAGGATTTCCTTTTTTAAGACTGAATAATATTACATTATATGTATATACCACATTTTTATCCATTCATCTGTCAATGAACATTTAAGCTGTCTCCGTATCCATCTCTTCAAAATCCCAATTTCCTTCTTTTTCTATATACCCAGAAGTGGGATTGCTGAGTCATATGATAATTCTATTTTTAATTTTTTGAAGAATTGCTGTACTGTTTTCCATAGTAGCTGTTATCACTTTACATTCCCACCAACAATGTGCAAGGGTTCAAATCTCTCCAATTTCTTGCCAACATTTGTTATCTTTTGTGTTTTTAGTAATAATCATCCTAACAGGTGTCAGGTGATATCTCATTGTAATTCTGATTTACTTTTCCCTGATGGTTAGTAACATTGATATTTTTATATAATTTTTGGCCTTTTATATGTCTTGTTTGAAAAAATATATATTCAAGTCCTTTGCCTATTTTTTTTAAAATTAGTTATTTTTTTTCTATCGAGTTGTATGAATTCCTTATCTATTTTGGATATTAATCTCTTATTAGATGCATAGTTTTTGCAAATAATTTCTTCCAGTCTGTAGGTTACTTTTTCACTCTATTGTTTCTTTAGCTGCATAGAAGTGGTTTTTTTAGTTTGATATAGTCCTCCTTGTTAATTTTTGCTTTTGTTGCCTGTGCTTTTGGTGTCATATTCAAGAAGTCACTGACAAGACCAATGTCAAGGAGCTTACCATCTATGTTTTCTTCTAAGTGTTTTACAGTTCCAGGTCTTACTTTAAACCTTTAATTAGTTTTGAGTTGATTTTTGTGTATGGTGTAAGATAAGGGTCGCTTTTCATTCTTTTGCGTGTGGATATTCAGTTTTTTCAACACTATTTAATGAAGAGATTATTCTTTCCTCATTGTGTATTCTCGGCATCCCTGTAGAAGATCAGTTGACCACATATGCCTGGATTTCTTTCTGAGCTTTCTACTCTGTTCCCTTTGTCTCTTTGCCTGTCTTTATACCAGTACCATACTGTTTCGATTACTATAGCCTTGTAATAAAGTTTGAAACTAGGAAGTGTGATACCTCCAACTTTGCTCTTTCTTGTGATTGCTTTGACTATTTGGAGTCTTTTATGGTTCCATATGAATTCTAGCATCTTTTTCTTTTTCAATAAAAATATCATTGGGATTTTAATAATAATTCAATGGATTCAACCACTGAATCTGTAGGTAGTTTGGGGTAGTATAGAAGTTTTTATCAATACTAAGTGTTTCAATCTGTGAACATGGAATGTCTTTCCATATATTTGTATTTTCTTCAATTTGTTTCATCAGTGATTTGTCATTTTGAGCATCCAAGTCTTTCACCTGCTTGGTTAAGTTTATTCCTTAGTATTTGATTCTTTTTGGTGCTATTATAAATAGGATTGTTTTCTTAATTTCCCTCTTGCCAGTTTAGTGTTAGTATATAGAAATGCGACAAATTTTTATATGATGATTTTGTTTCCTATAACTTTACTGACCTTATTAATTCTAACAATTTATGAAATCTTTAGATTTATACTGATAAGATTCAGTCATCTGGAAATAGACAATTTCACTTCTTCCTTTTCAATTTGTGGGCCTTTTATTTTCTTGCCTCGTTGTTCTGTCTAGGACTTCCAATACTAAAGTTGGCATATATTTATAGTATATTTATGTACTAATACAGTTCTAGTACTATAGCTGAATAGAAGGGGTGAGGGTAAGAATCCATACTTTATTGTTGATCTTAGAGGAAAATTTTCAGTTTTTCACCATTAACTATAATGTTAGCTGTGATGTTTTTCATATATAAATTTTATTCTGTTGAGGTAAATTTCTGCTATACCTAGATTTTCAGAATTTTTATCATGAAAAGGTGTTGAATTTTTTGAATGCTTTTTCTGCATCTATTGAGATGATCATGTGACTTTTAGCCTTCCTTCTGTTAATCTGGTGAATCATATTTACCAGATATTTGTGTATGTATATATGATTGATATTTATGTATATATGTATTTATTTATTTTAAAATTTTATTTATTGATTAGACAGCGAGAGAAAGCACAGGGAGAATGGCAGGGAGAGGGAGAAGCAGGCTCCATGCTCAGCAGGGAGCCCCATGTGGAGCTCAATCCCACGTCCCTGAGATCATGACTCAAACTGAAGGCAGACACTTAACTGACTGAGCCACCAAGGCATCCCCTGATTTTTATATGTTGAATCATTCTTGCATCCCAGGAATAAATCTCTCTTGGTCATAGTATATAATCCTTTTACCATGTGGTTGAAATCAATTTGGTAATACTTTGTTGAAGACTTCTGCATGTATATTCACCAGGGATATTGGTCTGAAGTTTTCTTTTCTTGCAGTGTCTTTATCTGGCTTTCGTATCAGACTAATGCTGGCTTCGTAAAATAAGTTTGACCATAGACTGGTGACTTATAAACAATAGAAATTTATTTCTCACAGTTCTAGAGACTGGGAATTACAAGGTCAAAGTGTCTGCAGATTTGGTGTCTGGTGAGAACCCGCTTCCTGATTCATAGATGGCCTTCTTGTCACTGTGTCCTCACCTGGTGGAAGGGCTTAGGGAACTCTTTGAGGTTTTGTTTTTTTTTTGATAAAGGTACGAATCCCATTTATGACAGATCTGCCCTCATTATCTAATCACTTCCTATAAGTCCCAGTTCCTAATACCATCATATACAGGGTTAGGATTGCAACATATGGATGAAGGGGGATACAAATGTTTAGTCTATAGTACCAATCTCTAGGAGAGGGTACTGAAAGGCTGGGGACATTGAAACCAGGCTCCACTTCTCCCATCATCCTGCAGGAGAGGCCTCAGTTCTATACTTTCTGTAAGACTTGTAGAGCCTGGCTGGCTGCAGGAAGGTGCCCATTTCCCTAACTATTGTCCCGGCCATGGCAGCTCTTTGTACTCCATGTGAGTTGAGACAGAAACCAGCTCCTCAGAGAGTACACTGAAAGCCCAGGGAAGCTGTCCACTCCCCACCCTCCCCTTCCCCCGAGAGAAGTAACAATTCCTCTTGGCACTGAACCTTGTCAGCTCAGGGTAGAGGCTGTCATGGGTAAAGAGAAATTGTTCTTCGTACCATTTCAGTGTGATCTCAGATCTGTGTCATCTGATGTACTGCAAATTCTTAAGTGAAATTTGGACTTCTCTTAAAGGTATTGTGTTACTTATATCGTTGTTAAATCTGTGTTTCTGTGGAGGAACGAGGGCTGGGACTTTTTATCCCACCATCTTGCTGCCCTCATTCCTCCTTCACTCCCCTGACAATCTCAGTAATATTTCTAAGCTAGGGATAAATAAATAGATTCAATCGTTAGAACTGTCAATCCAGTATATACATGCTCCAATTAACCAAGCAACCAAGAAGATATTTAAAAATAGTCTCGAAGAGTTCAGTGTTTATTCTCTGAGCAGGTTTTTCAAATTAGAAATTAACATTTACGAGAAAACAAACAGAGGGTTGTGGCAAACCAGGGCTAAAAAAACTCACATTAGCACATGGTCATGTGGGTTCTTTTTTCAGGAAAAACATTCCAGATTCCACAGATTGTCGGCGGAAAAACAAAAACAGAATTCCCATCCATTTTCAAGTATGGCAAAGTCTGCATAAAACTTGTGTGTGTCTGCCTTGTTCTCTCAAAAGCACAAATTTTTACCCAAGTAACGCACTCCCAGTGAGCAGGGGTTAAGGCTATGTAACACGGGAGAGATATCGGACAAAGCCACAGAAACATTTGATCTTAGCCTCAACACTGCCATTACCAATATCTGGCACCTCAGGTTATCTATAAAATAAGTTAAAAAATAATATCTTCTCTACTGCTTCCATAGGCTTTTTGTAAAGACTAAATGAGATAATATGTGAGGACCTCTAAGATACAGAATATGTAAGGAACATTTATTATTCTTAACTTCATTGTTTTTGTTTAATTGCTCTTGTCACATCCCTTATAAAAAATCATCTCTATTAATAAACGTGGTTAACATCTAGTGGTGTGCTCATAAATGTGCTCTGAGACGAAAAAGTACTGGCTTGAGGTGTTTGCTGGTAGTAAAATACTCTCATCGTGGACAATTTTTAAGTTACCAATTAACAAAATTTTTGAATATTTAACAACTGGCTTTTGTGAGCTGGTGCTGACTGGCTCCAACAGAGCCCTGAAACGTCAAAGAATATTTAACTAGAATAGAGGGAGTTTCCAGGAAGAAAAAAAGTTTTGTTTTTTTTGTCAGAACCTTTCTTACCGTTCTCTGCAGTTGTTCTAGATTCTTGCTCTCCCCTCTAAACTCCTTTATCTTTCTTATCTGCTAACTCAGCTATCACTGCCTCTGGCTGTTATGAAAATTGAAAACTGGCTGAGTATTTATTTGTTTTGTGACAAATACTCAAATACTATAATATGAATATCAAATACTGTGACAGTTACCCTAACAATATGAAAAATCTCATGTCATAAACCACACTAGAGATTAAATAATAAAACAACTTTTAAAAATCTGGTGAAAATATGCACTGGACAAGAAAGAAAAATCATGCGTAATGTTCTTTCTCCAACGGGTTGGAGGTAGTATCATGCAAAGATAATGGAATTTGTCCAGAAGCTCCATGTCCAAGTCTTAGGGAAGCCACTGCTCAACGTTTGGTCCTTGGTGAGTCTCTTCCTCACTTTCAAGTTCAGCTTTATCTTCTATTCAGTGGAAGTGATAGCATTCATCCATATATCACAAGGGTTGGTTTTGAGGTTCATATGAGATAAAAACATGTGACAATCCTTTGTAAACAGTAAAGTGCTAAACAAAAGTTAGTCACTACCACGAGGTAATTTCTACTTAATACAAGGGGAAAAGGAAATTTGCAAAACTGTGTAATTAGGGGAGATCAAGAATATTGGTTAGTGGGAACCTGATCTAGATTGGCGGTCATCGAAGGCTTCTCTACTGTAGTGATAACTGAACTATCATCTGCAGGAGAAATGTGAGTTGGCTGGGGAAAAACATGGGAGGGAACATCTGGGCAGTAGGAGAGGTGTGTACAAGGATTCTGTAAAGACAAGACACAGGGCGACTACAAGGAATTGAAAGATTATGCACGAAGAAACCTAGCACCCTGTCTTGCCGCCATTTTCAGTGAGCATGTACATTTCATACACAGAGGGGAAAACAAAAGCAAATTTGTATCCTGAGATAACTACAAAACCCAGAAACATCCTGTCTACCTCAAGTCCCCAAGACAAATAAAGCCTTGAATCCTTCCAGAAATTTAATAACTTTATCCTTGACTTTGTATAGCCTTGATATCTGCAGATATATAATGATTGTTGAAGATATGATAATCAAGTGGGGAACTTCTGTTTTTTGAGCAATGAAAATAATACAGACTATTAAGAAAAGAATAGTAGCTAGCACAGGTAGAAGTTAAAAATTTGTTTTTTAATAGGGTTTCATCATTCTGGTTAAATATCTCCTAATATACTTATGTGGTAAGTAAAAAAAAAAAACTTCAAGTAGTTTTGGAACTTGGTAAACTATATATAAACAATATATATTTGAAAAAGTTATATGGGGCCAATGAAGAATCACACTCTAAAATATCTGGAGGAGTTACTGAGACTCCCAACAGGGATAGAGAATCTCACGCCCAACACCTCTCTTGATATAAAGGAATTGGGATACTGGGAAGCAGATGGTTGTTCCCACTCATCTTTGAAACATTTGGGTATCCAGTGTTTAAGTATAACTGAGGTTCTACAGACAAGCATGAAGGCAAAGAGCACTAAGAGCTCTATTCCCCGCATTTATACCCCACTTTGAAATATGGAAGATTTCATTTTGTCTTTTGCTCTTGAGGTGTGAAGTAACGAGGATGGGGAAAAATGAGAGAGGACGGGAAGAGTCTTGTATTTCCCCCAGAATGAATGATCAGCAATCTGAATCATTACCAGTTTATTTGACATAAGAATGAAAAGAAATACAAGTTGGCCATAATCTCCTTTTCCTGGACAGTCAACAATATGGAACAAATACCTGCAGTATTTTTATGTTGACAAAAATCATGACATGTATTTGAATTTGAATTTAATGCTAGAAGAAGTTTCCTGAGAAACTAAAACTAAGGACATGGCTTTATGTTTTTTGAAAAATTATTAATATGATCTGTGATATTCAGGAGTAGGCAAACGAAGATCAGCAGACACTTCATCATTCAAATAAAGATAGATAGGGGCGCCTATGTGGCTCAGTCAGTTAAGCGTCTGCCTTCAACTCAGGTCATGATCCCAGAGTCCTGGGATCGAGCCCTGCATCTGGCTCCCTGCTCAGGGAGAGTCTGCTTCTTCCTCTCCCTCTGCTCGTCCCCTACTTGTGCTCTCTCTCTCTCGCTTGCTCACTCTGTCTCAAATAAATACATAAAATCTTAAAAAAAAAAACCCAATAAAGATAGATATGTACCAGGGGATGAATATTCAGATGTTAATATTGCATAGTTTATAAGACTGTCATGAGAAAGAACTAGTGAAGAAAAAAAGAAAAGAAAAAAAGAGATCAAGCATTTGAATGAAAGACTTCCATATTTCTATATTATAGAAATATATACCATAGACATGTACACAAAATATAGGTGATTTTTTCACTCCAACAAATATGTAAATTCAGCAAAAAGTTTAACAATACCTTATGGATTACAGAGATATTGGGTGATAATAATAATATGCTGTAATTATTGTATAGTAATAATATGCTGTAGTAACTAGTTGAATAACAGAAGAATTACAAAATTTCGACAATGCACAGTTGTACCCAAAGAGAAAGAAAATGTCTTGCTCTGGAAGCCCTACCCACTTTAGTAGGGTAATGGGAGAGAATATTAAACTACATAAACTCAAGAGCCTCTTCTTTCAGGTTAAACTCACTCTCCTGGGTTAATATTCAACTAATTCAAACTTCAAGCTCAATATTAGAAGTGTTTGTTGCCTCTCTATAAAGTTCTTCTGTTCTCCTCTTTCTTAAGTTGGTATCTGGTCCAATTTTCTATGCTAATGACTTTCATATGGGAATGACTAGGCGAGGCCCCCAGTGCAAGCGTTCTCCTTTGCGTCTGGACAGTTTCCCATGTGATGCGGCGTGCTCGGTTGGGTCTCGCCTCTGAGTGAGCCTGGTGCTCCTTAAGCAGAGCGGGTCCTTCCTATTCATGCTGGGTGCCGTGTGGGAGTGGCGGCATCCCTGCCTCTCTAGGCTTGAGAGGCATTTGCTTCCCATGGCCATTGTTTCCAATCCCAGGCCTCTTCTGGTCCATTCGTGCTCTTAGCATCCACAGAGCCTGGCCATTAAGACTTACGCAAAGAATATTGTTAGCAAAATAGTGTGGAGGCTAAAAGGATGGCCTGTGGGTTCTGAGAGAATGAGTTGGATGTGTATCTGGGCTCCCTCACTTGCCAGCTGCGTGAACTTGAGCGTGTTAAACTCCCCCAGCTCCACGTTCTCTTCTGTAAGAAGGGCTAACTGGTTTATTCAGCAAGTGCTCATTTAGTGCCTGCTATACGCCGGGCCCCTTGTCGAGGGTTGGGGATGCTGAGGTGAACAAGAGACACACGGTACCTGTCCTCACAGAGCTGACAGTGTGGTAAAGACGGGGCACGTTACCTGTGCTGAGGGAACATAGAAACGCCAATGGTAAGAAAGCTGTTCCTACGGGGAAGATTCTGCTACTTTCCTACTCGACAGGCGACACCTGGGACCAGTAAGTGGAATCACAGTGAGGCTGTTCTGAATTTAGTAAGAGGCAGGCGCTAAATATAAGTGCTTTCTAATTACAGGGGAACTTCTGAAATCATGAGGTCATCCCTGGATGCCACAGGCCTAATGCCTGCACCGATGGGAAACTGGGCTAGGTGACCTGCGGCGTCAAGCATAGTCTCCATGTGACCGTGAGATGCCTCAGCAGGACTGCAGCATCATTAACTGGTGAGAACAGAAGGGTTAATGTCACAATTGACCCACGGGCTTGTCAAGTCCGTCTTTGCCTCACACTTCCGGAAGATGTGTACATTTCTCCCCTTCTTCTCTTTTGTCAAGCAAGAGTTAATGTGGATTTTCCCTACTGCCATTGTCAATTTAATGTGCAGAGCCGAGGCTTGGGATGGAAGGGATGTTAGAAAAAGAAGAAGAAAAAAAAAAAAAAGGAGCAGCTGCCTTTGTGCTCCTAGGCACAGAGAAAAAGCAGGCCAGACCAGTCAAAGGCAGGGGAAGAGGTGAACCCGGGGACAAAGAACAGATGGAATGTGATGAGGGCACAGAGAAACAGATTTGTGAGAAATACAAACGGGATGAAGGAAATGCGAAGTCATACGGAGACTGGAGGGGAAGACAAGGGAAAAAAACAATCGAACCCAAGGAAACGATGAGATAAAATCAGAGGGAGAGCATGGAAAACAAAAAGCAAAAATGCAAAGCAAGAAGGAACAAACAGAGTTTCTGAGGTAACAGTTTGGTTTCCATTCGTTCCCAAGTAGGGAGCAGAGCCCGAGGAGAATGTCTGTTGGCGCATGGGCCCTCCCCCCAAAACGTCACAGCACAGGCTGTTCCAGGCCTGGCTCGGACCCTGGGAACCCCATCCCCCACCACCCGCCCCCTCCGGTTCACCGTGGGGCCGCATCTCCCTCTCTCCGCTTCCTCAGTAAGAGGTTGAGGAAGAACTTCCTCCAAGTCAGGCAAAAATCTTTTTCATAAAAGCATACTCTTTGGGGCGCCTGGGTGGCTTAGTGGGTTAAAGCCTCTGCCTTCGGCTCAGGTCATGATCTCAGGGTCCTGGGATCGAGCCCCTCATCGGGCTCTCTGCTCAGCGGGGAGCCTGCTTCCCTCCTCTCTCACTGCCTGCCTCTCTGCCTACTTATGATCTCTCTCTCTCTCCGTGTCAAATAAATAAATAAAATCTTAAAAAAAAAAAAAAAGCATACTCTTTATGAGTCACAATTTCTTAGCCTCTAGTTATCCTTCCGGCCAGGAGCGCAGATCGTCTCCTCACGGATGGTCACTGGGTTGCACACGTCTTCTGTTCAGTCGAAAGCAAAATTATTGTCTGCAGTACTGAGGGGTACTAGTTCTACTTCACAGGGATGAATTAATTGTAAAGAAGCCAAGATAACTGTGATGTCCTGTCCTGTGTGGTTCTCACTAGCCCTTCGTCGGAGCCCCCAGTCCCAGCGCAGGCCTCCTCCCTGGGTGTCGGTGGGCTCCAGACCTGGGAGGCCCTCGCTGAGAAAAGTCAGAAAGAACAGCTGTGGCCATCCGCAGGAAGGGAAAAGCAAATCTGATGGGATTTTATCCTAGTCCGAGTGGTAATTTTTTTATACACGCAGATTACTCTGTTGTCTTTCTTGTCTTCATAACTCACTGATGGCAATTTATTCAGCATCCTGTCTTGAGCCCCTTTGTTCTTCTTTAATCCTCATATTTCATCTATGTCAGATTCTCTGACACATGGACCTGTGATAAAAACTCATCAAAGTCCTTGCTACGCGGTGTTTAGATCACTGAGCTGTTGTCATCTCTTACTCTGTGAGTGATTTCTCTCTCTATCTCACTTTACCCACCCCCTTCAATTCTCATTTATTTCTGGCTCTGTGTCTACTACTTTTTGTGTTTTTATTTTGAGGCAACCATCTTATCAGCTTTTTAGCAAAATCCGTTACCAGTTCTTTAGGAATTTTAGGATGTGTTTAGAATAGTTGTTTGAAAGTTATATTCGATCACAAATATCACTGACAATTTTCATATGTTCGGATGGGATGGATAAAAGCACCTCTAGGTTTTCTAAGTCTGGGGCTTAAAAAATCAAACGACTTTATGCCAGGAGGCAAGAGAACTCATTTTTGCAAGTAACTCACAAAGTGTCCTGGCCGTCAGTTTTGGACCAAATGTGAACCTTTGGGGGTTGAAATTCATTTATTCCTGGCAAAATGTGACTTCCTGCTTCTAAGAATAAAGGCTTGAAAAGACTTATTAAAGGAAGGCTCCAGAAAGACTTCTTAAACTTCAAACAGGTCTTACAAAACAACATTCTGATGAGTTAAGTGCACATGAATTAGGAGCATATGTATTAAATTTCCCTTAAAATACACATGGGTTTAAAAATTAAGGGAGGGAAAGACTCTTGGCAAAAATCTATTTTAGGTTTGGCTAAATCCAAACCATTTGAAAAGTAATTCTAAGGAAGGGGACAAAAGACAGATTAAAATTCTTAAATGCATTTGGACATTGAATATGTTTAATGTTTTTTAAAAAGTGATTTAAGCTTCCTTGAATAAGAAATGATGTATTTGTTTAAATTTCTCCTAAAATGAAGGAAAACTGCCCAGGAGCAGTATCTATCTTTTGGAAATGCCAAATGCCTGGGGAAAGGTTTGAAGATCTTGACAATCTTAAATCAAGGCCAGAACTACTTGGAAGAAAAATAAAGCTTTACTCTAGGGAGTTTTGTCCTGTTTTGCCACTCACATCCTTCCAGACCCTGTTCCTTCATCTCTCATGTTAGTAATGTCATGGGTTCTTTCTCTTCCAAATACACACACTTACATACATGCACATAGGACACACTGAAAATTAACTATATAACACTTGTCAGCAGTGTGAGTGCAGAGAAAAAAAACAGAAATCAGTCTTAAATGTCCTATACCTAAGTCAGGCATAGTGCCATTGTCCTCCATTAAATGGAATGACAACAAAGCATGAATGGTTTCTAAGTGATTGGTTTGGTTGATATGAATCTAGAAAGACTAGACTGGGATTAGAAACTTAATAAATCCTATGTAAGAGAGAAACTGGTATTTATAGTTTCTACCTGTATCTTGTTCTTGAAATATTCTTGTTAAATAAATATCAAGGTCTTATATCTGAGTCATAGAAATATCTGGTCATTCAAAATGCATTACAGTGTGACTATTATAGGAAGGGTATAAAACCGAAATAAGAGATCTAAAAGTAGAATGGACCTGTGGAAGCTATTTGAAAGGGTACTATAGTTCAGAATACTTGGGACCATAAAAATGTCATTTTCGACCTTCTTGGTTTTTTGTTTGTTTAGTTGGTTGACGGGGTTTCTGTTTGTTCATTTGTTTTTGTTTTGATGAGGAGGTAAGTAAAAACTGAACAAAGACAAACCAGGGTTTAGGAAGGTAGGCATAACATTAAAGGTCAATTCATCTAAATAAGTATTTATTAAGCAGCTGTGTTATTCCCAGAATTATGCCCACTATCTGGTTGAAAAGACAAATGGAAATTGTCTTAAATCTCAAGGCTTCCAGAATCTACAGTGGATTCAAATACTGCATTTACTGTGAGTACTACCTGTGTGACCTTGAGCAATTCATACAATCTCTTTAAGGCTCAGTATCCACGTCTATAAAATGGGATACTGTTATATTTTTTACAGATATGTTGAGTATTAGTGCAGTTCTGGACTTAATACGCAGCTCAAATAATGATATCTCCTGTTAGTGTTGTGAATATACTACTCTGGAAGAACCAAGAGAGGGTGGGTGTGCTCTGGTGTGGAGATAAGTGAAGAAATAATTTTTTTGAGCTAAACTTTTGGATTAGTTTGGTTTTACTCCGAAACAAACCACCTCAAAACACAGTGACTTAAAATAATGAATATTTATTATACTTTACAAATCTGTGGTTTGGCTCTATGGCTTTTCTAGCCCGGGTTGACTCACCTAGGTATGGATCATCTAAAATGGCGTCGCTACTGTGTCTGGGGCCATAGTTTCCTTAGTTGGGGCCTGCGATGCCTAGGGTATTGGGACAGCTGGGAAATGGCTAGAACCTCTCTAAGGCAGTCTCTCTTCATCCAGTGGCTAGGTTGGGCTGATTCATTCGGGGAAAGGGCTTCCAGAAGCAAGAGAGGGTGAGTTCCAATATACGAGGCCTCCATTTGCACCATTTATTGTTATCTATTGGTCAAAACAAGTCACATGGCTAATACCACATTCAAGAAATAGAGAAATAGATCCCATTCTTGATGGGAGAAATGGTAAATGTACAGGGCAAAGGGACATTCTTTATTTTTTCCTCCCAAATACTTTTATTTTATTTTTTCAGTGTTACAAGATTCATTGTTTATGTACCACACCCAGTGCTCCATGCAAAGGGACATTCTTACAGGGAGGTATGAATAAATACATGGGTGCCCATTACTGCAACAGTCTATGGAGACCTAAAAAATTCTTGAAATTTGTGTGCATAAAATCACCAGAGGTGCTGATATGACAGACTTATCTGGTTCGAGTACTGCCAAAAATGATAATTAGATCCTGGATGAAGTCATTTTCATTATGTTTGAGTGTAGAATCAGCATTGAAGAGTACAAGAATAAACTCTAAATTAAGAACCCAGTTGAGTGGAGAAGCTTCCCAGTGCTTCTTTTCAGTGCTTGTAAAGGCACATGGAGGTAGTGGCAACAGTTAGCTATCTATGTGGAGCAAGGACCCACCAGGTCTGGGGAGACCCAAATTATTCAAAGGCATTTGTGTTCCCCGCCTCTGTTCTGAGATAATTAACTCCAAAAGCCCAAAATCTGTGATTGCAAGCCTAAGAGTATGTATATAGTGATAACTGAACATCCCATGTGTGTGGTCAGACTGTAGGTAAGTATCTGAGACCAACCAATGGCATGAGCAATTGCTTATCTGCTGTAACACAGTACCGGAGGGAACCAGTCATCACATGCTCAGAAAGAGCTTGTGTGTTTGTTAAAAATGAAAATTCTTGGGTAAAAACTGACATTTTTCCTAAATTATTTAATTCAGATGCTTTAGTTAATTCTGACCACACTTGAAGAAACTCTGTTTTCAAGTATGGGTAGATGTTCTCTGGGTGAAAAGGAAGGAGGGGCATCCACACGGAGAGCCTGGGATACGGCATGAATGAATGAAATGATAAAGATAGTGAAGAGCAATGGACCTGAGGACATGGAGGGAAAGGGCAAGGTAGATGAAAAAAAAAAAAGGTAAGGGAGAAAAGAGGAGAGCAAGGAAGTTGAGGAAAGAAGCCAGATGGTGGACTGATTTCTGGAATGGAAACCAGACTAACTATAATTGTGGAGATTTATGGATGGAATAAAACTTGAGGTTATAAAATTGGCACTGCAAATAGGGACAGTTGTAAATATATGGCCTACTATAGAAAACTTTTTCCATATTAATTCGATAGAAAGAGCTAGTTGTGATCTTTGGGCAGTCAGGAGTTCAGTTGTCTGGTCTCTACTGGAAGTCATATACTGAAGGCCTTCTACTTATTCATGTGTATAAACCCCAGGGTCTAATCAATGCTCTCAATCACTAAGAAACCATTCGTTTTTGTTGTGACTTGGACTGGAATAGATCGATAGCTCCCTAACATGTTCATTATGTTTAATATTTTATGCATACATAAGATGATTGATCATCTCAATTGTTTGGATGTGATTACTCATCTTAAGTTCTGCTCACGGCCTACTTGTTTGCAAAAGGACTTTGTTATTAAGAAGCAATAATGAAGTACTCTAAGTTTATTTTCAGCCATAAAGATAAGATCCATTCAATTCTCAAGAGTTTTGAAGATGCTGAAGGTAGTAACTATCCCTGCTGGTCTATAATACATGAATTTCTATGCTTGAGATATTCTAACATAGTAGTTTCAGTAACGTTCTAATACTCTCTAAGTGTTCACTTGTGGTTCTCTAAAAGACATAAACCAGAGCAATAAGTTGGACCTGAATTAAAACTGTTTGGTTTGCCAATTTCTTTTTTGTTCCACAAAGAGTTAGGAAATTTATCTTATTGGCATAAACCTGTGATATTCCTGTTTAATTTAGACATTTCCTCCACAACACTCCTCTGCTTGAACTCCTGTATTTTATCCTTAGAACTACAACGTTCTTGGACTGATTGGTTTACCCAGGTGATTTTGGAAGACGTTTAAATGCCTTGTCCCAAATTGAGTTTATCATCTCTTCCTAAGTAGATTTCTGGACATCTCTAACTCAGTTGCTTCACAATTTCTTCCCTCCCCCTGGTTGTTGAAGATGAAGATTTCATTAGTAGCTTCCTCATCACCTAGTTGATTCCTTAATGGGTACCTAACCCCATGGTTTCTATCTCTTACTAACTCAGGCATGTAGCATTTTCTTTCAGTTCCTATTGTCACTAGTCTATCTGAAGTTTTCTTTTCTTTCCTTGAGCTGATTGCAATTTAATAGATTCTGTGAGCTGTTCTCATTGTGTCCTGTTTATCCATCTAATACATTCTGCCTCCTGATTCATGTGTTTATTCAGTAAGCATCTACTTACTACATGCTGCACTGCAGATAAAGATAATCCCAGCAGATAAAGCCATGAATAAGTGGGGCATACATCTCTGCCTTCTTGGAGCTTACATTCTACTAAGGGAGAGAGAAAATAAAGATGATAAGCATGTAAAATATATGGGCTGCTATAGTAGTAAGTGTTAAGGGGACAATAAAACAGTAACGGGGATATGAAATGTTAGGTGGGGGGTCTGAAATTATATGTAGGGTGAATGGAGAAAGACTTAGCAGGAGAGGAATTTTGAGAGAAAAAACCTGAAGGAAAGAGGGAGCTAATTGTAATGCAGTTAGGGCAACTATGGACACCGTAACATATAAATCCCCCAAACTCATTGGCTTAATTTTTTAAAAATGTGTGTCTCTTATTCTATATAACAGTTCAATGTGGGGATGTGCCTACGCTTCTGTGGGGTGATTTAGGACATAGGTGTGATGTCAACTACCTGGAGTCACGCTGAATTTCGTAGATTGAGGGGAGAGTCCTCCACATGACTACTTTCACTTCAGATACTAGCTGTAAGTTTGGGGGTCCCTAGGTCACACTTAGTTCTGACCAGATGATTACAAATTCAGGGATTCTCACTACTCCTCTTAGGTTTGATAATTCACTAGAAAAACTCACAGTACACAGGAAAGTGCTATACTTAAACAACTACAGTTTTATTTTTGCCGAAGGATACACAAATTTGAACCGGCCAAAGGAAGAGATCCATAGGGCAAGATTTGGAAGGGTCCTGGCCGAACGATGAGTGACATTCCACAGAGTACTGCCAAGCAGGGATGCTCCCCCAATCACTGTGGCTCATAGTTTTGACTGGAGTTTCATTATGTCAGCATGATATATTGCACCATTGGCCATGTTATTCAACCTCCAACACTTCTTCCCTCCATGGAGGTTAGACTGATGTCACACGGCTCAAAGGCCAGACCCTTTATTCATATGGTTGGTATTTGTGGCATGACCAGCCCCAACCTGAGTCGTCTCATTAGTGTAAACAGGGGCTCTACATGAATAGCAAAGATACTCCTATCACTCTGGAAATTCCAAGGATTTGAATCCTACCTCCTAGGAATGAAGAACAAAAGCAAATCAAATTCCTTCTTACACAAGTTCCTTCCATAGTGTGCCTGCCATCATCAACATGTGGCCAAGGTTGCCACAGAAGAAGAAAGAGAGGGAGGAAGTTGTACCCTTAATAGGCCTAAAGTGACACACATCACTCTGCTAGCCACACAGTCACAGCTAGATGCAAAAGGGGTGGGGAAATGCAGTCCTTGGCTAATGGCAGGTTCCCAGCAATTATCCTCACTATAGAAGGGAAGAATGTTTGCTGCCAGTTAATCATCTCTCTCATGCTTGTCATGTGGTTACCGCGGGTAAGAGCACAGAGTTCCATCCCCTGTGCTCTTCACCTCTTTTGTAGAACAGCTTTCCAGGTGCTATTTTCTGCCTGCCTTTTTTCTCTTTTTTCAATGTATTTTTTGTAGTGCAGGTCTACTGGTGATGAATTCATTCAGCTCTTGTGTGCTTTTTATTTCAGATTCTCTTTGAGGTATAGAATTCCAACTTGACAGGTTTTTTTTTTAGAGTATTTAAAGATAATGTTGCATTATCTTTTCACTTGGGTTATTTCCAGTGATAAATCTGTTTTAATCCTTTTCTTGTTCCTCTGTTCGTAATGTGCTTTTTTGTCTAACCGTATTTAAGACTTTCCCTTTTTTACTGTTTTACATTTGGTGAAGATGATGTACCTTAATATAATTTTCTTCATCTTTTTCATGCTTGCAACTGAAGGTTTATGGTTTTTACCCAATTTTGAAAAAAAACACCCATTTTTTTCTTCAAATATTTTTTTCCTGTTCCCCCTCCCCCAAATCAGGAACTCCTATTACACATATTGTAAGCTGTGTGATCCCACAGCTCACTGATGCTATGATTTTAGTTATTGTTTGTTTTTGACATTTTTTCTCTCTGTGTTTAATACTGCCATGTTTTTAAGTTTACTATTTTTTCTCTTAAAATATCTAATCTGCTTTTAATCCCATCCAGCATATTTTATCTTATATATTATAGTTTTTATTTTTAGAAGTTCAATTTGGATCTTTTAAAATATCTTATACACTTTTACTTAGCTTACTCAACCTTTGCTCTAGCTTATTGAACATATGCAATACAGTTTTGAAAAAACTTTTAAAGTTCTACTTTTCCAATGCTACCATCTATGTCAGTTCTAGATCAGGTTGGGTTAGTTGCTTTTTTTTCCTTATCATGGGTCATATTCTCTTTCTTTTTTGCCTGTCTGGTAATCTTCGGTTGGATGCCAAGCATGGTCAATTTTATTTTGTTATGTGCTGGATATTAGGTATTCTTCTTTTTTTTTTTAGATTTTTTTTTTTTTTATTTGACGGAGAGAGAGAGATCACAAGTAGGCAGAGAGGCAGGCAGAGAGAGAGGGGGAAGCAGGCTCCCCGCTGAGCAGAGAGCCCGATGTGGGGCTCGATCCCAGGACCCTGAGATCATGACCTGAGTCGAAGGCAGAGGCTTTAACCCACTGACCCACCCAGGTGCCCCTGGATATTAGGTATTCTTATAAACATTCTTGATCTTTGTTGTAGGATGCAGTTAAGTTCTTGGAATCAAATTGATCTTTACAAGTCTTTCTTTTAAGATTCATGCCATGTTTTATCTAGGGCTAATTATTACCCTCCTGTGTTCTCTGCTTAATACACCATGAATTTTCCACCCTGATTGTTGTACATAGGCACTATTTCCAGCCTTGTGTGAACTCTAGGAACAGCTCTATCTGATTCTTTCAGGTGGTCCTTTTGAATGCCTTGCATATTTTTCCAATGTACATGCTGATCGATATTCTGCTGAATACCCAAAGGAGACATCTCCAGGGTTCTCTGTGTACAGATCTCTACTCTTCAGTACTCTGCTCTGTGGACATTAGTTTCCATGGTTTCCCTGAATTCTTAGCTCTGTCTCCTCAACTCAAGATGTGTGCCATGCTTCATACAGGTTCTCATTCTCTTTGCCATGTCCTGGAACTTCTCTCAAGATGTAGTGTATTTTTGTTATCATCTGGGATAATTACAGGATTCAACCTTTTTGTTTCCTTTCTCTTAGGAATTTTTCTCCTTTGTTGCCTGATGTTCCAAAGCTTAAAAATGGTTATTTCATATTTTTGTCTGGTTTTTTTTTCTCTTTGTTTCAGGTGGGAGGATAAATCCACTACCTATTGCTCCATCTTGACTAGAAGTGGAAGTACTGTGTGATTTTGATTTGTGTTTTGTTTTGCGCTTGTGTTTATTTTTTAACAATATTATACTAAGGCCATAATTATAACGAATATTTTCTAGAGGTAAAGGAGGCTTATGTTTAAGAGGAACAGACAATTCTGAAGTTTTCTAGGATGGTTAAGAGTTGTCTGTCCTCCAAAGGAATTAATTACTTGGAGACCTCTAATCTCATTTCAATCTATTTTCTGAGTCTGTTTCAAATTTTACCTGTTTGGTACATAAAATTAATTTTTTATTCACCGTAGTCACAGCTAGCCCATTATGTATAAGCTACCCAATGTTTTATTTCTTCTGTGCACTTTTTTGGGTAGATTTTGGCACTTCGTTAGTTTACAAAATTGTAAAATGTGGCTTTAATATTTTTTCTTTGTAAAATGCTTTCAGATGTTCATAAATAACACTATTTTACTGGGCAAGAATCAAACAAGCAACCAAAGAAAAGCCATAAAATATTTGTCTTGAAGCAACTATCCCTCCTACCACTCTATAAAGAGATAGAACTTGTGGAAGCACTTTGGTTGAGGCTGACCTACAAGAGTGTTTGTGTAAGCATCTTGTTGCTTTGACAAAGGCCATGGGAAACTGACTGCCCAGAACTTCTGCATTCAGAGACTCAGAGGGTTAGGAATGAGAGAACATAGGAATTTTGGGTCTCACCAAACTTCAAGGTGCTTTTTAGCCATAGTCTGGGAGTTGTCACTTCAGCAACTTTATTAAAAGGAAGGCATTGTTTTTTTTGCTTCATTTGCCATCTGGAGTAAAGCTCTACAGGCATTCTGACCAAATATCAGGGAGAGATAGAACCAGATTTTTTAGAAATTATGGGAAAAGCTAATAACATACAAAAAAGCAGAACAGCAATAAGATAGGCTGGGACAAACTTTACTGAGAAAAGAAAGAAAGAGCGGGGGAAAGAGTGAAAGAGAGAGGAAGGAAGAAAGAGAGAAGGAGAGGAGAGAAGGAAGGAAGGGAGGGAGGAAGGAAGGGAGGGAGGAGGGAGGGAGGAAGGAAGGGAAGAAGAGAAAGTGGAGCCCAGAGCTGTGGAGACTGGATAAGGAAAAAAAAAAAAAAAAAGTTGGCATGCTGCCCAGAGAAACAGTTTAGAAATTGAAGTGGAGCTTCATCTCTAATCCCCAATCTTCAGGCTCCCTCAAGCCCACTCTAAGAGAAAAAGAGGGGGAACACAGATGACTGGAGAGCATCCTCTTTCCAGCGGGGAGAAGAAAAAACCCACAATTTCTTTTTTCAAGGCACCATGGCCTTTTAGATTCTATTAAGCCATGAACCTTAGGGTTAGTAAAGAGGTTTTCTTCACCTCACCAAGGGGTTCATTTCTCACATTTTTGTTTTTGACTATTTACTACCACACCACAGAAGTGTTTGAGATCTTTTCCTTCTCAATCTCTGCCTCATTTCCATTCGAGACTCTACAGTTTGCCTTCCCCCGGCGCATACAATTATCACCTCTCCATTCTAATTAGCTTCCAAGCTGCCTATATTGTCGCCCCCACTTTTATGATATTGGCTCCATATATTTTGATCTCTTAATTGGCTTTTGATTCATCCCATTTTACAAACAGTTGCCAAGTGCTTTTTTTTTCTTTCTTTCCTTTTTTTTTTTTTTGCTTTTATATACTTTCAGGGCTGCTTTATGGTGTACTTTTTTTTTAGTATGTCCTTTTTCAAATCTGGTTTCCTACACAACATAGCTCAAATCTGCTCTCGCTGGCAACATATTAAATCTATGGGGGAAAAAAAACTTTATTGGGTTATTTATTTTTTTTTGTAATGGTGCACAACTCACTGCCAGATCAGTTTTTTAAAGGACTTATTATTTTTCACTTGATATTCCTGGACTTTGTCAGTGATGACAATCACTTTCTATTGAGGCTAGGAAACTTCTCCCTTGCAAATCACATTTGTGATAGTTTGTAATGTCTTGAAGACTGTAGGAGGCAGACATCTGAAAAGTGTGATTTCTTGACAGACTGTTTATGTACTAATGTGTAAAATTTCCCAAAAATCTGCTCTGCCATTTCTGTTGCCCGTGGGGTTGAGAAATCCAACAGCTCCGTATGTCTAATCACGTTGCATTGCTTGTCTGCTCCCATTGACTGTCACTCAGTAAAATCGTCCATCAAAGTTTCTAAAAATGTAAAAATAGTTCTTTTCCTTATGATTTTTATAATGTTTTAAAGTTAAATTACTCCTGCCAGTGCGTTGCACATAGCAAGGATTTATATTGACACATTTCAGTGTTTAAATAAAAAGTAAATATAGTAGTTAAAAGTGAGAGGAATAAATATGAAAATATAAAACACTTAAAGCTTTACCATTGTGATAATAGCCATTTCAGTCTTTAATTTGTTATAGTTTTTGTGTTACTTCTAACTACCCAAATTCCGAGTTTAAGGGCCCTGATGAAAATGAAATGGGTGATTCTGCTGTAAGGTGTCATTAGAAAAAAAGTTGCTCTTAATTCACGTGCATGAAGAGTCTTAGGAGCTAAAGAAATCTATGGGAATCATTTGAAATTGGAAAGTTCGGGTAAACAATAAATAGGTGGCTTTTCTGTTTGAGTCACTAACTCAGTCAAACCAGCTTAAATATTCTATCCCTCAGTTGTTTCATAGGAAATACCCAGGAAATATTAGTTTTAATTATTATTTGACTGAATGGATTGAGTCAGATTATACTTAAATCTTAAGCAAGTACATGTTGTCTGTAGGAAGTGTTCCATTCAGCTCTGCAGTGTGCATAGTAACCTTGAGTTCTTGAATGCATGTGCATTTCTAAATATAGGGTGGTCATCTTGGGTGAGAGAAATGGGTTGTGATCTAAGTGCCTCCCTGAGTTTCCTTCATCAGACAGCTGATGTTATAACATATAACATATAACATATAACATATAACATATAACATTAACATCATGACCAAGTAAATTGATCACAGGAAGAGAGGAAGGCCAAGAAGAACCTTAGGAGGGGACATGAGTCGCTCCCATGACACTTGGGGCTTCTTAATTGTGTCTGGCCAAGTATGGTAGAAAAAGGAGACAGGTGACTGCCAAGGGTGATATGGGATAGGAAAAATTGCAGGACCCTGATGGCAAATCTAACCTACCTATTCTGCCATATATGACAAATAATCCATATTAGTGAGAATTTTTCTCATGAATAGTTTTATAGTTTCGAAAAATTGATAACACTTCATTCTAGGAGCATCAAGGACTTATTTTTTGAATTTGTCAGCCATAGTGATAAGTATGTTATAACTATGACAGAGATCTTCTCATCTTTGTTTTACAGGTAAGGAAACTGAGGCTCTGAGAATTTCAAGAGTTTCCCAGAGTTACACAACTGGTAAATGGCGGAAATATGTTTGAAGATAGCCATACCCGATCTTTAGGTGCCCGTGATTAGTTGTCTGTGCTCTTCCCAATAGGCTGTACTAGCTCTCTTTCATAATATTTCAATCCTTGAGCTATTAGTAATTAACTTCATGCCTGAGTTGGTAAACATCTCATGATGTGTCAGCTTTGGTCATGGGTAACCAAATAGTTATCAGTGTATAATTTGCATATCTACCCCATGAAACTGTGGGCCATCTCGGACATTCTGGGGTCAGACTTGCACCTCTGGTCCCAATGTTCTATGGATACACATGATTAGAGTAATTTGTGGCATTGCCATGATTTTTAGGTACCTGAATGGTGAGTCTTGCAGTTGACTTAGAAGCTTCCTACAGACATTAGAGCTCTAACCTTAAGCCAATAGAGAATCAGCACTTCCTTGTTCACCTCACAAAAAGACAGGATAGGGCAAAAGGAGACAGTGGGAGAAACTGCTATGTGGAGTTGCTGTGTAGGGCTTTACAGTCTTGCTTCTCTCATATAAGAGAAGAAGATTAAACACAAAATGAACTTTGTGGGCCATTGACACCGAAGGTCATTCTGTGTGAGCTGCCTTCCTGAAAGAAGTATTCTTGATCTACTGGGTCACTAGAGACTGTGACTGCTGTTCATGAACATTGGGAGAACAAGGACCCTAAAGGAGACACTAATAGTTGCTGCATTAGGAACCATAAAGACTGGAAGCCTCTGGCCCTGTGAGGCTACAGGAAACAGAGCAGAGAGAATCCTCTGATAGTATTAGCCACAAGCAGTTGCTGCTAGCCCCCAAAGCAAGTACCCCCAAATGACCCAGAGAAAGTGCCCAGGAGGGACAGTTGTTGTGAGCCTATGAGAAGCTTGCTTTATTATTACAATTAGCCATGGCAAGAGAAGACAGAGGTATGGCAGAGGAGGCCATGTCTAGTGCTCTTAACCATCTCAAAATAACTCCCCTAGTAAGACAATGTGAACGACCCTCAAGATATATACTTCCATTCAAGAGTATTGAGGAGGGCACATATTGCATGGAGCACTGGCTGTGGTACATGAACAATGAATCTTGTAACACTGAGAAAATAAAATAAAAGTATTTGGGGAAAAAAACAAAGAAACAATAGAATCCAAAAGAGAGAGAGAGAGAGAGATAAAGATTACTGGTTGTTATCTTATTTTGTGACTATTGTAACAAATTACCACAAATTTGGTGGTACCACAAGCAACACAAATTCATTATCTTCCAGGTCTGCAGGTTAGGAGACTGACTCGGAGCTCATTGGCTAAAATCAAGATGTTGGCAGAGCTATTTTTTATGCAGGCTCTAGAGGAGAATCCATGTGCTTGCTCTTCCCAGCTTCTAGAGGCTGCTTGCTTTCCTTAGTTGTTGGCCCCCTTCGTCCATATTCAAAGCCAGATGTATCAGGTCAGGTTCTTCTCAGACCACATCATCCTGACCTTCTTCATTAGCTACACTTCACTCTCACTCTCACTCTGACACTCTGGACTCCCTCTCTCATTTATAAGGACCTTTGTGATTATATCAAGCCACTCGGATAATCCAGGATAATCTCATATTAAGGTCTGCTGATTAGCAACCTTAATTCTATCTGAAACCTTAATTCCCCTTTGCCACATAACCTAATATGTTACAGATTCTGAGAAGCAGGATGTGGGCATCTTTGGGGTAGCTATTATTCTGCATATCACAACACCTTCCAATATAGATCTCATTGAAGAGACAGAAGAAATTTCCACCAAGAAAACTGATATAAGAACCAGAAATTCTGCCTGTATGCTCCAGCCAATTATAGAGAGTTCCAAATAATGACATATACTAGACATGTTTCAGGCAGTATAAAGAAGAATGAATCTACCCTCAACAAGCCTGAAAGGAGTGGGTAGGAATAGACTCTAATCACAGAATCCCACAAAAGATGTAAAATTTCAATTGTGATAAACGTTGCAGTGATGAGGTATGTGTCTAAAAGAGGGAACAGGGACTCACTTAGAAAGGCTTCTCCGAGGAAGTGTTGATCAAGCTTAGATATCTCAAGAGAGTTAAACTAGGAAAAAAAAAAAAAAAAGGATGGGGGTGGAGGATGATAACAGCTCTAGTCAAAGCAGGGACAGGATTGAACAGAAGAGAGGATGAAGAGCGTGAGGGGTGTTGTACATGATAAAGCTGGAGAAGAAGGCAGGGTCCGACGATGTGGGACCTGGCAACCATATTCACTACTTTAACTTTTATCCTAAACTCAGAGGAGTGTCACCCAAGGGTATTAAACAGAAGTCTGAAATGGAAAATGTACACTTGATAATATTTGTCCTTTGAAAGATCACTCTGGCTACACTTAGGGTGTGCCAGCAGGAAGAAGCTGTGTGCATGCAGAGGGATCCGTTGGGAGCCCATGACATGGTCTTGATGAGAGATGGTGGTTGACCGAAACCTTGGTTGTGGCTGTATAAGTAGGGGCAAAAAGACACATTAAGAGTTACATCACAGGTAAAATCATCAGCCCCAAAGGAAGGATTTGATATGGGGAAATGATGGAGAGGAATATGCTGTGATTTCCAGTCACTTGCTTGTAGGGTTTGGCCAGGTAGTTCCTCATTTGGGATTTTCCACTGTTGCTTTTATCTCCAGAGCCTTGATTCACCCGAGCTCACCTCTGCCCACCTTCCCAGCCTCTACTGCCTGGAAAACTATTTCTTATTTGTCCTAAGGTTGGGCTACCTCCTGACCTTCAAAGTTGGCCTCTGCATGCTTTGTCATAAATGACCACATTTTATCTTTCTTTGACAAGTTCTTGGGACTCCTGCTAATATTTGTTCTTTCTACTGACTCAGCCCAGTGGGTCTTTAATGCAGAAAGCACTTGTGTGGTAGTGACAGAAGATAATCTTTTGGGCCTTACTATTACAGATCTTGCCTTGTTTCCAGCTTGACTTTTGAACACCACCCTTGAACCTTTAAAGGCTGACGCTCATCACTGTTTCTGCTGTCCAGATAGGAGTCTTGGAGTTGAGGCCTGTCACATCCAAATGGCACCAGGAAACTGCTCTTACTTCTTAACTTCCAAATTAATAGTCTTGGGCTTTCAGGCCTCTTCCCTCAGATCTACTCCTTTCGTGGGCGGTTCCGTGGAAGAAAGCTCGCAGGTGGCATTGCTGAGTGATCTTGGAGCAATACTGCTTCTTGGATCCCAGCAGTCATATTATTGTGCTTTGCATTTTGTTTAAATTGATTACTTCCCAGGTTTGTCTTCAGACCTGCTGAGTGAACATGTTTCTGATTACCTCCCCCCAGATTGATTAGTTGCACTTTTCTAAATGGAATCTAATTGTCCTCTTTTCTCTGTGTATTTGTAATCTCATTAGATCCATTTGTATTAATTCTTAGTCTCCTGGTGTGTGCAACAGCTTCCAAATTTGTAACATCTGCAAATTTTATTAACATGCTGTGTGCTCTGTCTTTCACATCATTAATGCTCCCCATCAATAATCCAGATGTTAAAGAGGACAAGAGCTTCACGCCGACCCCTGTGGCCCTCACAAGAGATCTCTCCCTGCTCTGAGCGTTGCTGCTTGTCATCACCTTTTATTTATGACCATTCTGTCAAACTGACACTCACGTGATCACATTGTCTTCAAATCTAATGGTCATTTTAAAGTAAATTTGCCAAGTTTTATCTACCAGTGAAAAGTCAACAATGTTGCTTTGGACATACTCTTGCCTTTTTGTAGGACTTATAAATAAGAACATTCTAACCCTGTGAAAGTCTTCAAAAAAAAAAAAATTCCATGATAAGAAAACGTTTATACAGCATTTTTTTATTCCTAACCTTTCTTGTTGCCACTGAAAGTCATTTTATAATTACCCACTGATTTGGATCAAGTGTATTACTCTTTAATTAAGAAAAGAAAATGAATATTTATTGAACATCAATGTGCAAAATATGTGAATCCCTAAATTCAGATGAATAAGAGCTGGGATTTGATGAAATTTCTAGTTGAATTCACCGGCAAGTTATACCTTTATTGTTTTCTTTTCTTTTTTTTTTTTAATTTTATTTATTTATTTGTCAGAGAGAGAGAGAGAGAGAGAGAGAGCACAAGCAGGCAGAGTGGTAGGCAGAGGCAGAGGGAGAGGGAGAAGCAGGCAAGGAGCCCGAGGCGGGACTCGATCCCAGGACCCTGAGATCATGACCTGAGCCGAAGGCAGCTGCTCAACCAACTGAGCCACCCAGGCGTCCCACCTTTATTGTTTTCATACTCAGTCTTGTTTCAATTTCTTTTTGCAAAAGATACTTAATGGCTTTAAAATACTTTATTAGAACAATTACTCAATTGTTGGCATCATAGTTTTGATAACACTATTCTTTTCACTTTAATGAGATCCATTTTTAAAGATCAGTTCAGTGATTCTCCTGAGGAAGCACTCTTCTTTTCCAAAAGTCTGATGCTTCCCTGTGCCTTTTTCCATCCCTCTTTTCTCTTTCATATGGTCTTGGTGTTTTATCTCACTTCTAGAATTGATCCTTTTGGGGGCCTAATTGTGTCCCTAAAAACATTAATTCTAGAGCCCACAGAAACCTACTGATCGCATTCATATTCATAAAAAAAGCAACATCATGTTCTGAGGGAGTTTTACTCATAATTCATTAAAATTTTTCATAACATATTTGAAGAACATTTAACAAATTTAAAATAGCAGGCACTAATCAGAATAAATTATTAATACATTACTAGTGATTATATTTTATATCTTCCAGTATAACTGTACATATTTTAACTTTTTTCACATGAGGCCTTGAGGTAGATTACATGTAAGAATGACTAATTCCAGGGCACCCATCTGGCTCAGTTGGTTAAGCATCCAACTCTTGGTTTTGGCTCGGGTCATCATCTCAGGGTCATGAGATCCTTTCCCATGTCAGACTGCACACTCAGCTTGGAGTCTGCTTGAGATTCTCTCCCTCTCCCTCTGCCCCTCCCTCTGCTCTCTCTTGTGTGCAATCTCTCTCTCTCTCTCTCTCAAATAAATAAATAAGATCCTTAAAAAAAAAAAGAATGACTAATTCCACTCTAAATGGTAGGAAAATTAAATAAAATAGAATTCTGCTTATTTATCCACAGTCTTGCCTATGTGGTATAGAAGAGAAAGCTAGAGATACATTGTATGTGTGCTCATGAGTAAAAGCTATAGCTAGGATTTATACTATTACAAGCTATCTTAACTGATTTTTTCTTTCTAGCTGAGGACTGACAATAAAATATTGAGGTAAGAGTAGGATCAAGGTCTATATAATTTGGAGATACACATAATACAAATTAAACATTACGTACTGCCTAATTAAATAAAGGTTCACTTTTCTACTGTGGAAACAGGCAATTCAGGGCTGGTGCATCTGCTCAAGTAATTAAATGAGAACCCAAGTTTCTTCTAACTTCCTACTCTGTCATCTTTCCTGTGAGGTTTGGTGCTCACAGTCACAAGATGGCTGCTTTTCCTCCAGGCATCCTGTCTGTATTCCAGACAGAAAGAAGAAAGAGCAAAAGGGTAAAAGAAGCTGGAGCTGTTATCTTTCATCAGAAAAACAACAGCTTTTCCCAAACCTCCACCCAGTAAACTTTTGTTTGCACCTCTGTAACTGCAAGAGAGTTCATGACATGAATAGTTTTAACACCCTGAACAAAATCCAGGTTTAGTTAAGAAAGGAAAGATGGAGAGAGGATTTGGAATGCAACAAGCAAAGTCCACCACCAGGCCTATGGCATGGCAGTCACGTGCATGCTATGTGACTTCTGCCCCTGAGATACATAGAAACCATGCCACATTGCTAGCTCCTCTACGAGTGCTCAAAGCACTCATCTGTCTAGTGAGGCATTACTATGTCCTATACCACATCCTTATGTATGCATAAGCTGATCATCATTCTGAACTAACATTCTAATATACAAAGAGCTTACGTCCTAGGTGGTGAAAACCTCTTATTGCATAGAATTTGAACCAGCTTTCTTGACCTTCTAAAGTAAACCCTCGAGGAAAGGACCTTTACAGCCACATGTGCCAAAGTAAGAGGGGACTTAAGTTGTCTAGAAAAAAGTACAAAAGTTTATTTATCCAGAAAGCATCTAGAAATGGAATGAGCTCCTCCCTAACCTCTCACAGGTTTAGGAAGCAGTATTACACAAGGTTTAGGAGCATGGAGGAATTGGGATAAAAGCCAGCTCTGTCATTTACTAACTCTGAGCGTAGCGAGTTAAGTAACCTCTATGAGCCTCTATTTCATGATTTCTAAAGTGGAATAAAGATAACAACTCTTACCTTAAAGGGCAGTTTGGGGATGAAACAAGATAATGTATGTCAAGAGTTTGAGACAAAGGAACTGCTCAATTAATGGCAGCAACTGGCAGTGGTGGGCTAGTGCGTCTGCCATCCCAGAGGTTGGGGGAAGAGGTATTCCAAGGCCCCTCCTCACATCTGCACCTCTAATGAAGCAGAGAAGTAAGTTCTGAGTGAGACTTTCAGTACTTAATAATGTCAAACTTAAATTGAACTTTGGCCACAGGCCAGGTGTTTTACATTCATTATCTCTAATTCATAGTAAACTTAGTCAAAGAGAAAACATAGGAAACAGACCTTTATGTCTATTTCATTTAGACTTTAAGAAAGTTTAAGAACTTGGAAAAGCAGCCGTGTAATGCTTAAATGCTCTTGAAAAGGTAGAGTCTTTCGTGATCATCATAATTTAACAGCCTTGCCTAAGCAAAGCTATTTGGACTGAGTGAGATGATATTTGTGGGTGCCTTGAGTGCCAAACAGTGGAAGATGATGCAGAGTTTGTTAAAAGGAGACGAGTCTAGGGGTGATGACCTTCGATACCCATTTTTTTGTGTCTTGAATATACTAGTCTACAGAATTAATAGCACAGTATACATGCAAATCCAGAAAAGGTGAAAAATGTAAAATTTTATTAACTGCCTAAAGTCTTCTCTTTAATGAAATAAGGTGCACATCAGCTCACAGCGAAATAGATCTCATAAAGGAAATGAGAGCTCCTTGGCCTTTATGGGGAGTGAGGACATGTGGTCTCGAAGTGTTCTCAAAGTGTTTATGACACTGTGTAATGTTCTGCTCTCTTGTCAGTCATCCCCATAAGACTGTGAACCCTTAAGGGACAGGGATAGGGTTTAATTTGGATCTCTGGCTTTTAACACAGAGGATCCTGTATTGTAGGTGTTTAAGGAATGTTTCATTGAATGAATTCATTAACAAAATGTAATGAGAAATAACAGTAACCAGAACTTCAATGAGAACAAAATGAGCATTCTCAAATTAAGGTTTCTTATAGAATTTTTGGCATGACAGTAGTTGAGTTTTATCAAACTTTTATGAAACTCACTAAATCCGAGGAGCATAAGTGCAGTGTGTTCCATAGAGCCACTCGCCTCAAGAACCTCCCACTTCTTTCTGCTTCATCAATCCTGCCAGCTGATCATAGTCCATTGTAAATCATGCTGACTTCAGGAAGCCCTTCCTTTTAACTCCAGCCAATGCTGATATTCTCTCTCATGTGTGTGTGTATGTATGTGTGCATTAACTCTTAGACTATATTCAGTCCAGAAATATTTTAAACTGGTTCTTCTTATTTTCTCATTGTTTTGAAAGTCTTATCTCATTCATTCATTCACTCATTCATTCACTCATTCATTCACTCACTCACTAATCAGTTATTCAACAGTTTTATGTTTCAGGCGATGTTCCAGGTGCCTGAAATATATTGACGAAGAAATCAACCAAGAAGATGGCAAATGCAAAATCAAAGTCAGACATCTAAAATGCCTCTTGAATACACTATGCTTGAACCCCCAAGTATGTTGCAACCACTTTTGTGGGACTGAATCTCACAATTAATTGAGAGACCATATACCAAAGAACAAGCACAAGGACTCCCAAGAGGACTGTTCTCTGTCACACTCATTGCCCATTTATAGGCCTATAGTTGGCAACATACTCTGAAAGTCAAAGCCTTGGGACTCATTTTCTATCTGAGAATCATTAGCATGCATACCTCAGATGATTGTGATTGGTTCCAGGTCTTTCAAGAGGGTGGGATTTATCCTAATTGGACTTTTGAGGAAGAGGGCCAAACCTAATGATAGTTATGCAGCCAGCACTGGGAATGGAAAACCCAGATTACTATGCTCCCCCCCCCCTCCTTTTCTGACCAATATACATAGCTGGCATTTATTTGTAGAGTGGTTTCAGGGGACTATGCAATTTAAATTTTTATGCAACTTCCAGCGAATCAGGAAATCTGGAATTGACATAGTTGAAAACACATGCTTCATCACAGAGTTTAAGTATATATACCAGACGAATCTCCTCAAAATTAGAGATTTCTTTTTTCGTATGTGCTCAATATGAAATATATAAATTGCTATTGGGTCCTTCCTAACAAACTGACATACAGCAAAAGATAGTACACCATGGTGATTTAATTGCTTGAGTTGTTTAAGCTCTAAATTCCAACACAGGAGGTAATGGAAAATAACACACCAAGGAAACCATAAAGTACACAAGGATGCTAGGACTATTTGAATATAAACCTTTGGAGGGTAAATAATGATCTCTTTGAGTTTGGCCCTGAATGTAATGCATAACCAGAGGTGTGAGAGAGTACATCAAGACTCTTATGCAAAAGTAAAACAATTTGCCAACTCCAAGTTTAAGTATGGAGAAAAGCTTCATTTGGAGCTCACAATAAACAGCCTAGGAGAAGGTTGAAAAATAGTTGTTTTTAGAAAGTCTTTAGAGATCTAAAACAATGCAATTCCTAAGGATACTTACATCGGATCAAAAAGTGTCTGTGGATTCATCTTTAAAGGCCAATCAGATCCTTTAAAAATTAATTTCACTGTGATTTAAACATTGGTATTAGGTTATCTCTGGAGCTTATCAGGCTTAGATTATTGAGTTCATTTTTACAGGAACCTATATGAAATGTACTGATAAAGATGGCTATGAGTAATCAATGTGCTAATTGATAATTCTGAATAAACTGAATTTGGCAAGTTGAATCACAACTTAACACATTTTAGGGAAGTTTGTTATACAAAGAAGTTCTTAATGAACAAAATCACCACACCCTCCATGTTCTTCGTAATGTTCTAATCTGTGTAGTGAGAAGTACACATATAAATGGTATTGCATGACCATACGAATGCAATTGCCCCAAATTTTGGATTTGAGCTCCTTTTTGTGACTGTGTCACGGCTAATTTTGTTTCTGTAATTGAAAATTGCCAGATGTTGTTATGGTTTCAGTATCCTACAACCTCCCCAAATTACTGTTCCATGCTATATGCTTCAAGCCTTATTCCTAGATTCTCTAAAATAAAATCAGGCAATTCCGTGTGTCTTCGAGGCTGGATTATATAAAAATTGGTTATGTGACTCTGAGTAATGTTCGTTTGCGCTAACTTGGTGTTACTTAGAACCAAAATAGAAAAACATTTTTTTTTTAAGATTTTATTTATTTGTTTGACAGAGAGAGAGAAATTACAAGTAGGCAGAGAGAGAGGGGGAAGCAGGCTCCATGCTAAGCAGAGAGCCCGATGTGAGGCTCGATCCCAGGACCCTGAGATCATGACTTGAGCCGAAGGCAGAGGCTTTAACCCACTGAGACACCCAGGCACCCCTAGAAAAATGTTTCTAACAGATTTGACACTCTACAGCTAATAATCAGTTTCTCATCTCTCTCTCATAAATAAAACTAGAATCAAACCCATCTGACTAATAATTTCACTATGTAACTAAAGTTAATAATGAAGAAGTTTAATATAGGTGGTATATTAATGAAGGTATATTATTCATTTCTCATGAAACTTTATCATACCGTTTCAAAGTTGTTAATGACCACAAGTATCTTAATTTTGATAGATTCTGCTTTATAAAATAAGGATCCAGGTTTAGTCTATGTATTTACATACATATAACTAATAATCAACACATAAATCCTTACCTAAACTCAACTGTGATTATTACCGTGAAATGTTCAAGATTTTTTTTTTCTGGTTTTGAATTAGTTGAGAACAACTTTCATTTACAAGCAAAACATGATGTATGTGTACCACTCATGAGGTTGATTTGATTTCTAAACAAACTGCTCAGCAACAGCTTTGTATTTTTAAGAAAACAATGACTGAGAATTTTAGGAAAAATGGATATTTTGCATGAACAGAACATCATGTTAATATTTCACATTGAGAGCAAATAAGTTATTGCTCAGTTGTTAGCAAAAATGTGTGGCTAAAATGCACATGGGTTTTGTTTTTTAAAGAAAGTATGCATGTAATATAGTGATAGTGGTGTCAGAAAAATTATTCAAAACTTGGAAATAGGCAAATGAGGTTTTTGGGTATTCTTTCATTGCAGTGCTTAGCTTGAGTTTCTATACTGGGTAGGCAATTGCAACACTGTAAAGGCAGAGATTAACTTGTAGATTTTTTTTTTTCGAAAGAGATCCAAAAAATATCTGTCCTGTGATATAAATAAGCTCAAATGTTTCTGTTTGGGGCTCTGTTGGGCAATAACAAGTTTTATATCTAATGTAGCAATCTTAGCCAAACATTTCTTTGTTAAGTGGCCTGTATAGATTAGCTTCTCAACAGCATTATTATTATTAATTATTATTAGACCAGCTTTAACATCTTACTGGTTCCTTTATTATTTACTAACTTAAATAAAATCTTTGACACGTGTTCATGTTATATTTGCCTAAGTGTCATGGTTTCACCTTTTTAAAAATGATATTTGAACAACTAGCAAACAAAATGAACAAAAGCTCATAGGGGAAAGCTCTTATATCTCCTTTATTTCCCTTTCAGAGAGGTTTCTCTTTTTTGTCCATGCTTCTATTATGCCTATAACTCTTCACTGTTCTTTTGTCATTTCTAACTTACATGCGATTCATGAAAGAATTTACTATTCTAAAAGCATTTATAAATATTTCTTTTTTTCTGTAAAGAATGAAGCTCGACCAAATAACTTATGACCACTGAGTACTAGCAGGGCACCTGGGCACGTAGGAGCATCAGTGTTGATGGTTCAGTACTCCCAAGTGAGCAGTGCTTCTGCTTCTGGGAAAATGGCTGAATTCCTGACTCTTCTCCTCTTCTCCTTCTTTTTATTAAGACTTTATTTTTTTCAGAGCAGTTTAAAGTTCACAGCAAGATTGAAGGGAAGGTACAATGATTTCTCATATATCCCCACCCCTCTCACATACACCCTCTCTCATTATCAACATCCCCCACCAGAGTGGTACAGTTATTACAGTTGATGAACCTATATTGATATATCGTTATCACCCCAAATCCATAGTTTGCATTAGGGTTCACTTTTGATGTTGCACATTCTGTGGATTCACACAAGTGTACAATAACATAGATTCATTATTATGGTATCATACAGAGAAATTTCCCCCTGTCTCCTCCAACCCCTGGCAACCACTAGTCTTTTTAGTGTCTCCATAGTTTTGCCTTTTTCAGAAGTAATATAGCTAGACTCATACAATATGTAGACTTTCCAAACTGTCTAATAATTTCAGTAATTTAGTAATATGCATTTAAGTTTCCTCTGTGTCTTTTCATGGCTTGATAGCTCATTTTCTTTTAGTGCTGAATACTACTATTCTATGTCTGGATGACCCACAATTTATTTATCCATTCACCTACAGAAGAATATCTTGGTTGCTTCGAAGTTTTGGCAAGTATGAATAAAACTTATAAATATCCACGGGCAGGTTTTTCTTAGATACAGATTTTCAACTCCTTTGAGAATTAGCAAGGAGTGTGATTGCTGGGTCATGTGGTAAGCGTATATTTAGTCTTATAAGAAAACTTCAAGATGCATCCAAAGTGGCTATACCATTTTGCATTCCCATCAGTAATGAATGAGGTTCCTGTTGTTCCACATCTTCACCAGCATTTGGTGTTGTCAGTGTTCTGGGTGTTGGCATTCTAATAGGGGTATGGTGGTATCTTATTGTTGTTTTAATTTTCATTTTCCTGATGACATATGACTTCCTTTTCATTTTAAACATTCCTACAGCTCTAAATATAGGGTAATAATGTATTGACTAGTTCTGATTTCACTTAATCCGGAGCATTTACATAAAAACATATTAAGCCCAAAAAGAACCATAGTTCAATGTCAAGGACCAAGAAGTCAAAGAAATAAAGAAAGTAGCTAAAGTAAGTCTGCTGGATTACCTGGGGAATGGAGACCTCTGTTGGCTTTCTATCTTTGATGTTAGCAGTTGGGATCATTTAATTATCTAAGAGATTCTTTCTTATCTAGGACTCTGAAACCAGTCTTATTTCCAATCTAGAGCACAGAGAGAAGGAGCTCTGGATAGGTTGGCCAGTGACTCACAATTGAGCAGGATTTGCTGCTGCTCCTAATATGACATTGATTCCTTGTTCTCTAGAAATCAAGCTGTTGATTCATCTTCCAATTCCTCTGTGGCTGCCTTATACCTTAAATCCCACTGTCTTATGCTCCTGCTCTGTGGCAGTAGGTTCCTACTATATCCTTGGGTTCTCCAATGACTTGGGTCTTCCATTATTTTCTCTGTCCTTTTAGTTGGTAGATTACCTAAGAGTATCTGAAATCTCTCACTTTTAGTGACTGCATCCTGTCCCTAAATTGCAGGCTTCATATCATTCTTTGTCACCTGACACTGGCCACCGGCCTTCCTGCACTCCCGGTTTGTAGACATCCATTGTTATTTGAGTCAGCCTAGCTCTCTACATTCTTTAACTCATTGGATTTCCCACTAGGTTTTAAACATGTTTATGATGATGTGCTTTCCTTGTCTCCTTTTGTGGCCTACCCTTGAACTCACATCCATGCATACCTCTCCTATCCTCAGAGCTGAAATTATTTGCACTTTCAACCTTCTCATTTTGGAAGAATGGCCTCTTCTCCACTATTCTTTAGTATTGGTTATGGCACTTTCTCAAGAAATAGGAAAAAGCAAAGATTTTTTTTCTCTATTTATTCCTTCTACTGGTGTGATGTATGAGTGTATACTTGGTGGAAAGATTCTTCACTCTTAAGTCACAATTTGTGGCCCAGAGAACTTCATACTTTATTGGTAAACTATTTTAGCGTTTAAGTTTATACTACAGCAATTTTTTTAAAATTCCGATACCATCATAATTTACTTGTAACATCCTTTATCAGAGGTTTACTAGATGCATTGCTTTCTTCCATTTTGAGAGTGCATCAAACAACCAGAAAGTCGGGGTGGGTAGTTCATATGGTCCATTGCTTTAACTAACTCATCCATCTATATTAAAACATTGTAAACCATGGATATGAGGATAGTTCTTCTTTATTTATTTATCAAATAAACAACTGGAATTACTTCTATGTGTACTGCAGCTGAGTGAGAGTTGGTTAAGGTGCTTCGGAATTTTATTTCTGAATCTTGCCTCTGGGCTCTTTGCTTAATCTGTTACCTCTAAGGATAATGAACTAACCTAACATTTAATGAACCAGGCATTGAACTAGGAAATTTAAGACTTTCCAATATGTATTAATCACCTTTTTCAGAAAAGGTCTTTATTATATTGCACTTGAGAAATTCTAAGACTTGAAACTTTAATAACAACAGCAATACATGTATAATGCTTACTATATACCAGGTCTTTTTTTTTTTTTTTAAGATTTTATTTATTTATTTGACAGAGAGAGACACAGCAAGAGAGGGAACACAAGCAGGGAGAGGGGCGGAGTGAGAAGCAGGCTTCCCGCTGAGCAGGGAGCCCTGATGCAGGGCTTGATCCAATGACTGTGGGATCTTAACCTGAGCCGAAGGCAGACGCTTAAGGACTGAGCCACCCAGATGCCCCTTACCAGGTCTTTTTTAAGCCCTTCACAAAAATGGAATCACATAGCCCTCATAACAACTCAGAGAGGTTGATACTATTATTATCTTTGTTTTATAGATAAGAAAACTGAAGCAGAGATTAAGTAAAGTTCTGAAGTCACATTAGTGTAAGAAATTTGGCTTTTTTTTTCTTTCCTAAGTTTCATTAAAATGAGGATGAGCAGCATCTCTATTTTGTGCTTTAGGAATGCACTACCTCTGGAGTAATATGACAGCTCCTTGCCATTTTACTGCGAACATAGTTACTATGTGAAATCCTTTTTATCTCATTTGTTTCTAAACTCATGACTCTATGAGTTTGCGAATCCTCACCTATCTGAATGGCTAGAAAAGTGGTGTAATGCATGATTTAGTTTGAAAAACAGAAGATACAAAACCAATCACTTCTCTGTCTGCATCTATCTCCGTGGCGCTGACCCCCATCCCCTCTCCTCATCCTGTTCGTTTGCCTTTTATTCCCATTTCCTGACTATGTTCCCCCTCACCATCCACCCTAAGGACAATCCCTGGTGTCCAAAGGCCTTATGAATTATCTTCAACTGGACAGATTTAGTTCTAAGGTCCATTAATACTCAGAGTATTGGCTAATATGTTTGTCTGATCTTGCATTTGAATGCATTTCCCTAATATTGAATTCCCAAATTGTTTTAAATTCTCCATTAGGATCATTGGGGTATTTAAAAATGTATGAAGGTTTGATGCCTCTTGATGTGAGCCTGTCAGTCACCGCCGATGACTGCGGTCAGAGGCTCTGGTGAGGAGGATATGAGCTACCTTAAGTAGAGCTCTGTAGAGGCTTCGGTGGCCTGAGTGATATCTTAACATGTCTCTAATTTAATGCTTTTATCAGCTAATTCAGTTTCTTATCCAGACTGTATTGTTTTTCTTCAGGGCAGTGAATTGCTGGGATAAAATAGAGAAGTAAGATAAAAAAAAATTTTTTTTCTAAGCCTATCCCCACTTACCAGCTTCTGAAATGTGCACTTAGAAATGAGCTTGAACCTTGACAAAAGGTATTTGAAAAAAAAAAAAAAAATTAAAGATGGACTATTTAGACAAAATTTTTAAAAGGCTATTTTTCTTCACAGTAAATCCAGAATATAGGCTGCTTTTAGAAAACATCCAGAACAACTCAACAAAAAGAGAGGTGGCAGTGGTTCAGAAGGGTTCAGAAGTCTATTTTGAAACTCAAATGATGAGCCATGCTGGGCTGCTAGCTACTTCACTCTTATTCTGAATTATAACCATGGAGAACCAGACCGGACCAATTCAACAAACTGCGACATTTGTAAAAATTTTCTTTGAAGGGAAAAGAAAAAAAAAAATCTAGGTCTTTCTTTCCACGGCAGTATGAGACCCAAATCTTTTAAGGCCATTTGCTATTCCCAAAATAAAGCAATCCTGTTGGTAGCAATTGCGTGCTCATGCTTGCTGAGATAAGTTTACTGATGCAGGGTGTTTGGATTACATGGAAGTTTGAGGTATTTGTTCGAGGAAAAATGGTTTCAATTCATGGCCTGAGTCAAGGACTTCAATGTGCGTGGAACAAGTGAATATTGTTTGTAATTGTTATAAGCGGGTACATGTACACTTCTGTGTGTCTAAATTAAAGGTATTGTATGCTAACATACGTCAGTTATCATTTAGCATTCATTTCCCACGTTGGTATTATTGGTATCACCGCAGGATGACTTCAGGAACTGCTATCTTTATGGCACTTTTAGACCTCTTTCTGTGAGTTAATATTATTTGGAAGCTTTGAAATTATCTGGTTATTGTACATTTCTCATGTGAACACAGTGATTTTGAATTACTTTTAACTCAGATGTTAAGTTGGAATAATTAAACGAAGGCATTAAAATGTGCATGAAAAATGATTTTTTTTTTGCATTATTAATTTTTTCACCCTCCAGAAATAATTCTTGAGGTTGTCTTTTTCTGATGGGAAAACCGAGGTTAGGTTGGTTGAGAGCTCAGAGGAATTCCGGGAGGTTAGGCAGGAGAGGTCTTCAGGATTCCTGATGCTGCGCTGACACTGACCAGAGAAGGACACCCCCTCCCTATTTCTCTCATTTTGAAGAGAGACACTTCAGTGGGCACAATACAGCTCTCAGCCATGGGTTTAGGGTATTATACTCCACAGCAGGACTCCTTTTCATCCTACAGGGAAATAGGCTTCCATTATAACCCTCAACTCTCGGCAAGAACACAGTTAAGGACTGAATTAAGCTATTGCCCACAATTGCGAAAAATTGGATACAACGTCTTTTCGTTCCTTTTGAAGATATAATGACAATACATAAGGCTTACTTGAAGTGGAACAAATGTACTCAGCAGGCTGATGGGAGCATAAATCTGTTTGTGACAACTGTAATAGAGTTACGCAGGCTACTGCTTGTTAATCAAGAGTTTAAGTCTTAGGCTGAATAACCAAATTCTGTTGATTTTTTGTTTTTTTGAAGATCAAATCAAACTTTAGTTTTCTCCCACAGATTTGACACTGCTCATCTCCTGTTTCTTTTTTATCTCTCCTCATGTTTGCTCATCTTTAATGTAAATGTACCTTATGGATTGTTGAACTTTCTAGAGACTCCTGCTGCGTTGATTAATTGCTAATGAATGCTAATGAAGGAGTGAGGTGAATCTACACTATGATGTATTTAAGGGATGATTGATTAGATTTAGCACTGGCTGTCAGGAGAGTACTTACTACAAGAACAACAAGTCCATAAATATGCACGGAGTGGTTGCTGGTCTCCCTCTGTGACTCTGGCCTTTCAAATCAAGTTCCTGGGTTCATCGAATCAGAGAAAGGACTAACCTTTTGGCTTTTGTAACTGAAATAAATTTTCTTGTTGAAAAAATATGGTAATTTTGCTAATGGGTTCTAATGAAAAATTGATAATCAGTGGATATTTAACTGCTTAGATAATATTGGACAGATCTTCTTAAAGGATAAAATTAATTTCTAGTAAAAATAGGCTCTACCAAATATGTTTGGAATCCATATAGTTAAATAGCAGATTAACTGACTTTGCAAACAAGATAGGGCACAGTTGTTGTTTAACAAATAATTGTATGTTGATTCATTTAGGAATGGTGCTGAAGTCCTAAAATCAGATTCTATGACCCTAATAAATTTGACATTGGAAGTGAGTTTTTATTCTTTTCCACTCTTAATGACGCTTGCAGTTCCAAAGCTTTCTTTATCTAACTGGTGAAAAAATGCTTTCTTAAGTCCTTCTCTCCTGCTGAAGCAACGCTGACAAACAAAAATGTTTGGGGGAATTAGAAATGTTGGAATTTTGAGGAGGCCAGATAAATTATAATGCCTTTCTTTCCTGCCAACTGTCTGAATCCGTTGAAAGATAAAATAAAACATATCAGATAGAGAGCCACCGTTGTTCATAAAGCTGACATCAGAGGATGTGATTTAGGTTTGTGGCTACGGTAGGCTTCATAGTATAAATGATCAGATAGAATCTCCCAAGTGCAGGATGCCCTGAGGACTCTTGGTCTCCTCTGAAGGGGACTTACCCTGTATTCCTTACCTGATAGAGAAGTAGAGGAGAAAACTGGCCTCCTGTAAGTAGATATTACCTGAGTAATAAGGCAAGGACTGAGTCACGCGTGCCTAATTTATCTCCTAAACTTACTAAATAAGTCAGATCTCCCACCCAAGGGAAATGAGAGGGAGGCACCAAAATAAACAAGAGAGTGAAACACCCTCTATATGGAAGGGAGTATTAGGAGTATATTTGGGGGGATGATCATTACCCTCAATTAAGAAAAAAAAATCAATTTGATCTACCTAAGGTCAACTAAAACCCATTAAAAAAAAAAATATTACCATGACAAGAGCATAGCTTATCATGAGGAGTGATGCTGGGGATCATCAATTAGGAGGGGCACAATCTTAGGCATATACCAGAGTTCAGAAATATATAAAGTTAAGAATTATTCTTTGAGACGTATGCCAAGGTGAAGACGAGAAAATAAAAAAGGAAAGAGGAGGTGATACTGAAACATACAGATAGGTGTTATCTACATGAGATTAAGATATATACAATCTTTTTTTTTTCTTTCCTTTTTTTGGGGGGTCAGTAGTAAATAGTTTCAATGTGTAGCAGTAGGCCAACTGGGGAAGATAAGACCCCTTTCCCCCTCCGCCGCCAAGGCCCCAGCCCTTCTCGTGATGCCCTGGGATCAGTGTGTCTGAGCCTGTCCCATGCCTGCCCCAGCCCTAAGGCTCCCAAGTCCTAGGGAAGGGTGGGAAAAGAGGTTGATGGCCTAAGATACATACATTTCTAACTGACTAGATATTAACATATGGACTTATACATATAGATGATTCTTTGTTTTTTCTTTGATCTAGCTACTTTGCCCTTGTGTTATAATATAAAATACTGTGCACGATATTAATATTACTTATTAATAACTAGAGATTATGCAGCTTAGGGCTCTATTCTAGTTAGATGATCAGAATGAGTGAGTTTAACAACAATTGTTGTTCCTAAAAGTTTTACCTAGGGAGCATTTGTAAATTTTGTGTCATATGGGGAATAATTACATATTCTGCACTTAGTTGCTTGATTCACTTTACAACATCATTGCATTTGTTTATAAAGTGGATAGAGTTGGGTAATAGAACTGAGCTATCGTTTGACATAAGGAAGATTTGCAAAATACTGATCATTTTACATTAAAGCCTATTTAAAAATCCATATTCTATGAAATATCTATTTCTGTTATTTTCTTTCTCGGGAAGGTCTTGTTTTATGTTTTTTTTTTCATCTGCTATCTAACATTTTTAGTCACAGAATCACAGTGCTGCTATTCCTCTTCAGCACCACAGAGACATGGAAATGTAATTGCCTTAATATCAGCATTATGTTGTCAACAATTACTTGGATGATGACTGGATCTTTTATTTTTTTGAATTATTGACTGAATTTTTCTCTTAATATTTTAAAAATCAGATAGGCTCTGCCTTAAGCTAAGGCTTTATATTCTAAAAGTTTTCATATTTTATAAAACTGATCAACTTTTTATTTTGTGTGTATATTTATGTGTCTATGGTATATTTTGCCACCTAAGCATGTGTCTATTTTTTAGAGTGGTAATATATCATTTTTCTCTTTTTCTTGAGCACTTCCAGAGTATGGCAACCCTGGTCAATAGCTATTTGGATCTTTATCCGGCTCATAAAGCATAGAGTCCTGATTCTGGAATAATATATTCAAAAGGATCACAGAAAGTCAGTGTCTCATTCTTCCTTTTTAAACACACATTTTGAAAAGGATTACATGCTCTATAATGCCACAAATTTATGACAGCCATACTTATATGAAAAGTGAGTAAGAACAACTTTGATTTTCTTTTGCTGAGTTAACTACTTTTCTTAACTAGAGGAAATGTATTAGTACATCATGTGAGGTTTTTGTTTTTTTTTGTCTTCTTGATAGAGTGGTTCTGCCAATATTCTCCTAGTGCAACCCAGTGAACAACTTTCTTTGCCTTAAATCTCTTCCTAGACATTAAAAAAGACTGTGTCCATTAAATCTGATGTTACTGCAGTAGAAACTAGTGACAATTGTTTTCGTCCCTTTGTCTCAAATAGCTTTAAATATTTTCTTTTGTCTTGACCTTAGAATCCCACTTGTCATTGCACTGTTCCCCCTTTGTGATATTCCTAAATCCATGAAGCATGAGCATGGACAGTACTCCAAAGAGACAAATAAAACTCTTTCTTCTTAAATTAGGTTCTTGTCATGTGTGACAATCTAAATTTAATTATCTGCCTAAGCCCGTGCTATATCCCTAATAACGTCGGAGTTAAATACATCTGCCAAGTTAAATATTAAATGATTGCATGGGGACAGAGAGAACAATTAACAAGTGTAGGCAATAGAGAGCTTCTTAAAGGTGAGAGCTGAAACACAGAGAATCTGTGGGTCAAAGAGACTCTGGATCAGAGGAATTACTTTGAAAGTTCTAGGAAGAACAGAAAGATGATACTTAGTTTTATATTCCAGAGCATGACCAGAAGGAATTCAGGGGAGTGTTTTATGCAAGGATTTACTTTGGCTAGAGAAGGGGAGAGAGAAAGAAGAAAGCAAACTGCTACTTGATAACTCTGGTTTCTCAAACAGGCACCTGCTATGCACTTGAATCCTTACCATGGCTTCATCATACAAATACGGAACTGAAGTGTAAAGATGTTCAGTGATTTGGCCATGGTTTAGAAGACTAGTGTTATAAGAAGATAGAACATACACACCTGAAAACCTGTTTTAGGAGATATTTAATGGATCTTCTTCTCAAAGGTCTTATAATTGATGGGAAAAGATAATGGGAAAAACTGATGGGAAAAAAATTAAAAGAAGCAAAGACAACAGAAGAAGGACTAGATGTGTCTAATAAAAGTTTATCCACCTCTACCCTATTCCCAAAATAGTACTTGAATAACTACTGGAAAGGATCAGGAGTTCTGCTAATCCTATCTGCTAGCTCCCTCAATAAATAAAGACAGACATAGTTCTCTTAAAAAATTCAGAATGAATTCAGCTCATGTGTTATTTCCAAAAACAACTTTCCTCAAAGTTGTTGTTACTGTTTTTTTATCTTGTCAAAGATGTAACCAAATGTAGTTGATCAAGCATCCTCCTAAAATTATTTTCTATGCAAAATGGAACCAGAGTAACTCAGGAAAAATTCCAATTCTATTAAGATTTTAGGACCAATGTGAAAAAGTTCTTTTAAATATTTATTTGATCTCCCCATTTTTTTATTGTGGCAAAATATCCATAGCATGAAATATGACATTTTAACAATTTTTGAGTGTATAGTTCTGTGGTATTAAATATATTCACATTGTCGTGCCACCATCAACACCGTTCACTTCCAAAACTTTTTTTTATCATCCCAAACCAAAACCCTTCCACATGAAATGCTAACTTTCCAGGCGTCCACCACCCCCAACCCACGGTAACCAGCATTCTACTCTCTGTCTCTATGAATTTGATAAGGTACATCATATAAATGGTACCATATAATATTTGCCTTTTTTTGGGGGGGGTCTTGCTTCTTTCACGTAGCACAATATTTTCAAGGTCCATCCCTGTGGTAGCATGCATTAGAATTTTATTTCTTTTTAAGGCTGAATAATATTCCACTATATGCCTTTACAACATTATGTTTACCTGTTCATCTGTTGATGGACATTTGCGTTGTTTCCACCTTTCCGCTGTTGTGAATAATGCTGCTGTGAATGGAGGTGTACATATCTGATCCCCTTTAAAAGGATCTTTTGTTCTACGGAATGCTCACCTTTCCAGCTAAGACATTTCTCACTGTAATTGTTTTCAATTTTTCTCCCAGCGACCAATGCATAAATATTTCCCTTTAGGTCTATCTCTACCCTCTTCTCCTGTCTCCCCTATTTTCATTTCCCCCACCAAAAAAAAAAACAAAAACAAAAACAAAAAAAAACCCTCCTAGTATCTGATGAATTGAAAAGCGTTCAAGGGCATATCACAGACAGATAGGACATGGAACTTTGTTAATAGTGAAACTTGGTGAACAAGTTTATTTGCTCATTATGCCACATGTCACATTCTAGGATGCTATTGTCCCAGATTTCTCATTAGCACCTCATTATTATGCTCCTCCATATATCGTGTTTGTTTTTAAATTTCTCTGAAAAGCCCTGCTAACAAAATGTCACCATGTGAATTCCCAAGAACCTCTATTGCCATAGCATTGGAAATATGTCTGAGATCTCTTAGAAAATGAATAGTTTAGCAATTAGGGACCTAAACTGCCAGGTGGAACAAATAAACTGTAATCAAGGAAAAATGACCAATGAATCCACATTAAATTTATTTTCTTCCTTAGCCTCTTGTTAATCCCTAATTGCTAGCAGACAGGTAGGAGGATAAATTCCACAGCTATTGTCCTGGCAGAATGCAATTTGAATGCCAAATTAATTATTAGTCTGTCATGATGTTTAATTTAGATAAAGTGGCTCTTTAGTAAACTGTTGCTTTCCTGACATACAGTCAAAAATTACCTGTCCAAAAAAGATACACAATTCTGTGGACCCAGTAATACCCTTGACCTTTACTATTCCTTTACACATCCAAAAAAAAAAAAAAAAATGTAGGGCTAAGGATACATCTGAAGGTTTCTTAATGGCTGTAATAATAACATCCCCAGAGAATAGATAGGAGAGTATGAATAGTGAACCAACTTTCATAGCATTTTCTTTCTTTCTCTCCTCCTTTTTACTTGTGACATAACCTGGAAAAGACAATATTGGATCCTACCCTGATCGATTCTTCTAAAGATGGTGATGGCGGATTTAAAAAGAAGGGCCATCCACAATTTCTGGACATTTGTATTTTCTGAGAAGTGGCTGCAATGTTCTTCTATTAATACTGTCAAAGGCCTGCATTCGATCAGAAAGAGCCATGTACCACAGATGGCATTTTTCACATGCCTTTTCCTGGAGCTTATGGAGAGTAAAGATCAAGTTCGCGGCAACACTTCCTCCTCTGCAGCCATGCGGGCTCTCTGGTAGAAGTGCATTTTAGCACTTGAGGAAGCAGCCAGTTGAGAAAGATTCTTGCCAGAGCATTATCAAGAGGAGATTGACAGGAGATCTCCTAAGCAATTCTCACACTCCAATCTGCCACCTTTGTCTCGTGTAGAGGCATGATAATTGCAGCTTTGAAGCCATTTGGCAGGATTTTATCCCCCAAGAGACACAAATAATTGTTAAAGACCCTCAGGATTTAAAAGAAATATACCATGTAGGTGGGAATCTGGTCTAACCCCTCCAATTTCAGGTAGGTCAGCCTACCATGGTTAGGAGTGCTATTCTGTATCCCACTTTTTAGGTTATCTCTGTCCCACTCCCACTGGAGATTGGGTAACCTATGGAACTAATTCTGCCCTTTAAAAATAAGAAAATAAGGTTACTCTTTATGCCATTCTAGTTGTTTTAATATAGTTTAAAAACCTATAGTTTAGATTGTTTACTAGAAGAGTAAACCTGGTATCCTTTTCATTTACTTTCCTACAGGAATTGTGAGAAGAATGATTCTGATTCTTTTTAATTTCTTCCATCCCTTTGCCAACTTAGAAACTACCCATTATTGCTTATAATAAAGATAGCGATTAATAATAATACATTAACACTAATAATAGCTTATAATTACCAAATGCTTACCATTTCAAGTTTTATGGTAATTGCTTGACATGTATTTTCTCATTTTTAAGCCATACAGAACCCTAGGAAGCTCCTGAAGATCAGAGGGTTAAAATCTACCCAAGGTCACAAGCACTAAGTAGCCAAGCAGGATTTAGATGTAAGTGGTTTGAATTGAGCCCTCTTAACCACTATGATTTACTGCTGATTAATAGCATAATATTTCCCATAAACAAAACACCTTACAACTATTACAACAGTTTATGACTCTTTTCTTTATTAAAAGTGCTCCGTGTTCTTGTGGATGTATTTCTTGCTCTGCTATACATGTCTTTCCTTCCATTGAACCTATGTGCCCTGTATTTTTAAAATTTTTTCTTCTCTATATGATATTTGTCACTTAGGCAACTCTCTAGAGAAATCAAAGATTTTGTATTTTATCATTTTATAACCATAATGGCTTCTATACTATGTGTAGAATGCCTAGAGTTTCTATTTATAGAATGGAAAGAGTGATAGATACATTCAGGAATTTAGAAGTACTACTTTAATTAATCAATTCAAAATCAAACCATGTTGTGAAATCTTTTTCTGTTTTGTTAAGTAAGCTTCAATTAGTGTACTGTTTCCACAAATAAAATTTGCAGGGTCTTTACTCCTTTATTAAGTTATTGGGAGAGAAGTTAAATCATTCTTGTTCTAGGATGTTAGAAGATATATTTCCTGTCAATATGGACACAGACCTCTAGATATTTAAATATACTTACAGCAATATAATTATGCATTTTTTCCCTCTACACTTCTCCATCACAAATAGAAACATGAGCAAGTCTATCATATAAGGAGATTATTTGTGTTTGATTGGAATTCTCTAAAATATCTATGTTTATTATTCATTGGTACTAGTGTAGGGCCCTAAAATTATTTTTTGTATCCATCTCCCTTTAAAAAATACCTTATTCTACCCTATACATATGTGTGTTTGTGGAAATCCCTGGTCAGAACTTAACTTGATTTTAAGAGCAAAGGGTAGAAATGGGATAGAACCCAGGAATGTGAGAATCCAGAACACAGAGGCTGGGAATATCACAGTTAAAGCCAAAATCTGTAAATGGCGTCTATACGTTAAGCTCTTTCTAAAAGATGAGAACTATAATAGTATTTTGCAAGGCTTGGGATAATGCTTTTATCCTCTGTGAATTTTCAGAGAGAATGACTGGTTCATTTGTGATAGAAAGCTTTGGATCCTTAGATAATTACATCAGCCACACTTTCCAGGCATGTTATCAAATTCATGCTAATTTTAATACAGGATTTTTGCCCTTCTAAGAATTTATAAAATGAAACCTCTCCTGGTCTTCTAGCTATTGCAATACATGTTTGAGCTGGGATTTCATCCCCCCACTTCCTAACCTATTTTTTTTTTTAATAAAAATGTTAAGAAAAGCTAAAGTGAAAAAACAGGATACCAGAAAGTTCAGACCATATGATAATTTTTACAATATGTGATTACATTATTATGATTATGCTTCTAATTCTTGGATATTACATTAGCCACTTGAAGATTTTTCCTTTTCTTTAAAATTTTATTTTTAAAACAATTTTTTATATGTAATTGGCATTCAGTCAAATGTGCCCATCTTAAACGTACATAATTCAATGAGATTTGACAAATGCAGGTACTTTGGTAACCACCAGCACAAAGTGTGGCAACATCTTGCAACAACCTTTCCTCATGCCTTTTTCCAGTTAGTCCTCTCCCTCAAATTGGTCTCTGGAAACCACTGATCTGCTTTCTGTCATCATGGATTAGATTTCCCTTTTACAGAATTTTATATGAATGGGATAAATAGAATGCACTTTTTTACCTCTGGCTTTTGTTCTGCATAATGTTTTGGTTTTTATTTTTATTACATGTTATTAGTAGCTCATTTCTTTCAATAGCTAACTGAGTAGTACTATGTTTTATGGATATACCACAGTTTGCTTACCCATGCATCTCTTGATGGATGTTTATTTCCAATTTTTGGCTAATACAAATGAAGCACCTGCGAATATTTTAATACAGCTTATAAATATACACATTAGATCCTGTGCTACTTTCTTAAGATCCTAATCCAATTTGATCCAGATTCCTGGAAGAAAATCTGAAATCCTTTGTATGAACATATATTTTTCATTTACTTTGGGTAAAGACCTAGAAGTGAATTGCTGATTTACTTATAAGTATATGCTTAATTTCATAAGACACTGACAAATTGCTTCCCAAATTTGTTTAAATATTTTATATTCTCATCAGCAATGCATGAAAGTTCCAGTTGCTCTACATCTTCTACAAAACTTTGTACTGCCAATTTTTTTAAATTTAGTCATTCCAGTGGGTGGGTGATATCTCAACTTTAATTTGCTTTTCCATGATGAATAATGATATTAAGTATGTTTTGATGCACTTATCGGCCATTCATATATCTTTTTCATGAAATATCTATTCAAATATTTTGCCTTTTTATATTATTTTGTCTTGTTATTAAATTGTAAGTGTTCCTTATTTAAAAAATTTTGGACATTCTAGAGACTTCGCATTTTTATGTAAATTTAAAATCAGTTTCTTAAATTTATACAAAAAATCTGAAATTTATTTGTGATTAAATTCTATCTCTATATCTATATAAAGAAAATTAAAATCTTAAGAATATTTGAGCCATTAGACCCACGAACAAACTTTCTCTATTTTATTTGTGCGTTCTCTAATTTTTCTTTTCAAATTTGTAGTTATCAGTATATAATGCTTGCATATATTTGTTAGATTTATCCTTAAATATTACACATATTTGACACTATTGCAAATTGTATTTTCAAAAAATTCAATGTCTGATTGCTTATTGTTTTTTTTTTTTTAAAGATTTTATTTATTTATTTGACAGAGAGACAGAGAGATCACAAGTAGGCAAAGAGGCAGGCAGAGAGAGAGGGGGGAAGCAGGATCCCTGCTGAGCAGAGAGCCTGATGCGGGGCTTGATCCCAGGACCCTGAGATCATGACCTCAGACGAAGGCAGAGGCTTTAACCCACTGAGCCACGCAGGTGCCTCTGATAGCTTATTGTTAATATAGGGACATATAATTAATTGATTTTTGCATGATGTCTGTGAATTCTGCAACCATGTTAAGTCACTTAATAATGCTAGTAAAATTTTTGGATATTTTTTAGGTTTTCTAACACAGTCGTGTCATCTGTGGAAATAAAAGGACAGTTTCACTGTTTCCTTTTCAATTTGTATGCCTGTAACTTCCTTTTCTTCCACCTCATGAGAAGGTTTAGACCTCGAGTACAATGCTGAATAGAAATGCTGAGGGCAAACATCTTTGCCTTGTTCTCTAACTTAAGGGGAAAATATTGAGTCCTCTTCATTAACTGTGATGTTAACAAAAGTGTTTGATAGTCATCCTTACTTAGGTGGGAAGTTTGTTTGTTTTACTATTCCTAGTTGGATGATAATTGTTATTAGGAATAGTTATTCAATTTTGTCAGCTGTTTTATCTCTATCTATTGGGATATACATTTTTATTCTTTAGTCTGTTGATATGGTGAATTACGTTGTATGGTTTTTCAATATTGAGCTAAATTTGCATTTCTGAAACAACCCTCACTTGGTCATGATGTGTTGCTGGATTTAATTTTCATTATATTTTGTAAAATATCTTTGCATTAACGTTTTTGGGGAATATTGGTCTACAGTTTCATTTTCTTGTATTGTCTATAATTTTTGTATTGGGGTAATGCTGACCTTACAAAACTCAGAAATATAAGCAGAGCCAAAATGACAGGTGGGGTAATATCAAGCAGTGTATTATATGTGTAATCAAAGTTCCAGAAGGAGGAAGGTAGGCAGAAAAAAATTCAAACAAATAAGTGAACAAAATTCTTCTAAATTTGATGTTAAGTTTAAACTCACAATCCTAGAAGCTCAAAGAACTCCAACAGGAGAAACGAAGAAAATCATACCCAAGTCATATCATGATGAAATTTGGTGAAAAGGTAAAAGATTTAAAGCTGCTAGAAGATAATGTATTTAAAGCTGTTACATGACAAACATGAAGACAGAGATAAAAACAGCCCTGTCAACTTAAATTTATTATACATCGAAAATATTTTTCAAAATCAAAATATATCATAAGATAAACAAAATCTGAGAGAATTCATTGCCAGTACATCTGCATTAAAAAAGAGAGTTTTACCAGTAGAAGAAAAATGACAGCAGGTAGAAAATTAGAGTTACACAAAGGAATAAAGAGAGCCAATAAATGGTAAATATATAAATAAATATAAAAGATCTCTTCTTATTTTTTAAATGTTGTTTGGAATTTCAAAATATGCTCCTATAAGAAACTCTTTTAAGCACAAAACATAGACAAGTTGAAGAAAAAGGATAAAAAAAGTTACATACCATGTGAATATCAAACAAAACAAAACTGGATGGCAGTATTAATTTTTAACAAAAAAATTAACGAAAAGTCTATGGTGAAAGCTACAACAGCAACGGAAATGACAGAGATAAAAGAATTAGCAGAGTGTTGAGAACAGTCATAAATATGCTAAAAGAGTTAAAGTAAAACATGAATATAACAAGGGAAGTGGAAGATACAAAAAGGACCCAAATGGAAATTATAGAAATGACTATAAAGAAAATTTACAATTGATGGGATTTACGGCAAATAAAATATTGCAGAATAAAAAATTTTCTTCTTACCTAGTAGAAGCATTAGCTATAAATTTCTCTCTAAGCACTGACTTAGCTGCATCCTTCAAATTTGCTCTATAATATTTCCATGCATTCAATTCAAAATATTTTCTACTTTTATTGGCATTTATTCTTTAGCCTCTGGATTATTTTAAAGCGAGTTTTTAATTTCCAAATACGTGACATTTGCAAGATATTTTCTTTTAATTGAATTCTAATTTAATTCAATTTTGATTAGAGGACAAATTATGCATTATTTCAATACTTTCAAAATTACTGAGATTTGTTGTATAGCTCAACATATCTTCTGTCTTGGTGAATGTATTGTGTTTATTTGAAAAGAATTTTTGTTTTATGGTTGTTGGGTGTACTGTTCTAAACATATCATTTAGCTCAATATGGTTGATAGTGTTTAAACATCTTTTATGTCTATCATTTTGTGTATGTGTATGGTTGTTCCATCAATTGTTGAAAGAGGTTTATTAAATCTCCAACTATGTTTATAAAATTTTCTATCTCTGCCTTAAATTCCGTCAACATTTTCATCATGTGTTTTGGGACTTTATTATAAAGTACATATACATTTATGATTATTATGTCTTCTAGATATGTTATCCTTTTCCTTTATAAATGTTCTTTGTTTTCTTAGGTTTACTATTATACAGTATATTTTTGTCCATTTATTTATTTTCAACTTGTTTGCTTCTTTGTATTTGAAGTGGGTTTCTTTTAAGAAGCAATCAGTTGGGTTTTGCTTTTTTATCCATTCTTACATCTGCTTTTCTTTTTCTTTTTTTTTTTTTTTACATCTGCTTTTCAATTGGTGTGTTTAGTCCACTAATATTTAAAATAACTTAGGTCGTGGTTGTATTTTGACCTACAATTCTACTGGCTGTTTTGTGTCTTATGTCTCTTTTGTTTTTTATTTCTTTGGTCTCGTCCTTTGTTCTTGTATTTTTTTCATTTTTTAAAATTAACTTCAATTAATTAACACATTGTGTATTATTGGTTTCAGAGGTAGAGTTCAATAACTCATCAGTCTTATATAATACCCAGTAGTCATTACATCATGTGCCCTCCTTAATGTCCATCACACAGTTACTCCATCCTCTTAGCCTCCTCCCCTCCAGCAATCCTCAGTTTGTTTCCTATGATTTAAAGTCTCTTATGGTTTGTCTCCCTCTCTGATTTTGTCTTGTTTTATTTTTTCCCTCCCTTCCCCTATGATCCTCTGTTTTGTTTCTTAAATTCTATGTATCAGTGAGATCATATGAGAATTTTCTTTCTCTGATTGATTTATTTCGCTTAGCATAATACCCTCTAGTTCCATCCATGTTGTTGCAAATGGTAAGATTTCATTCTTGTTGATGGCTGAGTAGTATTCCATTGTATATAAACACTCTATCTTCTTTATCCCTTTATCTGTCAATGGACATCTGGGCTTTTTCCATAGTTTGGCTATTGTGGACATTGCTGTTATAAACATTGGGGTGAAGATACCCCTTAGGGTCACTACCTTTGTATCTTTGGGGTAAATACTAGTAGTAGTGCAATTACTGGGTTGTATTTCCAACTTTTTGAGGAGCCTCCATACCATTTTCCAGAGTGGCTGTACCAGTTTGTATTCCATAAACAGTATAAGAGGGTTCCCCTCTCTCCACATCCTCGCCAACTTCTGTTGTTTCTTGACTTGTTAATTTTAGCCATTCTGGCCAGTGTGAGGTGGTGTCTCAGCATGGTTTTGATTTGTATTGCCTTGATTTTTCTTCTTCTAGATTAAATAAATATTTTTTAGAATTCCATTTTAACGTATTTATTGGTTTTCCAGTTAAACTCTCTTTGCCTTATTTTTTATTGGCTGCTTTAAGGATTAAAATATGTATTCTTACCTTTCCTCAGTTTATTTAGAGTTTAGATTTTAACTCTTCAGATAAAATATTTAAAATGTGTAACTACTTATGTCTATTCTCTACGTCCCATCTTTTAAGAAGTTATCATATGTGGCACAACTACATGCATTACAGTCTCTGTATAATGATATAATTTTTGCTGTAGATGGGTATATGTATAAAGCAAACAAATTTTATATTCCTGTTCTATTATTTAATTTTTCCTCTCTTCAGTTCTAGCCAAAGTACGTCAGTTTATCAATAGTATCAACTAGCACAGACCTTTGGCATTTGTTTTTCTAAGACTTTTATTGGAGTAATCTTGAGCTAATTTTGCCATCCTGAGATATAATCTTGTGTGATTCAAGTTTATTACATTTCCTCCAATACTATTTAAGTATTCAGTGGTAAGAAGATATACTGGCCAAAAGTTAAGGTTTTTTCGTTGTTTTGTTCTTCTCTGTTTTTCTCCAACAAGGCACTTCTGTAAATGGATTCAACCAACATTTTTCTGCTATAGGAATAGGTTTTCTGAAGAGTGAGAAATTAAGTTGGGTTTAACACTACCATGTGTATGGGAAAAAAAAAAAAAAAAACTAATGGAAAAAACCCCGTATGGCATGTATCATTGAGAGATTACTGTAACAGATTTTGAGAAAGCTAAAAAACAAACAAACAAACAAAACCATTTTTTTTTTCCTTTTCATGCCGTGGAAGCTCAGTAAGAACAAATCCTGCTCCATTGATTTAATGGACCAGTTGCAGCTGCTGCATCTCACAAAACTATGAGTCCCTGAGTACGAATCTCAAAGCAACCTAAACAGAGAACTTGAGATAGGTAATGGATGAGAGAAGTTCACGAATTCCCCAATCACTATTCTCATATTTCAAAGATATCCTGAACTTTCAGATAATCTGGCATAAAACGTAACCCTCATATCTGTGAATGGACAGGAATAAATTTCATCATTCAATAATTGTTAGGTCTAATAAACTCCTCTTAGAGCTAAGTAGATGTTATGCTATCTTTACTACAACCTCATTATCAGATCTGTCTAAATTTTGCCACGGATACAAATATTCATTAGTAGGTAGGTGTGTATGCATGTGTGCATGCATTCATGCATACACCCATGCATGTGCGTGCACACACACACACATTTAACTTGATCTTGTAGGTTTAGTTAAGTCTCCACTTGTTCCCGCTCTCAGGAACTCAGATAAAGTACTTTGAAAAGAAGATTTACTCCAAGGCTGATGGTGTGCTGATGTCTGGTCACCCAGTCTTCTGTTTAGTTAGGATCTGGAGACTTCCTTTGTGTGTATGTGTGTACAGCCAAGTGAAGTCGTAGATCTGATGCTCTGCCTTGAAGATCCATTCGAGGAGAATGGTGTTTGTAAAATCTGGTCAGTCCTATATCTTTAAAAAGGAACACTTATTTCATCAATGAAAAATTATGTCTAGCATCCCTTATGCTAATTAACAAAACTACAGATTTAGATAAAAGCATCTCCTGTCGCCACCTCTGGATTTCTGATGAGTTGTAACTAACAGCCCCTAGGGTATATATTACAGTTAAACTAAGTGCACATATATGCTTTGCGTTTTTAAGTATTTTAAAGTAAGTAAATGTATTGACAAAGTAGCACATACTCTACTATTCTCTTCTTTTGAGAGAAGGAAGAGATATATCCAAATGAATATTAGATTCCTAATTAGTGGGAAGAAAAAATAAAACCTAGCTAGCATAGACTTTGCAAAAACAAAACACCATTTCTCAGCACCAAACCCAGTTCAGGAGTCATCAGTTATGGGTTTCCATCAACTGAGGAATTTTTTTTAAGTAATTAAATAACATCTATTTACTTTTATGCAAAGAGATCCCCAACTTATAGATAGATCCAGTAGCTCTTTCCTGAGTATGATAGAGGGAGAAGGAATAGGAAAAAGTAGGGAAAGTTTTCAGACCATGATGTGGAACCGATGTCTGCAAAAGAAGTGAGAATGGGAAGGAGGATTGGAGAAGAAAGTGTCTTGGACAGCAGCACAGTTTTAAGAAGGGATCGGCCAGGAAAATAGGGAGTTCTCAAGCCAATGTCACCCATTAAAAGAGTATCCCATCTTGCAGGGATCTTAGATTCTCTGCCACGCCATCTTTGGCTAGGAGCAGCCCCTGAGAAGCGTGGGCTTGGTACAATCACAGTGGTGGAGTCAGCATCCAGCAGTTGGGACTATCAGGAAATTACATCCCTGCAGCAGATCTGAGTGGTGCATTTTCTTGACTGGTTCACCTTCTTTGAATGCTTGGGAATTATGTTCCTTTCCTAAAACTAAGCTTGTTGCTTGAGTCAAGTACTTTTTATTAGAAAATCAACAATACCTCTTTTATTTAATGTAATAGTGTTAGTTATCTATGTCATCTGAGAAAAAATAATGTCATGTGTAGCTAAAATCCTTAATTTTGGCTTAGAAATTTTCATTACAAGAAAATTTAAAAGAATGATAATTATAGGAACCTTTGAAGGACTAGAGAGTTTTGAAGGTTCGTAGAATGGGTACTGAACTAGATGTCACATGACCCAACCTGCCTCTTGCTAGTGGTATAACCTCAGGCAGACTTGACACTTCTGGTTCTCAATATTTCACAGGCAAAAGGAGTTGTTTCTCCCAACTGTAAAAACTTCATGACTTTATAAATGAAAAAATGTTAGGTTATCAAAGAGGTCCATATAAAAACTAATGGGCTACAATGTAAGATACATTTTTATGCTCTATGTAAGTGTGTGAGTTTAATAATAAGTATATTCATACTCTCTTACTAGTTAAAAGTGTACTTATTCAAAAGCTTCCCAAAGATTCTAACAGAGATTCATGTACAAGGATGCTTCAACACAGTACTATTTAAAATAATGCAGAATTAAAAATAATTTGAGTGCCTACCCTGGTGGAATTGTTTTTAAAAAGCCTTAATATGACCATTATATAGACTACTTCAGAGCAATACTGAAGTATGTTTTTGAAGAAATCAATAATATGTAGCAATGTTACATGAGAAAAGAAAGATGAAAAGCTATATTAATTTTATTCAAGATTTGTTAGAAAAAATATGTGTAGACAGACATTGGGAAAAACTTCAAATGCCTGTTAATCATTCCTGCTAGGGATTATGCGTGCATTTTATTTTCTTCTTTTATCTCCCAAATTCTTGCAATAAGCAATGATTATTGCCTGAATAATTATTTTCAATAAGCAGTTATTTGAACAAATAATAAATATGACCAATAAATATACTTTAAAGATGACATAATTTGTAGAGAAAAAGGAGCTGAAACAAAAAGAGATGATTCAGGAAAGAGATGACACCTTTGAATTCTATTTTAAAAGATAATTCAAATACTTCAGAAATAATGAAATAAACGTTATAGACCATTTATGTACTATGAATCTCACATTGTTTTTGATAGGAACAGTAACAAAAATATGTTTTCTTTGCCTGGAGTTTGCACTGGAGATTGTTCAAGAGCAGCACATCAAAGTCAAACCTATTTAACTTGACGTTTTTAAAATTTTATCTCCCCAAGCCAATCTTCCCTTCTAATCAACCCAGTTACCATGCTTAAGGGCTATCATTTCATCTACACAGCACCATTCTTTGAATTCTTTGAATTTTATTATTATTTTATATTTTATCGCAAAATAATTGACATATAATATTGTTTAGTGTTAGCTGTACAACATAGTGATTCAATATGTATATACATTATGAAAAGGTCACCACAATAAGTCTAGTGACCATCTGTTACCATACAAAGTTGTTACAATATTATTGACTATATTCCCTATAGTGTACATTACATCCCTGTGTCTTATTTATTTTATAACTGGAAGACTAACCTCTTAATCCCCTCCACTTATTTCGTCCATTCCTCAACTTCTCTCCCCTCTCGCAACAATCAGTTTGTTCTCTGTATCTATGTGTCTGTTTCTGTTTTATTTTGTTGTTCCTTTGTTTTTGTCTGGATTTCACATAAAAGTGAAATCATACAGCATTTGTCTTTCTCTAGACAGAGAAAGACAATCTTTCTCTAGACAGAGAAAGACAATCTTTCTTTAGACTTATTTCACCGAATGTAATACCCTCTAAGTCTATGTAGTTGCAAATGGCTAGATTTCATTCTTTTTTATGGCTGAGTAATATTCCATTGTGTGTATATGTGTGTATCACAACATATGATTACATATTATATATATAATATATTATATATCACTATATATATATATATATATATATATATATATATATATATCACACCTTCTTTATCCATCTATCAATGAACATTCAGGATTTTTTAAATCCTTAATACCTTATTCTGCATTAATCTTTTAACATCTGATTTCAGGTAGAATATTTTCTAATTGCTAATATTCTGGACATGTTTACTGAAAAAAAGGTTGAGGAGTGTCATATTCACACACAATACTTTATTTTAAAAATGTAATGTCTCAGCTTAGCTTATTGAAATGTTTAATGTCCTATTCCCTGCCATCAAAAACCTAACTTGGCAAACAAATATATTCTTTAAATAATAAAAGTCAGGATTTTGTTATGATGAGTAGTAGAGGTTTAGAGAATGAAGCACAGGACTTTCAGGTTGGTGACATCAGAATCCATTGTGGCTGGTGTCACAAATGATGTTCTGGCTCCGGAAGTAGGTTGATGATAATTTTCCTGATATTAGGTCTTCAGGCTGTACTGTGTGGGACAGCGCCATGGAACTATTATTCCCAGTGATTTTTCCACAGCACAAAGACCGAGGAATAATCAGTGTGATCAACGTCTTGACCTTTAGCCTGCTTCCTTCATTTGTTCCAAATTGGGTAGAGGAACATGTGTTCTCAGCTAAATAATAACCAAATGCTAAATGTCTCAAAATAAAAAAAAGTAAAAGAGTTTTTCTAGCTTCACCCTGTCTCACCTAACCACTAAGGATGTAAAGCTAAAGTGGCCCAGGATTTTCCCTGTGTCAACTATAAGATTTTAATCAATAGTCAATGATCACTTCTGTAGATATAAAGATGAATCATTGTTTCCTAAGCATGTGCTAAAAAAATCCAACAATTTTTATTTCCATGGTATTCAACCGATCTAAGGCAAGAAGTATGAGGAAACTAATATATATTAAATATTCACCATTGCAAAGCCTCTGCTATGAGTTTTATATATACCTTCTCATTTACATCTCCAAACAGCCTTATGTGATAATTATTAATGTTTTGACTTTTAACAATAAGGAAACTATGACTCAGGTAGGTTACTTGTTTATAACCACATCCATAATTAATAGCAGAGATGAGATTTGAACCCATGTTTTTCTGTCTGCAAACCCACATCACTTTTAATGATGAATTTTTTAAAAATTTTAATTTGTTTATTTAAGAGAGAGAGAGTGCAGGTGAGAGAGAGAGAGCACGAGCAGGGGGAGGGGCAGAGAGAGAACCAGACTTCCCATTGAGCAAGGAGCCCAATGCAGGACTCAATCCCAGGAAACTGTGATCGTGACACTTAAGGCAGACACTTAACCAATTGAACCACCCCGGCACCCTCAGTGCTGACTTTTGTTGTTCATAGCTTTAAATCAAAACTAGATAATTTGAAATTTCTGTTTCATGAAGTTATTTACATCACAAAAACAAGGTTTCTCCTTCTGATTGTAGAATAATTACAAATGTAAAAGGCAGTGAAGGATAAGGAGCACAGGTCTCTGCATCTTGTTCCTGTCACTTAACTATTTTTTATGATGTACATCAACTCATTGAATCTTTCTGAGTCTCAGTTCCTCATCTGTAAAATATATATATTACCCAAATTTTCCTCACTTAGCTACTTATATTGACTATGATAATATGAGTACATTGTAAACTGTAAAGTACTGCATAAATATTTACATCTTCACTGATTTAGCTTATAATAAGTGTATTAGTTTCCTAAGGCTGCCATTCCCAGAGGACCAAAAACTGGGTGCATTAAAACAACAGAAATTTATTGTCTCATGGTTCTGGAGGTTGAAAGTCTGAAATAAAAGTGTCCACAGAGCCATATTCTCTCTGATATCTCTAGGGGAGAATCTCTCCTTGACTCTTCTATTCTGGTATTTGTTGGCAATCCTTTACATTCCTTGGCTTGTATGTATGTCACTCCAGTCACATGTCTTGTATTTCTTCACATCATCCTCTCTCAGTGTGTATCCAGCTCTGTGTCCATTTTCCCCCTTTTTATAAAGATTAGGGTCCATTATAATGAAATCACTTTAACCTGTTTCTATAAAGAGCCTATTTCCAAATATAGCCACATTCTACCTTACTGGGAGTTAAGACTGCAACATATTTTTTGGAGGGACACAATTCAATCCATAGCAATGGAGTCATTCTAAAAGAAGTGGTTAGCAAACAGAATAAAAAAGAAGTAAAAAGGCAGTGAAGACTAGGTGAGATTCTACCCATATCTTTTTATCAGGATAATAAAGGAAAATCCCCATAAGACAAACTTCACTGATGATCAGGATTCCCACTGCAAGAATATCTGTTAAATTCCTGGAAACTGGCACAATCGTCAGGCTAAGTGATTAAATGATAAAGGTGTGAGACCTCTGAAGAGCCCAGGGTTCTTCCAGATGCATCACAAAGTTACTCAAATAATATGATTTTACTTTTGGACCCCTAACAAAGATGTCCTCAGTAAATAAGGCAGATTGTTTAGTTGGAGCTGGGCTTGCAGTAACTTACCATAATTTAAATCAGTAAATTTCAATGTGCTTCTCAAACCAGTAGCATCAGAATCACCTAGGAACTTATTAGAAATGCATATACTCAGGTCACTCTAGATTCTCTGAATAAAAACTCTGGGGTGGAACCCAGAAATTTAAGTTTAACAAGTTATCCAGGTGATTCTGATGAATCACAGAGATAAGTGCTTCTTAGCCATGTGCAATTGATGCATCTGTAAAGATTTAGATAATGTGCATTTGTCCTATATCTGCCCCAGAGCTTCTGAATTATAGCCTCTGAAGTAGGATATGTGAATTGGTTTAAAAAGCTCCACATGTAATAAAAACTTCTGGATTAGAACCAACCAAAGCCTGTGGAATTGTACCAAAGTCAAGCTTGAATCAGTATGTTTGGTTTCATTTGTTTGCTTGCTTGCTTTTGAATCGGTAATTTTTAAAAAATTTTAACAATGCTTTATTTAACCCAACTATCATCATTTAAACACATAGTCAATATAAAAAATATAAATGAGCTATTTTGCCTGTTTTGTACTACATCTTTGAAATCTGGTTGTACATTATAGCACATTTCAAGTGCTCGAAAGCCACGTATGGCTAATGACTACTGTTGACAGTGTATTCCTAAAGGATTCCTGTGCTTTTGACCAGAAGATGGAAAGAGAGAAGAAGATTCCTGATCCACCTCTTTTTTCCTCAGATAATGTAAATAAAGCTAAAAGGTAGCTTTGGTTAAACAGGACCTGAAACAAATCCACCAGCCCTTATGTGCTTCCTAACCTGATTTAGACTAATGCCTTGCTTAGTGTCAGATTTGTTGTGGTCCAAAGGTGGGGAAAACGTGCATCCATCTAAATATATAATCTATCCCATGTGGAACTCCTGGGGAATACAGAAGAAGTCTTCTCTTTGCAAACTGCATCTCTTAGAATGTGAGGCTTATGAGCAAACTTTTGACTAATAGTTTTGAATCAGTAATTTTGAATGGATTAGGATGAAAAATCAAAGCAGCCCTTTGGAAGCCAAGGTTCACTGGTTCATGTGATGCTGTCCTTGGTGCTGATTTATCTCTACCTGATGCATCCTACATAGTCTCCCTGTTTAAGGACCCTGTTAAATTCGGTGCCCTGACATTGAGCCTTCGGTTGGCATTTACCATGACAGATTTTCTTTTTTTTTTTTTTTTTTTTTTTACCATGACAGATTTTCTTGACCCTAGGTTTTCATTTCAAACATCTTTGCTGCCTCATCCTTGTCTGGGTTAAGTCTATATGGCATTTACCACAGAAGAGAATTCGAACTAACTTAAGTGTAATGGCAAGACATTAAGATGAATATATTGCTAAAAATTACAACCGCTATACACAGAACTTCAGTATTAACAAATGAATAGTGGAGCGCATAACAATAATCTGTGGGTATGTAACAACAATTAGACACCAGGGCCACAACCTCAGTGGGGCTAAAGGAGATTAGGTTTTAAAAATCCAATGAATAATTTTGATGTGCACCACCTGTTAAGAAGTACTGCCTTAATATTACTAACTGTTGACTTAGGTCAACCTTTACCGCAATGTGATATTTGTCTCTTCAGTGGCAGAATCCATCTTCTAGGTAGATGTGAGATTTACTTGGGAGATTTTTAGCAGAGATGCATAAATAATGTTCATTTTCTTCTCTATTCTGGTCATGTCTGTCTGTTTGTTTTTCTGATAAGCAATTTGACATATAGATTTGATTCATGCAGTTGGGTTGTTAGAAATAAGGAAGACAGAAAATGGCTAAAATTCAGAGCAGGACAATAATAACTACACAGCTCTCAGCTCCCTTAGCTCTCAAGCAAGGACCCACTTGTCATGTTATTTTTGGAAGCAAAATGTCAACAGTGTTCAGAAAATTAAGTATGATATCATTGTATATTAAATCACATAGCTTTGTTATTAAGAGGTATAACAAACATCAGTGCATTGTAAATCCAGGCCTTAAATTTCAAATCCCAAAGCTCTTTTTTTTTTTTTTTTAGTTGCAGAGTGATGGAAATGGGATGTGTCCTTGGCTGCCATGGAGATAGAAAATGGCTTGGGTTTTTAAAAATGTATTCACTGGAACCTCTATTAAACTGATTAAACAGTTGCAGACATAGTAGGAAGCTAAACTTTTTTCAAAATATCTCAGATTATCACCATACAACCTTAGCAGACCTATCTGCAGTTTTACGAAGAGCTACAGCTGCAGCTACATTGAATTTAACAAGGTGTCTCTTTCCAGAAACATCAGTCCCAGTAACTCGTGCTAATTGAAACCAGAATAGAGGAAGTGCTATTAACGATGTGACTCCGAATGCCTGAGAAGTCAGACTGAAAAAGATACCAGAGCTATGTACAGTGTCCAGATTCTGAAATTCCATTACTTCTCAGTTTCAGGAATACAAGAATATGGTATTACCCCTTCTCTGAAAAGCTATCTAAAAATAATCTCCTTACATTCCAAACGCAATGAGCTTTAACTATGTATTGCCTCAAGGCATCTGAAGGTGTAGAGGGATTGAATCTTGTTGGTTGTTATAAATTCTTCCAGGCTGTTAGAGCAGATGTTTTTGCCTTATCACCTTTCACCTCCACTCTTGCCTGGGTTTTAAACTTATGCAAACATAGTTTAAACTACTAGCTCTGTTGCAGGATGGCAGTTCCAGTCATTTGCTGCATAAAGAGTGCCAAACTGGGGCTTAGGAAAAGCCTGTTATTTGGAGCAACACTTTCCCAGATGGATTCGATATGTAATAAATAAATGAGGACTACCTAGGCACAAAATTGGTATTTTGGCATAATCTTATCAAATTACTTGTTTTGTATGCCTTTTCTATACAGATCATGATTTCAGAATGGTTGGATAAGAGAATGTGCAGCTTTATCATTCAGTAGGGTCTTGTAAATCTGTCATATATTATTGGACTAAAAACTTGTAATTCAATAGCTAAAGTGACCTAAGTAATATTTTTCCTATCCCCTTTCCTCCAGGAAAGTAAAAGGGGAAGAAATAAAGGGACACAGTGAAATGCATTCCTTTTTCCTCTCTCTTACCTGAGTCTGGTAAGGTGCTCAAAACATTTCTATTTAGTAATATTTGAAATCTGTTTCTTTTAATCCAAACCAGCTGTTTTCTCTAAAGAGCAGCCTGGAAAAGAAATATTGTTTGGATAATCCTTTCCCAAGCCTGTACATTCTTGAGGTTAGAGCTGACTAAACCCATGAATGATTTACACTCCTGTTTATTCCAAGAGCTTTATAGTTTCCCATTAGTCTCCTCACCAGACCCCAAAGGGTTTCCTGAGCAGCAGCACACTCACTGAGCACACACCTAATTTAATCACATTTGGAATAATGGACATTTTTTAGGACAGGAAAGTTTTTGTTAGAACCTTCTCAGTTTTAGGTAAAATTAGGGAGAGAAGCCCACAGTAGAGCTTACTACGCATTGCTTATTTTTCTATTACATTTAAATGCTCTGATTGTTTCTTCACAGTGGATCAAATACCATAATTATAAATAATTAATGTTTCTTTAGAGCAATAGTAAATCGAGCCATCATTTGGGGTTACTAACACACAGTAGCACCTAATAAAACATATGCCTTAATATTATTACTAAATCAAAGCCAAAGTGAAATCTCCAGAGGATTCAGGCCTCAGCCAGATACATGATGTGAGTAGATGGATTAGAAGGAAGGATAGATGGAATTTTTCTTGTATGGATGTCTCCATGAGACTCACTAATGCAAATTCCTCCAATCACAGAGAAAAATTAACATCAGTATGAGACTCAAAAATTTATTTAAATAAGTAGCATATTCCATATGAGTTCTGTAGCTTATGGTAATTTTGCATATGGAAAGTTGCAATATACTTCATATTCAACATGGATAAGTTTCCCAGGGCAAGCTATTAAAATTAATCAAACAGTTCATATTCTTGCTTGACAGAGAGGCCTTTTCTCAATATCTTGTGCCTGACCTGCACTTTTCATTCTGAACTACTGATTCATGTAAGGAAAGAAGAACAACAAAGCCATGACCATAACTTCTAGATCTCAAAAATATGTATGTACTGAAGAGCAAAGGACTAGCATCTTTTCTGGTTAAATCAAACTCTGGACAGCTAGAGTTATAAAAAAGGTAATAAAGTTTTTATAACAAGCAATAAATACAGATCTCTGTTAGGACTGATTGAAGAAGACAGTTCTTCATCGTCTATATTTAGTTTATTTCTGGCTCCCCTGTCTCCTCCCTGCAATTACATGTAGGAGATGGTTTGCTTTGTATTCAGAATGGTTGAGGGCAATTCTGTCAGAGGCTCACTGCTACGGGAGAAGCCGTTGGCTGCAGCTTTATATTGTAGAGTGGGTTGGAGGGAGATTTTAAAGCTTTTGTGAGTAGTTGTTAAACCTTCCACTTATTTAATAAACTACCGTAAGTATATAACTGTAGGTAAAATGTCTAACAGCTGCTTTTCCAGAGCTTAAGGCTTCATTCAGTCATCTGTCTATCCTTTTATCCATCATCCATCCATCCATCCATTCATCCATCCATGTATACAGAATTCCTAGTTTGTATGAAGCATACTCAGGGCTAGGGAATGCCATTAAAGGTGATAGGAATTGAGGAAGATAGGATTTTTTTTTCCTGGTGATCCCTGCACTTTAAGAGCTTGCTAGCTTTACTTCTCACTACTAGCAGCAGCAAAATGGTCCATCTGTATGTCTACTTTCTATCATTGTTCCCATCCTAAAAGATACTATCTCTGGAAAGTCTGGGCATAGAGCTGCATAGATTGCATCCTGAAGCAAGGGAATCAGGGTATACTACAGTCAGGCGTCCTTTCTGCTCTAGAAAATCAAGCCCTGTTTAGATCCACACACTCAATGATTTTTCTCACTCAGAGCAGAGCATGCTTTGACACTAGGCCAAGGCTCTAGAAGACGCTTGCAGAAAACTCCTCTAGAGTTCTATTAAATAACATAAAAACATAAAACATCCTTTTGAAAAAATTGAGACATTCTTTGCTGTAATAAATAAATTGAGAAATTACCTAAAAATTCATAAATTTTAGTACTAACACTAGAAGGATGAGGTCACGTATTTTTAATATGCTGATATGTTTAATCTTAAAATAGTTTCTTGCCCAAAGAGACCCAATTTTTTTTTTTCAGTTTTGTTGTTTTGATACAGAAATCATGTATGTCTTATTTAGGGATTCCTTGATTTCAAAGATAAACCCACTGAAACAATGTTGAACAACAACAACAAAAAAAATTGAAAGTATAGTGCAAACAATACAATGGAATTATATAGAATCTAGAAGGTGGACTTATGACTCAGTCTGTAGAATGTAATCAGCAACTAGGCTAGTTACTCTTACTCCAATTTTTCCCTTCTAGTGTCCATGGTTTCTTGTCTCTTTCTGAATGTCTGCTTTTACTTTCTCTCTCTATCTAGACCGACTGTCTTTCCTTTGCCATATGCTTAGAACACAAAGGACAATCCTGTACCTTTACTTGTCCTCTTAGCTCTAACACATTTGATCAACTGACTAGTATCTTCGTATGCCAGTTTCAAATTCAAGACATTCTGATTGACCTAGCTTAGCCTATTGATTGATCCTCCTGAATCAGATACTACCCGATCTCTAGTACTTACAGACAGTATTTTTCCTAGGTCATTATAACACATAGATATATTTCCCACTAAAACACTCCCCCCAAAATAACTTTAAAATGCCATTTCTTTCTTTGAACTTATTCTCTTTATAGACAATAACTTTTATTTGTATGCAAATATTTTTCCTATCAGAGTTTATGCAAAGTAGTATGTTCTGAATGAAAAATAAAGATTACGTTGTTTTTTTGTTTTTTTTTTTATTTATTTGACAGAGAGGAGAGAGATCGCAAGCAGGCAGAAAGGCAGGCAGAGAGAGAGGGGGAAGCAGGCTCGCTGCTGAGCAGAGAGCCCGATGCGGGGCTTGATCCCAGAACCCTGAGATCATGACCTGAGCTGAAGGCAGAGGCTTTAACCCACTGAGCCACCCAGGCGCCCCAAGATTACATTTTTAAAATAACAAAAGTCTGCCGAGTCAATGATAATACATTACTTTGAGCAAGTTTTTTTTTCATTGCTGAAATGAAGCATCTTGTTATTATCTACCACTCATCATTTATCCTGTGACTATCTTTGGTGATGAATTATAACTTAACACATTCAAGTAAATGTATTTTGATCTAAAGATTTTCTCTTCTATTTTTATTAGCTCTAATTAATTGGCTTTTATTAATTAATTTTAAATTTGTGGTCAAATAATTTTAAGCTTTCATATGATATCTGGTTTATTGAAACCACTCAAGCGGTCAAGGAGGAGTTCGAAGAACTAATTATTCCACTGCATACAGATTAGGTTCATAAATTATCTGATATCTCCCCTTTTATCCTATTACTGGGTTTAATAATTTTCTCTTTCCTTAGTCTTTTCAACTACAATTCAGTCTCCACACTCCAGCCAGAGTCATTTTAAAACAAATATCTGCTTATGGCATTCTCTCTCTCAAAAAAAAAAAAATTAGCTTTTTTGCTTATATGAGGAAACCCAATAACCTTTTTAGCCTAGCACCAAGACTCTTACAGACTATTCCCAAACTAATCTTCTAAACTTCTCTTTCACTGTTCCTATTCCTCAGCTTTATACTACAGCCAGATTGTTATTTTCCTGACATTTTATGTTTATTCTATATTTTGCCTGATGTAGCCTTTCTTCTAACCTAACCCACCCAGTGAACGGTCTGCCTGCCCACTTCCTCTCTCTCTTGCCACCCCCTTATCTGTGAGAGCCCAGCCAAGGTGTCAATTCTTTGAAAAGCTTTCCTGATTGCCTCAGGTAGAATTATTCATCTCCCAATTAAAGCAATAGTAAAATTGTGTATCATAATTAGTTGGTTATATGCCATAATAAGTTGGTAATAGATCCCCACAAAATTGCAATCTACCTTTAGGGCAGTGACTTGGTTGGAAACATTTCATCTTACCATCTAGCACAAGGTGCACATGTGCTCAGTAAGTGTTAACGCAAATGTGTGCATAAATGGATGAATGAATGAATGAATGAATGGCTCTATTACAAATCACTTAGTGTGTTTTGTTGAGTTACCTGGATTTTTTGAAGCATTCTGATTTCTAATGGGTAAAGCAGTTATTATTCTATTCTTACTGCTATTCCTACAATATGACCCTTGATGTATTGATTTTTTCCTCATAAAGTTATTAGAATAAGCTCTAGGATAAGCTTTTCAATTTCTTTGTCAGCTTCCCATTTAATTATTTGGTTCATTCTACTTTCTTTGCTATAATTGAAAGGAAATTGAGTTCCTTTAATGCAACCATGTTTTATAAAATAGTATTTGTATTAATAGTATAGCCTTATTTTATAATTTCTTAAACATTTCTGATTCTTAATAATTCAGAAGTAGTTTCCTTTTTAAAAAGGGGTATATGATTTCAAAAACTAAGAATCCTCAGACTTATTTTAATGTTTAATCCTTGGGTGATTTCTTAGTTGTTTAAATGATAGAATACAATGTACCACATTCTCAAAATCATCATGAAAAATTTGTCCATGAAAATTTATTCCACGTGTCCTTATTTTAGTCCATTCTTAAACAACTTTGGGTGATGCAAGCTGGTGCCCTTTGCAAAGCTTCGAGTCACAACATAGTTCAGTATTAATGTCAGTCATGAAGTCAATTGGATAGCTTTGCAATGTGTACAGGTCATCATGATGACCCAGTGATCTAATTAGTTCATTTGTTTCAGCAAGTAACTATTGTTTCAGATGGTGTTATTTCAAAATATCATTGCTAACTGATCCACAATATTTCTGATTAGAGTAAAAAATAATTATGGAACATTTCTAATCCTATATATATTTCACCAATTTTCAACTCCTTTTTATTCAGCTTTAGTTTTCATAGGGATCTGCTAATCCTGACTAATTGAACTTTTAAAATATTCAAGAAATTTTTCACATCATCTCTTCCTGCCATTACTGAATTTCTGTGCCAGAATTTTAATGACAAAAATTATGCACCATTTCCCATTCTGGAGAGTGTAAGCAAAGATGGTTGGTTACAAGAGGTCAATCCTGACATCAGCTACTTCACAAGTTACTTGAGGAAATGGAACAGCACCAAATAACCATGATATCCTTATAAGGGAGAATAAAACAATGGCCCATTAAACCACAGAGAAAGAAAAAAGTTCTAGTTCTGAGAAATAGGGTAGTCTTCATGGCACAGACAGGAGCTACTTTTATTAAATTATCTATTAGGTGCCTGTCATGAAGAGAACAGTCTACATAAATCAGTGTATTTATTCCTCAAATCCTACGAAGTAGGAGTTATTCAGAGAAGTTAAGCGATCCATTCCAGATCACAAAATGTGTAAGACAAAACTGGATTTGAATTCACACCCATAGGATTTGTGAACCTCCAAGGTCACGGAGGAGAGACCTCAGAGAAGGGGCACTATTTCATCCGGCAGAGGTAACGGTTGAGGAAGCAAAATTCTGACACATTCACATGTATTTCTAATTATCTGGAGGCTTTACTCTTTGACTTCCTGGAGGCAGAATGGCAAAGAAACTGGGAGCATGAAGTTTGGGGTTATATCATCTGAGCTTAAACTGTGGTTTTACTACAGACTAATATTTGAATTCAAGGTACCTTATATGTTTTGAGTCTCAAATTCTACTTAGATAAAATAGCAATAGAGTTGTGTTGAGGATTAAATGAAATGTTAGTACAATGTTTGTAAAATGGTATTTGCTCAACAAGTAGTTATTATTAGTAGTATTGTTATTAATCTCAGGGAACAGGCTAAATTTTAAATACAGTGATCAGAGTTGCATGACCATGAAAATACGGTTAGGCCTTGATTTCCTGTGACCTATTTTTCATCAATGACCTATATATTCAAAGTACACACAATTTATTAAAATCTAGTGTAACTTATATTTATAATTCACTTGCAAGAAACAATTGCCTCATTGGTTTCTCTTCTCTCCTAAATATACAAAACAGAAAAATAAAGTGAGGGAAGCCTAGAAAACCGGCTTAGTTCCGTATCATTTGAGGTGTGTGACTACACGTCAGCTGAACACAAGTTAACACGAAACCTCGGAGATGGCCACAGAATATGCGTTTTTTTTTTCCCCTCCAACTTTATTGAGGAAGAATTGACAAATATAATTGTATGTATTTAAAGTGTACAATGTGATGATTTAAGATACATATATATTGTGGAATGATTACCAAAATCAAGTGAACACATTTATTACCTCACATTAATTAACTTTTTGTATGTGTGTGGGAAAAACACTTAAGGTCTACTCTCACAGTTTTCAAGTATTACTAACTATTGTTCTGTTATCAAATCCTGAGAACTTATTTTTCTTATAACTGAAAGTTTGTACCCTTTGACCTACATTTCCGATTTTCCCTTCCTCTGAGCCTCTGGCAACCACCATTTTATTCTCTGTATCTAGAAATTGGCTTTCTTAAAAGAGATTACACGTATAAGTGATACCATACCGTAAGTATTTGTCTTTCTCGTTATGGTTTATTTCACTTAGCATAATGCCCTGCAGTTTCATCCACACTATTGCAAATGGCAGGATTTTCTTATTTTTTTAAAGGCTGAATAGTATTCCTGTGTGTGTGTGTGTGTGTGTGTGTGTGTGTGTGTGTGTGACATTTTATTTATTTAGGTTGTTTCCACGTCTGGCTATTGAGAATAATGCTGCACTGAACATAGATCATGTTTTCGAAGAGCTTAACACATAGGCTCTCAGTCATAATGCAAGAAAAAAAGACAAAAATCTACAGGTGACAGATTTGCATCTATATGCCTATATTTATATGCAGAGATACATATGATTCAAAAGATCAAAAAGTGGTGAAAGAGTTTTCCACAGAGGAGACACTTGAATTAAATCAAATGTATACATGTTTTGGTGCAGTTAGTTATTATTAATTATTTTTGGTGCAGTTAAATTACCAAATTATATTGTTACATAAATTGCAATTTTTCCTTCCCCTTCTGTTTTTTTTTTTGCCTATAAAACTTTCATACAAAACATTTAACCCAATGTCATAGTTTATATCCTCATAATATCGTAAGGTAATACCAGGAACCTGAATAGCTCAATCCACTCAAAGATATACCTCTCTGTGTATGCATGGGTACGTGTGTGTGTGTGTGTGTGTGTGTGTGTGTACACATATATACGTGCTCAGAACATTCTCGAATGGACTCTTTGGACTTTGGGGGCTTCTAATCATGTTTCTGAGACAATTCTAACTGAGGCTGCCCTTCCAGGCATTTTGCCTTAATTACCCACTCCCTGTATAAATCACAGCTTTCTGCCTGTCATTTTTCAAGGCCCTGCTGTGAATCCAAACCAGGTGACTATGTGGATACGTTGGAAGGCAAGTGACAGAACACACCTGAGCTTCCATTTTGCCCAGGGCAGTGATTATTAATGTGAGAAATCTGGAGTGATGTGAAGTGGCCAGAGTTTCAGCACAATTTATTGCTTACAGCTTCGGGGTCCCCTGGCCTTTACCAGCTGTTCCACACCTGGACGTGGAGAACAGAAACATCCCTCTTCAATTTATCTTTCCTGGACTTGTTGCTTATGGGACTCAGATGCCAGGTGACAGGGCTGAGAAGTAGCAGTGAGAGTCTCCACCTGCACAGCCCTCAATTCCCCAAAGAGCCCTTATTCTGACAGACACCAGCTTTTAACAGTGGGTAAGCTTTAAGTCTGGGGGGAGAGCGAACTTATATATAAACTCATTTTTTTTTCATGTGTGATATTTAGTCTTACCTGGGACAAATTGATTAAGTGAGCCAGAGACTGGAGTCTCCTGAAGGGTTCAAGGACGCTGATTCCATAGGACATGAGTACAGCAAGCAGTTCTTTTCTACAGGTCTTTTCTTGGATTTCTTCAACTCTGGAGGAGTTTCCTACTCCCTGAAATGCCGTGAGCTGCATGAAGGTAATGACTATTGTATTCTCGGAATCATTCTACTGACTGGCACACATTAGGCACTAAGAAAAAGTTGTTCACGGAATGAATGCGATAATGAATGAATGAACACAATATCACCTTTCTGAGATCTAAGTGGCACTATATTTCAGTGGCTAAGATCATAGGCTTTGGAGGGAAAGGATCCAGCTTCTAAACATGGTTCAGCCCCTTATTTGCTATGTTACTTCAGGCAAATCCCTTAAACTCTCGGAGTCTCAGTTTCTTCATCCATAAATGAGGATAATAATAACAACCATATCATATGACTGTTTTGAGGATTAGGTGACTATGTAGATATAGCAGGGTGGGTTGCATCCCCCACCCCCCGCTTACCTGAGGGCTGACATTTACCTAGGCTAAAACAAATCACATAAGTGAGTGACTCCTTTTTCATAGTAGGACACGGGAGATTTGCCTGTTGGAAGTTAACCTTGGCAGTGTTAAAGATCACATTTTCTTTTCCATAATAAACCAGTGACCAGCCTATATTGAGAGATCTTCCCTCTCTTCTCTTCCACTCACAAGATCTGGAGTCCCATTCAGAGGGAAGTTCACAGAAATTAATGACCACAGTGTTTTGGGTTCCCAAGACAATCCCTTTTAAAAGCACTTCAAGAAGTAACTATGTGGTTAAGAGTCTTTCTTCATTTGGTTTTAAGACTGTAACCTAACTTTTTTTTTTTAAAGAATTAAAATTTAAAGGACAATCATCCAGTTTTTTATAATGTAAAACTATTGCAATGTTAGAAATGAAGAAGATTCGGCTTTTTGCAATGTAATTTTAAAGACTTGGAAGACTTCCCTGATGCCTGGCTGCTCTTGCAAAAATTTGGACTTTGCCCAGGTAGTCCTACAAAGGAAAGAGCCCGTGACAGCCAAGGAGACAGGACTCACACTCCAATCACTGTTCTTGCTGTTACACCTGCTGGTACCTGCTGGAAGAATTTTGTTTCTCTTTCCCCAGAGGAAATGGATGCAGCACTTCTCAGAGACACCCAAGGACTGGGATAATGTCCACTCACCTCCTCCTGTTATCAGTGGTCTTTCTGAAAACCTGTACTCTTCCTTGGGGTATGAATCCTTTCCTACCTGCTGAGATGAGAGAAGGTGGTAAGTAGCATTCAGGCTACCTTTTGTTTTATTCCTTGTTTATGGGTTGTGTTCTCTGAGGAAAGAACCATGTGCTTAGATGGAATACAACTAGTTCCCAATTCCACCACTGGAACTAGGAGGTGAATCTTCCACCAGAGTATTATAAAGAATGGTAACTTGTACAGGAGGCTGAGTCTAAGAAAATTTGATACCCATTGGCATGCAGAGAAAGGAAGGAGAGAGAAATGTAGTCAAGCAGCCCAAGAGACCCTGACTGAAAAGAAAGAGATGGTCCAAGGCAGAGATTCTGTATTGAAATCGAAAAAGTATAAGGAAACCATTCTGGAATTTTTATGCCACTCTATCTTCCACACGATTGAAATAGGCCACACAAATTCTTGCAAAATGTAACATTTCTTCCTTCTTTCTTCCTCTGTCTATTCTCTTTGTTCTCTCTCTTTCAAAACATGCACACATTAAGGCACACTCAAAACACAGCCATACACATAATGTATATGTAATCAATAGTGATTGTTTCAACAGGCTTCGACTTTGAAGCCTCAGGCAGTGCACTTTGCTAGTGCTAACAGCCTCAACTTGCTTCCTGGCCGTAAAGGGGGTGTTTGACACAAGCCAAGTTCACTATGGAACAACTTTCTGGACATCTCAGCCAGCTGGAAAGCTTTTTGTCCTCATAATTGATTTTAAGCACCATTGCTTCTTACTGGCAACACAATCACTCCCTGCTGAAACATGTGAAAAGAAAATCATACACCTAATCAGTTGTATTCGGGGCACTGGTTCTCCTCCCCTCAACTGTGACTTTGTAGCCTGGAGAGGGATCAAAGAAGAGGTTGGGGGAGGTGACCTGGAGTCTTCCCCATATACTCAGTTGTCCAAAAAAAATTTTTTTAATCTAGCAAAATGATGACTTAGACATAGCATCAATAATATATTTCTAAAGATTTAGTTTCTGTGGCATTAAAATGGCACATTTTGTTGCTGCTTTACCGTGGAGATGTAGAGACTTGGTTAAAATTAGCTTCTCTTATAGATAAGGTATAAAGTTATCTGTCTTCCTTCCACTCCTGAAATCAATATTTAAAACTCAGTATATCTTTTCATTTTTAGCATTACCATTTTGCATTTAACAGCAACTCCTGGCAATACAGTGATTTTTCCTGAAGCAAGATGGAAATCTGGAAGAATATAGACAGGTCCTTTGAATACCTCGAATCCTACAGGAAAAGCTGTAAGTTCTCCCGCAGTGAATAGGTTTACTTTTACCATTCCATTCTTTTCCTTCTCTTTAGATAATGGTGAGATTAGAGACAGATAACTAATTAATCGACCACATCTGAAAACATTTTCTCATTCAAATTAAAACAAGGGTAAAATTATTCCTATATTTTATGAATTCATTGAATTAGTAATGAAATAGGCTTAATTTAGACTTACGCAAACTGCTTTTCCCCAGAATGTCTACTTCAGCACTCTACAAGCTTCTTGGTTATGAAAAAGCATGATTTAAGAAAAGATCCATCTTCTGGGGACAGGGGGTGTGGTCTTTGGACTGAATTGGACCTTAAGTATGTCAAAGCTTAATCTCAGTGTGCTTTAATAAGATCAATCAAAATGATAGAACTCACCATCCAAACAAAATTGATCTCAGATTAAAAGACATTTTCTCTTGTTCACATCTTAAAAATAACTGAAATTTTGCACTCACTCAAAGTAAAACCAAATGTGCTATATATTCTTTTATGGAATCAAAAGGTCAAGTTAGAACCACGGTAATGGACGTCATCTCAAACGGCTTATAAGCAAAGAGGCTGCCAAGTTTACTGAGAAAATATTAGACTGGAGCAAGAAGACCAGATTCTGCACACCCTTTCTGAAATAGGGTGTTCCTTTCTGCTATGATGATAGAAATCCCTCCTCCAACTATATGGGGTAGGAAGTCCCACAAAGGCTGGGTCCATGTCTGTGTTTGCTCACCTTGGTATTCTATCCTTCAGTACCTAGCACTGTGCCTGTATGGAGTAGATGTTCAATGAATGTTTGCTAAGTGATTAAATAAATCAAAGTAGAGAGTCACACAAAGATCAAGTTTCCTTTCCCCCAGCTTTACTTCTAAGATTTCAGGCTGAGATAATTTCTTCTTCTCTGAAGTCATACTCAGTTTCTGTTCTCTGTGGCTTTGCTCTAGCTCTTTCCTGTAAAGATAACATTTCTCCTTTCTTTGCTGTGAAGCAAAATGCTAGTTACCCCCCATGATTTGACTCAACCTTCAATACTTCCAGGAAGTCTCACCTTTCAACTCTATTAGTGAAATCTGATTCCTTTCATTATAAATTTTGTTGCACTTTCAATTAGGGGAACATGTGATTTACCTGTATTTTAATTTTTTCTTGCCCAACTAAATTGAAAGCTGCTACTTATTTTTTTTTTTAAATCCTCCTCACCATACACAGCACATTGAAGATGGTAGGATGTATTTTAAGTGCTTGAATAACAAGCACTTATAAAAATGTTGATTAGTCTTTGATATATCTTACAAAACATTGTTCATTCATTAATTCTTGCATATACTTATTTATTCTTTTAGAATACAAACACAACAAAGGCTGTGACTTCATCTTTATTGTATCTTCAGGATCTAGAAAAATCTTTTTCACATTAGTAGGTGCTCAATAATTAAATATTCATCAAATTAACTATTGAGAGTTTCAACATGGGTCCGGTTCCTATAGAGTTTGCTGTCCAGTGGGGGATACAGACAAGTAAGCATGTACTTAGAGTCTGATATGTTGAGTGTTACCATGAAGGAAGTAGAGGATCTATGGAAGATTCAGAATGACTTCTAAAGAAAGGGAGACAGGCATCAGGGAAGGCTGAAAGTAGGACCACTGTCCTGAGATTTGAACTAACACAAAGAATTACACAAAGGGGAAAGATGATAAGAAAAATATTCTTATTTTTCTGACATAAAAATATTTTCTTATATAAAATTTTCTTATATAAAAATACAGGGTAACTCTATTTTTAATGTTGGCTAATTGAATTTTAATGAAAAAAATATTCTGGACAGAAAAGACAGAATGTGAACATGCAAGAGATCATGGTGCATTTGAGGAACTAACAGTAGCTCACCATGGCTGAAATACAGAATGAGTTGAAGGGGAGTTGTAAAAACAATGAGAAATGAAGGGACCAAATTATGAAGGGGCTCATGACATTTATTCGTAAGTTCAGACTTCGTCTTAAGGGCAATAGGAAAGACTGAATGATTTTAAACACCGGAAACAGTGGCTGCTATTCCCCTTTCCAGAAATAGAGATACAGTAATTCTCTTAGTTTTCTATGGAAATGTATTATGATTCTGGCATTTTGTATAACTGAATTTCCATATTGAAATTTAAATTCTTTCTATATACTGTGCTGATTTTTAAAAATTGCTCCTTTACATCAAATACTGCAACTCATTTATTGAGGACTATTTTGCTATTGAAGAGGTTTTTAAAAAATATCTTCTTAGTTTTTCTGTACAACATATCCTGCTCTATTTTGACCTCAGTTTGGACTAACTAAGTGGGTTCTACAAAAGGTATCCAACTTCTTTGCACCTCTCTTACTTCTAGCCTCCCTTTTCAGTGGATCCTTCCCACTAAGATCTAAGCTTTCCATAAATTTTATTTTTGCTTTAAAATCTTTCCTACCTCTTTCTCTCATTACTTAGCTCTTGAATGTCACCTTCTTATGAATTTTTATGTGTTCTCAACAAGTTTCTCCCTGTAATAACAAAAATAAGGAAGATATCCATCATGAGTGATTCTTTTATTGTCTTTACTAAATTTAAAAAAAAAAAGAGTTGGGTCAAACACATTTCTAAAATAACTCAAGAAGCTAAAAACAGAAGAAATATTCATCAAGACTAACCTAGGGGTGCTTGGGTGGCTCAGTTGGTTAAGCATCTGACTCTTGATTTTGGCTCAGGTTGTGATCTCTGGGTCATGAGATCATGTGGCTCCCCCACTCCCAGCCCCATCAGCTCTTCACTGATCATGGAGATTAAGATTCCATGCTTAAGATTCTCTTTCTCCCCTGCCCCTCCCCCCATCTCCCTCTCTTAAAAAAAAACAAAAGATTAACTTCTTACCAGGTTTATTTTACCCTTTAAAATATGTCTAGCCACTTTGCAATAGCATGTACAGTAATGAGGTTCTCTATTCTCATATGCGAATCCATTCTAACATTCTTACCTACCTGAATCTTCATACTTCTTTTCAGTACCATTGGTCAAGTGACCCAGATCTTACAAGGTGCTATATGTATCCACATGGTAGGATATAAATTTAACTGTTAGAACTGGGACTGGGTACTGACCATTTATGATGTGGATGTAGAAATGAAATGGCAGAATTTTTTCATTTTCATAACCTTACAGAAAAATGCTTAAGTTTTTGGACCTTTCATCATTTCCGATTTAATATTGGTGATGGTTTCTGATATTGTATGACCAATAATTACAACAAAATAGTAAAGCATGAGGTAAAGCCTCTTTTACTGGAGGTGTTTAATGTCTGTCTTTATGCTGCCTGTATATATATATGGATTAAATATATATAAATGAATATATATTTATATATGAATGAATTAAAGGAAGATTTACATATATAAAGCTATATATAATCCTATATTTAGGATTATTATATATATTTATACATATATATTTACATAAATTTAAATTCATATATATTCATATATATATGAACATATATATTCATTTATATATATTTCAGATAAAGATATAGGTATATAAAGCTTCCTTTAATTCATTCAATGGGTATGATACTAGTTACATGAGATGATACACACGCTTTGTTCATAGTTCACCCCATCAATTTCCTTCTCAAAAAGAGCAATATTCTTCCTCTCACAAAATATTAGAATCATTCATTTCATTTCCTGGACATTCCATTTATTGCCATATTCTTTCTTGAAAAGCTTAAAGTTGGTTTTAATAGTCCAATATACTACATGGGGAACACTGGCAATTCCACTGCTGTCTTTAAAAAAATAACAGTTAACATTTTATCAAGAAATTAATGAGAATTAATATTAAATTTGTTCATATTTCTATTAAAAAGGAATGGTTCTGAGTTCAGTTGTGTGAACTCAATATAGATGGCGCAGTTCTTAATTCTTAGGACTTGCATTAGAGATCTCTGAAGGAAAGTAAGGTTGATAAAGATGGTTTCACATATCACCTAACAAAATGAAATAAGTAAAAAGGGAATTGTATTTACTCTGTGTTTTCTGTATTTTCACTTGTATCTTAATGATTTGAAACTACTTTTGGATAAACTAAATATAATTCTCCCAATAAGTTCCCTCACCCCCACCCCGGGCTAATAACATAATTTACTTGTCATGAACCAGAAGTAGCCTCAACATAGTCCTACTATTTAATTACTATCAGAATGAATGACTTAAGCTAAAGTATTCCAAGACTCAAATCACCGTTTTGGGCAGATGTCCTACATTTAACTGGCTTATGTCAAACAATTCTAAATTTCAGGTCAGCCCATGTTGTTACTTATGGGTTCATTTTACAACTAATTTATCCCAGAGGATTTCCCATGAAGTTACTCTGCTTAAAATATCTCCTGGGCACATAATTGGGATTTCTTTTTGGCTGGAGTGTGCAAGTGGTGATAACTAGGTTGCACATTTTCCAGGTAAAATTATCACAGACATACTCCAAATATTAAAATGTGGGACCTCAGTGGCCCATTCTATATTCAGGTTTTGAAAGAAACCCAGAACTCTTTTTAGAAAGAAAACTTTACATTTTCTATAGATACTACTCTGATGCATCTTGATCTGGTATTTAGTTAGACACAAATTCTGGTTCAAATCCTGAATTAAAATTATCTATTACTAAAATAAACAAAATTATTATTATTTGTAAAGTGAACGATCCTTATTTTCAGTTTATCATTAGAGAATATAATCTTAAATTTGTGGTGCTCTTCTCTCATAAGAAAGAAAAATAAAGTTCATGTAATAACCCTAAATGTTTATATTGTTCATAGTGGCCATCTCTAGATGCTAGAATTACAAGCTGTAGTGTCTATTACTGAGTTCTTTTGGGCGAGGCTGTTTTGCTACTTGAGGTGTATTCCTTACTTAATCCCCCCATACTCACAAATAAAGAGGCCTTCATTTTCTCTTTTCTTGCTCCCTGGTGGTAACCATAATGTTGATATGACTTGGAACCTGCCCAGTTGAAGTGGGAATTTAAATCTTGAAGAGATCCAATGCCTAAGGGACTGTTGGGATTCATTCTGTAGCTTATGGTACAGGAGGTTGTGCTAATGTGCTATCTTGCTACTCGGAGCCTGTGTGGGCCAACAGTATCAGCATCACCTGGAAGCTTCTCAGCAATGAAGACTCTGACCTCACACCAGCCCTTGAATTAGAACATAGTGTGAGAAACCTTACCTCACTGGTGTCCTGCAGTGGGGCAGCACCATCTAGCCAGGCTATTTTAGCCACAAATAGTACTGTTTCTTTTTTCCAAGCTCTCTGGATCAACCCTTATTCCTGCCCATTTTTGGCCTAGTCATGTTGATTCTGTGAGTTCTTGATATTCTTCCAGTAATGTTTTTTTTTTTTAGCTTAAGATAGAGTCAGTTTTTATTACTTACAATTGAAAAAGTCCTAGCTGATGCACAGATTATTTTAATTTTCTTTTAAAAGTGTCTCCAGCATTTCTAAGTTTTCCTCAATAGCCATGTACTACTTTTATAATCAGTAAAACAAACAAGTTATTTAAAAATGTACGCCTACTTGAAACCAGACAGCTGTGAATTTAGACCACATTGCTTTGGTCTTTCGTATTTAGACACTTTTTTTTTTTTTAGGAAAACTATATTGTATTTTGTTGTTATGCCCTCTGCCCACACTGAGAGATAAATCAGAAGCATCTGTGTCACATTTACCATTGTTTTTGAAAGGGTGTTTTTGAGGATATTGTTCACGAATCTTGTAGTATCTCCTTTCTGGGGACCCACTGAAACATTTCTCTTATGCCTCAGTGCCAAAAAAAGTTAAACAACTCCTGAGAACTAATGTCGAACACTCAAATCCTGCGAATTAATTCAAGTCTATGAATAAAATTGTACATTCTGAAAACCAAAGATTTCTTCAAATTTCTGAATCACTAGAATTACCTGGATTGTTTGGTTAAATAGATTTACAATGCACTAAATCAATATCCAAGAGAGGAACCAGGTTTGAAATTCTGGCTGTACATTAGCCTTACCTGGGAAGCCCCACCTGGGTCCCTACCAGTTCAATTATATCACGATCACTGAGAATGGAATTTTGTATAAGTGAAGCAAAATAAAATAAATAAAAAGTACTGTGCGATCTTAACATATGGTCAAGCTCTAAAAGCATTCTTTTGGCTGAATTTGTAGCCCACTCAATTTTCTTGGCCTTACAATATGCATTTTAAAATTAAGTTTATCCCTGGGCTTCATTTTACTATCCTGCCACTTTTTCATTTTGTACTGATTTTTATATCTTGTTCCTATTTCATCATAGGAAGTGGATGAATGAATGAATGTACTGAACAGCCAAAACCAATTATCAAGTTCTATCACATACACCAGAACATAAGGGGATGAAAACAACCACTTTTCCCAAGAAATTTCTCTCCCTGACAACTCTCTAAGCCATCCAGTATTAGTTGCAAAGGACTGAAGCAAACTGGCAAGAAACAGAGACAGGAGCCTAAACAAAGCTATGCCTGTTATCTGATTTAGGCACCCACCGTAGGGTCTGGGGGCTGTGGAATGTGAAAGGGGAAAGCAAGGGTAGACATGGGGGATGGAGAGCATCCTTTCATGGATGTGGCCAGCTGTTCCTCCCTGTGGGAAGATTGACACTCGATACTGCCACCTGATGTCCCCCAGGATGCTCTGTAATTTATCAACACTTGTGATACATGTTCAGGTCAAGGGCATATTCAAGAAGCTTGAAGAACTTCTATGCCCATTCCTAACCTACAAATGCTCGTGGGACTTTTTCATGATGGCTCATTGCCAACCTCTGCTATGTCCATTATGGTGATAATGGCTACTCTCCCAGAGCACGATTTATTCCTTGACTGAATTCTATCAACAAATCCCTACCCTACACTGTTTAAGGTGCTTTCAGAATTCACATTATTCAGCTATAGCATCTCTGAACATGTCTCTGGGCCACGACCCATTCTAGAAAGCAGTAGTTAAACCATTTACCTCTGGTTCCACCTATTGGCATTTTTGCTTTCAAACCAGTAGCCACATGGAATAAATCAATAATAATAATAGTTAACATTTACTGAGTACTTATCCTTGGCAAGCGTTTTCCATGTATTAACTCATTTGATAATCACAAAACTACAAGGAGGGGTGGGGTAGGTGCTATGATGTTACCTTTACTTTTCTTTTTTAAAATTTTTATTTAAATTTTAGTTAATTAACATACAATGCAATATTGGTTTCAAGAGTAGAATTCAGTGACTCATTCATCACTTACATACAATACCCAGTGCTCATCACAACAAGAGCCCTCTTTAATACCTTTACTTTTCAGATGAGAAATGGAGACATAGAGAGGCTAAGTAAATTGCCCAAGGTTGCATCACATTGGTAAAATTGCTGGGAGTGGAGCCCCAGAGTCACTTTATCACTTTCCTGTGATCATGTCACTGCTACATATTGTACAAATGACAGCATGGGTTTATTTAACTCACCACCTGGGAATTTTCTTATTGCTTACTATACTCCTTCCACTGGAATTCACCCTTGCATTGTAACTATGGCTTTCACTCATATCCCTTATTCAAACCACCTCATCCCTCCCTAGCAGAAGGCCAGCAAGATCCTGGGAGAGCCACTGGCTATTCAAGGAGTTCTTAAAAACTCCCTTTAGCATGCCAAAGAGCAGTATAAAGCATACAACGACAGGCACCAGGTCTCAGGAGAGAAAATCTGACAGTGAGATACCATCTGTTTCTACTCCTATCTATACGGACCATCTGCTCTTGCTCAAAATACTGCACGGATGCTACTTAGGGTCATTTAAGGTCAGAAGAATCATCAACCTTTCAACTGTGTCTATCCATGCACCCACCTTGTCTTCTACTACTGCTCGCCATGCCTGGCTCACCAAAGCCCCACACTTCACTGCCCAGGCCTGCATCCTGCCTTGACAACTAGATGGAGAATAGGAATATGTGGTGGGGGAATAATGGATTTCCATTAGTATAAAGGCTGACTCCAGAGCAGGTAAAATTGAAAATATGATGCTGAAATTTTAGAAGGAATCCTTCCTCCCAGAAAACAACACGGGATCAAAACTTTGAATTGCTGGTCTTATCTTGACTGGGAAGAAGACCTTAGGGAGATCAGGAGGAGTTATGTCTCTCTTACCTCTGGCCATATAAACCTGACCCCCACACATGATACTTTTGCTAACCCACAAATATGACTCAAAATTTAGCTAAAATTCATAGCACTTACCAGGAGCTCCCTTCCCCACATGTCCCTTCCTCTTCATCTGTTCCCAGCCTGTGTTCATTCACTACCTTCCAGCTGCATGCTGATGGATCTGCACCCCAATTCCAGGCACTGCTTCTGGCCCTACCAGGGTGTGGAGCTGTCTCAGGTGGGTTCCTCAGAAGCACGTGCTAAGACAGTCTACTAGAGATTAATACCTGTGAAAGGAAGGGGAAGGAAATAGGAGTAGGCTGAAGGAGAAACCAAACCTCATGCAGGTCAGCAAAGCTTCCACCAACTCAGAATTCTGGTGGGACTATTGCGCATCAGGGTTGTCTCTTGTGGGGCCCAGATGGCGGGAATTACCCTTGTCCAGTTTGCGAATGTGTGCTTCCCCTGAGAAGGCTGTGACTTTCAATGAGGCAGCTTTTTATTGTTGAGGCAGCCCCTAAAGGAGCTGACAACCGGAGAAAGTGCGCTGACTACCCTGTCAGTAGGCATTTCAGTGTCTGCCACAATTGCCCTTCCTGAAGCTCCCCCTCATGGAGGGACCATCAAGTTCTTGGTGTGGGAATCTCACTCAGCTTGTGCCTCCAGTCCTATTTCACCCAGTGGCCAGGGAAGACCCCATGCTCCACTGCCTGGCCTGGAAAATCCCACATCTGGTCAGGAGAGAGATTCAAAACCTGACGAGGATAACACTTTCATACTAAGGTCTATTCTACTTTTAGAGATCCATCTCTCTGAGCTATTAGAAAAGACTTCTGGGATTGGTTGTGGTTTCCTGGGCTTTCTCATTTCTCTCATCTTCACTTACGGTTTTCTTCATACCTACTTCCTTGAAGAATTCTGGGCTTTTCCCCTTTCTAAAGCCTTCCTTTAGTTCTCTTTCTTTAGATGGACCCCTTTTTAGTTCTGAGATGACTCATTTTTCAAAATTGGTTCAATGCATCTCAAAACTTTTCCACCAAAGAATTCCTTACTTCAGAGAAGGAGAATGTGCACTCCTGGTGGTCCCAGAAGCATAGCTCAGAGCTGCTTTCTCTAGTCATGGAATTTCTTTGAAGTCTCTGTATTTTATCTTAAAAACGCATGTGAATTTTGCATTCACCTCTATAAACTATATGTGCTAGTTTTAATATTAAAATAATATTTTAAATTACTAGTAATAAATTTATTCAGGAAGATGTACCAATTTATGCATGGTTTCATGTACTTTCTAAAATATCCTTGCATATATCAGCTTTAAATTCATCAAACTAGGAGGTCATACTTCTGTAGCATAGTATAAATCTCTCACAGTATCTTAGAATAAGAATTTAGAATATATTTTTAAGATAAACTTATATGCACTGAATTGCATTTTTATAATACTCTATTTGGTGTGTAGTCAAACAAATTATAAATGAAAAAGATCGACATATTTCTTCTCAGGGAAGAGAGAAAATTTCCCATCAAATCAGAAATTAGGTGCTCAATTCAATTAAATATGAATAAATAATCTTGCCAGGTTATACTATATAATCTGGTAACATAATTTCAACACAATTCATTGAAAGCATTATATGAGGAAATGAACATAATATATTTTAGGCTTACAGCATTTTGTTGATCTGACTTAAGAAAATAATTTATAGATCCAATCTCTGTAGAAATATCTAAAATATCAGGACTTCAGAGTCTGGAAAAACAAATAGAAGGTATATCATTTAGTCCATTTTCCATTATATTTTTCCAATAAGTATGTTCTTATAAGAATCAAGCAGCATTCATTCAACAACTAGTAATGTTGAGTGCCTACTATATATCAGGTTCTTTGGGAAGTGCTAGAAAAGAGTGAGGAACAAGGCATTCTTCCAGGCAGCGTATTTTGCAGAAGGGGGATGGGTGGGAATATAGCTCAGAGTTTAAAGTGGTAATCCTTGGAAAGAATCTAGAGTTCTGATATTCTGAGATTGACAGAAGGCAGATCCATGTACTTTTTTATTTTTTTAAGATTTTATTTATTTATTTGAGAGAGAGAGAGAGCACAGAGGGAGAGGGCTAGGGAGAGGCAGACTCCCTGCTGAGAAGAGAGCCTTACACGAGACTCAATCCCAGGACCCTGAGATCATGACCCAAGCCAAAGGCAGACACTTAACCGTTTGAGCCACCCAGGCACCCCAGGTCCGTGTGCTTCGACCATCATCTGGGTAGATGAAAGGCTTGAAGTTAACTGAGATATATGCTTAAATCAATGACCCCTCCAGCCTTGCACATAAATTATTCAATGACACATCTAAAGGCAGGTCCAGACCTTTTCCAAAGACTATTCTGTGTATTTCTGTTAAGTAAATATTTGGTGGGCATGTATTGTGTAAGTGCTCTGGAGGATAAAAGGGGCAAAATGATCCTATGGGTTTGATATTACTGCTCACACACTCCACCTCCCACCCCACCCTCTGTGAAAACTCATCCCTAATGAGTGGTGTAGTGGTGCTCAAATTTTAATGCTTGAACAATCTCTACTATTTTATGTGGTATTTCACTCATCTAGTTATTTATTCAACAAATGATTCCTGAGGATCTGCTCTGTACCATGTTCTGTCCTAGGTGCTTGGTATACAGCAGAGGAGGAAACAAAACACTGTCTCTGCCTTGTCTGAAGTTTATCATTTATAGAAAACAGAACAAATAAATAATTAGAAAATGTAAAAATCTATAAACAAAACCATAGTCTTTTTTAATAGATAACAATAGCATTGCCCTTTTAGATAGCATGTTTAGGGAAGGTCTTTCCAAGATGGGGATATTTAATCTAAGATCTAAGAGAGGGAAAGGAGCTAATTCCTATGAAGAACAAGGGAAAAAAGCATCCAAGTATCAGAAACAGCATGTGCAAGTGTCCCCAGTGGGAAATGCCTCAGAATGAAGAACAGAAAAGAAGACCAGAGTGACTAGGCCACAATGAGTGAGGAAAGAGTGGTACATCATGGGGTAGAAATGAAATTAAGAAGATCTGACTTCATTTTAAGTGTAACAGGATACCGCTTAAGGGTTTTAAGCAAAGGAAATTATGTAAGTCATATATTTTTAAACTATCAATATACGATACCTTAATAGAGAATAGATTTAGGAGAACAAAATAAAACCTGGGAAACCCCATTTCAGAAACAATTCCAAGAGAGGTTTGATTATGACTTAGACCAGGGTAGAGAAAATAAGAATGACTTCAGGGTGTATTTAGGAGTATCACTGTCACAATTTGAGATGAATATGGGGAAGGAAGTCTGGTTCTAATATCTTTTAGCTGGGAATCCTTTTAGATGGCACCAAATACTATGCTGGGAAAGACTTGGGGAAAATTTGATTGAAAGGAATCCTTCAAATTATTTTTAATCTGTTAAGTTCGTGATGTATGGGAAACTACCAAAAAGAAGTACCAGGTAGAGAACTGTATGCAGAGGATCAAAGAAAACCTGGCTTGAAGGTTTACCTTTGGGAATTAGGAGTGTAAGCTGCTGCCTAAAGCAGTGGGAATGAATGAGATCACTAGAGGGGTGGAGAAAGAGCGAGGAAGGGCCCTGAGAAACTGCAATATTTAAGAGTTGAATAGAGAGGGAAGAAACCGTAAACAACGCTTCCAAGGAGAAGTGAAAGATAGCAGTAAATAAATAGAAGTTAATGTTATCACACACACACACACACAACAAAACAAAACAAACAACAACAACAACAACAACAACAAAACAGAGGGTCAACTATTTGAGCTAGAAGGGACTGACCAACACAACTGAGTCCCTCTGGGGGAGCTAATAAGGAGTGGCTAGAAAGTGTTCATTGAGTTTATCAACATGGAGTTCATTTGTACCTTGATAAGTCAGTGGAGGACACAGGCTGAAGCATATTAAGACTGCCTGATGAGTGAATGGGAAGGGAGGAAGCACAAGAGAAAAAAGGCTGGAATGCACAAGAGATATCTGTGAACAATGAAGGGCTGACCTGCCTGTTCAATGTCCATGTACATGATGTTTAGCAGCAGGTGACAGAACTGGGCAAGGAAGAGTGCCACCAGATTAGGGGAGAATGTGACGGCACATCTAAAGGATTAATATAAGTAATAGTAATTATCAGCATATAGTCCCCACTTAGTTACATAACTATTCTGCTCCTCCTGAGGTTTGTGACCATGGGCAAATTACGGAGCCTCCCCAAACCTCAATTTTCTCGTCTATAAAATAAAAATTATAAAGAAATCTACCTCAATGTCTCATTGTGAAGACTTAATGAGATAGTATATGCAAAGTATTTTGGGAGTGTCTGGCCTCTATTAAATATTCATGAACCAGAATTGTTATCCTTATTAGTACTAGTGGTGGTATACACAATTAAAAATGAAATATTTTTAAAAAATAAAATAAAATAAAAATGAAATATTTAAGATACTAAACAAAAGAGTATTTCACTGTTCAAATTATAGCCATTGGCCAATTTAGCCCTGGCAAGGAAAGAATATTTGACGGAGGTTCAAAGATGTTAGTTTTTCCCATTCCCTTCTCCCATCAGCCTCCAGTAACTTCAAATCTACTTTCAGTTTCTACGAATTTGCCTATTGTACTGGGTACAATTTTTAATTAGGTAAAAATTATTTTTGGAGATTTCTCCCCTGATTCTCCACAACTCATAAAATCCAAAATTCTGGAAGTGGAAAGTGGTGGTGGTCGCACACCATTGTAAATGTACTTTTCACTGAATTTTATACTTAAAAATGATTAAAATACAAAATTTTATGTTATATATATTTTGCCACAATAAGACAATATTACCTAAAAAGAAAGATGTTAATTTTAATCTCACTTCTGGCCAGGTGGCTGTAGGGCCGTCATTTCAGATTTATTTGAAATCATTTTACTCAACTACAAGATGGCATGAGACCAAGCTATTTCTTTAAATGAGTCTCATTCAACCTTCAAATTCTGTGACTATAACATTCATAAAATTTAGAAAGGTATGAATGAAATAATAGTGAAGAAAAGATGAGGTATGACAGGAATATACTTTATTAAGTAAAAAACCAAGCACCCCCAATGATATTTTCATATAAAATATAAATACACATGTTTATATATTTGGCTTATTTATAAATCACACAAATAAAATTATGTTTCATAATTGCTCATGGGATTGAAGCTTATTCCATACAGCTGATAATAATGGTTGCCAGTTATGTGTGTGCCAGGCATGTGTGGCTTTCTAAATTTAAATTAATTAAAATTAAATTGAGTAAAAATTTGGTCCTTCAGTTATACTAGTTATATTTCAGGTATTCAATAGCCACATATGGCTAGTAGAAAATATAGAACATTTACATCATTTCAGAAATTTCTGGACAGTGCTCATAGAGTTTTCCCATTCCTTAAATATTTCTGCACATTTTCCATGAGATATTTCTTTCCCTAGCTTCACCTTTCAAATAGCATTAGCAAAAGACCAAACTTGAAACAGAGGCTGGAGTGTCTTCTGAGAAAACATGCCACCACTAAACTGTCATCTCCTAATATTTGTTTAATTTTTCTAAGGATACACACCTAAATAGTATCTTTTTTAAGCTGAAATATTCTATGACTATTCTTCCAGAAATGTTATTCTTCAATTTGAAGCAGTTTTTCTATGACTTCCACTATTTATTTTCACTTAATTGCACCTATAAAGCATAACATAAGATCATGAAGTCCTACAAGAGGAAATCAGAAGTGGAAGAAGAACCATTGCTATGATTCTATACACATTCGGAAATAGACTTCGTAAGCCAGGGATAAGACATAATCTCATTTGTTTTGTGATGTGACAGAAGCCAGTCATGGCTTAATTAATTCAGGGTTGTTTTCATTTTGGTTGCATGGGACAGATCTGTTAATAGAAACAATGTATAAATAAAGAAGATCCAGAAAAGGATGTTGAATATTGGTGGTGCTGAGGGGGAAGGCTGTCAAGAATAAGGTCTGCAAAAAATCATCTTTCCATGAGAGAAAAAAACTGGCTGCAGACAGATGCTTATAAGACCCTAGCTCTTGTTGAAGAGGACAGCTTTATAAATAGATGCACAATAACAGCAGCCAGCTGTTCAAAATAATTGCCAGGCGATATTTGGTGATGACAACCTGAAGAAAGTCATCAATGCAATTATTTCACACCAGATCAGTCCAGCAGATCTGTTGCACCTTCTTGCCTGTATTGAGTGAGTGAAATACTCATTATTCTTGAAATGCCAGTGTTGCTTGCTCATTTTTTCTATAATAAACAATGACTTCAACAACAATTATATTGTTGTAACATTATTAATAATTTAATCAGGGACAGTTAACTCAGTGGGTTAAAGTTTCAAACATGTGAGGCTGAGATTCAATGCACTTATGCCTGTGGAGAGATGCTCTGTCCCGTCATAAAAGCTTATGTTCTTAATGCTACTTAGGCATTTCAGGGAAGCATACCAGCGGGCTGTAAATCAGGACATGTCCCATTGTTAATGTCGTGATCATCTTATCATGCCATACATAGAAGAGTCTCCCAAGAGTTCTATAAACTCAGTGGTTCCCCAAATGCATTTATTTTATAACCACTAATGCTCATTATCATTCATTCATTTCCTTCTGTTACCTCTCGAATGCCTTGAATTTTTCTCTTCTCCTTTTCCAAACCATTCCCTTCAAAGACCCAGTTTAGTTCTATAGCTATCAGTTTTCTATGACCCATAGTTTCAAGAACTTTTCAGATCTTCACAGTCAGGGATTCTGGGTTAAGATGTTATATTATTTGGTTAGCATACAGATAGCACTCTTCCTGAAATATTTGCAATATATGAAGTTTAAACCTTATGTGAGGTTTAAACAACTTTTTTTTTTTTTTACCTATGATGCACTTGGATTTTACATCAAGTCCAGGTTACATTCACCAAATTCTTTTTTTTCCCCCCAAATACTTTTATTTTATTTTTTCAGTGTTACAAGATTAACAAGTGTTACAAGATTCATTGTTCATGTACCACACCCAGTGCTCCATGCAATAGGTGCCCTCTTCAACTATTTAAAGCAGATCCGCTTTCTCCTTGAAAGCAATCAGATTTTCATGACACAACATCATGGGTAAAGTATAAAGATTATCTATTCAACAAATATTAATTCAGTGATAATTATATGTGTAGTAGAGACAAAGTATGGGATTCCAGTAGGGAGTTTTGCTGGATGAATAAAATATAGTGGTCTTTCAAAGTTTATTCAAAAACAATGGGGTTTTAAAATTTAAATTGATGTTGGTGCACCTGGGTGGTTTAATCAGTTAAGCATCTGACTCTTGGTTTCAGATCTGAGTCATGAGATAGAGCCCTGTATTGGGCTCCACGCTCCGTGTGGAGTCTGCTTGAAGATTCTCTCCCTCTGCCCCCTCCCCTTGTGTGCTCTGTCTCTTTCTCTCTCTCTCTCTTTCAAATAAATAAATAAATCTTGGGACACCTGGGTGGCTCAGTTGGTTAAGCTCTGCTTTCAGCTCAGGTCATGATCCCAGGGTCCTGAGATGGAGCCCTGTACTGGGCTCCCTCTCAGTGGGGAATCTACTTCCCCTCTCTCTGTCTGCCCTTCCCCCTGCTTGTGCTCTCTCTTTCTCTTTCTCTCAACTAAATAAATAAAATCTTTAAAGATAAATCAATCAATCAATCAATCAATCAATCTATCTTCTAAAATTTAAATTGATGTTAGAACAATTTATTTACCTGTAGCTTTGGCATATCTTGTTCTTAACCTCCTCTCTACTTCTAGATACTTTTTCCTGAATAAATGTTCTGATTTGGGGGACAGTGATTGCATAAATAAATATTCCTTGAGCACCCACTGTGTGCAAGAAATTGTTGGTGGAGGTAGAGTACAAAGAAGTGAAAATTTGTCTCTTCTGATATTAAATGAGACCTGAAACACTGGAGCGATATACTATGCTAATGGCTTAGAAGACAATATAGTTAAGATGTCAATTCTCCTCAATTTATCTATAGATTTAAAGCAGTCCTAATAAAAATCCGGCAGGTTTTTTAATTGACATTGATAAGTTGATTCTAAAATTTATATGAATTGGGGCACCTGGGTGGCTTAGTGGGTTAAAGCCTCTGCCTTTGGCTCGGGTCATGATCTCAGGGTCCTGGGATCAAGCCCCACATCAGGCTTTCTGCTCAGCGGGGAGCCTGCTTCCCCCTCTCTCTCTGCCTACTAGTGATCTCTCTCTCTCTGTCAAATAAATAAAGGAATCTTTATAAATAAATAAATAAATAAATAAATAAATAAATAAATAAATAAAATTTATATGGAAATGCAAATTATCCAGGGTATACCTATTCTAGATCCTTTGTATATTTCTCTCAGCATGTATGTATTTCATCCATACATAATTATTAAGAGTTATCTCTAGCATCAAAAATATTGAGATGAAACATAATTATTTTAATCCATTTTTAACTGCCAATAACATTTACTTATTCCTGTTATAGTTGATGAAATAATTGGATATATCTTTTTCTTATCATCTCTACTCCCCAACCTCCACATTTTGTTATAATCTTATTACCTTTATATGGTCAAGATTTATAACGTTTTCATTCTGTACCATAACCATAAAGCCATAGTCGCTTAGTTTTAGTCTTGCATTTAATATATTTTAGTGTTTATCAATGATATTTTCACCATGGAGTCTCCTTAACTCAGCTTTTTATTTATTTTGATACATCACTTAGTTGACTGAATTTCATTCTGGAGTAATTCTTTCAATAATGTTCATAGGTACAGTACTCCCTGAGTTTTTGTGTACTTGAGAACACTAACCTGTTGACTTCATATCTAAAGCGGCACGTTGGTGGTCCTAAAATTCTTGATCGCAACTTTGTTTACATCTTTGTGCACGTTGTTCACCATCTTCTGACAATGAATTTGTAGGAATTTATGATTTCTTGTCCTGCTTGTATGCAATTCGCTTTTTCTTAATGTTTCTATTAAAATATTTATGCATTTATCCTTGAAATTCAGAAATTTTTGTTTAATGTATAACCAGTATGCCTTTCAAGTTATAGATTTGGATGTTTATTTCAGAAAAGTTTTCTTCTATTATATCTATATATAACATCTATTTCTTGCTTTTCCAGAAATGTGATTTCCTTTGTCTCCCATACCTATCATATCTGTACCATATTTATCATATCATATATCTATACCCACCATCTCTATCATATTCAAGTTAATTCTTTTATTGTTTTTTATTTTCAATTTCATATTTTTATTTCCTTCTGCCTCTCCTTTAGGTATTTATTTTTAAATCAGTGCTGCTGGAGTGCCTGGGTGGCTCAGTCATTAAGCGTCTGCCTTCTGCTCAGGTCATAATCCCAGAGTCCTGGGATCAAGCCCTGCATTGGGCTCCCTGCTGGGAGGGAAGCCTTCTTCACCCTCTCCCACTTCCCCTTCTGTGTTCCCTCTCTCTCTCTGTCTCTCTTTGTCAAATAAATAAATAAAATCTTAAAAAAAAAAATAAATCAGTGCTGCTGTTCTTTTTTTAATTATTATTATTTCTTTCCTGAGGTCTATCAGCTCTATTTGATTCTTACTATTGATATTCTTTTCCTTTCTTTCTCCCTCCCTCTCTCTATCCTTCCTTCTTTTCTTTCTTTCTTTTTTCTCTTTTTACTTTTGATGTTTTTAAAGAAATATTGTAACTGAAATTTCAAAAAACTGTTTTTATTTATACTGTAACTTCTCATTATTTCCTTTCTACTTACTACTTATCTTTGAATGAGGGTTCAATTCTGAACAATTTCTTGCCAGTGAAAGACAGAGAAGGATTAAATTGATTCAGGTTAGCTGGTTCCCAGAACTTAAATCAAGTTTGTGTACTTCAACACCCTGTCTTTAAATTTGTTATTTCCTAATCCTGGATGCCTATCTTCATCAGTTTTTGCCACTCAGGAATTCAGAGTGACCTATAGTTCACTATAGACCTACGGTGAAGTTCCTTAAGTAGTGTGCTCTCTGAGTTTATAATTTGGTTTTCACTATTCTCCCTCTCTCCTTTATTTTATCTAACAGATACTTTTGACAGAGATGTTATAAAATCCATCATAAAGTAGACATATTGGTATGACTTGTGCTTTAGTCTCATCTCTTCTAATCCTCTGTTCTATCGAGTTGATCATTGTAGGGATATACTCCTCTTTTTCTATGACCTTCCTACAACTCTCCATTTCGTTGCTTTAATCAAAGCTTTAATACATCACCTTCTAAGAATTTGGACTCTTATTTTTAAGAAATCCCTTCCTGTCTAAAATCTGGGGGAGTATATATCAACTTTCAATACTTTCTTTGGTCCAAATTTTACAGTATGTGGCAAATATTCCTTATACTTTGTGATGTCAGATTATGGATATGTTTTGGTTTCATTGATGATAAAATTTTCTTCTTTCTCTCCCTTTTTTGTCTTCCTTGCTTTCCTTCCATTGTTTTAAATGAAAATTTTTAAAAATGGAGAAATCGTGTCATTCTTTTAAAAACAGGAGGCTATATTTGAAATACTACTCAGTTGATATTCTTCTTTGCATTTTCTCTGCCTTGAAGGTATTATACTAAAAAGATAAAAAGGAATCTAAGAAAGTGCTACTTCATGTCTCGTCCTCTTACTAGTTTGGACATATTTTTAAATATTTAGCTTCCTCAACTTTAACTTTTGGTTCCCATCCTATCTTGAGGACTCAAGAAGTCCTCCTGCTGAAGTTAACAACTGATAATCTCTGTTTCTTGACTTTTCTCCTGTCCTTTTATTGATTTCCTCTCATCCTTTTGGTCATTGGTGGCTGTTACTTAACCCTGGTATAAAGCCAGATTGAGTGGTGAGAGCACTTTTCAAAATTTGGCTGAAACATCATCTCTTCTGTGAAGTTTTCCTAACCCTTCTCTTTAACTCTTCAGGAAGAATCGACCATTCCTTACATTGTATACCTTCTGTATCTCCTACATGCTTCTGCCATACCACCCACAACCCTTGGTACACAGACATTTTTATACATCTTTCTCCCTCAACTGAAAGAACCTTTCAAAGACAAGAAAATACTGTACTCTAAAACCTGCCTAGTCTTACAAATAACATAATACATTCTCCTTAAGAATTTTTCATAACACTTTCACTCACATATAAAGCTAAATGCTATGAATATTTGATAGAAGAACAAGCCTATCATATCTGTAAAATCATAGCCTAGCAATTCTTCTAAGAAATTAAAAGCTGTCTTCTGACCACTTTTAATAAATATTACCTTTATCACTTCAACCACCACCTCTGTCATCACTTCTAGCTAACTTTGTATTAATTCTTTACATACTAGGCACCATGCTAAATATTATCTCACATAATCCTCATACAAACTTTATAAAGCCTGCTCTATTATTATTCCCTAAGGCACAGAGTACTTTAGTAAATTATCTAGGTCAATTTTTAGGTGTCTGGCCCTACAGCCTGAACTCCAAATCACTATACAATGCTGCCTTCTGAAAATTAAAATAATAGCAGGATACTCCACATTTTCCAAAGAACTTTTATTTTATTCCACTATTTATTTGCTTGTTAAAATATGAATTTTGTTTTAAAGAGGCCAAGCAAAGCAAAGTTCTCTTTCTTTCCTTCCTTTCTTCCTTCCTTCCTTCCTTCCTTCCTCCTTTCCTTCCTTCTTTCCTTCCAATAATTCGTCAAACACCAGCCATATGCCAAGACCTGTGCGTAGAAGAAAACACAGATATGACATTGATTCATGTCCCACTCACAGTCACTTGAAGGAGCTGGGGTGAGGTAGACATCTCTGGAATAATGACTGGGGAGTGACAGGAAGAGAAAATGGCATTTGAAACTGCCTACCATGTATTAGGACTGCTGCACACATCAATCTATTTAAACTTCATTGCAAGCCTATGAAATCATTGTGATGACCTCCACTTAACAGGTATGAATACTGATGCTCAGAGAAGTTAAATGAATTCTCATTGTCATATAACTATTAAGCAATAGATAATATTAAAAACTAGATTTGGTGGAGTCCAAAAGTTGTGCTCTCTTTATTACATATTCTAGTCTCCTAGGGGATAGAAACATTTTTAAGATACACAGCATTTACTTGTCCTCCCATCTTTCCTTCCAAGAAAGAACTATGGAAATAAATGACAGAGGAGACTGTATTTGCCTACAGATTTGGAGAAAGGCTTCTCCATGGAGACACAAGTTAAGCTGAGCTTTGAAGAACAAGTAGCTTTTCATTAGATAGAAGATCAGGACATGGCATCCCAGGCAACTGGCACAGTATAGTATAGTAAAAGGCATGGATGTAGGGCCCTGCGGGAAATGTAAGAGTCTGAGAAGGGGAACCATAGCAATAAGGATAGTAATAATTTAGGTTAGTAATAACTTAGGTCAGAGTATCTTGAAGGATCATGGTAAAGAACATTATGAAGGACTCTTTGTTAGCCAGGAACCTTGGGAAAGACTTGCTGACAAATGTTCTTACTGACTGCTCATAAGTGCCCAAGAACAACAAAACCTAATCATTAAAATCACCTGGGATTAAAAACAAATGAATGCCCAAACCAGAAACCAAACAAGTGTGAATTATTTTAACACTAGAGGAGAAAGAACTTTTAAGTACAGATGGAAATCATGGAATTTCATAAATGTCCAATAAAATTTTGTTAATTTAAAGCTGTAGTATCAGCAGTTGCACAAGACTAATGTTTTCATGAACTGGCAGTAAAATTGAAAACCCCTAGGGAAGCAACTAAGATCTACAGTATCATCCATAGGTGCTTCCAACCCATTACTAATTAGCATGGTGTGAGAAATGTGGCCGTTAAGAAATCGGTGGTTTATGCCACTGTCTGTTCCAGGTTGAAATTCTTGTCATCAATTGTTTTTCCTAACCCAACCAAAATCACACTACTTTGGAAGCTGTATGGAAATGTCTGGAATTGCCACAGTTTTCATTATTGGCTTGTCATTGTTCTCTACGTGAATTTTCAAAGAGCTGAGGTAAGAATTTTATTCGTCATATATGACAGTCACACATAAATACATCTCTTTTGGTGAAATGTTGAGTGGAATGCAGTACTGGACTCCTTTTTCATTCATAGCAGCCTTGGCTGAGTGGGTACATACTTTCTACTCCATGTTCATGGACTCCATAACTGTTCTAGGATGGGATTCAGGGGATCAATCAATGCCCTGATATTGCATTGTACATTTTTCCAAGGAGTCCATAGTTTTCACTGGGTATTCAAAGGGGTCTTGACACCCTTCTTCCTCAATTTAAGAATGATTAGCATAGAAAAAAGACTGCCTGGGATTTATTTTTTCCTGTCTCAAACACAGTGGAAGGAGGACTACTGACTACTAGCCATGCATCTTGAATGCTTTATGTGAAAAATAATCTTTAACTTAATGGTAAAACCTAGATGCTGTGAAAGGAATGTGAGCTCAGCTAAATATCTATAAGTCTCTTTCCCTCTAGGTGTGGAATGATATTCTTAAAACTCCCAAGGAACTACCTCTGGCAGAAGTGGTTGCTGTTTTAGAGAAGATGACAAGTGACAAATATGTTTTCCTGATATCCATTTAAAATTGATGTGGGACAATATGTATATGCATAAGAGAATAAATAAATACATATGCATATATGTATGTATATGGAAATGTGGTAAATACTATCTTATTTTTAGAGGCAAGAAGGAAAAGTACACAGTTTTAATGTATTAATGTATTTTACAACAAAGCATGGTTTTAGCTGACCAAAATATCACTGTTTGTCCCTGAAAAACAAGCTAGTACATTTCCTATTTTGCATTGTCCTTATTAACATCTGTTTAGAGTTGTCTTGAGCTCTACTCTGAATTCCAGCTACATGAGCGATCCATTAACTTTATTTTGTTCCGGGAATGTCTAAATGTTTTTGTTATAAATTCCTGCAGTTCACTTAACCTTCTAGGATGCCAGTGCTCTTCTGAAAGGCCTTTTTATGTGGAAGCCCCATTATGATAAACAGACTCAAATGCTATCAAGATTCTTCTTGATACTGTTCTACCTTTTGAATGACTGTGCATATATACAAGCTCTGGACTTATGAAATTTTCTAGAGTTATTTAAGTTTCTGACATTTATGACAAATTCTGGAAACCTAACTATTGCTGTTTGGTTGCAGAGAATGCGATGTTCAATGCCCTGGTATGATATTATATATTTTAGATATTTTAGAATTCTATCTCACCTTGGTTCAGCATGTTAGATTTTTACAGTATTACTTACTGATGATTTCAGCTACTAACAAATCAACATTAAGCAAATACTACTACAATTTCCTTTAAATATCAAATTATAGCATTTTGGTAAATTAAAAACTTTCTTTTATTTTATGAACTTTGTAGCCTATTTTATACATACATCAGCATGATGTTTAATATGTTTTTGTAATTTGAGCTTTTTTATTTGTGGTGCTACTAATGTTTCTCTACTTTTGCTCTGATCATTTGTACATATCATGGAGTATGGTCTAGGAGTTGTGTCAGTTTTCTCTTTCTCTTTTGTGGGTTTATTTCTCACAGGCAGAATGAAACACAAAGCTTGGCAATGGCTTTGAATATCTTTTTTCAGATAGTTAGACCTAATTTCTGGAATTAATGTCTTTGCGTTACATTAAACATATTTTTAGAATGCCTTACTGCAAATTATGGGCACAGTGTTCTTTTTCATCTAAACATAAAAACTTGTAAATTTCCTTGCTAAAATGGTCCTGGGAAGAAAAGTAGAAGGGGATCCTTGGTGTGCCAGAAAACAAAGAAATGTTTCATTCTAATACAGGTGTGTCAAAAGGAAACAGAAACAGAAACAAAAGGGGATATGAGGGCATTTATTTTTTCCTGTCTCAAACACAGTGAAAGGAGGACAGTAGCGAAATTTGGGTAATTTGTGGATGAATAAGAATTTTGGCTTTAATAATTATAAATAATAGAACAAATAAAAATCCATGAGTCTAAAATAAAAGAAAGCGGGGAGGGAGCTCCTTTGCCTCCATTGGAGATGATGATTACAACAATCTCTAACTTTCAAAATTGGTAATAGAAGGGAAAGAATAAGTATTTATTTTGCCTTTTTCAGAGGAAATACAGTTCATTCTGGTTGATGGGAGATGAAGTTTTCCTTTGTAGAAGAATGCCAGGAAATAATTATAGCTAGATAGAAAAATCAACACTTTGTAACTCCCAATACAATAATTAATTCAAGCAAGGATCATCAATGGATACTAAAATTGTGGGAAATGCATCAAGGGAATAGATAATTCACACTCTGCCAAAGTGTGTAGTCACAGACTACTTGCCAATTGCAATGGGAAAAAATGTACCTTTACAATGGAGACATCTGGCTTTCTCCATCCTAACCAAGTTTTCAAATGTGGGACAAACCTGATATTATGTGCCCCCTGACGTGAGGCGATTTGAGGTACACATCACCATCTATGAATCATTGTCTTAAACATGTTTAAAGAGAATCTAATCAATACTGTAAACATAGCTTATAGTTTAAAAGAAAGAGAGACATAGGGAAGAAGGGAGGGAGGGAGGGAGAAAGGAAAAGAAAATAAGGGAGAGCGCAAGAAAATATTCAGACGAATCTAGAATGTAACAGATTCTACCAGAGAATAAGCCTGCTTTGGTTGTGCATGGGCATAAAAAATAGGCAGCAGGACTATTGTAAGTGAAAAAAAAAAACACAAAAAAACCCAAATGCACTATTTAAAACTTCATTGAGCCTGGATTTTTTCTTAAAGCCATAAAAAATGTTTTAGGAACAACTGGGAAAAATTTAATTATGGACAACTATTTAGATGACACTATGTAATTGTTACTTTCTTAGGTATAATAATGGCATATTATGGCTATACATGAAAATGTCCTCATTCTCAGGAGGTACATGTTGGAGCATCTTGATGTCTTTCACATAGTTCATTTTTTTAAAAAGAAATACTCATACATTTATAGCTACATTAAGCAAATGTGGCAAAAGTTAACAATTATTGAATTTAGATGTTGGGCATATGGATGTTCATTATTCATTTAAACATTTCAGAGCGTTTAAATGTATACCAAAATTTGAAAACAAAAAAATAATATATGTGTTTTATATGTGTGATTTTTTTGTGTATATATATATATATGTAATTTAATCTCTATAAATTCAATAAAAATCTTTTGTCTCAAGATTCTTTGTATGTTCATATGATGCTACTTTTAGGGGGCAGGTGGGTCCCCACATCAACCTGTGAAGTAATGTCGGCTCAGTTTGGATGGAAGTGTCTTCCCTTCCTCTAAAATCTGTAACGTATGCACAGAATTTATGTGGTGTCAGCAGAGTGATGGATGTTCCCAATACTATGAAGGAATTATAGACACATGTTGCAATCATAACTATATAGACCGCCATGAAATGAGAAAGAACAGGGCATGGCAGTGAAACCTGGGATGAAAGTAGAGATCAGAAATCTAAGAGCAGGGAAAACTTGTCAAAGTGTATATAAAGGGGATTAAGAGAATGGTGAGCATAAGGAGGCAGGATGTATGGAAGCCATGTGGCATAAGAATGTGCCATATGGTGTTGGAAGGTGGCAAAGAAAGGGCTAGTGCCCTGAAGAGATGATGAAGGTAAAATCACATTGACGAGGACCAGACGGAGGTCAGCACAGCATAAGTGGGTGGCATTCCTATCACAGTGATGGGAAGCCGAGAAACAATTCAAAGCTAGCAGGATAGTGAAAATAAAGGAATCAACTTGAGCTGGTGAGTGGGGGATTTTGAGGTCAGGAAAAGTCAAGTGATTTGAAGCCAAGTCAGCTTGGAAGAGTGAAAACAGTGTGAGCTTTGGAATTGGGTAAATCTAATTTTATAATCTGGCTCTGCTCTTTTCTACGTGTGTAACCTTCGGCAAATCACTTGGGGTCTCAATTTCCTCTCTTAAAACTCATGTCAGAATTTTGAATAAAGATAGTAGGTGCACCATGAGCTTTTAATTTTATCCATAGAATTAATCAGTCAGATATGATATGCTATGATACACACATTAATTTGATTATGTACAGCATGATCACATAAACATAGTAGCGATTTAGAAAGGATTTTATCTACTCGGAGTTTTAATATTATTATTAGCATTCTGTGACCAGGGTGAGGGTGTAAAACAAAGGATTGTCACTGGTTGAAGACCCTTGAACTGACCTCATTCATCCTTCATATTGATTCAACAAATATTTATTAAGGACATGCTATATTCATCAAGCATTATGCTAGGCTTGGACAGGATATCTGTCCTGCAGGGACTTAAAACATGTTATTCTTCATTTATTCATATATTCTTTCAACAAACACTTCTCAAGAATTTTCTATTGGGTACCTCTTGTGTATCACATTCCTAAAACTAGTCACACGTATGCTTTTTTTCTTAGGTTTCTCTTCGATGGAACCTAGGCTAAGAAAGTGCTAAAAACTGTGCTGCACAGAAATATGAAGATGAATAAATTCTGTTAATGTTATTCAAAAAGCTCACAACCTAAAAAATAGGGAAGGACACACAAAAATGACAAATTGACAAATGCATGATAAAATATGGTATTCCAGGGGCACCTGGGTGACTCAGTGGGTTAAAGCCTCTGCCTTTGGCTCAGGTCATGATCCCAGGGTCCTGGGATCGAGCCCCGCATCAGGCTCTCTGCTCAGCGGGGAGCCTGCTTCCCCCTCTCTCTCTGCCTGCCTCTCTGCCTACTTGTGACCTCTCTCTCTCTGTCCAATAAATAAATAAAATCTTAAAAAAAAAATATGGTATTCCAAAATAGTCACAAATAAAGCTCAAAGAAAGGAGAAAGCAAATAAACCATCTATTTTGGTAGTGGGGAAGAAGCAGTAGGAAAATATCTTTTTTTTTTTTTTTTTGAGAGGGAATAGGATACTTTCATTTTCAAAATAACTCTTCACAAAGTATTTGATATTTATAAAGGGAAAATATTTACAGAGGACAAGCCTGCCAGATATGTATCTACTTTAATCAAGTGACAAAGTGAACGTCACCTGGAAAAGGACAAAAGGAAATCATATACCATCTTTGCTATAAAAGGCGTAATCTGAATGTTATAGTGAAAAAATATGAGACAAATGAAAATGAAGAACATTCTACAAAATCACTGGCCTACAACCTTCATAAACATCAGTGTCATGAACGTCAAGGGAAAACTGAGAAACCACTCTGGACTTAGAAGATAACTACTGAATGCAAGACATGGTTCTCAACTGGATTCTTTCTTTCTTTCTTTCTTTCTTTCTTTCTTTCTTTCTTTCTTTCTTTCTTTCTTTCTTTCTCTCTAGATTTTATTTATTTATTTGAGAGGGAGAAACAGAGATAACAAGAGAGAGCAAGAGCAGGGAGGTAAGGGAGAAGCAGACTCCACGCTGAACAGGGAGCCCCACACAGGACTCGGGATCAGGACCTAAGCCAAAAGCAGATGCTTAACCAACCAAGCCACCCAGGAACCCCTCAACTGGATCATTTACTGTAAAGGACATTATTGGGACAACCCATAAAACTTGAATGAGAGCTAAGGATTAGTTGGTAGTAGTGTATCAGTATTAATTTTCTGTTTTCAATGGTTGTATTGTTGTATATGTAGAAAAACATTGTCCTTGTTTGTAGGAAAGCTCCACTAAAGTATTATATTTGTTTGGTATGCCTGCCACAACAACGTACTCCAGACTAGGTGGCTTAAACAACAGAAATGTATTGTCTCAGCTCTGGAGACTGAAAGTCCAAAATCAAGGTGTCAGCAGGGTAGGTTTCTTCTGAGGGCTGTGAGGGAAGGGTCTGTTCCAGGCATTAGCTTGTAGATGGCCATTTTCTCCCTGGGTCTTCCCACTGTATAATGTCTGTGTCCAAATTCACCCTGTGGTAGGAAACATTTTGATGGGGAAAAATGGCATTTAAGAAGATCTTAATGACTTGATAGAATCTCAAAGAATTAAGATGGTATATTAATTTCTCAAGGCTGCTGAAGCAAATTACCCCAAAGTGGGTCATTTAAAACAACAGAAATTTGTTCTGTCATAGTTCAGGGACAGAAATCTGAAATCAAAAAAAACAAAAAACAAAACAACAGCAAAAAAAAAGAAATCTGAAATCAAGGTGCCAGCAGGTTTGCTTCTTTCTGGAGGCTTTGAAGGAGAATCTGTGCATGCCTTCCAGCTTCCGGTGATTGTTGGCAATTTTTGATATTCCTCGGCTCATAGCTGTGTCACTCCAATCTCTGTCTCTATCTTCATGGGGCATTCTTCTCAGTATAACTCTGGGTGCCCTCACACCTTCTTGTAGGGATGTCAATCATTGGATTTAAGGCCCACACTAATTCCAGGATGATTTCATCTTGAGATTCCCAATAAATTACATCTGCAAAAACCCTATTTTCAAATAAGGTCACATTCTGAGGTTTTTGAATGAACATGAGTTTTTTTAGAGGATACTATTCAACTGGTACAAATGGGAAGGGAAGTATTCTAGGTAGAGGAAAAGCACGATCAAATGTACTTTAGGGATGTGTTTACAGAGAAGAAAGTCATCCAGTCTGTCTGGAAAGGGTACAAAATGTGAGAAAAGAGTGAGTGATATGGCCTAAGGAAATCCTTTTCTATCCTTTAATACTCAAAGCCAGTGACATTTTATGTGAACTCATCTGAACAATCCTTTTCTCAACCTCCAAGAAAGTTAGTTGCTTCTTGGATGTAGTCCCAACATATTTTATCCTTAGCTCTGTTATAGGACTCACCACATTGTATTGTAACTTTATGTACACATATCTAATTTTACTAGACTGACTGAGGGTGCAACTATGTTATTTGGCTTAGTATTCCCAAGGCCTACCATAGTGTTGAACATATAATAATCAATCTGTGAGTACTTATGGAAAGGTAAAAGAAGAACCAAAGAAAGAAGGAAACAAAGAAGGAGGGGTGGGTTGGATGGATGGATGGATGGATGGATGGATGGATAGTTAGGTTTGCCTTAACTGACAGAGGATCCCAAATGCCAGATTAAGAGTTCTGTGCTTTATTCTATAGATAATGGGCAATCTATGCAGGTTTCTATAGGAGAATAATAAATTATAACTATGCTTTAGATGAAATATCAGATAATGGTATTTAATATAAACTTAAAAGAAAAGTAAAAACTTAAAAGAAAAATGAAATTCAGAGATAATTGTAATAGAACAAAGATAGGAATTAAGGCCCTGACACAGCCCCTGTGCATTAGGGATAGAAAGAAGAAAAAAATTGGAGGTAAAATTAACAAGCTTAGTGATTGGGCTGTTTTAGTTTCATTAACATAAACTTTTGTGTGTAAATGATTAATTCACTTTGGGATGTTTTAGAAGTTTAGGTAGATCATTCCAGAGTCCAGATTCTACCATTCAACTAGACATTCAGGTGTAACTTTGAAAGGACCAAGCTTGAAATTTGGGATTGCAAGTCATTTAAAGAGGGGAAAGATTTTCAGCATGGCTGAGAGTCCTTATGAAGAGAATTAAAAAGAAGAAGAGAAATGGGTTAAGGAAAGAAGTTTAAATGGTGTTGGTGTTTAGGGAAATTGAGAAGGAAGAAGAACATGTAAAAGAATTAGAGAAGCAGGGAATAAGTTCTATTTGATAAAATATAATGTACTCATTCTAGATTTCAATTTTTTTTTTTTACAATATGGCCACTTCAGATTATGAACAGCAAACTATCTGTAGATTGTTGTCCTACATAATTTTTTTTTCTTGTGACTGATAGTCTCTGGGAAGTAAGTGCTGCTATGTCTCCTTTGACACTTTTTAATTTTGCTTTTGGAAAGAAAAGATTTCATTTGAATAAACGCTTTGGGGTAGGCATTCAGGGCTAAATCACAGCAAAAAATGCAAAATTGTGGCACATTAAAGCTTTGTATCTAGAGTCTTTTCTACTTTGGAATTTTCCTTCCTTATAAACTTCTCTACCTTATGTAGCTAAGGATCTCTCCCGACACTCAGCAAGTAAAGGAGACTGACCAGTACATTTATACAAGGGGGCCACCAGATGTAGTTGGCAAATATGCAGCATGTTTACCAGCACTTTCACATCTTGTGTCCATGATGGACATCATTAATCAATCTCAACCAATATGCTTGGAATCCAGCCCAATATAGCTTTCCAAGTCATCAATACCAATTAACAGGGAGGTTGGTAGAAGTGATAATGGGCGTCTGTAATCTTATTAAACAATCAAGGAATTTACATAAAATAAACAGAAAACATGAGCAGAGACATTAATCCAAAAGAAGAATGTGTTAATATTAGAATTTTAGGAATTATGAAAGCATTTTCCTGGCCGTTATCGCTCAAATCAAATGACATCAGTGAGTAATTATCTTGTGGGGTAAGCTTTAAGGTGAGGGTGAAAGGAGAAATTATAAAAAACAAAACAAAACAGAGTTTTAGAGGGGAAGGGGGTGGGGGGATGCGTTGGCCCAGTGAGAGGTATTAAGGAGGGCATGTATTACATGGAGCACTTGGTATTATACACAAACAATGAATCATGGAACACTACATCAAAAACTAATGTTGTACTATTTGGTGACTAACATAACATAATAAAAAATAACATCAGTTTGGTCAACAGTCATGTTTAAACAAGAAAAGCTGTCTTGGGGTAAAAGAATCGAAGAATACTGAGATCAGAAAGACAAAGCTCTTAAGGGAAAAATAGAGAAATCAGAATGTAACTGAAAGAAGGGAGACAGGTAGAGAAGCAGAATCTTTGGCGCTAGAGGAAAGCAGACATCAATATTTCTGAGTTGCATGAAAAATATTTGGCCATGTACTAATACTTGGCCCTTTTAAAATGCTTGGGTGATCCCAACTTAAAGGAGCCTTTATTTATTACTTTTTAAAGATTTTTATGTATTTATTTTAGAGAGAGACCACAAGTGGGGGTAGGGGCAGAGGGAGAGAAGAAGAACTCCACGCCAAGTGCGGAGCCCAGTGTGGGGCTCGATCCAGGACCCTGAGATCATGACCTGAGCTGAAATCAAGAGTCAGACGCTTAATCAACTGAGCCACCCAGGCAACCTAAAGCAGCCTTAATTTTGAAGCGCACAAAAAAATATATTCATCCAGCCAGCCAGATGTAGGAGTGGAAACTGTTTTTCATGTTAAAAAAAAAAATAAAAAAGCAAAACTGTTTCTTAATTGGTTTTAATAAAGCTTTACATTTAAGTAAATTATCTAAAGCTGATACTTTTTTTTTTCTTGGTGGGGGAGAATTCTACAAAATATAGTATTCCCATAAATTATGATGTGTTTTATCATATGTTGGTTCTCCTTAAATATTGAGCTCCCACAACTTGTCGGGCATGTGTTAGTCATCCTCTCCCCTTTGCTAAAGCAAAAAAAAAATGGCCATTTGGTTTTTGGTTTGGAATCCATTTATATTGGGGAAGGGCAGATAGGAAGGTTGAAAGTTCAACAGCATCCTAATATTTCTCAACATCTCTTTCGTTTCCTATTGTAAAAAGATCTCAAGTTCAATTACTACTGTCTTTCAACCCCTTTACCCCATGGGAAAAAAAATACCTAAAAACTATCCTGATGTAGTTAGAAAGAAAGTATGGTACAGATTCTTTCCCTTTTCTGACTGTGTTGTCAACCTACTACTACTGCGTTCAAGCAAAACTCCAAAGGCGCTCTGTGCTCCTAGATTTAATGGAAGAATTTAACAATTCAGTCTGCTGTCCTGGTGTTTTCTACTTGCTCAGGGCTGGTTGTCAGCAGCTCATTTGGCAACCCGGTAGGAGAGGTTAATTAGCAGGGAGAGTTGAAGAGTGCTACCCAGAGGGAGCAGGAGTTCTGTGCCCACTGGGAGCCTGGAAGACAAACAAAGAAGTTGGGAAGTATTTATTTTCTCTGTTGGGGAATCTTTTTCTCCACGGGACTTGAGTTCAAACAGGGGCCAGCACCTTGTTGCCTCCACATGAGAGACACAGAATCAAAGTGCCCTGAAAATGAATGATGGTTAGAATGAGGATCAGAGACTTGACTTGCAGTCAGGAAGCCGAAAAGGTTTTGTTGCTCTCCATAGTGAAAGGCTATTGATTGCTGTACGTGAGAGCTCGCTGTTCCCTGAAGTTTAAATTTATTCAGTCTTTTGCCCTTTGAGAGTCCCTTGCTGTTAAGAACTACTCTGGAATTTAGCACTTGTTTAATATAAGGTGAATTATTTGTGATCAGCCATGACTATTCTTGCAGGCTATAAGTCCACGGTCAAGGTGACAGTGAAGGACACTCTACATAACGTAGATTTTGCTGAGTGGCCATCTTTGATGGAATCTCAGCATAGCACATCCTAGCATGCTGAACACTGTGTCCTGCCTTCAAAACTGATGGAACGGGTGCTTGAATAGTAGAATCTTTTAAAAATTTTCCCACTACTATGCAAGAAAGTACCATGGTTGTTTTAAGCTGGAAAAATAGAAATAGCAGTACCAGGAAACTAATGTCTTCTAAACAGATAGTAGCAATTAGGTTTGCAATCATTAATCCATGTACTAGTGTGATGTCAGAGAGGAGAGTTAATTATGCCTGTGTTTACCCGGTTCTTGTCTCTATGATCTCTTTAGTGAGAGTCTGGACATTCACAGCATAACCAGCAAGGGCTGGTTGTGGCTTATTCTCTGTTTTTACTTTATAGGTTAGTAATTTTCCTGAAATGATATGTGGGGTTTTTTTTCACATTATAAAAGTAGTACCTAGTGATAAATATCATTAATATCTTTTAAAGACTTTATTTGTTAGAAGAGTTTCAGGTTTACAACCAAACTGAGAGAAGGGTATAGAGATCTCCCAATACTCCCTACTGCCACACATGTATGACCACCCCTGTTACCAACATTGCTCACCAGAATTGTACTTTTTTTTTTATATCAAGGATGAACCTACATTGACCCATCATTATCATTCAAAGTCCATAATTTACTTTTAGGATTCACTCTTTTTGTGGTACATTCTATAGGTTTGGCCAAATGTATAATGACATATATCCATCCTTATAATATTATACAGAATATTTTTACTTCCCTAAAGTTCTTCTGGAAACCACATGGAACCCCCCTGGAACCATCCCCTGGAAACCACCAACCTTTTTATGGTCTCCATAGTTTTGCCTTTTCCAGGATGTCATATAGTTGGAGTTATACAGTATTTAGCCTTCTTAGATTGGTTTTGTTCATTAGTAATATCTATGCATTTAAGGTCCCTCCATGTCTTTCCCTGACTTGATAGCTCATTTCTTAACACTGAATAATCTTCCATTGTCTGGATCTACCACAAATCATTTTTGAATACATCTACTGATGGACATCATGGTTGTTTCCAAGCTTTGGTAGGTGTGAATAAAACTGTTATAAACATACATGTACATGTTTTTGTGTGGACACGTTTTCAACTCCTTTGGGTAATATATATAATTGTGTATATATATACATGTATTTAAATATATTTATATTTATTTATATATTGTATTTATTTATAATGTAAATATATATTTATACATTTAATATAAATATATAAATATATATTTAAATACATTGAAATATAGTTATATTTATATTAAGTGTACATTTATATATAATATATATAAATATAAATATATTATAAATATATTATACATAATATATTTATATATTATATATTATATATAATATAAATGTATATGAATATAAATATAAATATATAAAAATACATTTTGGTATTATTATTTTGAACAAACTGTTATCTGTTAGATCAATTAAGAATATGAAACATAATTTCCTTACTTTCACTTATTCCTTCTTTGATGCTCTTACTTTTTTTATGTAGATCCCAGTCTCTGACCTGTATTATTTTCCTTCTCTGTAGAGAACTTCTTTCTTTTTTTTTTTTAAAGATTTTATTTATTTACTTGACAGAGAGCGATCAACAAGTAGGCAGAGAGGCAGGCAGAGAGAGAGGGGGAAGCAGGCTCCCCGCTGAGCAGAGAGCCCAATGTGGGGCTTCTATCTCAGGACCCTGAGATCATGACCTGAGCCGAAGGCAGAGGCTTAACCCACTGAGCCACCCAGGTGCCCCGAGAACTTCTTTCAACATTTCTTACAAGGCAGGTCTACTGGTAACAAATTCTTTCAATTTTCATTTGTCTGAGAGACTCTTTATTTCTCCTTAATTTTTGAAGGAAAATTCCACAGGGCACAGAATTCTAGGTTGGTAAAGTTTTTTTTCCACACTTTAAATATTTTGCTCCACTCTTTTCTTGCTTGCTTGGTTTCTGAAGTGAAGTCAGATGTAATTCTTATTTTTGTTCCTCTATAGGTGAAATGGTTTTTTCCTCTGGATTTTTTTAGGATTTTTTTTCTTTATCTTTGATTTTCTGTTTTTTGTCAGTGATATGCTGAAGTATAGTTTGGCGGGCATTATTCCTATTTGGTGTTTTCTGAGCTTCCTGGATGTGTGGTTTGGGTCTGATATTAATTTGGGGGGAAATTCTAAATCATTATTGTTTAAATACTGCTTCTGTTCCTTTTCTTCTGTCTTCTCTTTCCTGTATTCCTATCATGGGTATGTTACACCTTTTGTAGTTGTCCTGTGACCCTTGGATATTTTGTTCTGTTTTATTTAGCTTTTGTTCTCTGCTTTTCTGTTTTCAGAGAGTCTATTGATATATCTTGTATCTCAAATTCTTTCCTCAGACATAACCAATCTACTAATAAACCCCTAAAAGGCATTCTTCATTTGTATTAGCTTTTATATATAGCATTTCTTTTTGGTTCTTCAAAAAACTTTCTCTCTCTCTCTGCTTACATTGTTTTATATACTATCTATCCATTAGGGCCTTCAGCATATTTATCATTGTTGTTTAAAATTCCCGGACTGATAATTCCAACATTCCTGCCATGTTGGGTTCTGATGCATGCTTTGTGCCTTCAAATTGTCTTCTTTACACTTTACTGTGCCTTGTAATTGTTTTTTGATAGCCTGACATGACGTATTGGGTAAAAAGAACTGCCAGAAACTTTAGTTTCTGTCCTTTAGTAATATGGTGGTGAGATGAGGAAGTGGGGGTGGGAGGACATTATATAGTCCTGTGAATAGGTCTCAGTCTTTTTTTTTTTTTTTAAGATTTTTTATTTATTTTTTTGACAGAGAGAGAGATCACAAGTAGACAGAGAGGCAGACAGAGAGAGAGGGGGAAGCAGGCTCCCTGCTGAGCAGAGAGCCCGACGCGGGGCTCGATCCCAGGATCCTGAGATCATGACCTGAGCCAAAGGCAGAGGCTTTAACCCACTGAGCCACCCAGGAGCCCCTAGGTCTCAGTCTTTGAGTGTGCCTGTGCCTCTGGTTTGTGAACTTCATAAGTGCTTCTCAGTTTTTTCTCCACCTTTAGATGGGACAGGTTTGGCTAGAATGGGTTTGAGTTGAGTGTTTCCCTTTCTAAGGTTAATTATAGACTTTGATGATAACCCAGGCAGGTTAATCTCTGGTTAACTGGTTTCCACTGAGGGCATGCCTTATTCAGAAGAACAGGGTGCTCTAGTATATTCCAAATGGTTCCTCCCCCTCATCCCCTAACTGGTAGCCCAAGGGGATTTTTCTCTGATATTTACTATGGAAACCTGCTCAAGTTCCTGGAGGTAAACTGAACAATACTGTGGGCCCCCGCTCCACCAAATGACGCTCTTCCCCTGGAGTTTTAACTCTCAATATGATCCACACTAAGCTTCCAGAAATTCATCCATCACAGTCCGGTTTTCTACCCCCACTCTGGTTCCCATGGCAGTTCCACTCACGAGTCTCTGCTCTGCACAGCTATGACTCCCTACATTTGCCCATTGGTCTCCAATCTTGGAACAACCTTTTGCCCTCTGTCTTCCCCTTTTATGGATTAAAGAAGGGCTGTTGATTTTTCAGTCTTTTTAGCTTTTTCCTTGTTAGGACAATGCAGTGATGACCATGCTCATTCACATGCAGAGCTAGACTGAACTACTTTTTGAAAACCTGGAAAGTTTGACATCATTAATATTTTGATGATATATTTCCTTTACATATTTTTCTTAGTTTTTGATGTTCATTTTACCAGATTGAAGTAAATGCTTTTATTCTATCAGTCTATTTATAATTCAAAAGAAGTTAAGCCAGTTCTATAGTAATAATGAATTAGGCTTCCATCCTATGTGAGATGAGAAATTTTATTCCCATCACTTTCCTTGCATCCACTAATTCTCTATTTTTTATTTATATAATATAGGATTTAGACCAGATCATGATTACAAAATTAATGATTTGATGCAATCTATTATCTTTTCTACAATAATATCTGATTGATAGTCACATTAAGCTTTAATACCATATTAGAAATAATCATTTAGACTTAACTGTTTATCCAGTTTCACTGTTCATTTTTAATCTCATATAATAACTTTCCCATTTTTAAAAATTCTTTTATTTTTTCTTCTGTTAGCCAGCTGGAAAATATCTTCAATTAACTGTTTCAGGAGACATATGTGGGTGGTATACTTTCTGAGTCCTCGCGTGTTTGAGAATGTCTTTCTGCTGCCTTATTATAGAAACCACTGGGGACAAAATTCTTGTATCAAACCTGCTTTGCTCAGAGCTCTATGGATGACTATTACCTTAAGCAATGCTTAAGAACAGCCTGTTTTTGGTGTTTAACAGTAACTCTAATTTTTTTCTATGTCAATACTTGTAACATATTGTTTTATTCTTGAAAAATAAATCAGCATATGCCAAGGCTCTTTTTAGTTCCATGAAATCTTTTCTTAGGTTTAGATCTGTGACCAAATACTTTTTTTTCATCTTAGCAAAGTTTTCTTCTACTTTTTCCTTGATTATTACTCAGTATCATATGATCTGTTATTTCTTTATGAGGTTATTATTTTGCACAGATTGAATCTCCTGAATCTGTATTTTGGATTTTATAGTTTTCATCACTTTGCCTGCCTATAAGTTTTGGAAATACCTATTTTTAAGGGTTTATTTATTCACTTGACAGACAGAGAGAGAGCACAAGCAGGGGGAGCCGCAGGCAGAGGGAGAGGGAGAAGCAGGCTCCCCACCAAGCAAGAAGCCCCATGTGGCGCTCGATCCCAGGGCCCCAGGATCACCACCTGAGCAGAAGGCAGACACTTAACCAACTGAGCCACCCAGGGGCCCCTGGAAATACTTCTTAAGTTCATCTTCTGCTTCGCTAATTTGATTTTCTTCAGTGTTAATTCTACTATTGACTGACCTCATCATGAAATTCAGTCATTATTCAAAATTGACTTCAGTGTTTTAGTTTTGTTTTATTTTTATTTATAGGAGGAGGTCCATGGTTACCCAGTATCGACTCATGGAAAAGTAGAAGTTAAGAGATTCTGCCAACTATTGGTTCACGTGACTGCTGGAAACCTTAATATCTAGGTGAAGGCAAATTATATTTACTGTAAAATTACCATAACTGTTCGGAGAACCTACAGACCTGGAAGAAAGGGAGGGAGTTGAGGCAATAGGCAGCTTCAGCAGGGCAGACACATTGCTCCTTTGTTCTTTTCTGTTCTAACATGGCCACCTGCTCAGGAGCGAACTGAACTAGAGTCCATCCTCTTGTCCTTCTTGGGTGCTTATGAGGGTCCCATGGGTTGCCTGATTTGGCAAATAAAAACGGCATGATCAGGTAAGTTTGACTTTCAGTAAAACAATAGTTCGTTTATTTTTTTCATATGTCAAAAATATTGTGTGAGGCGTACTTATACTAAATGAATAAATAAGTAAACAAAATTTGTTCTTTACCTAAAAATCAAATTTAACTGCGCATCCTGTATTTTATCTGGCAAACCTATCCATGAGCCACAGTTAGATTTTGCCCTTTTTGAGGAAAGGAGGTGTTAGAAGGGGGCCCTTCCAGGACTCTATCTAAATCCTAAAAATGCTGTTCTTTCAGAGGATTGCATGATACTGCCCTCTAGGTCTTCTCACTCAGACCCTATCTGCATTCTATCTGGTAGAAATCCCTCGATATTTCCTATAAGTGTCAGATGTATGTAACATATTATAGGTTCCAGAACTGAACTGATGAAGGTTTTCCACTGCTTTTCTATTGCAGTGGTAACTTCTATAGGATTCTGGAGTAGGGGGTGTGTGTACGTGAGGGGAGCAGGAGATCTGACGGATAAAGGGGAAGTTAAATGCCAGTGCCTACACTTTCATCGTACTAAAAAGTTTTGTCATATCTAATTCAACTTTCTAGAGCTCCCGTGCCAGCGCTGTGAAGTGCCCCATTAAAAAATGGTTGTTAAATCGAATTGGACAGAATGAGTTATGTGGTTGGATAAACGGGGCCATCTTAGGCTGTAACCAATTTAATAGACTGAGAAGGATAGCTTTTCCCAAACTATGCCCTTAGAGATTTATTTTCCCATCCCCTCACTCTATTCTCTGTTTACTACCTTACCACTTGAGCTCATCTACCCCTCTGGGAAGTTAATAAACCAAAAGAAGATAAATGCTTTATGTGAAACTGCATATCAATAGAAAGTAATCATACTAACATTTATTGAATATTTAATATAGACCAGGCACCAGGTTAAATGTTTTATATACATTACTCCATTTAGTCCTCTCTACAGTCTACAGAATACTTATTAACCCTCCTTCTCTAAGTGAGGAAACACGTATCCAGAGAGGTTAGCAGACTTGTCACACAGTGAGGCCACACACTGAGGTTTGAGTCTATTATTATTTTATTAATTAATTAAGTAATTTATTTATTTATTTTTACTCTGCCATATCATTTCAGGTCTTTATTCTCAAATGCCTCTTGTAAAAACAGTTGGGATTTTCTTTTGGCCAGTTCATCAATTATTTTCTACTTTAATTTATCAGAGAGAAATAACTGAGCTTGGGGATTAGTATATGCTGCCGATTTTCATTAGCCATATCATTACGCATATTGCCCCTGCAACCATGTGCAGATAGCCATCAAAAGAAACTTTCTCTTTCCTGTAGTTGCTAATGTGTTGTTCCCATTTGCAGAAGTTCTTTTATCCAACCAGCAACTCACAAAGCATCAAATGGTAACTTTATGACCTCAAAAAAGTACTGAAATGTAGAATTCAGAAGGAAATATAGAGCTAGAGTATGGCAAGGAGCCAGTTCCCAAAGCAAAGTGGATCAAAGGAAAATCCCTAGTACCTGCTCACGGCTGGAAAAATCATAATTGTGTCGCTTATTTACTTTATGCTCTGGTGGTTCATGTTAATTACAGAGGATCTCCTGCAATTTCCCACTAGGTGTATCAATGGCTCACAATGTCTCCAGTTATTTCCACTGGAAAGAAATGACTTTCCAATGCAGTCACTGTATGCACCATGCAGTATTATTGTCACATTAGCTTGTAATAAGACAGAGTATTTAATTCACGCCTCCACAGTGAGTTCCCGTATAACCTGCTTGCTCTAAAAATTTCTGACCATAACTTCTGCTCATTATTAAAATGAAAGGTCATGAGTAGTACTATCTAAAACCAATAAATGCTATGTAAATATACTCATGTAATTTCACCAAATCATTTCACTTTTGAGACTTCTCCCCGGGCCATCCTCTATTTGGAATCTCAACCTCATATGGACAAATAGTCTTCTACGTGATTGTTTTGTGAAGAAGACAAAGTTTCAAAGACAGTATAAAAATGAGAAACAAAAATTACTACTTGAGTGCCTACTACATGCTTAATGCTTTCCATGTGTTAGTCAATGGCAAAACAGAACTACAAATCACGTTCCATTGCTCCCTTTTACCCAGTCCAGGAATGGAAGATCAGAGAACCTGCATTATTTGCTAAAGGTAATGTAGCATATAGATTATCTAACTCAAAGTTAATCTACCTCTAAAGTTCTAAGCTTTTTTCATTTTAACCACAAAAAAACTCAATTTCATTATCTACAAAACTTTTGTTTTCAAAAGTAAACTGCCAGTTTCATATGTGACTATTTAGTGTCTTGGATTCACATTAATCATTCTTAATCTTAATTTAAAAATATTTATTAGATTAACTGACTTAACATGGACACACTTGTAAACATAAAGGAACAACTTTCTGCAATTTACTGTTTGCATAGCAAGGCAAAAATCAAGCAGAAATCTATCTAACCAGTGCAATTTGTTACACTGAATTTTATAAATACTAAGTTACTTAGACTCAAACTTGGGTTAACAGTAATAGAGATCTGATTTAGGACTAGATCAATAATCAACCACAGAGATATGAAAATACCCAAGGAAAGAAAAACCATGGAGTGTAAATAAAGGACAGAGGAAAAGCTTAAATTATTTTTCAGTTCTATATTTGTGGCCAGAATTATTTCCCCGGTGGCCAAAAGAAGAAAAGAATTCAAGGTTCATCATGTTTTCCTTGAAAAAGAGAGACCACAAGAGACTGAGATGAGCAGATGTCCATTCCTAAAACTCAAACGATCCTTCTCAGAAATTAGACTCCTTGTCTTCAGTGGGAGGTGGAAAGCAGTTAGCCACACCTCAAAGTTGATGTCACAGAAACGCTACATGTAAATATACATTTGGAGAGACATTCAAGCAAAGCAAGTGAAATTTTAGCAGAAATGACTAAACTATAAACCAAGGTGAGACAAGTCCATAAACTCAAACTCAACAGTTTTGTTTTCTAATCCACATTTCATGTTTTTCATTGGTTTTATACATACAATATGTAGTTTTTATACAGAGAATGGGGATTCTAAACCAATAGACATAAAATATTTGTAATTTAAGTAGAAAGCAGTATCAATTAGTCAATAATAACACAACAATCTCTTTCACTTAAGGAAGTCTTTAACACTCAAATAAAAATAGCAGCTAATATTTATTAAGCACTTAAAATGAATGGGTCCTGGCCCAGTGCGAAATGCTTTGCGTGCCTTTTAGGGCACTCCTACTGTGGGCTAGCCACCATTTCAGGATTAATGAGGAGACAATGTTCTCTTTTAAAGCAGCTAATTGAGAAAGCCAGCCAGCACAGCCGGGCCCAGGAACGCCTCCCTGTGTGTGGAGTAGCACGGTACCAACGCTCGCCAGCGCAATTCCATGCTTACACAACTGGCCTTCATAAGAGTGAATTGTCCAGTTCCAAAAGTGGGTGCCTTAACGAGTCAGAGACAGTGTATGAAACAGAACTAAACCAGAACTTTGATTCTGATTCACAATTAGAGATTCTGTTCATGTGTTCACGTGCCCATTCACTCATTCACACATTCAATAGGCATCTGGTGAGCACCTTCTACCTACCAAATGTTGAGCTAGGTGATGAGGATACAAAGATAAATATGCCACAATTTCTGTTCCCAAAGAGCTCCCAGGCGAGTTAGTGGAAACGGCAAACACTTCATCGACGAGTCCCAGTAACACCTAGGTGAAAAAAGGTACAGGGTAGGAAGTAAGAAGAAGGAGTTTGCAATGACAGAGTATGTCAAAGGAAGGCAGAGCTGGGTAGGTAGACAAGGGAGAAAACATTATTTCGGGCAAATGAATCAGCATTCAGAAAACACTTGGACATGAACCAGCATGGTACAGTTTGAGGTCTCTAAATAATTTGGATGAAGAGGGCAGCATGTGCTGAATGTGCAGTGATTTCCTACAGGAACAATCTAAGCTCTCTAATCCAACAGCCTCATATTTTATCCTACTGAATAGACTGATCTAGTCCAAACCACACTTTCATATTACCATAATGCCTGACTCTTTAAAAGGTTTAAGACCAAAATATCTGTTTTGTTTTTTGGTTTTTGTTTTTTTTTTGTTTTGTTTTGTTTTTTGTTTAAAGGATTCCACAAACATTCTGTGCAAAGGATACTGGTCTGAGGAACACAGCAGGTCCTAAGCCCCAAGATGGGAAGTCTTTAAGACAGGCATGCCGCTGCCTGCCTCCACATTGTATAGTCAAAATAACCTTTCCCAGTATTTCTAGAACTATCATAGTCTTTACATTTAGCTTTATGCATAGGAAAGTTTAAATAGAGGGAGGAAATGAAGCTCTAGGACGGGGCATTTCAAAGTGTAGTACATAAACCACTTACCTCAATAACATCAGCTTTCTCATCTATAAAATGGAGACATTAAGATTACCTACTCTCTATACCTCGTAGGAATGCTTTGCTTATGAGGTGAGATAGTAGATACAAGAACACTCTCAGTGTAAAGGGCTCTATTTAGCCAGGATAATTGTTTTACATTGGAAGAAGAAGGTCGTGGGTGAAAATTGTGTGTTTCCTTCTCCAAACAGAAAAAGTCCTTCCTAGAGGGTTTGGACTATGTGAAGGGGTAGCTAGATTACTACAGGTTAAATGACATACAGCAGAGGACTCCCAACAGCATCATCAAAGCTTTTCTCCTTTTCATCTGAAGGTAAAGTGAAAAATGAGAAGCCCTTTGCCTCAAGGTCATCCCCTTATACAGTGAGCTCCGGGCAGGCATGAGTGTTCTGTTTGCTCAGCCCAGGCCCATCTTTCCGTGAGAAAGAGTTGAAACAATTTTCTCCCAAGGGCATGCATTAGAATCGTGAGAATATTTTTATTTAGCATGCAGAGTTCCAGGCCCAATCTGCACAACCCAGGCCCACAGCAATGTGACCTTGAGCAGTTACTGAACTTTTCTTCTCAACTATCCTCATCCAAAAAATGGAGATAACAATAGTATCTGTTAGAGATTTGTTTAAGGATTAAACGGATTTCTTCTTTTTTGCCCTCTTCAGGTTGTGATTATTTGTATAGAGTTCCTTCTGAGCTATTACATTTTTAAAAACGGACTTTAAAAATCTTATTTTCATTTATTTTATTTAAATTTTGAAGAGTAGAGACTTTCCTTTTCCATCATTTGCTTACATACAACATGGAGACTTGCTTCGTCTTTCTCTGCGTAGGATTTTAAATCTTAAACACAAATCACAGGACCATCTTTAAAAGCTGTTTTAAAATAATTCATAGTCAGGCTGTAGGTCCCTCGAGACCAACAGCCCTTCTCTCTGCCACACCTCAGATGTGTGCTGTATCTCTCTGGGTAATCACAGGTCAGGCTGTGTAATCTGACCTGTGCAGGGCTGGAATGTATCCATGAGAAGTAAGAAGTAATTTGACCTAATTTGGCTTGAGCCTCTTATGAGCTGAGGTGAGACTACCAATTGAGTACAATTATGGAGGGTGATTTGGTGCTTCTGACCTATGGTCAGCTGGATATTCAAGTTGGATCATCTCACCTATGAAATTTCCCCGAGGTCGTCCAGATGCTGACTTTAAATGCTAATTACTACATGTAGTCAAGGCTCTGATAAAATTGAGAGCATTTTGATTTATGATGGATATTAAGTAAGAGCAAGAACAAAACCCAGTAGGTTTAAAGGGTTTCAACATGCTCAGAAGGTTTTGGCACAAAAAGAAAACTGCAAAGTCCTTCCTTTCCAATTGTTGTATTTATTTCAGCTCAGACACATTTTCTCCTTATTATTGCTAATGATGCTATGGTATAAATTGACAATTCTGTCTCAAGTCTGCAGCCTTTTCTTTCATTCAGAAAAAATTCATCTTCTTTGACAGGCAGAGACAGGGCTGGCTCCTATACAGGAACTTTGAGTATTTAGGGAGGTCCAATGTGCACTACGTTGAAAGGCAGGGCCAGTCTCAGGACAGCTCTTCCCGGATCTATTTAGCTGAAAGCACATGAAAGAGGATCCAGGGATAGAAACCGAGAGTTTCCAGCCTTAGATTCACCCAACCCAAATCTGAACCTTTAGATCATATATTCAAATATCAGAGATGCAGCACGTCCCTGTGACGTGAACCTGGACGTGGCTGCCAAGCCAAACTGAGTTCAATAAAAGCTCTGACCTTTATTTGTCTTGTAAATGTGGTCAATAGCTTAATTGCTCTAAATTTCAGCTTTTGCAAAAGCGGTCATTAAAGCACTAATTTCTCATACAATTGTTATAAGCACTGAGTTAAACATCTAGCACAAAGTGAGTGCTCGATGTGTGCAAAGAAAACCATTCTTCTTTTAATATGATTCAGGAGGCCAGGGTTTGAGTTTGGTTTTGCCATTTTGTACTCTTGAGCAATAACTTTTCAACCTCTAGGTCTCATTTTCCTGCCTTCAAAATGGGATGGGAAAGCTACATTAGTATTTTCCTTCCTTCCTTCCTTCCTTCCTTCCTTCCTTCCTTCCTTCCTTCCTTCCTTCCTTTTTTTTTTTTCTTTTTTAGAGCGAGAGCACAAGTGGGGGTGGATGGGGGGACCGGGAGTGGGGATGGAGAGGCTGAGAGAGATTCCCTAAGTAGGCTCCATGGTCAGCGCAGCATGGAGCCCCACGTGGGACTCGATCTCACACCCGGATATCACAAAGATCATGAGCTGAGCTGAAATCAAGAGTTGCTTAACTGACCAAGCCACCCAGGAGTCCCACATTGGGATTTTTCTAACTATTTTAAGGAACTGTCATACTCCACAAAACTGTTCAGGGGGTGTGACTCAGGTTTTCTTTCAAAATATATTTTTAAACCTATAATAAAGAAGTGTATATATATATATATATATATATATATATATATATATATATATATATATAATATGGGTTATACTTCCGTGTTGTACCATATTGATGGAAACTAATAATGTGTAGATGGCCTACTTTGAACTTGTAAAATTGATTTATCTAGTGCACATCTTAAATAGTGGGGGTCCCTGTCAGGTTGCATTTGAAATAAGGATCCATTGCCCTACTGAAACATTTTAAATGCCACAAAGCTCATGCGCTCTGAGGATCCATGCGGTCTATGACTCTAAATAATTGATTTTCTTAAATTCAATGGAATAAAAACAAATACAACTATTCCTTAGCATTCCTTTGCCATGCTAGGTGTCTTGGTGTACCAAGAGACATTCAAAAGTTGGTATCTTCAGTATCTCTCCCATATGTAAAACAAACACTCCACCAGATTGCCTTGGCTGGCTGTTTGGCTGTTTAGTCATATAGAATATATGTGACACTGTAATTAATGCAGCAACAACTTCACAATGAGAAATCAGAGATAAATGTGGATTTTGGATGGTTTTCCCTGCCTTATTAAAAATTAATAATAATAGGGGCACCTGGGTGACTCAGGCGGTTGAACATCCTACTCTTGGTTTCTGTTCAGGTCATGATCTCAGAGTAGTGAGATCAAGTTCTCCTGAGCGAGGAGCCTGCTCGGGATTTTCTCCTCTCATTACCTGTCCCATTGCTGCCCCTGAACCCCCCACCCCTGCTCACACATGTGTGCACTCTCTCTCAAATAAAATAAATACAATCTTTTTAAAAAATTAATAATAATAGTATGAAGGCCCAGGTTCAATCCCCAGCACCTCCACCAAAAAAATAAATAAAAATCACCATCATCATCATCATCTGGTGATGACAGCCTCATCACTGTTCTATGGAAACTGCAGTCTGAGCTTCAGAGCAAGAATTATTTTTTAAAATAGTCTGGCCAGGCTTTCTGGGTGATAGCGATTATTGTCGTGTTCCATGTGCACAGGAGGGACAAATGGTTTGCATAACTGCAAACTCTGTTTCAGAAACGTTTACTTGTACCCAGCCAGTTGCTTAACTAGTACAAAAGGAAAACAGGATTGCCTTTGTTGGTTGTTTTTTTTTTGTTGTTGTTTTTGTTTTTAGTGGAAATTCTCTAAGAATGAAGTTAGTCTTTCTCTTAGGGACTATTTTCATAAATCAATCTGTGGTTGAGTCCCTATGGAAAACATACTTCATTTATGAATCTTTTTCTACATTTTTTTGTTTGAAGACAAATGTGATTGATTTTATAAGACCAATTGTTTGATCAGATTAGTTTATTGGATTAGTCTTCTAAGATCACTGTGATTTATTTGTTTTCCATGAGGTGTTTATGCAAGTATTTTATTGTTGCTTATCCTTATCCTTGTACAATTTTGGAAGGTTGGAGAAAGCATCTTAGTATACAAGTCGACATTTAATTATGACCTTGGGTGAAGGCCACATAAATTATATGAGAAAGACTCCATTAATTCTTACACTTAGTAGGGCACATCATGGACTTTTTAAAGTAGTGGAGCCTTAATGAGAAACAAGGTGAATTGTATTATGTACTGGCCTATTCAATAAACTGAAATGCATGAGGGGGTATTGAGTTCTCCAATTTAAAAGTGATATACATTTTTTTTTCCCTTGCTTGGGTTTTACATTTAAGCCAGCAAAGTCCTCCACTGACCTAAAAGGTAATAAATCGATTAAAACTTCTCGTTCAAAGGTCAAGGAAATCAAATTTAGTTTCAATCAGACACTCATTAAGATTAAGCTAGTTACAGTGTATATTGTGAAGAAATCGTCCATGCTGCATTTAGAAGGTAAAAACTAAGAATTTTAATTTTTTTATTTCTCTAGGAAGAAGGCTCCTTTCCGAGGTTCAAGGTTGGCTTTGTATAACATTTTGAGGGTGCGTTGTGTACAAATACAGGGACTACTTGCACTAAGCATTAGCTTCAAAGAGGCAGAAACCAGGTCTGTCTTGTTCCCTGCTCTATTTTCTCTGCCTTATGCAGACCTAACCCTCAGGACCCGTAACTGCTTGTGGGGTGATTGGGGAGAGGAGGCTGAACTGAGCAGCATGACAGCAGAGGGGTAAAGACTGTGCATTCGGGAAACAGAAGAGCTGTGTAGACATTCTGACTACCAGTACCAGCTCTTTGACTTTAAGTAAATGACTTGGCTTTTCTAAATTCATGTTACCTATTTGTAAAATGAGGATGATGATACCTATTTCCGAAGACTGTTAAGGATGAAACAAGAAAGCCACAATAAAAAGGCTAGCCAATGCCTGGCACATGGTGGATGCTCAACCAATGCTAGCTCTCACCATTTCCAGAATGTTCTCCAGGTAATGGAACTGCCATAATTCATCATGTTTTCTGGTTTCCTAGTAAGTTTTGCATTTTAAAATTATAAAACTGAACTAGTCACACTGCTCCAGGCCAGACAGATAGAATTCTCTCCTTTCATTTTCAGGGTCTGCTGATGATGCCTGTCTAATAATACGATAATATGATAATAATATGTAGTTAAATACAAGGTACTCATTCCATAAGCTTTCAAGTTTCACTAAAATGTGAAGATCCTTTGAACATGATGCATTCAATCAATAAATGTTTCTGAAGATAAAACGAACATACTATGTATCAAAATATGTAAATAAACCTGCAAATCTAGAACATTCTTATGAAGGCCCAGAGTTAACATAAGCATGTAACTTAAGATTGAATAGCTGTGGAGACAATACTAGGTGTTCTCTGCTTCTGGGGATATGGTGAGATCTGGGATGGAAGAGGGAAAAATTGAAGGACGGGCACATTCTAGAGAAAAATAAAGTGGAAAAATGGACTCAGCCAAAGATGCTGAATTCTCTCCCCAGGTTCTTCTACATGAGACCTTGCCAGGAAGTTTCTTCTGGGAGACACATGAGACTCTAAGAGCCCCAGCTGTTGAGAAGATTTCCAACAATGGTGAACAAAGCAACTCTATCCGAATCTCCAACTTGAGCTCCATAGGCCAGGCATGGCCAAATGATGAAAACAACATTATTTTAAAGATAAATAACTTACATGAGGTAACCGTCTGTCTCAGTTTGCCTAAGACCATCTTGGTGTTAGCCCTGCAATTCCAACATCCCTGGACACCCATAATTTTAGGTCACTGCCCTCCACACATTTCTGCCTACATCTGTCTTTCAACATGACCACAGAATACTGAGCCTACCCCTTCCCAACCATGCTTGCCCTTGGACTGATACCTTCACACGCACACAGATGGATTGGGGCAAATAAATACAGACAGGACTGAACATTTGTGGTGAAAATTCTGATTGCATAACAGAAGGAAGGGATTTACTTGGAATTTTAGAAAAGCAGACACTTGCAGATAGGGGAATGGTCTGACCTGGGCCTCATTCTCTACTCATAAGAAGTATACTTCAGGAACATTGGGGAACCAAAGCTGGATATTTTTGTATATGTGCATGCACATATGACACTTGATCTAAAATGTATTTTTACAACCTCGGTACGCAATAAAGACATCATATTACAAATGTGATATTTAAAGTACATTACTGTAAAAGCTTTATAATGTAATGTTCTAATCCGGAGCCCTGGCCATATTTTCTGACTAAACATGTTGCTTATTGCCACTTAAATGATTTAATGACAACGCCTTTGTCCTCTTGGATGAAATCTGTGTGCAATTTCCTGGCAAAGAGGATAGAATTAGCATGGAGATGGATCTTTGATCAAAAAAACATCTGGAAAAACTAGTGAGTAAACAAGCAAGGCTATTCTCGGATGTGGTGTCAAGGAACTAATGACTCGGAATTTTTAGTTGCCACAATGATCAGACCCCATCACCATTAGGTGAATTCTGCTGTAACAAACTGGACCCAGTTTTAGTTTCACACCATTCTTGTCTGAAGATTGTCTTTATTCTCATATGCTTACAATTTTATTATTTGTAAGATCACTCAAGAATGTTAACGGACTCTCATTACTAGAACCACATTTTGGAGATGTGATTTAATATGTAGCACTGGGCTGAAGAAATTTGATGATAAGGTAGCCAAGAATTATTCACTCAATCAATTATGCCTAAATTGTGTGCAGTATGAAGCTCCAAATTACACACAATGCATACCAATCACTTCCAGTAAGCTTACCACAAAATATAAATATTAATGATTTTGGTGGAAGGTTACCCACTTTCATATGGTGGGATCCTCTTGAAGAATATACAAATTTATATATGTCATGCTCTTTAGTGGTGTTGTCTTTCTCAAAGAGGAGAATTTATGCAAGATGACAGGGCTCTGGGACTTTTCTGACTCAAATGCCAGTGGTGTAAAACTCCCCTTTGGAAAGAAAATGTTAGCTACCATGCAATATTCATTTTGCACTTTCCAAAATGCTGGAAAATCTGTGCAACATACGAGCAGCACAGGAAGTAGCGGGAGGCAAATTTTGCGAAGCAACAAGACCACACATGAAATAGACTATGAGATAATCATTCACTTGTTTATTCATTTCACAAGTGTATATAAAGCATCTATTACATGTTTGGCATAATACAACACACTAGGATGATCAGAAAATATTTCTTCCCTAAACAGCTTGTGTTTTAACAGAGGAGATGGAATTTTTTTTATGATAAATGATTTTAAAAAGACATATTTTAGTGTCTATGAGAGTTCAGATATTAAAGAGGAATTTTTCCTTCCTCTCTCCCAACCTCCCAGCTGAATTTCCTTCCTTCCTCCCTCCCTCTCTCCCTCCCTTCTTTCCTTCCTCCCTTCCTTCCTTCTTTCCTTCCTTCCTTCCTTCCTTCCTCCCTTCCTTCCTCCCTTCCTCCTTCCTTCCTTCCTTTTTCATGTTCTGGATTTCAGGGAAGGTTTACAAGAAAGAGTTTCAGCTCTGTGATGGTAAGACAATGTTATATATATGTTAAAACATTCAGAATAAAAAAGATATACAATGAAAATAAGTCTCAAATTTCCTTCCTTAAAAGCACCTCTCTGCCAGATTTTTGTGTAGCCCATCAGTTATTCAATGCATGGACAAACATTTGTACACATTTCTTCTTTTTCTTTTTACATACATAAAACCATCTTGTATACATGGTTTTGTCCTTGCTTTTTAAAAACTTAATATGTTTTAAAACTTTAAGTGTATTTAATTAATATAATTTTAGTACAGGGAAATTAGCCTTTTTGCCATATGTGCTGCAAATATTTTCCCAGTTTATCATCTGTCTTTTGACTTTGTTTAGATATTTTTACCATGCAAAATTTAAAATATTTTACTTGGTTGAACTTATCAATTTTTAAAATACTTTTTGTATCTTTTTGGTCTTTTTGTAAAGCTCTCTCAAATCAGGAGTGAAAAAATAGCTCTCTCAAATCACGTGCTCTTCAAATGTTTTTATGATTTCACTTTTTTTACCCCAAGTTAAGCCTTTCCTCTACAATTCATTTTTATGTAAGACTTCAATTTAATCCAATGGCTTAGCCACTGGACCCAGTATCAGTCATGGAATAACTGATCTTTCTTTTCCCTACTGATATGAAGTGCCAAGAATGGTAGTTTGGGATTTTCAGAGAAGGACAGGACAAAACTTCAAGCAAAGGGAATAATGTGACACAAGGAAATCTGCATCAGTCTTCTGAACCCTCAGTCTATATCCAATGCTCTTTCTCAACATTTTCCAGAGAAACCGCCTCTGAAAATAGGGACCACTACTACCGCTCTGGCGACTATAGCACTGAGTCAGTCTTCCTTATCTTCCAGACACAGGTAAACATTTTTCAGGCATCACACTGAATTCTCCCATCAGCTAGGTAATGTAACTGTCTCCAGTGTCAGGGTAAGGAATCCAAGAGAGTGAAGGTTAAGTAACTTTCTCAGGGGACTCCTGGGTGGCTCAGTCACTTAATCGGTTGCCTTCGGCTCAGGTCATGATCCTGGAGTCCTGGGATGGAGTCCGCCTTTGCACTACTTGCTAAGCAGGGAGCCTGCATCTCCTTCTGCCTACCACTGCCCCCCCCCCCCGCTTGTGCGCGCGCGCTCTCTCTCTGACAAATAAAATAAATAAAATCTTAAAAAAAAAAAAGTAACTTTCCCAAGACCACACATCCAGTAGATATTGCAACATGTGCCCAAACTGACCAGTTTGATAATGGATTCTGTGCTCTTTAACCCCAGGGTGTAACACACTTCTATGGTCTCACCTGAACAGAAACTCAGGCTTCCCCTGAGAACATTTGTTTCCCTCATGTCCTTTTAAGGGAGGATTGCTCATTTTCCAATACGGCAGATGGAGGAAGGTGGAATCCAAGACTGGAAGCCGAGAGGTGATTTTGAAGGCTGCTTCAGGAGTTCAGAACGTAATGTTCAGTGTCTGAACTAGACTAGAGGACACGTTTCTGAAATGTGTAGAGGATAAAAGAGGCCAGATTATTTGTTGAATAGATGTAAAAAGGAGAAAAAGAAGTCAAGGATGACATATTTTTAACTTGGTTAAAAGGACCAGATAGACGATGTTAACATCAATTTAGAGAGAATTCAGAAGGATAATCTGGATTTCAAGGAAAAAAGGTGAAGTTGAGCTTAGTTTTTGATTGGAAATAACAAGCAGTTTCATAGACAGCTTTACATAACTGTGAGACCTAAGGTAGATATTGAGCCTAGAGAATGAAGCTTGGGAAATCATTAGTAAGTAGGTATAAGTTGAGATTTGGAAAGTGAATGAGAGAGAATGAAGTGCAAAAAAAGCTGTAGGACAAAGACAGAACCTTGGTGAACATCAGCATGCAAAACGGTGGATCCTTTCAAAATGTATAGAGAGAAAAATAGAAGAACCTGGAGACTCCAGTGTCAAGAAGTGTAGAGACCCATAGAATCAAATGCAACCAAATTCAATTGTTTCAATGGAAAACATCCTTCAGATGCAATTATGAGGTCACTGGTGACTTTGTTACAAATAATTTCAATAGAGTGAAGTAGAGTTGAACTATTTATGAAAAGTAATGCTGAGGTGACAGTATGGATTACTCTTTTAAGAATTCTGAGAGACAGGGGCACCTGGGTGGCTCAGTTGGTTAAGTGTCTGCCTTTGGCTCAGGTTATGATCCCAGGGTCCTGGGATGGAGGCCCACATCAGGCTTTCTGCTCGGCGGAGAGCCTGCTTCTCCCTCTCCCTCTGCTACTCCCCTCTACTTGTGTTCTCTCTCATTCAGTCTCTCTCTCTCTCTCAAATAAATAAATAAAATCTTAAAAAAAAAAGGAAGTCTGAGAGACAAACAATTGAATGGTAATTCAAGGGGAATGTGAGATCTGGAGCTTTTCTTAGGATAGGAGATACTGGAGCACTTATGTTGGCTGAAAGAAAAGAGCTAGCATAGAGATACATGAAAGAGAGGATCTAATCATAGAAGACAGAAGAGAGAAGGCCCAAAGATGCAGGTGGTGTGGTGAGACTTGCTTCCTCCTTTAAGATTGAATGAAATGATATCCCGATGGGTGCAAGGTAGATAAATTTATATACAGGGCAATTGGTGACTTGAGGGAAATTGGAAGAATTCACCCCTAATGTCCTTGGTGTTCTGTTGCTCACTACCAGATTGTTATTAATTTTTTGTTATATTGTGATTTTGTTTTTTAAGCATTCTTCTTCAACGTGGTGGCTTTAAAACACGGTTAAGTCAAATACCTCTCCCCTGTAGCTGCCTTGATGTAACTGACTTGCTCCTAATGAATAGAAAATGGTAAAATTGTGTTGTATAACTTCCAAGGCCAAGTTGTATACACAGCTTCCACCCCGTTCATTGTTTCTTAAGAAGACTGCTCCTGGAACCCAGCTGCCATCCCCTAAGTAATCTCAGGCCACGTACAGAGACTACTTCAAGTGTTCCAGCTGATAGCCTCAGCTGTAGCCCCAGTTGTTAGCCATTGTCAACTCCCAAGTGTGAGCGAGGAAGCCATTTAGATGATGCTACCTCCAGCCACCACCTGACCACAACCACATTAGAGACCCTAAAAGAGAAGCATCTAGCTGAGCCAAGTCAACTCCATCGCTATTACAGAAAATAATAGTAAGTGATTGTTGTTTTACACCACGGCAGTTTGGGGCAGTTTGTCCTGTAGCTCTAATCAGAACACTCACCAAGTGAATTAAGCTTCACACCTGTATGGCCAATAGTTATTTAGATGTAACATGTTTTATTGATTTATTTGATTAATCATGTCCCCCATGTTACCCTTTCCCTCTTGTTCTTTTTTCACTCTGATGGAATACATTCTGAAGTTTCTTTCTTCCCAGAATGAAATGTGCATCCCTGGATACCTGAAAAATACTTAAGAGGAAGGTTTGGACTTTTATAGAATCCTAGACTCAACCTTATTTTCTCTCTTCATTTTCTAGTATACAGTTTTGCAAATGAGAGTTCTGATACCAGCACTATTCTTACTTGAGAGTAGTTGATGTGTGTCCTCTATTTTTTCTTAAGCCTTGATATTTGGAAACCTCATCAGGACACGTATAGGTATTCCCTCCTTGAGAGCTTGGTATGCTCTCCTCCTAGTTCTTTTCATGGCTAACCCTTTCTTGCTGTTCAGACTTTCTAGCAAATGTCGCCTCTTCAGGGATACCCTTGCTGGCATCCCAGTATAAAGTAGTTTCACTCAGTCCTCATTTATCTCATTATCCTTATTATTTTGCTCAGAGATTGTATTGCTGTTAAATTTTTGTTTGCTAATTTATTAATTTTGTCTCTTATTTTTAGAATATAAGATCCATGAAGGGAGAAGCTGATCTATCTTAATTATGATTACATCTCTAATGTATCTGGCATATAGTAAATATTGAATAAAATATTTGATAAAGAATGAGTGAGTGGGTATATTTGTTTTATTTCATTTTACTACTAAATAACCCATAGGCTTTTCTATCTGAAGACTTGGATCTTTTTCGGCCCAACCTTTTTAAAAAGCTATCTTTTGATTGTTTACTTTTCTCACTGCTCTTCTCTCCTGGAATATGAATACTGGACACAGTAGAATTCTCCTCCCTATCTCCTAAAAGTTTTTCCTCATATTTTTCATTTCTTTTACTCTAATATAGGTACTAAAATATTTTCTTGACATTACATTCTTTAGAAATGTCCATTAACATATTCAGTCCTTTTATGCATTTAAAAAACTTTAGCACTAATTTCCAAAATCCTTTATTTTTTCTGATTGCTATCTTTTATTGAATCTTACTTGTGCTTTATGAATTTGGCATCTTTTGAATCTGTTTGAAATTACTAAAAAAAAAAAAAAATATTAAGCTCTCTTTTCTGTATATCTCTGTTTCCCCCAATTGTCTTTAGCTTTTTCTTGTGTATTATCTGTCTTTCTTGGATGTCTGGAGGTCTTTGTTTTTTGTGTGTGAATTAGAAGATGAAGGAGGAAGTTGATTAGTTTAATCAACTGTGTTGTGTTTCCTCCAAAGTTGTGTAGCTCCGTGCCCCAAGCAGATCTTTTCCTGGGATGAATCCTTGCCACTGCCCTGCTCTTTGTACATGTGCTTCTGAGATCTGAGTTGCTGAGAAGCTTCATTGGGACAAATGGATTCCACACAAACAGGAGTATTCCATGACCGATTTGTGCCACGGTTTTATTCTGCTTAATACATCTAATTCCATCTACTTTCCCTCGTACTCCTCAAATGACTTTTGTCTGCAAATGACAATGATCTACATCAGTAGATATAGATACATAGATATAGATAGGTAGGGATATGTCCATTAAAATTAAAAAAAATATTTAAACATATTTTCTGTCAACATCAATAATACATTAAACCCTGTAATTTTCCTCCCAAATAATTTTGAGTCTATTTTAGTATTTTTCACCACTGTGGTAATTTTTTTCTCTTATATATCTTTCCTGTCATTTTGATGGCACACTGAGAAGGAGGGTGGGGAAAACATTTGCCAAGTCAACCATCTCTATCTGAACAGTACAACTTCCAGATTTGCGCTCATATTCTCAATTTCATCAGCCTTCATGTGTCCTAAACTTATTTCAATCTGATTTCTACACCCAATGGTCTACTGAGGCTGCTCTCCTACCATCCTCAGGACTGACTGATCATCAAAATCTGTATCAATGTGCTATTCTCCAAGTCATGCTTTTCCTATTTTTAAAACTCTTCCCTGTCTAGGATTTTGTGGCATTATTTTCTTTTGCTATTTTCCTAGCCTTTCTTTCTCTATCTTACTGACTCCTCTTGTCCACTACTAAACTCTTGGATGGAGTGAAGTCATGGAACAAGTCCAAATCCCTCTGCTGATGAATCATTCAACCTACTCACCATCAACTCTCCTCACTGATCTGCATACAAACCCTGCCTGTTCTGGGTGGTCTCCTTATGGTCCCCTAAGTCTGCCATGTGTATTGCAGACTCTGAACTGGCTTGTATCATGCATTCTGCATGAAATGCCTGCCACCTTGACCACCATTCCTACCTAATCTTACTCACCCTTCAAAAAGAAGCCCAATTCTCACCCTCTGGGAAGCATTTCCTGCCAAACCCAATACAGTGTCTTTGAATTCTTTTAGCTTCTCTAGTTGAATAGTCTAATTATTATTTTTATTTACCATAAACATCCATTTATCATTAATTACCTCTAAATTTATATTTCACTTCCTTGGTTAATTTCTTGAAGAGCAGAGTTTGTGACTTATACAGTATTTAAAATTATCTTCCCCCATATATAATCTAGTAATTTGAACAGAGAAAGAACATTGCCATTGAAATAATAAGAAATCAATTAATCTATAACTAGGGCTAATTACTTCTTGGCTAGGACAAAAGAGGTGAAAATTTAGAGTTAAGGATTAGGTCCAACTTTAATAGCTGCAGGTGAAAAGTGTTATAGCATTTTAATAATGACTTAATAAGGAAAGCACATTAGCCTAGTTAACAGGGTTTTAAACAGTTAGCATCTGGGTGGTTTTTCTGTTTTCTGTTTTTTGGCTTTTTTTACGTTCTTACTTTCCTACGGAGCATTGGAGTATCAGAAAAACCCTTCTGCTTATTTGACACAGCTGGTTCCAAGAGCGATGCCTATGACCCAAACTTAATGAGGATTTCATAGCTTCATAAAATCGTACTGAAAAGGAAAACACCTGTTAGATCCGCTACCCCAGATAAAAATGTTTTCATGCACACTCTCCGGGAGATAAGTTGATATGAGAACTCGTTGATTCTGGGTACAATGTTTAAAAGGATCAAGATTTTTGAAACTCCTTTAAAAATTTTTTTGGTTTCTCAGCTTATAAAACAATTAATCCTTTGCAAAATGGATTGAGAAGGTAGAAATCCTGTTCTAAGTTTTAACTCTGATTTATCTATTTTCTAATATATCTTTCTACTATTTAGAGATATGAACACTGTGTTTATATAATATCAGGTCAGATATTAAATGAGAGAAAATTCATATAATTTCTAGAAAATATCTTTGTAAAAAATGAAATTATGTTGTCATCGAACTGAACTCTATTTTCAGGCTTTCTAAGATGCTACGGTCCAGGCATTAGACAAGTTTGGTTAGATATCTTGCTTGGAAGCTGGACGCGTGTGGCTAAAGGTGCCTATTGGACTTTATACAATAAAATAAGGGTTTCAACTTAAACTGCCACAGGATAGGCATTTTCAAAACAGTTTCTTCTACTTAATAAGTTCTCCATATCCATTCTGTAGAATTGCTAAAAACGTCAATTGTTTTCAGTGGAAGAATATTTGTATCAGGGTCTTCCTGAAATTTGCATAATGGCATTTGCTCTTGTTTATGCTCCTGAAATCTACTCAAACACTGATTGCCAAGAGTGAAAGCTTTTAAAGAGATTATCACAAATTCTTGGAAAGATTTATTTTTCTTTCCACAATTACAACTCAGAAATGTCATTCACTAGTGAGATGTTATTATAGTGAGATACAGTGAAATATCATGATGCAAATATTTGTTGCTGCCTCCATTCTTCAGAGTGAGATGAATGTAACATAGGCCATCTTCACGCTGAAGCTTAGTTAACAATATTGATATGGAAACCTCAGTTTCATCCTGTGTTACCAGTGGACATGAGTTCTATATTTGCTTTAGTTGTCTGAAAAATTCAGGCAAGGCCTTAAGCACCAAAATTGCCTTCAGTAATTTTCTCTAATTCATGGCTTTCATTCAACAGAAAATGCTGAACAAAATTTAAATTTACTTATCATAATCCATCGATGTAAGCAAAAGTTTGTGTAGTCAGAACTACATGAGAACTCATTGATTCTGGGTATAATGTTTAAATGATCAAGATTTTTGAAACTCCTTTAAAAAAATTTTTGTTTTCTCTGTTGATAAAACCACGAATCCTCTGCAAGATGGATTAAGAAGTTAGAAGTTCTTTTCTAACTTTTAACTCTGATTTATCTATTTTCTAATATATCTTTCTAGATTTTAGAGATATGAACATTGTGTTTATATATTAACAGGTTAGATATTAAATGGGTTCATCATCTAAAATGAGTAGGCAAATTATGCCCCAGGGCCAAATCTGGCCTCTTGGCTGTTTTTGTAAATAAAGTTTTATTGGAACAGAGCCAAGCCCATTCATTTACATGTTGCCTATGATTGTCTGAACTCTGGCCCAGCAAAGTTGAATAGTTGTGACAGAGATGTATGTCCCCTAAGTCCCAAAATATTTACTATCCGGACCTTTATAGAAAAAGTTTGCAAGCCCTGACCTAAAACATGATTCTCTTTTACTGTTCCCCGGGATATTAGATCGTCTCTGGAAGTCATTTTTGGTAATTTCCTTTCCCATACCCCCATTTATAGTTCCAAAAATAAAGTCCTTCTAAATGTCTCTTGTTTACTTTCTAAACAAGCATTTACCTTCTAAATACTTTTTGAATTTTTCCGCTTCTGTCCGCATCCACTGTCAGCTTTTCAATACAAGCATCCTCATCTTCAACTATACTACTGTAGTAGTCTTCTCATTGATTTTCCTGCAGCCAATCTTGCCCGAACTAAATCCATTCTTTATACCATAGCCAGAGTGATGTGTTTTTAAACACATCATTTTCTCACTCCCATACTGAAAACTCTTCACTAGCTTCCCCATGTTTGTTAAGATAAAAACAGTATTCATAACACCCTGCATCTATTAGTCACATATCCTTCTGCACAATCTACCACCAGACTTTTTAGCTCATCTTATTTTATTACTCTCTTTAGAGTGGTCTTCTTTCATTTCTTCAGCTTCCCCCTACCTCAGGACCTTTGCACAAGTTTTATCCTCTGTCTGGAACATTTTTATGCCCCTCATCTACACTTTTGTCTTCCAAAACATTAGCTACCTTCTATATATCCTTCAGTCTCAGATAAGTTTCTCTTTCCTTGGAGAGGTTTTTTAAAAAATATTTTTCAATTTTTCACAAACCCCATAGTTTTCTTTCCTACTATTTATCAAAATAAAAAAAAAAATTATTTTGCATAGCACTTACATTAGAATATGCCTCCTACCTTAGCCTATAAACTTCAGAATGGCCTATAACCAGGCCCTGGTGCATGGTAGGGCCTGATAAATATCTGATGACTGAGTTCAGGTTTGAGTAGTACCCTCTGCAGTTGCTTTGGAGACTTTGCCCCTCACAGCAGGCTCTTTTAATTTGCCTGCCTGCTTTCCATGTATTGTGTCTTTCTTGCTGAGGTCTGGGGAAACTGACATTTAAATTTGATAAACCACTATCTGAAAGAAGAATAAATAGGGAAGGTTAATGATTATCTGAGAGGCATTTCTGTGAGCAAAGCCTGTGAACATTAGCAGGTTTATTTGTGTCTTCTTTAGGAGTTATTCACAGAACACTTTAACCTACAGGTTCGCCAGGGATTTCTCTACTGCTGAGTATTTTGGGTAAGAAACACCCAGGTAAATCGTGTGCTACTTTAATATAATGCCCTCCTGGTCAGAAAGCAAATGTAGAGATTTCTCATGGTTTTTCATACTGTCTCTGAAAGAAAGGAGCCCACCCATAGACTGACTTCCAAAGGCATGTGTTTCTGAGATAATACATTACCCTTCCCAGTCAAGCCAGTGTTTTCCCAGCAGTTGATGGAGTCAAAGGCCTGTCTTTGTAGAACCTTGAAAATTGGGAAAAAGAATATAGATTTTTCTGTTAAGTTCTCATCTTACTGTGGTAACTGAGAAATTAGGATAATAAAGCTTAGAATCAGAAGAGGTCATTTAATCACTCTTTCTACCTTGAGGCATTTGTACCTAAATTGACAGAAAGAAAGAAAAAGAAGGAAGGAAGAAAGAGAGGAAGGAGGGGGGAGGGAAGGAATGAAGGAAGGAAAGAAAAAAGGAAAGAAAAGAAAAGAAAAAAAAGAACCATAAAGGACTACCAGGCTGAGGTAAGAGAGAGTTAAAGAAAACGAAACTGTGCTCTAGGCAAAGAAAAAATATTTATCCAAAATGAAAATGCTATCTTTTCATTTTACCCACTTTTACTGTATCTCCAGATATATTTCATAAGCAGAATATTATCTAATAACAATTCTTAAGCAAATATTCATTGTGTCTACAAAAAAAAAATGGCCTACACTCTCTGAGACAAAGAACAACCTCTCCCATTTCCAAACGTTTTATAATTCAACAGTGAGGATTTTACAATAACCCTTGATAATACATTTTACAGAATATCACCCTCCAAACCTACAGCTCTCTTCCTTATGCCACACGTAATCTCTTTGGTTATAATTTAATCCCATCCCTCTCCTCTCAGCAGAGAGGAGAGCAGCTGGCAACACCCTCCCTCCTAGTAACCACCCACAGAATTACAGACCATCAGTCAACAATCCTTAGCTTTTCCTCTGCTCAGAATGTTTTCTTAAACTTTTCCCCACAGAGCATCTATTCCATTCTTTGATATTTTTTATAGGCCACACCTGTCTATGATATCTATTTTTAGTATAATTTTATTTTTCTTAATGTTTCTTTTTGTTCAATAAGCAATGTTATGGGAAACAAGACTCTTGTACTTTAAAAAAACTGAGACGGAAATTTTCAAATGGCAGATACTAAATATAAAACTCCTATTTAGGGTTACTGGGTCTAAAAAGCAACCTAATTGCATTGGTAACTAAGGCAGTACCAAAGAGAATTTAGCCTCTTTTTGACAAGCGACTGCTGGTTTGTTTAAAAATTTAATTCACTGTGATTATTACCCAGCACTAACATGAAATCACGTGAGAGAAGGTGGAGAGGATGATTGTCGTCCATCCTTCTGGGAAATCTGGCAAGAAGAGAAAGATTTGAACCTCGAGAGAGAAAGCCCGAAGGGTGAGGGCATCACTGTAGAGTGGGAAGCTTGAGCAGAATTTGTGGGGGAAAGAACAGGTAAGAAATAAGAAAGGAGATGGGGCGCCTGTGTGGCTCAGTAGGTTAAAGCCTCTGCCTTCACCTCAGGTCATGATCTCAGAGTCCTGTGATCAAGCCCCGCATAAGGCTCTCTGCTCAGCAGGGAGCCTGCTTCCCCCTCTCTCTCTGCCTGCCTCTCTGCCTACTTGTGATCTCTCTCTCTGTCAAATAAATAAATAAAATCTTTAAAAAAAAAGAATGAAGAAAGGAGAGGAAAAAAGAGAAATAAAGGAGAGAAAGCAAGAAAGGGGAACTGAGGAAATGAGCTACTAAAAGAGACGGGGGGGGAGAGTGAGGAGCAAATGTGGAATGTGATGGGTCTAGACATCTTTTTTTTTTTAAATTTTTATTTATTTATTTGACAGAAAGAGCGGAGTGGCAGGCAGAGGGAGAGGGAGAAACAGGTGCCTCACTGAGCAGGGAGCCCAACTCTGGGCTAGATCCCAGGACTCCAGGATCAGGACCTGAGCTGAAGGCAGAGGCTTAACTGACTGAGCCACCCAGGCTCCCCTACACTTCTTCTTCTTTTTTTTTTTTTAATTTAATTTTATTTTTTCAGTGTTCCAAGATTCATTGTTCATGCACCACACCCAGTGCTCCATGCAGTACATGCCCTCCTCAATACCCACCACCAGGCTCACCCAACCCCCCAACCCCCCAACCCCCTCCCCTCCAAAGCCCTCAGTTTGTTTCTCAGAGTCCACAGTCTCTCATGGCTCATCTCTACCTCCAATTTCCCCCAATTCACCCTTCCTTTCCTTCTCCCAATGTCCTCCATGTTTTTCCTTATGCTCCACATGTAAGTGAAACCATATGATAACTAACTCTCTCTGCTTGACTTATTTCACTCAGCATAATCTTTTTAATGAACAAAATTCTTCTGTGTTTCTCTGACTGTATACTACTACTCTGTTTCTCAGTTATTCTCTGATGTTCATATAGAATGCCAATGTCTTAGCAATCTTTTGGGGATAAAAACAACCCCTTATATTTTCTTCTTGAAGTAATGAGTCACTACAGTCTTCTGACAATCTCTTTTAGGTAATGCCCGGACCAGACATAGACTCTTTTCTCTTCTCAAATCCTTTGGTTAGCTTAGGCTTTAACCACTTTCTATTTTATTTGAGCCTAGGGTATTTTATTTTATTTTTTCCCGTTTTTTTTGAGAAATAACTTACACACATTGCTGTATAAGGTTAGGATGTTCAGTATGATGGCTTGCTTGTGAAATTATTACCACAATAGTTTCAGCTACCATCCATCTTCTCATACAGATACAATAAAAAGAAAAGAAAGGAAAAAATGTTTTCTCCTATGATGAGAATTCTTAGGATTTGCTTTCTTAACAACTTCCCTATACATCATAGAGCGGTGTTAGCTCTAGTCATCATGTTGGACATTGAATCCCTAGTATGTATTTATCTTATAACTGGAAATTTGTGTTTCTTGATTACCTTCCTCCAGTTTCCCCATCCTCTGCCCCCTACCCCTGCTAACCACAAGTCTGATCTTTTCCTATGAGTTCGTTCGGTTGTTTTTCAGATTCTACATGTAAGTAAGATCACACAGCATTTGTCTTAATCTGACTTATTTCACCTAGCATAATGCCTTCGAGGTCCATCCATGTTGTCACAAACTAAACCACTTTTTATTTTATTTTATCTTATTCTATTTTTTCTCTATCTTATCTTTAATGTCTATTAAGCAAGAAGTAGAATTTATTTAAATGTAAGATGTGACAAAAAGAAATTAAATGAGGCCAAAGAGGACTATTCCTTTCTGGGTATATTAATTTTATGAGGAACTAGAATATAACCCGTTTCATTAAAAACGAAGAGCCATCCATCTCTGTGTCCTATACATTCGCTTTGACCTCTCATCTTCTGATACCTAAGCCAAGGATGTTGGCTTTTGTAATTTTTTTTTAATTAAAGAACAATTGACACGCAATATATTCATTTCAGTGTACAACATAGTAATTTGAAATGTATTTATATACATTTGAAATGGTCATCACAAGTCTAATTACCATCTGTCACCATACAAAGTTGTTACAATATTATCAATTATATTCCCTGTGCTGTACATTATACTCCCACGTCTTGTAACTAGAAGATTATATCTCTTAATCCTCTTCATCTATTTTGTCTATCCCCCAAAGCCCCTCCACTCTGGCAACCATCAGATTGTTCTCTGTATCTATGAGTCTCTTTCTGTTTTGTTTGCTCGTTTGTTTTTTAGGTTCACATGTAAGTGAAACCACATAGTATTTGCCTTTCTCTGTCTGACTTAATTCACTTAGCATAATACTATGTCTTTCCACATTGTTGTAAATGCAAGATTTCATTCTTTTTTGTGGATGAGAAATATATATGTATATATATACATATATATGTAAAATGTAAAATATACATGTAAACATATATATGTCTACATATATATGTTTATAAATTTTATACATAAAATTTACATATATATGTAAAAAATATATATACACATATATATTTCTCACATCTTCTTTATCCATTCATTCTTTGATGGACACTTTGCTTCCATATCTTGGCTATTGTAAAAAATGTTGTGATCAACATAGGAGTACATGTGTCTTTTTGAATTAGTGTCTTTGGACAAATATATACAACTAGAATTGCTGGATTGTATGGTCATTTTATTTTTAATTTGTTGAGGAAACTCCATACTGTTTTCTGTAGTGGCTGCACCAATTTATATTCCCAAGAGTGCACAAGGATCCCCTTTCCTCCACATTCTCACTGATACTTGTTATTTCTTCTCTTTTTGATACTAGCCTTTCAGACATGTGTGAGCTGATATCTCATTGTGGTTTTGATTTGCGTTTCCCTGATACTTGGTGATGTTGAACATCTTTTCATGTGCCTCTTAGTCATTTATATGAGTTGTATGAGTTCTTTATATATTTTGGATATTAATCTTTTATCGAATATATCATTTGTAAATATCTTCTCTCATTCAGTAGGTTGCCTTTTTGTTTTGTTGATGGTTTCCTTTGCTGTGCAGAAGCTTTTTAGTTTTATGTAGTCCCACATTTATTTTTGTTTTTGCTTCCCTTGCCTGAGAAGATGGAACCAAAAAGCTATCATCTATCATGAAGACTGATGTCAAAGTGCTTACTGCCTGTGTTGTTTTCTAGGAGTTTTATGGTTTCAAGTCTCACATTTAAGTCTTTTATTCATTTGCAGTATATTTTTATATATGGTACAAGATAGAGATCCAGTTTTATTCTTTGGCCTATATCTGTCTAATTTCCCTAATACCATTTATTAAAGATACTCTATTTTCTCCACTATGTATTCTTGGCTCCTTTGTTGTATAAGCACACTTTTTATTTTATTTCTGATTTTTTGACTGATTATAATTGTATTAGCACTAAGTTTTAAGGTGTAAATGGTTCTAATTAGCTTATAATTATAATTTTCCCTTTCTGAGCATTTGTAGTTTTTGTCATGATTTGTCTTTTTTTTAAAAAAAAGATTTTATTTACTTATTATTTTAGAGAGAGTGAGCAGGGGAAGGGGCAAAGGGAGAAGGCGAGAGAGAATCCCAAGTGGACCCCATACTAAGTGCCGAGCCCAACTCAGGGCTCAACTTCATGTCTCTGAGATCCTGACCTGAGCTGAAACCAAGAATTGGACACTTAAATGACTGAGCTGCCCAGGTGCCCCATTATTTGTCTTTTTAAATCTTCCATATCTTTGCAATCCCTGACCTTCTTTACTGAGACAATCAGGTATCCCATAAACCCACCAAAATAGTGGTGCACATTCTCAGATTCCCCTAATTTTTAGTTTTCCCAAAACGTAACCAACTATGTGAACAATGGCTTTTGGTGGCCTGTTCCCTCAGGGATTCTATTTTATGAGTGGTATCAAAGCAGAGGATGCTATTTGGAGTAGACTAAAAAGGAATCCATTTTCTTAAGCTGGATTTTAATTAGCCAAATGGGACATGTTAATGTTATTCCTTTGAGATTTGAGGCAAAGGGAACCAAAACAGAGAGGAAGGTAGCAAGCCTAGAATCTAGCTGAGATTCTCTGACTTCTCCAGGAAGTTGGGATGGCATGCCCCTAAATTTTTAATTTTTTTTTTCCACAAAAGGATTATAAAAGAAAGAAAAAAATTGTGAGAGGCTAAATGTTACCCAGGAACATAGTAGCATATGTGCCACAAAGCTGGTGAAGGCTCAAGTACCAGGCTTATAGCGTTTCTTTGCAGTACAGTTGCTTATCAATGAAGCGTGTATGCAGTCTAATTAACATAATTGGAACTACTATAATTATGCTATCATTTTGTTTACTTTAGCACATTCTGTTGAGGTATATGGGTAGCAATATTTGCTATTGAAATATTGCCCCCTTGCTGCACGCAGGTTGTTTAATCATCCTGTTTATTCTACCTTCCTCGTGGTGCCACCCTAACTCAAAGGGGAGGAAAGTGTTAAGTCCTTGTAGCCAGGAAACTAGTGGAAGAAAAAAACAACGAAACAATCAGAACCCAGAGTCACAGAGCTTCAAAAGTGGGCAGTTTTGCAAAAGCACAATAGGAAAAGAGCATTCCCTAGATCAGAGCCTTCAATCTAATAAAATGATGGAGGAAATTGATTTCAAACAAAATGCATTCATCACACGTGGTTTGCCCCTCTGTTTTAAGCAGTTGAACAAGTTAGATCTCATTTTGGAAAACTGAGCATAAAGTCATAAAGGCTTAGTGGGATTTGCTCTAAACATCCATTACCAAAATGGTAACAAAAGATTTTATTTGCTTTGACCTTTTAAGTGAGGCTGCAGTGAGGATGGGGAAATGATACTTCTTGCTACTCAACGTTCCTGCTCCTATTTCTTGCTTTTAGAGGCACTGAGGATTTTTTTTCCCCTGAGTTTTCAGCAGAACCACACGGGACATAAGAACTCTACAGGCCAACAGGACCTTGTACGATTGCTTCTTTCCAGCATCTTCAAAAGGAGACAGGGAGCAGGGGTTTTGATTTTCAGAATAAGTTTGTGTGGCTGTTCTATGGCACAGAAGAGGTTACACAGGTGTTTCAGGGCTTTGAAGTTTTCTTTATGCTCATGTTGTTTCCAAAGAGAAGGTGTGGACTAAAGCATTCCCGATGGCTCCTACCGGAGGCGTCAAGCCAAGGCAAGCAGATGTTGGTGTCACATTCACAGCCAATAAGTGTAATATCTGGTTTTTCATAACTACTCTTCCAAAGAGCATAAACAGAACATGGTATAAAGATCAATAAAACAGGGGGAGATATGCTCCGTGCCCTCTTGTCCCACTGAGCTCTCTGAATGGCTCCACATCTTCCTGCCTCCATTTCCTGAGCTCCCTGTTAGACATCACAAGTCACTGGAAAAGCTGCTAATGTGTACACTCCTCCTTAAAGGTACATCACATATTCTCTGCCAAGGTTCAAGACGTGGGTCTTAGTCATCTACCAGATGTTTTTATTTACTAGCTGTTATTTAAAATAGCTTGTAGGGTTTTCTTATTTCATTCTGATCTCATTCCATTTGGAAATCTTTAAATGCATGCAACACATGTATTCCTGAAGTAGAGACACAGCAGCAGTAATCGGGACTGTGAAAGCATTTTTGAAATCCACACAAAATCAGTCAACTGCATGAAAATGCTGAACAGTATTTCATACTCATATTAAGTAATGAATTAAACGGGAACATTTTAATGCGGGCTGAGGGCAGTGAATGCTGTCAGTGCCCTCTGGTCAAGATCCCCTTTTCCTGGTCAGTATACCTACCCCCCAGCTTCTGTGAATGTGGGTGGTTAATGGCCTATTGGTGCTTTTTTCTCCAGAGAATTTCCCCAAGTTGATCTAAACATGAGTGTTCTCCCTAAAGGTTCCTCTGATGTACAGACACATACACATGCATAGAGGGCAACCTACTGCCAATAACTGAAAAACATGCAGATATATAGGGCGCATTCCCTTGATCGTGGTACAATTCATGCCCCAGAGCTCCCTGAGTTATTGGCCTGAAGACGGACACCAATGGGACCCACATTCTTACACAGATCTTTCCCCTGCCCTATCCTGCCTCCCTCTTTGTCTCTCTCAAAAAGGCACTCCTTGGTCCACTAAAATTCCTGTTCTGCTTCTAGAACCTAGAAAGTGGAAATATCTGAATAATTTGCACCATAGGGTATTACATGGTATATATTCTGAAGAGAGAACAGAAGTGGCAAAGAGCAATGAATACACAGAGCTCGGGGCACTATCTGATACTGAGCAGTGATTCTATTTCTCATAACGGATGTATACACACACATACACACACAAACGAGTTGAAGACTATTACAGGTTATCTTGAGAGGCACTAATACTGGAATAATAATACTGGTCATTAGGAGACCAGGCTCTTCAGCAGACATTTGGGTTAAATCTAGTTGCCTGTATTCTCTGATGGTGTGACCTTGGACAAGTCACTGAACTTCTTTGCTTCTTAGTTTTCTCATCCATAAAATGGGGATAATAATAGTACCTACTCCTAGAGTTGTTATAAGCATTAAATGAGTTAATGAATATAAATTTTAGAACAGTATACAATACAAAGTAACTACTCAAAGAAAGTTAACATTTTTCAATATCATGCATGTCTGCAGGAACAATACTGTCTTTATCAACAATCATTATAAGTTCGGGATGTGGGACATTACCAAGATTTCAAAATGACAAAGCATCCTTCTCTGCTCTGAATCTTGGGAAGGCTCACTAAGATTGGATATAATGGACTCAGAAAGCAGTTTCAGGCTTCATAGGACACAGCAGAATTTTGCTTATTTATTCAATAAACATTATATACCAGGAACTATTCTAGAAACTGTACATATAACAGTGAACTGACCAGATTCTTGCATTCATAGAGTTTATATTCCAACAATAGACAAACACAATAAGCAAATGAAAGTAAGACTTCCTCAGACAGTGACAAAAGCTATGAAATTCGACAATAACGATCTAGAGCGATGTTGTCCGAAAAAACTCTCTGGATGAAGGAAATGTTCCGCACCTGCCCTGCCCTCATCAACGCTAGCCACCTGTAACTGCTGAGCACTTGAGTGTCTAGTGTGACAAGATAACTAAATTTCTAATTTTATTAATTTAAAATGAAAACCAAATAGCCACAGGTAAATTTGGATTGACAGGAGGATAAACAAGACTCCAGAAATAGACCCACACATACATGAACACTGGACTTATGAAAAAATAACTGTACTTGGACACACTGAAGACAGGAAAGAAGAGATTTTTTTCAATAAATGGTACTATGTTTTTTGGGGAGGTATAAAAATGAAAATACAAAATTAAACTTGGATCTTACCTCACTGTATAAATAAATTAATTCTAGGGATTGCATATCTAAATATAAAGGGCAGCACAATACAACTTCTGGGAAACAGTATAGGAGGATGTCTTTGCTAGCACAAAAAATTCATAAATGGGACTTACAAATCACTGGACACAAAGGAAAAGATTGATAAACTGGAGTTGGTTAAAATAAAAATTTTATTCATCATGGGGCACCTGGGTGGCTCAGTGGGTTAAAGCCTCTGCCTTCAGCTCAGGTCATGATCTCAGGGTCCTGGGATCGAGCCCCCACATCGGGCTCTCTGCTCAGTGGGGAGCCTGCTTCCCCCTCTCTCTCTGCCTGCCTCTCTGCCTACTTGTAATCTCTCTCTTTCTCTGTCAAATAGATAAATAAAATCTTTAAAAAAATTTTTTATTCATTAAGATATTGTATGAGATTGTTTTTTTTAAAAACAAGCCACAGAGTGAAAGAAGATATTTGCAACACATATATCTGACAAAGCATTGTATCCATGCTGTATAGAGAGAATACCTATAAATCATAAAAAAAAGGCAGAGAATGTAATAGAAAAAATGGAAAAGACAAACAAATCTTCATAAGCCTTCACAAAAGGAGATATTCAATTAGCCCATAAACATAGGAAAAGATGCTCAACCTCACTCATAGTCAAGGAACTAGAAATAAAAAAACAACATGAGCTACTATTGCACACCCACCAAGATGGCTAAAAGTAAGAAGGTGGATGATATCAAGCATGTGTAGAGATATGGAGTAATTGGGACCTTATATAAAGTTGTAGGGAATGTTGGGCCACCTGGGTGGCTCAGTTGGTTGAGTGCCTGACTCTTGGTTTCTGCTCAGATCATGATCTCAGAGTCGTGAGGTCAAGCCCCAAGTCCAGCCCCATGTGGGGCTCTGTACTCAACACAGAGTCTGCTTGAGATTCTCTCCCTCTCCTGACTCCTCTGCCCCTCCCCCTGCTTACACAGGCATGCGCTCTCTCTCAAATAAATACATACATACATACATACATACATAAAATCTTCCTTAAAAAATTTGCAGGGAACTTCAGCTAGTATAATCAGTTTTGAGAACCATTTGCATACTTTTATTCCAGCAATTTCATTCGTGAATATATACCTAATAGAAATGGATACAAATGTGCTCCAAAATATGTGTACAGTAACCTTCACAGCAACACTATTCATAATAGTCCCCAAACAGAAAATAATGCAAATGTTCATAAACAGAAGAATGGGTAAATAGCAGTGGCTTCACATAGTAAATTATTATGCAGCAATAAAAAATCAATAAATCACTGCCGTATATAATAAAGAGCATGGATGAATCCCACAAACATAATGTGGAATAAAAGAAGTTGGAAAGCAGTATACACCGTATGAACACTAGATACCCCATTTAGGGTTCAAAAGCAAGCAAAACAAATCTACAGAGTGAGAAGTCAGGAGAGTCGTGACCTTGGGGAAGAGGGAAGCTCCTGGGAAGATGAGGGAACTTTATATTTTTATGGGTATTGGTTGTATAGCTTTCTATATTATTCTTTGGTAAAAAGCTTATTTTAAAGAAACGCATAGCCAAACAGAAAATAAAGTTTGATCCCATCCTATTTTGTGAAAATATGTGTGTGTGTACCTATTCAGAACACTGAATTATCTTTGGGTGTTTGGAGGGAGTTACTGGCAATTTACATTTGTTTTCCTTATCATATTTTCTAATTCATCTGCATTAAACATGTATAACTTGGTAATAAGAAACACATTTTTTTCTTTATCACAACAATAGGAACAACAAAAATTAAAGTTAAGACACAGGCAAAGAGAAGATGGAAGATCAAAGGAGAGATTTTCTTTTAGGAACTAGGAAAGACCTTAGCATTTTTACGTGCTGAGTGGGAAGAATTTGGGAGAGGTAGGAGCTGAGAGATTTTCATTTTGTTGTGTCATTGTGAAAACATAAAGACCCATTCTGTCCATTAATACTATGTGAGAGATGGTTCTAGTCCTAGTACATGCAGTTTGCCAGCATTTGCCTTGGACAGGAGCTATTCTTTTTTCATTAGCTTTCTTCTCATTTCCATTATATCGAGCACTCCCAAATACCACCTTTGAAAAGCAGTTAATTCTCTGTGAAAATAATAAAAATAAATAAGCAGTCAACAACAGCAACAACAAAAACACAAAATTATACAAAAGCACCAGTGTTTTCTTTGGCATATAGCAAAATCTTCAGAAGGTTTCGCATGATACTCCAGCCTTCGTAATGTAGTGCCAGCCTTCTCCTCTTGCCTTATTTTCCACCACTCCCATCAGCCCTGCTCTGCTATGGGCATATGGAGACCGGTGCATTCCTCTAGCTTTTTCATATTTATATCACGATCTAGCTCTTCTCCACCTGGCCAAATCCTCCTCGTGTTTCAAGGCTCAGTTGTAATGATGACTGTTTGAAGAAGTTGTCTGAATTCCCCTAGTTGTAACAGTTACCTCCCTCTGAGTTTTCTGAATAATTTCTAATAGTAAGGGCTACCATTATGTACTAGGAACTGATATCATTATTGCTATTCCTCAGGACTAGTCTACCAAGGTGATACAATTATACCTTTTTATCAGATCAAAAAACTATCCACGCTCCGTTAGCCATTAAGTAGAAGAGTTAGGATTTGACCTTTTGACCTACATCGGTTGTCACTAAACCAGTGTTCTTGTGTCTGTGCCTGGGGCCCTGACTGCATGGTATGTTTGACGGCAGGAACCACACCCTAGTAATTTTGGTTTCTCCAACACCTGGCACAGAAACCAACTATATTAAGTAGTTCTAAATGCTTGCAGAAATGAACTGAACTGACTTCAACTGAGTAAGTATAACATCGCGTTATGGGAGTGGTATGGGCTGAATGATGTCCCCTCCAAAACTCATATGTGGAAGTCCTAGCCCCCCACTTCCTCAGAAAGTGACTGTATTTGGAGAGATAATTGGGGTAAAATGAGGACACACTGGTTACAAGGAGATTAGGACACAGACACACGGAGAGACGACCTTATAAAGACCGTGGAGGACAATGGCCATCTACAAGCCAAGGTGAGGTGTCTCAGAAGAAATCAACCCGGCTGATATGTTGATCTCTAGCCTCCAGAACTGTGAGAGAGTGGTTTCTGTTATTTAAGCCACCTCGTCCATGGAACTTTGCTGGGGGAGCTCTATCAAACCCGCCCAGTTGCTTTGGCCATGGCACCTTAGCTTGTGCCCTATCAAAGCCCTGCTGAGTCTCTTTCTCTCTCCTGTTCAGCTCCGGCTTCTTCTGCAGAGTCTGCAAATCTTCCAGTTCCTAGTTCTTCTTCACCAGCTCTCCCCAGCCCCCTATCACTTTGTTCTTCTCTTGGAATTTTCAGTTTCCTATTCTACCCATCTGTGTGATGATCTCTCTATCTTTGCCCTTTGTACTGGCCCTGTTTGGGGCTCCTTACCTGATTTTGACTTGTAGCTTTCTGTTACTCAAATAAATGTCCAACTACAATTGCCAGATTTAGTAAATAAAAATATTGTTTATCCAAAACTCAAATTTAACTGGGTGTCCTGTATTTTATCTGACAACTCTCTATGTCTATTGCTTTATCCATCACCATAGTTTTCAGTGTCCTTGTTGTGGCACAATTACTTAAGAAGCAGAGAAAAACATACCTGCAGTTAAAAAAAAAAAAGAAAAAAAGAAAATCAGATTTAGAACAAGGCACTAAGTTCAAATTCTAACATTCCCACTAATTTTCCAAGTAGCATGGAACAATTCATTCTATCATTTAGAATCTTTCATCTGTAATCCATTTGTCCATTTCTTGTCAAACCTAGCTGAGAAAGGGAAAACTTAATCCCATTCTATTTATACCTGTCCAGCCAGCTCCTCTAAATTGCTGGGCTCTTTATTATTATTTCAAATACTACATTCTTCATCATACTTCCTCTAAGTAGGAACCAAGGCAGTGTTTTCAAGCACTACTTAGTTTCATTCCATCCTATCCACGGCCCTCCTACCCCCATCCAATTCTAAGGAATCTTTTTCCATTCATTCCTTGGATATGAACCATTGGAAACATATCTGCGAGCCATTTACAACCCACAACCCTATCCGCCACACCAGCCATGGTGTCTTCGACATATACTTCTTTTGGGAAAAGAGGCCGAGGTATTTACCAACTTCATAAAGCTCTTCTGTAAATAAAGCAGTCTAAGTTTGGCTTGGGATCTGTTTTTTTATTCAGAGAGCTGAATCAAAAGTATGTTTTGCGTTTCTGCTTAAAGGGAGACACGGTTAAGAAGCTTAACAGAGACAGCGTGGGCCATACAGCAGTTGCCCAGGCTCCGTAGATGTCGATTAACTCCCCAATGTTCCCTCTTAGACAGATGTTCCCTAGGAAACTTGCCAAAACACATGCATGTTCTGTTAGCAGCGAAGAAGTTAAATAAAAAGCCACTTCCTTCTTTTCCTGAATGCATGCTCGAAAATCAGAAACTATAATTAAATGCATATGTGGCATTTTTCACAATATGTTAGGTTGGTGGTTCTAATTATTATCATACGTACCATATTTGATCTGGTAGAACATGTGAAAATGTTTATATACTTTTACATTATGGTTTAGCAACACATATAAACATTTAGGTACAAAAGGATTATAAATTTTGTTAAAGGCATTGAATTACTGTCAAAAAGAGAGAAACTTTAGCAATTATCCTTGTATTTTTTGCAAACCTTTTGTCACAGAACAAACTGTTTCAGAAAGTAAAACTGTGAGGAGAACCCAAATTGAGGGAGTGAGACTGAAATGTGTCAAATAAACAGTATATTTTCCTGGAGCCATCTTCTAGGGCTCGGCGAGGATCTGGGAATTCGGGGCCGGGGTAGCTCCTGGGCTCATCTATCTCCTCTTCCTCTCCTCAAAGCTGAAGACACAGGAGTGGAGGGCTTGTGAATCACCTGAAGTTACAGAACAGACGTCTGCCTGGGAATCATCGAGAACTTACTATGTTCCAAGCACTTCTCATACAGGAATTCTAATCTTTACCACACACTGGCTCTCACATTACAAAGGCAAAAACCAGTTCAAAAGTTTTAGGTGGCTTTCCCATTGCTATTTAACTGATTAAAGGCAGAACCTGGAACAGCAGAACCCAGATTCAAGGGTAGAAGCTTCCTCTTCCTCCAGGGATGAGGGTGGGCTTTGTCTGAGCTTCCTTCTCTAAAGTGTTAGGAGTGTTAAATTAATTCAATGAGGGGGCCATTAGACTGAGGTGACTCTAATGCCTTGGCTACCAGCATAAGTAAACCAAACTCTAAGCCTGCAAATGCCTCAAAGTTTTCGAAATTGAAACCTAAGGACAATCAGTCGCAAACAGCCAACTAGCCTTTCAGCTCCAGCCAATCAATAATTTCCTTACTTTGCTTCTGCCTCTTCTCTATAAAAGTCCCTCCCCAACCCCAGTGGGTGGAGCAGCTCCTGATCCAGACGGTGCTGCTTGATTCCAGTCGATGAATGCTGGAATAAACTTAAAAATGTCAATATGCCTCAGTTTATCTTTTAACAGGGTGAAGGAATTTTGTAATTTTTATATCTGTGACTTGTACTAAGGAGTATGCAACGTAACCTTTGAGCAGATTTGCATGCCATCGACTCCTAAAATGTCAAAGCTGAAAAGCCACAGGAGGACATCTGGTCCATTCTCTTCATGTTGAAGATGAGGAATCTGAAGTCAACCAGCTGTGTGACTTGAGATCAATAGCAACCTGCAGGGGTGTTTTGGAAACCCCACCCCCTGGCATCCTCATACCTGTAATTCTAAAGCAGGGGTTGGGGGGAGGTAGCTCTGGCTTTATTGGCACTCTTGAAGTGCTAGGTAACGTGTCTTCTTGGGCAGCCAAGGCAATGGGAATGGTCTGGTTAGAGGGCCTATAACTACCGCAGGGACGAAGTTTCTCCAGGAATGGGTAAGCATATAGATAACCCAGCCAATTAGGGCCGTTTCTCCTAATGTTTTTTGCTTAATGTAGAGGGTCAGTTAATCAAACTCAAATAGCTCCAGCTAGTGTCGGCTATTTCCAGCTAATTGACGGGGCTGGAGTGCCCACCGGAGGGAGCCTCTGCAATCCCCAGTTGTGACTGCAGATGAGCTTTGCGGTTGGGGGGGGAAGTTAAGATGCCCTGAAGTCTAGACACAGAGACTCATCTTTAAAGGTGGAATAAGGAGCCGTGGAGAGGGACAGTTATAAAAGTGCAGCTCAGGAGTCTGCTTGACTAATAATGACTAGAAGCAACTGCCCTAGGGCTCCCTTCTGACTTAAAGTATTAGAGGTAACCACTGTGATTTATAGAAAGATGGGAGTAGAGAACATCCTTCCTTCCTCCCTTCTGTTCCTCTAATGCATTTTGAAGTTTGGTGATATCATAGGAGCCACTTTCATTCATTTCTAGCTGTGAAGTGGATCACAATTACCCATTAGAACTGCAAAGCAACTAAAAAAATCACATTTTAGAGAGTGTTTTTAACACCATATGGTTGGGTACTGACAGGATAGAGCACAAAGGCAACTGAAAAGTGTGACAGAAGCATTTTCATTAAATCCACCTTTTCCTTCTCTTGCTTCCCATTTCCAAGGTTATTTGGAACAGGGATTGATGCCAGGGCTCAGGAGAGGACAAAACCTCTACTGATCTCACAGGGAATGGGGCATGCGCGCAGAAGAGGAGGTTGGGTGACATGTAGGGCTGCCTGTTCTTTACAGTGTGCTCACAATGAAGCATATTCCCTTATTCCTTCTCTTTAGTTTAGCCATTCTTCAAGCTCTCACTCATAATGGTCTTATTTTTTTTTTTATACTTTCCCTATTAAAGTGCATCCAGGAGAAAAAAGCTACTGAAAAATAAGATACGAGAAACTACTTGAAAAGATGATTCACAAAATCCCCAGAGACACCTCAAATTAGGTCTATCATACCAGTTTTCAAGCATTGATTGAGAACATACTAAGTATTGTAAGTTGATTAAGAATGGCACAAAATACAGAAGTGTTATCGACAGGGAATGGATGTTGCTTGGGAGGGCTGGAACTGTGGCATGCTTTGAAAAAGATTCTTGTAAGAATCTGACTCAGCAGAAAACCACACCACTATTGATGAGAGAGTTTTGCCATGGACCAGCAGTGCCTCGGTATCTCCCAGAAGCCTCCCAGCAACCCTACAGCCGACAGAGTAGTTTCTCTCATTTTACAGACTGGGAAACTGATCCTCAGAAAAGTTAGGTAATTTTCCAAAAGGCGATAGCCAGTAAAGGTTATCTGACTCTCAAGTCCTATTTCACAATTTAATTTTTAAATATATATATCATAGTTCTGGGCTTCTGGGCAAAATGGTGACATGAGTACAGTTGTTTAATTATCCAATCATCAGAGAGTCCTAGAAAGCCAGATGGAGGAGAAACAACAGAATGTGACTGACAACTCAACTCAGAGAGGAGGCGACCAAAGATGAGAACAGACCAAGCACCACACAATGGGGAAGTGTGAATCCCTCTGGACAGGGTACCATTAGGCTCATTTGTAGCAGCCAGAAGAAGCACACAATGCTCTGGACCAAAGCCAAAGTTACCTGCAAAGATTGCCCAGTGTTCTGACTCAAACTCCCTGTACACTCCTAGCCTACAGAATATCAAAGCTAGTCAAAGAAAACTATGATAAATCTTGTTTTTCACTTTCTTTATTTGAAAATGAAAGTTAGATAGAGGTCCACATCAATCTCAATTCCTAATTTATTTTAAGTCAATCCTGGGTAAACATAGGCTGCCCTATGCAAGGATAAGCAGAGAGAAATCACCATTCTTTTGAAATTATATTTGCAGTTCAAAAGAAAAGGATCATTACAACTGTCTTCCTTTGAGAAAAAAGAATAAAAATTTTTTAATTCTAACCTGGTTTTCATATATACACAAGAAGACACTGAATCAAATAAAATGCAGTATTAAGTCTTAAAGAGAAAATGACCTTGGATAAGAAAATATATCCAATGTGAAAGTCATGAATTTGCAATTAAAAATTACAACATAGTCTTTCCATAATAGTCTGAGTATAATACAAAATAAATTTTGTAGAGGACAGATTTAATATTTTGATATAGAATTCAGGAGAACAAGGTAAAGACATCAATATATTGATGAGAGCTAAGGAGATCAGATCCAGTAAAATATATAGGATATATATTTGGGATTTTCATTTCTTTGTGCAGACACCCTATATTTCAGATATCCCCAGGGGTCAGAAAATATAATATTTAAGTACTTCCTGAAAACAACTAAACAATTTGAACAATTTGGCGGGAATATAAACTGGTACAGCCACTATGAAAAACAGTATAAAGTTTCCTCAAGAAACTTTAAAAAGAACTACCATATGATCCAGCATTCCCACTTCTGGGTACATATCCAAAGGGGACAAAAATCATCAACTGGAAGGGACATCTGTACTCCCAAATATTTGTGAAAATATTTTCACAAACACTATATCATAGTAAATATTACTCATAATAACCAACGTATAAAAACAGCCTAAGTGTCTGTAAATAAGTAGATAAAATATGGTATGTGGTACACACATAAACACAGAGGAATATGATTTTGCCTTTAAAAAGAGGGAAATGCTGTTATTTGCATCACCAGGAATGAAACTGGAGGACATTACACTAAGTGAAATAGGCCAGACAGAGAAAGACAAGTATTGCCTTGTATCACTCACCCATGAAATAAAAAAACAAAAAAAACAAACAACAAAAAGGGGAAACTCATAAGGAACAGAGAGTAGAATGGTAGTTACATGGACTGGGAGATGAGACAAGTAGAGAGAGGTTGGTAAAGAGTACAAACTTTCAATTATGAAATGAATAAGGTCTGAGGATCTCATGTAGAAGATGGTGACTATAGTTGATATCACTGTATTTTATAACCAAAATTCACTGAGGGTAGAACTTAAATGTTCTCACCAAAAAAAAAAAAAAAAAAGGTAACTATGAGAGGTGACGGATGTGTTAATTAAATTCATGGGGGAATCCTTTCACAATGTATACATATATTAAATTACCATATCATACAGTTTAAATATATTATGATTTTGTCAATTATACCCTAAAAGAGCTGGAAAAATAAAGAAGGGTGAAAACTTTTGGAGGTGATGAGTATGTTTGTGGCATAGACCATGATAATGGTTTCACACATGTGTACTTATTTCCAAACTCATCAAGTTTTGTACATGAAATATGCACAGTTTTTGTTTGTCAATCATACCTTAATAAAGTGGATTAAAAAAAGAAACTCAAGAAAACACAACAATGGATCAAAAATACGAGTGAACAGTGAGATCAGTTAAAGAGTGTCCACATAATTTCCAACATGATTATAAAACTTAATGCAAATGTGAAAATGGTCATTGAAGACTAGATGCACGATGTAATTAATGGCAGTAAGGTTTAAGTAAAATCTCATTTACGTGTTATACGTACAGGTTAGTATTTTAGATATGTACATATTTATATACTCAAAAATCTGTTTCAGGCAGATATGTGTTTGAATCTTGATTTTACTACTTAGTTTTCCACAATCTTTGCTAAATATCTTTACAACACCCACATATATGAACACATTATGCACAATACCCATACCTACAATAGGACAATCCAACAAAATGTTCAAAATAACTATCTCTAGTTGACAGGATTATGGGAAAATTTTCTTATTTCCTAAATATATTTCTTGCCTTACTCAGATTAGTAAAGTAAGCATTTATCACTTCAGGGTCAGACAATGGCATCAAATAGAAGAAGAAAGAAACTAAAATCGAAATTATAATTCTAGCTAAGGATCTTTTCTTTGGAAATTTCAATCTTCTGCATAACTAGGAACCTGGGTTGTTTGGGTTGAACCTGTATTAGAAGCTTATTAATCACCCATGTCATTTCACACATCTCAGAATCTCAAAATCACATCACCAGAATTATTGAGACTCTTGAGTGTACCATTATCACTGAGAGTCAGTGGGGAATGGCTGCTGAGAATGTGGGCACCCAGATCAGACTGCCTGGGTCTATTTCCTGCCCAGTCCTTACTCATTTACATCATGTTATGCCTGGTAAACTATGTAACCTCTCTGGGCTTTGCTTTTCTATCTATAAACCAAGAATAATAGGAATGCATATTTCATAGCTTGATGGTGAGAAAGAAGCCAGAAATAGCTGAAGAAGAACCGGAAGGTTAGGGAAGCGGCAGGGTCAGGTCTAAAGGGAGAGCTGACCATCTCCAGAGCTCTGCCTTACTGCTTTCGGGTCCTCTCTGGTCCTGAAACCTGGCCCTGAAACTTGGTCCCGGGGCCAGGGTTCCTGAAAAGCGATTTATTTATTTATTTATTTATTTTAAAGATTTTATGTATTTATTTGACAGAGAGAGAGAGATCACAAGTAGGCAGAGAGGCAGGCAGAGAGAGAGGGGCAAGCAGGCTCCCTGCTGAGCAGAGAGCCCGATGCGGGGCTCGATCCCAGGACCCTGAGATCATGACCTGAGCCGAAGGCAGAGGCTTTAACCCACTGGACCACCCAGGTGCCCCTTATTATCACTATTTTTTAATCTCCATCTTTCTGCCTGACCTGAAACTGCATGTGAGGCTTCTGTTTTGACACCAGAATTCTTCTACTATCAACAAAACATTTATTCAAGAATTTTGAAGCTCTACTCTATGGCAAGCATAGCCACTAGATTCTGACCCCTTAAAGTTTATAGTAAGCCCAATACTCATGTATTAGGAATCGAATAGGAAAAAATAAACCATGAGATTTTCATTCTGACTCTGAGAGACATATATTATACAGACATCATAGCCAAGGGTGTTGTAGAGCTAAAGCCTCTTAAGCTCCTTTAAAATTCTTATAACGGCACTATGTACTCTATGTAAATAAACGGACCTGTAGAGAAATGGAAGGGGAGTCACAGTCGCTATGCCCAGAGGCTTTTGGCTTTGTTTTGCAGTCATTATACTGAGAATATTCACTCTTCTCTTTCTTCAGTTGGCTGCCTTGTTCTTTTGGTTTCTGTCCTTCTTGCTTGAATAGAAGCAAGTCTGAATACAAATGGCTGGCCAATTCCAAACTATCATTTGGAGGTAATTAATTTGGACAGCAAGCATAAACCTAGCATTTGTGGGGTTGACTTGAGGCTCAGTTAACTTACCAGATGAATTATTTTGTATTTAGGTAGCTATTCTTCCAAAGACCCATTAATAAGACAGGTGTTTAACCTCTGGTCCCACATCTGACTCAGTCCCCATGGAGCACCAAGTTTCCCGCATACAGCAATAGAATATTTTGGTGTGGTTTTTCATTTAACTGTCACCAAGCCAACTGCTTAATTAATTTATCTTTTTTTTTTTTTTTTGAGGTCAACAAACTCCCAGGAGCACCCAAACCAGAATAAAATAGGGAAAGACATGTTAATTATCTTCATATCAGACACTGGAAAGTGCTTTGATTGATCTTGCTTATTGAGTGATTATGAAACATATACGCCACATTTCAAAAGCATACATTTTTCTTTCAGGGGCTTACCTGACCAGTTCCCCAAGTGTTCTCCCTCTGAGAATCAGGACACAGCCCTTGAAACATGGCTCACCGAATGTGTTTGTGGAGCTCTATCAATACCTCTAAAAAACGGTGACACTTGCAATCAACAACTAAAGAATCTTCAAGGACATCCTCACAAGGAGAACACCAGATTTTCAAATCTGAAACAGATGTGCAACGACGTGAGCTCCGTTCCTTAAGGCCCTTTCTGTGCTGGGAAGTATCACCCAGATGTTGCTACCTGGAAGGCCTTCGATGACTCGCAGACTTTGTCTAACCCAATAGGACAGTGACCCAGCTCCCCAGTGCAGAGGTGTAGCACAAATGTAGCAGAAAATGCAATTGCACAGCATGGCGGCTGGTCATTGGTCTCTGCTTTCACCTCTGTAATAAACTGAATCTTGTCGTCCGACTAAGGATCGAACTCTTGTGCTCCATTTATTTCAGTCACGCTCCACTGACATACAGTTAGTCAAATGGGCAGAAGTTAACCTCAACCTCGCCATCCTCCAGAAACACTTAAGTCTGTTTCATCTGATTTAACATCGGCGCATATGTGCCATACGAATCTTTGTTAAAGACCACTAACCTTAATGTTCAGAAAAGGGCACTGCTGAATCTGATGAATTTAAAACATGGAAGGATGAAAATCAAGAATTTCACAAGATTGCTTTCGTTAAAAATGCGTTATTAGTCAAGACTGCCAAATGGGGAATGTATCAAAGGTAAGGCTACTACAAAGAAGAAAAGTGCTTTTCTTCCCCAAACATGTGTTTTGCAGCTGAGCCCCATTCCCGGTTTTGAGGCTTGTTTCATGTGGTGTTCTGATTCTTTTTTTGGCCGAAAGCCCACACATCTCTGATGATACTTTCCCTCTCTTCCCAGACTTCAGATTCAGACACTGAAATGTTCAACAGAACACAGCATAAAGTACGAACATGCAGTTGTGTCTCCATGCAATCAAGAGCTCAAATAACATGTTTGTCCAAAGGAAAAAGTAAAACAAAAGTCATTATTTTGCTAGTTGGAACAACATTTGGGGAAAGTGGCATGGTTGGGTTTTTTTTTTTTTTCCCCATAAATATTCCTTCCTCTTCATTTTCAAAAAGTGAGGCGAGAAAGGAAATGCAAAGAATGGAGGAGAAGGAGAATTTTTGAAAACTGGCAGAACAGAATGCGAGGATTCCAACATGGTGTTGATGAATAGAGAAAGGAATGTCCCCGTCAAAGGAAGAGTGGTTAGTGTTAAGACGTTTTTAAGGTGCAGATGTATTAATGCTAATTCCATTGAAAAAGATGTAACTGTGTCTGGAGGATGAAAAGGTTAAGGTTCGCTTCCATACATTCTGCTCCCCATATGTCAGTGGTTTATGACTAAGATAATTGCTACAGTGTTTCCTCCACTCAGAATGAGAGAAACTATAGAGAAAAAGGAGCGCTTTTGTGGGTACTGCTCTTTCATGCTGTTTTATGATTCCTTAGCAAGCCTGACCCTATTCTTGATGACTTCAAATCCTATTTTTGTGAGTCTCAGTGTTCACAGCTCTGCTCCGTTACTGAGGAGACCAACTTTGCCCTTCCAAGCCCAGATTTTTCTCAGACCTTTTTATCCGTCGAGTTACAAATGGGATCACACAAATGTTTGTACCATAAGTCCATTAATTCATAAGCCCTATGTACTTAAACAGAACTTTGGCTTTTTTAGCTTCTCACCTATTTTGCCACACTTCAGTGCTTCATGAGAGGTCCTGTGCATTCACAAACAAGTCTGTTTGCATGGCGGCCATGATGATTGGTCCTGCCTCGGGAGAAACAACACTTTCCATACTCCCACGGATACAGGACAGTCCCTGCCTGTGAACACCACTGCTCTGCTCGTACTGACAGCCACAAACCTACTCCTCGAGCCCTTGTGGCCACTTCTTCTCCCTCCTTCCCAAGCACAGACAAACCATTTTGCCTGAGTCACTCCTGAGTCCTTCTCAGTGGCAGAATGAGAGAGATGGTGTGTTCCTCTGTGGGTCACGTACTGTTAGCAGCGTTCCTAAAATAGAGTTATTTGGGCCACGTGGGGTATGACTTTTAGCGAAAGCTTTTTTAGTTTTATTTACTGCATTCTCTAGGATTCAGATGTCCCAGAAAATTGAAGCTAGAAATACATTCGTGTGGGAGACAATATAATCCAAATCCATACTTTTCTCCAAATACCTATACTTTACATTCTTCAAGTTCATGATGCCTGATTTTTTCTTTCCTTCTTGCAATCCCTCTATTGAAAAGTCCAGTTGACTTTCCTTGGATCATCCACCAGAGCTTCAGATTTGTACTCTATCAGAAAGCAGTCTCATCTCATAAGTCTCCCACAACAAAGCTTTATACATATATATATAACGTGTGTGTGTGTGTGTGTGTGTGTGTGTGTGTGTGTGTATGCTATAATTCTCTAAAAACTTAGAACAGTTTCACCTCAGTTTTTATATTGGATATTTCAACGGGGCATGAAGATTTGATAGATTTGACAATCTTAAAATAAGTACTATACCAAGATGTATATTTTATGAAGGAAAATATCTAGAAATTAGTTTCCTGACTGTTATTTCTTTACCTTGCTTGCAGTTTGGGTTGGACTACATGGAGATCAGAAAGGAATTCTAGAAATAAACTCCTTGGAATGAATTTTGGTTGCTCTAGGAGTTCCGCCATTCTGAAGCCTAGTGAGAGGGGCTTCCCAGGGCCTCTCAAAGAACTTGATTTGTGTCTCCTGTATCTGGAACATTTACAGTGGACTCGTCAGATTTTGCCTATTAAATATAAAGGTAGACAGCCTAGCTGGTCACTCTGGGGTTGAGAAGTGTTGCAGGACCATAAATGATGTGTATCCCTATGTTTTATTAAGTTTTCAAGGCCACATGAGACAAAGAGATTCTGGCCAAGAAGAATAGCTAAAAGCCAAACTGGGAAGGCTCAAGGCCCATCTAAGATAAGACAGGAAAATAAAAATTTCCTGACACATCTTACTCACCCTGCTTCCATATCACCTTTGCTTCCCTTTCTCCCCTCTAAATCAGTACCTATCAAGTGGGGAGAAGGCGATCGAAAAAGAGAGAAGAAGCTGACTATGGTCTCTTTTGCCAGGGCAGATTGCTCACACTAAGAGCCCCTCCTAGTTGAGGATGAGAAGGAAGGCATGCTCTGGAATGAAGGACCTGAATTCTAATTTCTAAATTGAAGGCTAGAAAGTCCTTGACCAGAAAGTTACAAAAATGCCAAATTTTTGTTCGGGGTCATGGAAAACTAATCCCAGCAATTAAAGACAAAAGTGCAATGAAAATACAAAATGAAGTTGCTTTAGAAAGCCCTCCAAAAATCCTGCATGTTCAATACACCAGGTGTGGTAGCCACAAATTCCAGATGACACGTGAAAAATCTCACACTTACAATTATATCTGGTTTAATCTCTTTTTCGTTCTTGACCCCTCAAATCCATGTGACACTTCATGTTCTAATTAGAACAACTTCTGTAGTGTTTCCAATCTCACTGATTATTCCAAAGTTTTATAATCATGTAAATTTTAAAGGTGGAAGTAAACTTAGGAGCATCTAGTGCAGTAGTTCCCAAACTTCAAAGTGCAAATGAATCACCTAGGACCTTGTTAAGACTCAGATTCTGGTTTGGTGTGTCTGAAATGAGGCTTAAGAGTCTGTGTTTCTAACAAGCTCCTGGATGATGTCAGTACTGCTGGTCCATGGACCATAATTTACATAACAAGGCTCCGATCCACATCTGTCCTACCCATACAGTATAATCGAGAAAATGAAAACTCTTAAAGAATTAAAAGACTGGGTTTGTGGTAATGAAATAAAAAATTGGTGATCCTGAAATAGAGACCTCTGTCATCTACTTCCTTAGGCAATGCTTTTTTCTTCACTGCCGTTACTCTAGCCATGTGTTATATGACCAATTGAGGTGCTAAGTGACCTATGAAGCTCTTCATCCACATCCAAACACAGTGTAGGGTGAACTAGCCATACTTCCCAACTCATTCTGTGATGCCAGTATTATGTAATAACAAAGGCAGACGAAGACATCATAGGAAAATAAACCTGGAGTGCAACATACATGCAAAAAATCCTTATAAAATATCGGGAAACACAATTACATAGCATGACCAGCTAAGTTATTTCCTAGTAATGCAAAGTTGACTTAACATTCAAAAATCAGGGGCACCTGGGTGGCTCAGTCAGTTAAACCTCTGCCTTTGGCTCAGGTCATGATCTCAGGATCCTGGGATCCAGACTCACATCAGGCTCTCTGCTCAGTGGGGAGTCTGCTTCTCCCTCCCACTCTCCCTTTGTGCTCTCCCTCTTTCACTCTCTCTCAAATAAATAAAGAAAAAATAAAATAAATAAAAATGAAAAAGTTTAATTAAAAAATTCAAAAATTGGTTGATATAATATACCATATTCATAAAGAACAAAAACCACATAATCAATCATCTCAAGAACAAAAACCACATAATCAATCATCTCAATAATGGATACAAATCTCTTGACAAATATCTAACATCCAATTATGTTAAAAAAAAAAAAACTCAACAAACCAGGAGTACAAGGAAAACTTCCTCGATCCAATAAAGAGCATCTACAAGAGATTTTTAAAAATCAGCTAATATCACACTAATGGTGAAAGACTGAATGTGAATGCTTTCCACTTAAGATTGAGAATAAAGCAAAGATGTCTGATCTTGCCACTTGTATTCAACATTGTATGGAGGGTTCTAACCAGAGAAATAAGAAAAAGGAAAGAAAAAAGAGAGAGAAAAAAATTTTTAAATGCAACCAGGTAGGAAAGGAAGAAATAAAATTCTATTAGTAGAGACGTGTTTCTATTTGTAGAAAATCCCAAGGAATCACAAAAATAACTACAACTGAGTTTAGCAAGGTCATAGGATAGAGAATCAAGATATAAAAATCAATTATATTTCTATATGCTAGCAATGAACAATTCAAAATGAAATTAAGAAAACTATCTCATTTATAATTGGATGAAAAAAGAGAATACTTAAGGGAAAATTAAAAGTATAAGACTTGTACACTGAAACTATCAAATATTCTTGTGAGAAATGTTAAAAAATATACATAAATGAAATGACATCTTATATTCATGGATTGGAAAACTCAATATTGTCAAATGGTAATTCTCCCCAAATTATAAATTCAATGCAATCACTATCAAAAGTCTAACTGATTTTTTAATAGAAATTGACAAGCTAATCCTAAAGTGTATATAGAAATGCAAAAGACCTAGAATTGCCAAAGCAGTTTTGGAGGACTTACACTACTAATATCAGAATTTACTATACAGCCATAGTAACCAACACAAGGTAGTATTCATGCAAGGAAAGGCACATAGATCAATGGAACAGAACTGAGAGTCCATAAATAAACTCTCACATTTGTAGTCCAATTGATTGTCAACAAAGATGTTGAGGCAATTCAAAGGCAGAAGTGATAGACTTTTCAATAAAAGGTGTTGAGACAACTGGCTATCCACATAAAAAACAAGCAAATAAATAGATCTTTATGTCAAACATAAAAATTAACTCAAAATTGATCATAGACCTAAATGAAAGAGCTAAAAAAAATAAACTTTCTACAGTGAATCATAGGAGAAGAACTTTGTAACCTTGGGTTAGGCAAAAAATTTTACATAGAACATCAAAAGCGTAACCTATAAAAGAAAAATTGATAAACTGGACCTCGCTGAAATCAGACTTTCGTACTTCCAACAACATAATTAAGAAAATACAAAGACAAACCACAGACTAGGAGAAAATATTTGCAAATCAAATATCTTATGAAGGACTTGTAAACAGACTACTTAAAGAAATCTTACAGCTCAATGATAAAAGCAACTCAATTTAAAAATGGGCAAAAGACGTGAATAAACATCTCACTACGCATGTATTAGAATGGCTATAATAAAAAGACAAGTCAATAGCAAGTATCAGAGACAATTACTTTAAAATGGTATAGCCAAGAGGCACTGGGCGGCTCAGTCAGTTAAGTGTCTATCTTTGACTCAGGTCACGATCTTAGGCTGCTGAGATCGAGCCCCACACTGGGCTCCTGGAGACTGCTTCTCCCTCTCCCACTGCCCCCTGCTTGTGTTCTCTCTCTCTCTCTCTCTCTCTCTGTCAAATAAATAAATAAAATCCTTAAAAAAATAAAAATTAAATTAAATTAAATTAAATGGTATAACCAATGTGGAAAGTAGTTTGGCAGTATCTTCAAAAGTTAAACATAAACCTGTCATACAACCCAGAAATTCTACTCTTCGGAGTCTACTCAAGATCAATGAAAACATACCTTTGTTCACACAAAGGTACATGAATGGTCTCAGTGGCATTATTTATAACAGCTTCAAACTGGAAGTAGTAAAAATATCCAACAACTTGTTAAGGGATAACAAAATTCATACAAATGGAATACTATTTAGCAACATAAAGGAATGAGATACTGACTCGTGCTACTACATAGGTGAACCTTGTATATATTGTTTTTAAATTAATTCACTCAACAAATATTTTGGGTTTTTTTTTATTGAGATATAACTGATGTACAAGATGATACTAGCTTCAGGTATATAATATAATGACTTGATAAACGTATGTGTTGCAAAACGATCAGTGCAATAAGTTTAGGGAACATCCATCACCACAGATAGTTACAAACTTTTTTTCTTGAGATAAGGACTTTTACAATCTAGTCTCTTAGCCACTTTTGAATATACAATGCAGTATTGCTAACTATAGTTACCAGAAAAATGTTATTTTAAGTGAAAGAAACTAGACACAAAAAACCCCTACATTTTGTATATTTCCATTTATATGAAATGTCTAGAAAAGGCAAATTCACAGAGACAAATCAGACCAGGGGTTACCTAAGGGCTGGGAGTGAAAGTGTAGATAAACTGCAAATGGGTGCAATGAAAAGTTCTGAAGCTGGATTATGTTGGTGTTGGCACAACTATATTTACTAAAAATCTTTAACTGGAAAAAAAATGTTTCAGGGAAAAAGTTTAGAAATGAATTTTTTTTCTTTTACTATTTCAACAACTCACCCTACTTTTGGTTAATATACTAATTAATGCTGACATTAGCTGTCTAATCAGTTCAAGATATTAGTCATAACATATCTTCCTCATAAAATGTGTTGTTGCAACAGGGGAATACTTTGAACGCTGTGCTTATTCCAAGGGGACCAACTGAGCACCTGTTCCAAGTGGACTCATTTCACATAATATTTTTTGTGCTGTTTTGGACAATGTCTGAAGCAGCGGTGCTTCTTGTCCTGCATCTTCGTCATGGTTAAGTGATTTCTGGCTCTGCCCTTTCTTTAAAAAACAAAACAAAACAAAACACAAAATGTTGAAGAACCAAGGCATCTTATGAGTAGTGAGTTATACTAGGCTCCAGGAGTTTCAATATGGCATGGGGCACATTGAGCCAAGTGTTTTAATCACCTGCTCTTCATCGGGTTGGTAAGGGAGAGATTCCCACTCTAGGGCCATGGGGATGGCCGAACACATGACACCCAACACTGGACAGATGAGATGAAACAGTTTATTCATCACATACAATCCCAGCCTGGGCAAGGAAGACAACCATGCCATCCAAGACCCCAGGGCTTTCAAATGCCAGCAGAGCGAGCATCCAAGAGCTTGGGCTGTTGAGAGTGCAGGGTGTCCTCTGGCTCCTCGGGAGCACGTGATTGCCTTGTTTGAATAGTTCTGTGGGCCAGCAGAGAACTAAAATCTTCTACTCAGGGATAAGCCGGAAGTATACCTGGCCCATTTGATAGGGAGGGTTGTTTGGCTGGGGAATCCTATCCTCAAGAACAGAGTGGGGAAGTAACGTGCAGGGAGGCCACTAGAGGCCCTCCTGATTTTACCAAATGTCTACGGAGTATATAATATTGAGTCTTAATGTTACGTCTCACACTATACCATGTTTAATACATAAAACACTTTACTTGCTGTATTTGATTAAAAAGTGAATCAACAGTCCTGTTCAAATTCTCTATTTAGTCTCCCCACTGCACCATTTACAATCACGGTGTCTGTCAATTGCCAAACTTAACCATAGTTGGAGAGAAGAAACACTACAAAATTAATTACCAAGAAGTCATCTGTAAGATGTTTTATATGGTTAGGAAAAAAAACACTAAGTGCGATTTTATATATCATAAATGTAGAGACCACTTTTGGGCAACAGGCTTGAGCAGCGGAAACTTGAGCAGGGCAGATGTGCCCACAGCGATCACCAAGCTGAATGAGAATGGTTTCATTAAGGGACCCACCTCGAAATAGCCATAGGCCCTAACTGACCAATTACAACCAGGCACAGTTCCTGAGATTACCAAAAAAGGGAAAATTCCATTTGTTCCTATACTTCCTCACTCCACCCTGTAACTATAGCCCCTCACCACCGCCTCATGGCAGACAGTCTCTCCTTTCTCTGCCTGCTGCTCCCTTGCAATGTATTTAATAAACTTTTATCTCTTTTGTTCTGCCTTGGGTGAATTCTTTCACCGCCTGTGCCATTGGTCCCCATCCAATCAGGTTGTGCCACAGTAGACCCCATAATAAATATAGGAAAGAGATACCATTGCATGTGGCTCACCTATGTACCCACTGAGCACCTTGCACTACTCTATCACCATATCACACTAAATCATTGGTTTAAGCTCCTTGAAGATGGGACTGTGTCAAACTTGTCATGGTGCCTCCAGTGCTGAGCCAAATATCTGGCAAAATATAGGAAATGACACTGAACAGTTAATGAGAATTTACTACCTGCCAGGCAATGTCCTAAGCAATATGTACACATTATCTTATTCGATTGTCACAATCACCTTATCAGGTTGATACTATTATTTCAGTTTACTAGATCACAGGTTGGCAAACTTTTCCTGTGTGAAGGGCCAGACAATAAATATTTTAGGCTTTGTGGGCCATAGGCTATCTGTTGAGATATTCTATTATGGCATAAAAGCAGCCAGAGATTGGTCACCTGGGTGGTTCAGTTTGTTAAGTGTCTGCCTTCATCTCAGGTCATGATCCCGGACTCCCGGGATAGAGCCCCACGTCGGGATCCGTGCTCAGCGGGGAGGTCTGCTTCTCCCTCTGCCCTGCTTGTGCTTTCTCTCTCTCTCGCTCTCTCTCAAATAAATAAATAAAATCTTAAAAAAAAAAAAAAAGCAGCCAGAGATAAAATGTGAATGAGTGAGCACAGCCACATTCCAACAGAACTTTATTTACAAGAACAGACAGTGGGCTAATTATGGTCTGCAGGTGATATTTTGCCCATCCTTGTTTTAGATGATATGCTAGTGCATGGTGTGATTATTTTGCTCAAGGTAACACAGTTCACAAGAGCAGAGCAGGATTTTAAACCCGGATTTGTCTAATTCCAAAACTTCTTTTCCTAACCACTCTTTTGTACCGCATCTAACTACTGCACTAATCAATGGGGCCTTCTATATATGTGTTGGATAAATGAGAACTTCTTTTATTACATTCATTATACAAGAGAAAAAAATTGAGTTCAGTTACATTAAGTTATCACACAGTCAGGGCTCCTGATTCCTATTCTAAACTGAATTTAAAATACAATAGAAAATTAATCAGTCTAGAATCAGGAGCCCTCTGTCGACTGGTTCAGTGGTATCTCAAGTCTATGTCTAATAGGAAAGACCAGTTATTAACAGAACAGAAATAGACACTGGACTATGGGTTCTATTTTCCATCATGTGGATTCTCATCTGCAGTGCCCTCACATTAAATCAGTTTCATTTTCTTCTAGCTTTGACTCTGGACTAATGCATTTGACTTTCCAGGACTGTTCGATCCTAAACCTATTCACATTCCCATATGCTAAAAGAAATTCAGGGATGCCTGGGTGGCTCAGTCGGTTAAGTGGCTGCCTTCGGCTCAGGTCATGATCCCAGGGTCCTGGGATCGAGTCCCACATCAGGCTCCTTGCTCGGCAGGGAGCCTGCTTCTCCCTCTGCCTCTGCCTGCCACTCTACCTGCTTGTACTCTCTCTCTCTGACAAATAAATAAATAAATAATCTAAAAAAAAAAGAAATTCAGATATCCCAGCAACTAACTCTTTTTCTCTCAAATTAGTTACAAAAGACTAACAATGTTTTTTCACACTTTGTTGAAAATATTGCTTCCCAGCTGGAATACCGTCTTTTAATTTTTTACTAAAAATACATAGGATGAAGAATAAAAAATTGCTGACACATCTTTAACTGACGGTGCTTGGAATAATGGCATTTCTAAGATGGCTCAAATATTATTTTCCATAAACTGGAGGAATGAACAGCTACAGTGTTGTTACTTATAATTCAGAGCTAGCAGGTATTAAAAAAAAAAAAAAAAGACGTGTGACATCCGGAAAATGTAATTAATTTGATGGTATAAGCCTTCATAAATTATCAAGTATTCCCAGTAGCAGCCATGAAAAACTTAGAGAGGACATGAGCTGCCTTTAAATTGCTTAGTTTGCTCACAACTAGAATTATTTTAAGGTGGTTGAGTTGCTGTTGGTATTAAAAGATGTTTGAATTATTATTACCATTGATGGTGACTCCACCTTTAAATAAGGTAATAGAGATTTGGAGTCACACACAAGCCAGCATCAGTGTCTTGAGGCTGTCATTCTTTTTGCTAATGAACTGCAGCTTACAGAAATTAATTATGGGGGAAAGGTTGTTGTTACCCCACCAGGAATGAAGTCTCTAGATTCCAAATCAAGTGTTGCTGAGGAGGAAGTGCAGAGACTCCGCCTCCCAAAGCTCAGCTCATGTTGTGCTCATTCTGCCAGGAACAAGCGACATGCTTGACTGCACAGTGGGAGAAGAATGACTTAGGAAAGGAGATTTTAATATTTGCAATAAGTATAAAAGGCAGTCCCAGAAAGACAGAACAATCTGGTGGCTAGAACAATTCCCAGGGCCAGAGTTGTGGGTTCTGGGCCAAAGGCTCTGGGTGACCTTGAATTCACCTTTGAATATCTACATGGTATTTGCAAAATAACCAACCTTTCCAATATACACACACAGATGTATATGTATATGTGATATACATATATCTGTATAAAATATATATGTATGTAAAAACTATATATATTTTTAAATAAATACAATGCACAACATGATTATATTTTCTGAAATAATAGTGAGAAGACATTTATGGTCTGAAAATTGTTTAGGTGGGATCTGAAGACCATCTATATTACCATTTGCTACTTGACCATGGGAGAAAAACAAACAAGCAAACAAAATGCCAATTTCTCTGCCTTGGGAGGAAGTTAATTGAATTTGTCATCCTGGAGGTATTAAGGCCTAAACCTCGGTCTATTTTTTGTTATGGGATGTTCAAATACCTCCATGAAGTTCTGGTACTGGGTAGTTTTGAGGTCCACTTTATTCCTGTGATGCTTTCACTATGTAATAAGACATTTGTGGAAAATTTGGGCCATTAGAAAATTAAAAGCATGAAGCCTGCTTCCCCCTCTCTCTCTGCCTGCCTCTCTGCCTACTTGTGATCTCTCTCTCTCTGTCAAATAAATAAATAAAATCTTAAAAAAAAATGAGGTCAGAGTAACTGCAGCCTCTACTGTCAGTAATCCAGGTTTGTTGTCATCAAAGTGCAATAACTATAAGCAGACTCATCTCCTTATGTCTCAGGGTCTACAAAGCTGATGGCTTGCTTTGTAGCTCCTGAATATACCTGCAGAAAACGTAACCATCCACTCATCCACCCATCCATCCATCCATCCATCCATCCATCCATCCATCCATCTATCCACCCATCTCCAGCTAGTCAGCTAGCTGTCATCTACAGATGGATGGATCTATCTATTGATCTATATCTAATTATCACAATATGCAGACCCAGTCCTCAGCACAGATCGCTTACCAGTCAACAAGTTCCTGTCCAACATTTTAGTAGAAATTTACTCTGTGCAGTTGCCAGTCAAAACCCTTCCAGTTTGCTATGGGAAACTAAGAAAACAGAGAAAATGACTAAGTTCACTGCATTTTGTTTAAATAAAAAACACACCGTAAGTTATCACAATTTTCTTTTCTTCTTTTTTTTTTTTTTAAATTGTCCATTTAGAAGCCAACATACTGATCGAGGAAAAGTAAAAAAATAACATTTAAAAAATAGAAAACAGAGTGATCCTTCTTGGGTATTGTGAAGAACGTAAAGGTAAAAAGGCCATTCGTATTTTCTGTTCAAGGAAGGGGTACCTGCCAAAGTATCTTAAATAATGCCATTTAGGCCTTGACAGATACATATTTAGCTAAAATAATACTCCCAGTAAAAAGTATGAAAAAAGGATCAATCAACCTACTGAAAAAAACAAATTCATGCAAATGGAAACCAGTTAAAAGGCTTACCTGAATCACTCAATTAAGTAAAACATGAAGATTTTGCAATTGTCTTCCATGCTTCCATACTAGATAGCTTCAATTTTTTTTTTAAGCTCTTCAAAAGAAGTATTTGGGGATTGATGCAGATGGGGGAGAAGGAATGAATTCATCTCTCAGGTATGGGTACAGAGACCATGAGTCACATCAGGAGTGAGAACCACACAGAACCCCTGGAACGGATTGAAGAAACCCAAGAGCAAGCTTCTCATTCTGCAAATGAGGACGCTGATGTTCAAGAAGCAAAAGCAGGGACACCTGGGTGGCTCAGTCAGTTGGGCATCGGACTCCTGATTTCAGCTCAAGTGATGATCCCTGGGTTGTGAGACCGAGCCCTGAGTCAAGCTCTGTGCCGAGCCCCACGTGAGGCTCCACGCTCAGCAGAGAGTCTGCTTAGGATTCTCTCTCTCTTCCTCTGCTCCTCCCACACTAGCACTCTCTCTCTAAAATAAATAAATCTTAAAAAAAAAAGAAGCAAAAGCAATGCTTCCCAAACTTTGACGGTCATAGAAATCGTCTTGTTAAAACGATCCTTCTGATCCAGTAGGTCCAGAGAGGGACCAGGATTTTGCATTTCTAACAAGCATCTGTGGACCACACGGAGCAGTGACATAGTGACTTTACCAGCTTAGGTGATGGCTTTCCCCAGGTGTCCCATTTTATATTAAATAGAATAATTAATTACCTTGTCAAATATAATCAGGTGGCAGTTTGGTTTTTCTTATAAATAATCAGAGGTACCCTTCATTCTCTTCATGGAGAAATAATAAGATATACTTTTGTGGTGATAAAAAGCTGGATTCTGTGACCAGCTTTCTGAGTTTAATTCCAGTTTTTCCACTTACTACTTACGTGATCTTGAGCAAGTGGCTCAATTTCTTCAACTATAAAATAGTGATGATAATATCATCTACCTTGTAGAAGTCTGTTTGTTTGTTTGACCACAAGGACATGAAAGAGGCTGGCATAAGCTAGCACTCAAAAAATGTTAGATTTATCGTCAAAGAAGAATAGAGTCTGACTGATTCTATAGGCATGGAACCTGAGACTTAAAAGAAGAGCAGCACAGAATCAGAATTAGCATGATTTATTGCTGCTTGAGACACCAGATGAGAGAAAAGTTCAAAAGGCATTTTATCAGCTTGTTTCAGAGCGGAACAGAAAATTGCATGTGCGGAACACTGATTGTGCCTCAGATGCCACTTATTATCACCTTTGATTTTTTTAACAGCCCTGTGGGATTGCATTGTCACCCCCATGTTACAGGTGAAGAAACCAAGGCACATACTTGCAGTGGCTGGCGAGTGGCCTCATGACTACAAACATGGCCGGTCCAAGTTTCGGCCTCTGCTTGGTGGATTTTAAAACCTGCATGAGGCCACTGAGTGAGAACCCTCGGGCGTGAGGAAGCCTGCTTCTCTGGGCTAAGCATCTGGGCTAAGCTGAGCAAGGTTAGGCTACCAGCACCTTACAGGATCACCCTCCTAATTCCCCAAGTGATCAGACATTGGTGAGTGGTCAGCCAACATTTTAAAATGTGGGGCTGGGGGAGGGGGCACCTGGGTGGCTCAGATGGTTAAGCGTTGGCTCAGGTCATGATCTGCAGGTCCTGGGGTCGAGGCCTCATAATGGGCTCCCAGCTCAGCAGGGAGTCTGCTTCTCCCTCTCCACTTAACTTCTGCTCTCTCTCTCTCTCAAATGAATACATTTTTAAAAAATCTTTTTAAAAAATAAATAAATAAAACATGTGGGAGAATGGGATGGCAGTTCTCTTACACACCAAAAACAAATCATTTCCCTCTAACTGGCTGAATCTTTTTTTCTGTTTTAGGTGTCTAGAGGAGCAGGAAAATGAATGGAAAGGTGGTATCTCCCTCTTCCCAAAGCTCCTCAGGGGTTTTCCTGGTCTCTCTCTCAGACCTCTCCGTTTTCCAACTTCCTCTCAAGGAGTATCACCATCACATCCCCACATCCCCATATTAAACTTCATTCTTGCCTGAGCCACTGTGGTTACAGAATTTCTCCCTCTCTGGGTCACCATAAATAATAGAGCCTCTCAAAGGAATTAGCAGGCAATTTACGGTTTACTGATGATTTCACAGGAGAGATGGAAGAGAAGATTTACATTGGAAACGCCTCAGCAAACTGCTTAAAATTATCTTTCCACAATTTTTCTTTTTTCCCATGCTGAAAACAGGGTTCCTGGGTCCCCCACTTCTTCATTTAGCACTCACATTTGGTGGTTCTCCTCCTCCCTCTAAGGGCCCCTCCCGCTCTCCCACTTTTCTTAAGCAAAGTCACGGAGCTAGCTCTTTTCTCAAATCGACACGTTTATACCCACCTCAAGCCCTTTGAGTACCAGGACCTGCCTTTCTTAGGAAGCAGTGAAATCCTGTAGCAGGAAGTTTGCTGGCCGCTTATAAAATATACAAGTAGTACCACTGTGCACCAGGCAGAAGGAATGCTCAAGAAGGCAGACACTCTCCCATTTACAGTCTGGTGAGAAAACCAGCCATTGACTTAATGACCACAGGGCCTGCAGGAGTTGTGACAGAAGAACAATCGTTGTCTAAAGGGAGAGCCCTTGTACGCAGGAGCTTCCAGAGGGAGGAATATGTCAACCAAAAACTGAAGAATAGGGCAAAAATAACTCAGACATAGAGACGGAGGAAGGGGGGCTCCGGGCACAGGGAACAGCAACAGAAAGCCCAGCATGTTCTAATTTCTTGCTTCTCCATGGGGAGGATAGTCTTCCTTCTCATATCCCTCACACATGACCTTGCAGGTGACCAGATGTCACAAGTCGCTTCAAAGCTTATTATAAGCCCTCAAGGAGCACTTCAGTGAGATATTAAAACCCATCCTCATCCAGAGAGTGGTGCTATGGTATCTTTCTGAACACATCATCTTTAATCTATGAAAACTTCCATATGGACTAGTGTGTATATCTGATAGTTTATTCTTGGAGATTATAGGGAGAAAAAAATACAAATGGCACCTGCTGAAAAGCTATGTGAATACATGTATTTTTTGGTGATATATGTGTATGTATATATGTACATACACATACAAACATATAGTTTGCATAAATCAACAAAAAGGGGATTTTTTTTTTATTCTAACAATTTCCAAGCAACAATACTACATGATTGTAATTCTAAGTAATCAATGGATGATCAAAGCCATCGGAAGTTGTATTTTGGGCTCCCTCTCCATGACCTCTGTCAAAATTTACAGAAGCTTGAAAATCTGGAATTCTTCAAAATAATTTTCCAGGATCACGTAATTTTTGAATTCTAGTCCCTGTCATTCTAGTCTCTGCATTTGCCCCTTCATCATATAAAGACAGGAAACACCAATGATTTCTGTGTCACTCGAGGACAAAGTCAAACGTCTTATGAGGATTGCCAGGCTGTGCTGGATGTTCTTGGCTAGCTGCCCCCAGATCCATTCACTACTCTTCTTTCTCACATACAAGCTTCATGAGGACATGGACTGTTGTGAATCCTGCTCACCATAGTATTCCTCCATCCGACAGCAGTGCTTGTAGATTATAACTTAAAAGAAAGTACTTTTCGATAACTGAGAATTACAACTGCCTTGTCTTAAGCCATTAGTGAATCTAAATTCATTGGCCCTTTTTTCATCTCTCATAGTAGCCTGAGATGTTCTTAAATAAAAATAACCCAGGCTTGTATTCATTTTCACAAGTGTATATAAATATGCAGATAATCACCTCTGTCTTGTCTTGTAAAGATTCCATGTCGCATTTGTCTCCTCACCTTTTGCTGGCTAATAGACTCCGTGAGAGTAGCTAACTACTTCTGATTCAATTCTGATTCCCTCTGCTAATCTAGAACAGTGCTGGAACATCACAGATGATGTTTGTTTAATATGTGTGAACAAACAAAAATAAGAGATAGAGTTAATATAACAGAAAAACTAGGTCCACATTTTCTAACTAGACAGGTAACACAATCAGCCATCTATTCGAAACCTCTGTTGTTGCAGGTCATTCTAGATGGAGCACTGCAGGGCTACTAAAGATTTTCACTCTGATGGCTCAATAGTCATCACTTATATTCCCAGGTGCAAGAAGGGCAAGATAGGAAAAGTGACTGAGCTTCCTCTCCATTGATTAGGCTCTCTCCAGCAGCATGACTGTTTTCCCCAGGATGGCAGGTGGCACGAACGCTTTGCAGCTCAGCAGGAGGTGTTGGCTTGATGCTCCAGACCTCCATGGTGCTGGCGGGTGCAGCAGAAGGGGAGCTGACTTCCTCTACACAGGTTCAGCTGATTACACCGCGAGTCCCCACAGCGCCAGTGCCAGAGGGCCCCTGGGACTGACTGCAGCCAACCTTCTCATTTACAGAGTTCCCTTTCTGTGATGCCTGACATTTTTAAGCCTGAGCTGGCGAACAATCTATGATGATAGCCTCCAGAGAAGAGCCTCATATTAAGTAACCATAATAGCCTGAGTTTATAGGGAATCTTTCTTAGCACTCAAGTTATCTCGTTTTTATCCTCTCTGTGTTCTTTTCCTGTGAAAAGCATAGAGTGCTTCCCACCCCTGTTTTCCAGCTGAAGAAACAGAAGCACATGGAGACCAAATGTGCTTCTGACTAAGATTAACACCTAGGTGCTCTGATTCTTGGTAGAAGAATATTTCACTCTAAGACTCAGAGATAAAATGAAATTTTTTTGAGAGCACAATGATAGCATTATTTGGAAGAAGTCAAATATAAATCAAAATGCAAGAAGGCAGTGGCCAATCCTCAAATTTAAAACCTAAACTTCCTATATCTCATGTCGTTCATTCCTGAATTCTTTTCTTGCCTATTACACGTTTTTGTTTAAAAGCCATGTTAAATGCCAGGTTATAGAAAGTTTGGGGTTGGTTCTAAAGCCATTTGTATTTCCCCCAAAGACGGAGCTTAACTAGGGGCCGGCAGGGGAATTTGTTGTTGTTGTTGTTGTAAGTCTAAGAGTCAGAAAAATCAGAATGACTAAAACCATTCATTCACAGTGTTTCTTCTTAAAGTTAGTTACACAATTTTTTTGTTTTTCAAAAGTATCTTCATAGTACAAAGACATGAAAGAGGAAAAATATTCTTAGATATAAAAGAAAATTGAACAATGTAGCACATCTTAAACAAAACAGTGAATGACGGTGGCACCTCTTTGCATTTTTGTATTTCTTTGTTTTACATGTGGCTTTATCCATATTATATAAAGAAAGTAGTCAAAATTATCGTCTGATTACAAATTTTCTCTCACTTTCAAGACAGGTTGAGTGGGCAATTTCCAATTTCTACTTGCTGCAGAGTATAGAAATAAGTAGAACTCAAGACAGGTTGAAATCAATGCACATAAAATCCAATGCACATAAAGAATCAGTTATCCATCAAAATCATTTTCCTTTAGTACCAGTTTGGCCACCTTCCAGACCAGTTATGTCTTTCCAGCAGAGGAGTTCATTCATGACATACACATTAAGCATAACCACAGAATATTCATTAGAAATTTTCAACCAATAGAAGATCCATACTCCAAATTATGTAAGCATCAATCAATCTTGTTATCTCATCATCTGAGAGACCTTCCCCTTCGTTACAAGAGAAGAAATGTCTCTTGAACACTCTGGACTTTTTACCGTTTAGAAACCTAAAGGTAATCTATTCTAACTTTCCAGAGAGCCAATACACCCTTGTTTATTGTGGGCTTCTCTCCATGGTCCTGGGAATGCAGGATAACAGTGAATATTTCCAACCTATTCAACTGTCACTGATTTTTCCATTACAATCCTCTGAAAGAGTGCATCACCCCAGCAGCGCCAACAAGAGACTAGCAGTTACTTTTGTTTATGGAACTGTTTTTTTTAAGTAATCTTGCTTTGAATCATCATCAATTTTGTATCTATCATAAGAAATGCGAACCAATATCAGCACTCACTCCTAAAGAAACTAAAGCAGGAAAAGATGGAGAAGATCATGCAGCCTTACTTTGCTTCGGAGACCAACCCGAAGTTACTAATTCAAAATTTTCCGTACAGGCATCCTCCGTCCTTATGAGTTGACTTCCCTTCTGGGCACATACTTATGAAGGGAACTTCTTATATTAAGCTTTCTTGAATCTCATAGAACTTTTAAAAACAACTACTGAAAATATTTACTCAGGAGTTTTTCATTAACTTGAGCCTTTGTAAATATGCTCTGGAAAGTGAATCATAGTAATGAATGTGTGCTGGGCATCCCGAAAAGGCTGGCTTACACAGGACTTCTGTCAAGCATTTAGAGACAGCAACGACCGCTGGGGAGCTCTTAAAGCAGTGGTGACATCCTCTGCAGCAGTAAATTAAGCCCCATGAAGAGCGTTAGTGTTATTTTTAAAATAATAATAAAAAAATAACAGAAATCCTTATTCCTGATGACTCATACAAAGTAACAAGAAGAAAAGTCACAATGCCAATCGGGTCAGGCTTCCTAGGAGGCCTCAGGCAATCCTTCAGAAATTTTGAAAGATCAATATTTAAGCAGCAGCAAGAAAACAAATACAGAGGTTTTTCTTTTCTTCCCTATTTGTGAAACCAGTACAGGCTTTCACAGAACAAGGTAGGAAATAAAATGAAAAATCATTTCCCAACATGAAGAGAAAATAAGGCAATGGGTGGGGGGTGGGGAGGCAGAGATTTTTATAGATCAAACCAGTGAGCTTTACTGAGATCCAAGAGCCAATTACTTTCAGTGCTATTTTCTAAGGGATTTAAAAATACATCTCCTCCTAATATGTTCTAACGCCAGCTCTTGAGATGAGAGATTCGAGCCGCACGCAGGTGTTGTGAGCAAGGGGCCCACATTGAACGGAAGGAGCTCACTGACTGTGCCAAAGAGGTGAGTCTGCACAGGGAACATTCTTATGGAACCCCTCCCACCCCAGAACTTGCCAAGGCAATGGAGAATAAGAATCCATAAATTATGAGAAACTCTTTGCTTCAGACGAAAGTACTGAAAGGGGTGGGGGCTTCTTCTACCTGTTGACTTTTTCTTCTCAGTACCTTTTATTTATTCCCTCTGCCCACTAGTTGCTATGTTGATCTTCCCCATGCTCAGGAACAGGCTGGACTGCCCCAGTGGGTTGTGGCATGTGTTTGCGAAAAAAAATCCCCCGCGATGATTTTCATTCTAATTCTCTCATGCTACCTCTTTGAGGACCATCCACTCAAATACTGCCTTAAGCCCCAATATTTCTGTCTATTCCTAGCCTTCTTTCCTGCCGTGTATCACATCCTAACTGGATGATTCCATTAATTTCTGTGACTAAACATGTTAATGATTCTCTTAGGAGGTTCTCTGACTGAGATGTGAATATTTAACTTCAAATTAGACACTACCTCTTCTTTTTAAGTTTTCATTTAAATTCCAGTTAGTTAACATACAGTGTAATATTAGTTTCAGGTGTACAATATAGTGATTCAACACTTCCATACATCACCCAGTGCCCATCACAAGTGCACTCCTTAATTCCCATCACCTATTTCACCCGTTCCCCAACCTACCTCCTCTCTGGTAACCATCAGTTCATTCTCTATAGTTAAGAGTCTATTTCCTGGTTTGCCTCTGTCTCTCTCTCTCTCTCTTTTTTTTTTCCCCTTTGCTCATTTGTTTTGTTTCTTAAATTCCACATCGGAGTGAAATCATATGGAGTATTATTCAGTCATAAAAAGGAATAAAATCTTGCCATTTGCAATGACAGGAATGAAGCTAGAGAGTATTATGCTAAGCAAAGTAAATCAGTCAGAGTTAGACACTACCTCTTTGAGAGACACACAGGTCCATCAAATTCACATTATGTTTGAAAGCGAAATTAAGACCCTCTACTGGAAGGAGTGTAAGCCTACCCAAATCAATTCAAGTAAAAGGGGACTTTGAACAGGATACAACAAAAAAGTACGGAAGCATCCAGGGACAAAAGCCAAGGTGAAATTAGCAGGTGCGGATTGGACCAGAAAGTCAGGAATCAGGCCCATTCCTCTAAGTATCATTCTGCATTATTATTCTTGTCTTTCAGTCTCATGAGCTCCTTTTCTGCTCACACTTGCCTTCCCAGTGACCTAATAAATTCATATTGCCTATAGTATTGGTTTTCTATACATATTTTAAAATATACTTTTGGCTATAATTAAAAAAAAAAGACCGACTCAATTTGCCTTATACTTCATGGAAATTTTTGGTATTTTCTGTTAAAGAAGTAACAAAGTAGGGTTGGCTGATTCATCAGCTCAATGACTTCATTAAAGCTCAAGTTACCTGTCTTTCTACTCAGGCATCCTGCTAGATCTACTTTTATCCTTAGGCCAGCGCCCTCATTGTTGCAAGATAACTGCCGCAGTTCCAGGCATCCAGGAAAAGAGGGATTTACTGAATTCTTTTCAAACGTAAGGGAAACTTCTGAAGACCTCAGTCAGACTTCACCACACATTTGGTGGAATCTGGTCCTGTACCCATCCCTAAACCAAGTACTAGCCAACAAGAGGAGGTTTGTCAATACTTAGCAATTAGAAGACAATGAAAGACTTAGATGGAGTGTGCCCCGGGTAGGTAACCAACGATGTATGTCTGTTTAAAGCCTGGAACCAGTTTAGCTCCAATCTCCTCCATGATCATCCTCCAATTGTCATTTGAAGCCCAGCTGCCTTTCTGTTCTTATTTTCTATCATTCTTCTCTTCCTTCCCTTTGCTTCAGCCATCTTCTTTTTAAACACAGCAAGCAAACTTCCATCATACCTGTGTCCTGCTTTACTCAGATGTTTGTTCCAATGTTACCTTAAATATTTCCCTATTCTTAGCCATCCAGTCTAAAATTAGCACCTTACCACTTTGTATCTCCTTACTCTGCTTTTCCTTAATGGGACTTATCACTATTTGACATTATGTATACATTTGTTTTTTAGCTGATTTTATGCTAGAATATGGCTCCAATAACCCAGGGTTATTTTCTTTTTGTTCATTGGAATACCAACAGTACTTGGAACATTTTCTGGCTCATAGTTAATGGTCAATAAGTATATTTTTACTAATGAAAAATTTCTCAATTTCCTCATCCCAAATTCTAGGGAGAAACCATCTTATTGGCTAAGATGGATTAGGTGGTTGCTCATGGTCCAGTCAACCGTAGACTGTGGGCAGGATCATGAGCTTCAAAGATATGGTGAGCATATACCCTACTTATTCTGTAGAGTACCATTTAATACCTCTTGTTCTATAGTAATTATTTACTGCTTTCTATTTTCACTCTCTAAAGTGCTCCAATTTAGATGATAAATTAGATGATCACCTTATACACAAGAAATGCTCCTCCCAGATGCTGTGGAGGGGCTATTTTCTAAATGAAGGATGTGGGTGGGAAGTAAAGATTAGTATATCTAGTACTCTTCCCCAACTCTACTTCTTCACTAGGATTCTCTATCCAGAAACCTTACCACCATTCACCCAAATGGAGAAACCATAAAACTGTTCTCTGCTGAGATTTTCAAACCTCTCTAAGGATATGCCATCTTCCTTTAATTGGTAAGAACTTTTTTCTAGATATACCTCTTTATCATGTCTCATAACTACCTCCTCCTCTCCATATTTATTAAATAAACATATATAATCTTCTTTGAAATCAAAAAAGAGTAGGCAGAAGTTAAAATTCTAGTCATGGAAGAGTGACCAGAGAGGGGGCAGAGTGAAATATTCCCTACTGGACCACAAAGAGATAGTTAATATATTTACTTCTATTGTCTACAATAGTTGTTGGCAAATCATGACCTATGGGCCAAATCCAGCTCTGCCACCTATTTTTGTTAATAAAGCTTTATTGGAACACAGCTATACCCATTCATTTCTGTATTATCTATGCTGATTTCATGCTACAACTGCAGATTTAAGTAGTTGTGATAGACCATATATCCTGCAAAGCTGAAAACATTTAATATCTGGACATTTATGGGAAAAAACTGTTGCAGCCCTCACTCTATAATATAATGTTAAGTGAATGTCTTACAAAGGTTATTTGATAATGTTCCATTTGTCAATCTAGATCTGCTACTACAGGGTAAGTCTAGAGATAAACGTCACCATACGAAGGGGAAGAAGGATACCAACACAACTTGAAATCATCATATCCATTCTCATCGTGGCATGACAGAATTTATGTCCTTCCCTCCTCGGGCATAGGACGTGCCCATGCCCCTTGGGGGGCTGCCCCAGACTAAACTAGGACACTCATGAAGAGTTAGAGATACTTAACTTCATGTGCCTAAGCTATGTTTGGAGATGGCTTATCTCATGAAGGAAAACCTTTGGTATTATAGGTGCTTCACCCTGATACTGGACCAGGAAGGGCAACTTTTCCTCATCTTTTCCCTGTAAGTACATGATCTGAAATGAGCTCACTACCCCACCCGTCTGAACTTCACTAAGGGGGAACCTAATGGAAGCAAATAACTGAGAGCTCTCTTCAAAGGCCAAGAGAAAGACGAAAGATAATAAAGGAGAGTCAGAGTGGTTGGGAGTTTTAGGAAGGATGATAGTAGTAGAGAAGAGAGATGAGGACTAAGGAGAGACTTCCCTGTACTCTGAAATTAATAAGGATCCATAAATTTCCTGAGGGAAAAAAGTAAATTCTTTCACTTTGTTTTCTGGGGTCTTGATGTGGGCTTGGTTATCTAACTTCTCTTCCTTCCCAAGGTGAAGAGAACAGCCAAGGGGCTTAACCTTCATGTTTAACCTTAAAGATGTGTCATTAAAATGGCCACCAATCTATACGGGGAATGGAATCAAAAGGAGACTAGATCTTTTGTTCTAGTCCATGGTACCATCCCTTTGCCATTTCCCAGGCCCTAGGACAAAACAGAAACAGCAACTCTGGACTTGGCATCCCAGGAGAGTATGTTCACTTTCAGTCCTACAGATATTTGTGTGTGTGCGATGACATCTGGACATACGTAGGCAATGCTAGCAGGTCTTTACAAAAGCAGATGTTGTGTGAACCATTTCGCACTACTCACCAGTAAAAGGGGCAGGCAAGCAGAACGGTGCCATTCTTTGCCTGGCATTTGGCAAAAAAGAGAAAACAAATGCATTTTTGACATCTGTTCCTGTTCTTTTTTATAGCTTAGCTCTGCCAGCCAAGCAGGCCTGATCAGGCATAATTGATAAATTATTAAAAGCAACTTGACAAGGAGGGCAATGAAAACTAGTAAGGAGAAAAAGGAGAAATGAATTGACTCATGTTTGTCAGGTGTTTTGAAGAAAAAAACTAACGGGACAAGACAAATTTAAAAAATCAGTATTGTTTTAGGTAAAGCCCTACAGTGCCATGGTGACAAAACAGAAATAACTTTGTTCTTCTTTTTTGCCTCCCACGAGTTATTGGGAGCAGATTGAAAAGCTAAATTCTTCTTTTTGCAAAATAATAACAGCTACAATTCACTGAATGTTCTGTAAGGTACTATGGCATCTCTAAATCCTCAACAGAAATTATTCCCATTTTAGAGATTGGAAAACCAATGCCCAAGAGACTATCACACAGCTGACCAATGGGTAGGGGCAGGGTAGGCAAGATGCCTTCGATGCACCTTTTCAGCTGACAAACTGCTCCCGTGTACATTGCTATTTAGAGAAGTACAGCTTGGTGGCAAGAGCATGAACCTTGACAGAAGAGAGTTTTGAATCCTGCCTCTGCTACATTGTAGCTGGTGAATTTGATTTCCTCATTTAACTTCAAAATTCAGTTTCTTTGGCTAGAAATGGGCAAAAAAATCTATCTCACTGAGCTTTAGTGTGAATCAAGAAAGGAAATATTTATCCAATACCTTAGAAGTCATAGACATCCAGTAACCTCTGCTCTTCTTCCTTTTCTCATTGAATCATGCCTTCTGTACCCAGCTCAAAATAGCATTCAGAGAAGACAAATAGTGGTATGTAATGTGTCATGGCATAGTTTAAAAAATTGTCTCAAGCTGTTGTACTTGATAGAAGATATTTCAAATAAAAACTTTTGTTTGCTCTCGTTCCATTATCCAGTCTTACCACCAGTTATATTACCAGTCTTAACGGACATCTCAACCCGAGTATCCTAAAGTCTCAGAATTCTGATATTTTATCAGAATCCTAAGTTTTAAAGTATCAGAATTTCCAAACCATCTTTCTAAATGAGTGTTTGAAGGCAAGGTCTGGAGTGATAGAACGTCGGCCTCTCTCTGTCCCAGCAGAGACACGACTAGCACCTAAAAGCCAGTCCATCCAGCATTTGTAACTTTATTTGGTAATTGAAAAGTTCCATCACACACTTTTTGTGTCTGTCTTATGGATTATCCCATAAGAGCTTTTGATTATACTCATGTTTTTACTACAATTGCATGTATCAAATAGGTGTTTAATTATTAGTTGACACATAAGAAAATTAAGAAGACTTGTCATAAGTGACTTTTTAAGAAATCACTTTCTGAGTGTAAAGCCTATGAGAAATCTGGCAGAGGCATGAGGGGAGGTGCAGGGAATGTTCTCACCTTTGTAAGTTCACTTGCTCTTCAGTCTTTCTTTAAGTCCTACGGGAAATACTTTGATAGCTCTCCCTGTTCTCCTGTAATAATACCTATGGTGATTAGACAAAGAACAAGGCACAGCTGTAAATGTTCACCAAGGTTACATTTTTCAATCTGAATAGTATTAGAAAAGAAATCAAATATAAGTGGAATCAATGTGTATAAGGAGACTGCAAATGAGATGCTAAATAGTTCTTTTTCTATTTGGATTTCCACTGCTTCTAATAGCAGCGGAGTTAATTAATCAGGTGTTCGGCATTTATTTTTTGAACTCAATGATGCCATAATTCAATCAGACATCTTAGGGAATGAGAACAAAAGACGATCTAGTCCAGGTGAACTTGTGAATGGTTTGAACTTTCATTGAAAAGAGAGATTGCTTCATCACCGTGATGGCCTGGAAATATTTTCTTTGTTCTAAAAGCCATGGAAACAACTTACTCATGAACTTGTAATTTCCCAATACAGACATAAGTGTAAAGATCTGTAGATGAACTTGAGAGAAAGCAATTACCATCAAAGGCCAACTTTTAATTCCATCAAATAGTTATTCAGGAACAATATATATATACGTATGTACAGGAACACTATATGATATATATTATATCATATATATGTGTATGTGTATACATATACGCATATGTGTGTATATATATGCATATGATATACATATATTTGTGTGTGTATATATATATATATATATATACACAGAAAGTGGACAGTACTTGGGGTCAAGCTCTCCGGTTTACTAGTTCTGTATCATTAGTCAAATTCCTTATTCACTATGAACTTCAGTGTCTCATATGAAAAATGGAGATAATACTTGTGCTAGATATCTATTACTGTCAAATGAATCATCCCAATCATTAATTTTGTTCAGAAATCAGCAATTTAGACAGGACCTACCCACAACCTGTCTGCTTCATGCAGCTTCAGCTAGGGTGAGAGGCTGGGAATAGCTTGCTAGGTGGGGGCTGGAATCATCTACAGGCTCATCACTCATATCTGGCAGTGGCTAGCTGATGCCCGGAACCTCAACTGGAAATGTGGGGTGTGCACATGGGTTGTTCACCACACAGGCCACTCCATATGATGCTTGAGCTTCTTCATGGCATTGAGGTTATGTTCCAAGAGTAATCTCCTCCACAAAATTATGCAGAAGTTGGAAGCTATATATCCATATTATGAGTAGCCTTGAAGTTGATATATTGTAACTTCCATAAGAGCCTACTCAGATACAAGGGGAGAAAAAGCAGACCCACCTCTCTTTGGGAGCTTTCCGGAAAGAACATGTAACATTGGAGACATGGTTGTACTATTATTGGAATCTAAGGTCAACCACAATAATACAATCTACCATGTAACATAAATTCTGTTCCACTTTTTTTCTTTCAACAAACTTTTTACAAGCCTTTGCATATATTTTCACAATTTTTATCAATTTCTCAAAAGATCGAAAACTTACCACCGAACTTAATTCTAATCTCACATCTTTCTCCCCCTGATAATGGCTTCTTGAGTGAGGATGCATGGTAGATTCAGTGATGATGAGATGGAGAGGAGAGCCACATGTAAAGCTCATGTAAAACATGTTAAACACCTCTTCTTCTGGTGCCCTTTTGTTTTTTATGAAGTAAGAGCATTAAGAAAGTGCTACGTTATTACTCTCTTGCATAAGGACTGTCGTGGGTATTACATGCTACAACGTATATGAGGGCTTTTAACCTTCCAAAGACTAGCTGAATAAGCAGCTCTTTCAAAGAGATAAAAAAACAAATCTCACGCAACGATCGAAAGAACCAAGTTTACTAATGGGCAAATTAACAATACATTATTAATTTTGACTCTCAGCATCCTCAATTCTTATCAAAAGAATTACTTATAAGGCAGTTGGGAGAAATAAAAAGCAGAAATTTCCCCCAAATGTCCCCCAAATGTTTCCCAAATGTTGTAGAGAACCCACAAAGAGAACTCCTTAAATATTTGTCTTCCCATCAGAAAGCTGTTATAATACTCAAAGCCAAATATTCAAACAAATTAATCCCCCCAAAATTATTTATAATTCTACATTTTCCAAATTTCCAGATCTTTAACATCACAAAATTCTATTAAAATCTGTTTACCTCCAAGTTTTATTTTGGCATTGATTTATTAAACAAGAAACTGAGAAAGTCATTGAGAATAGTAGCAAAATGAAGTGCATTACTGAACTGTCAGCAAAACTGCCAGTTTTCTAATTTGTGGGGAAAGGGAAAAAAAATAATGTAGTAGACAGAGTTTTCATTACTTCCATTAAACTGTTGCTTTCGTTGTTGCCAAATCATACTATCTGGATGCAGTGCATTAAACACGGAGTAGACACCGAAGATCCACATCAGCAGCCAATACTTTGCCCCAGCTGTTTCCACCCTCTTCTATTCATGGCTGTGTGTGCAATTGCCATCTTCATAGTAGAAAGATCATTGGTGGGTTTTCTGTTGCTGTCAACAAGAATAGGCCCAGAGGTTTATGTTGGACCTTGGAAATCAATGTTGACTTTGAAAAAGATGCATTTTAGACAATGTAGGGGGAAAAAAGTCAGTTATATCCTATGTGAATGTTGTCCAGTTTAAATCACAGGACACGTTTTACCAGTGCAAATCTAACAATTGGGTTTCACTAGTGATGACAAGGTAATTACTTAATCCTTGTGAATATCTTAAATCACTAGATCGAAGATGCCACTTTAATGAACAGACACTTTATCTGGAAAGAAAATGACATAACATAAAGTAGCCTTAAGAAGTGTGGTATCTATACTTTGATGCAATTTCTTTGTTCTGCCATACTTTCAAGTCTGTGACTGTACTCCTGGCATAAGTTAAAGATGTAAGACTATTGCTTCAGTTAACTCTGTTATTCTTGAGAATGGGAGAATATGGATAAATAAAATCCAGGAGTAATACAAAATATCCCTCACAGTCTGACCTCTGAGGAAGAAGCTGATGGATGGATTGTTACAGGGTTCATTTTAAGTCTGAACTGGGCTGTGCTAGAAGTCAGGCTTCTGGGATTTGATTGACAAGCAGAACAGGGATTTTAGAAGTACTCCACTGGGAAGTATTATTGTAACCTATTGCTATGTAACAAACTATCACAAATTGAGTGGCTAAAAACAGTACCCATGTATTACTTCACAGTTGCTGTGGATCAGAAATTTGGGCACAACTTCTCTGGGTCCTCTGCTTCAGTTTTCATGGCCTGTGATTAAACTGTCAGCCAGGCCTGAGGTTTCATCTGAAGGCTCAACAGAGGAAAGATCTGTTTCTCAATTCAGTGGTCATTGGCAGGATTCAGTTCCTCAAGAGCTGGTAGACCCTGAGGATCTTAGTTCTTTGCATGCTGTCACATCGAGGGCCTTGGTTCTTCACTGGCTATTGGCCAGAGGTCATCCTAATTTCTTGCCATGTGGGCCTCTCCACGTGGTAACTCGTCTCATCAAAGTTGCAAGCCAAAAAGACAATAAAATCCACTAGCAAGATGGAGGTCACAACATTTTATAGCCTCATCATGGAAGTGACATCCCATTATGCTTATGGTGTTCTGTTGGTTAGACACAGGCCATTATGTCTAGCCCTGACTCAAGGGCAGGGCTGGACACTAGGGCAAGAATAACAAGAGGCAGGCCTTATTGGGGCCAATCTTATCTGCCTACCTCAGGGTGGACGAGGACAGAGGGACATATAGCCATATGTCTCTCCTGGATGGTGTTTTCTGGACCTGTTCCCAAATTCTGTGCTGAGATCCTCAGCAGGCTGAAGTTGGAGGGATAGTTTTCACCTGGAAGGATTCAAAACAACCTGAGAAGTGTGTCTTTCCTTACGATGTAACAACATGTGGCACCGGATGGGTATAAAGGATATGTTCCTCTTTTCTGCATGCACCACAGCTTTGTTTTGTCCTTATAGATCCTGTGTTCTTTACAGTAAGAACTCCATGGTGGAGCTTTGCTGCCTCAAGAGTTTGAATTATGAGAAGTGCTGGGAGATTGTGTCCTTGGGTTTTTATGCAACTGTAAAAGGGAATGTTAAGCATTACAGAAATGGATGACTCTTGTCTGAGCAGCTTTGTGCATACTGGATCTGGATACATAGCTGAATGCTTAATTATTTTAAGGAATGTATATGCTCTATTTTGTAGTTCTTCCATTTTTTTGTTTTGTTTTGTTTTGTTTTTAACCCTTCTTCCTTCCTTCGACTCAGTGATCAGATTTTCTGGAGGCCTTAAGCATCCTAATTTGTACGTAAAAATAAGAAGGGAAACCAAATATAAGCTAATTCTCTAAATTTCACAGCAGAAAGCTGAGGGGGTGGGGGGGAGGTGATGGCTGCTAATCTGACCTCTAACCTATATCCAGAGGTATGCTTTAACTTGATACTCTCATCTTATTTTGGATAGGTAAGTGCATATCTCAGCATACCAATTTTATACACTGGGAACAATATTCTCGCCACTAAAACGTACCTATTATTCTGTCCAGAAGCTAGATACGCAAAGAGGATAAAGTGTTGATACTGATCAAGTAACAATAGGCTAAAGAAGAATATGGAAAAGAAAAAGAAAGAGGTGGAAGCAGAGGAAATGTGAAGAGAGTAGTTTTGTTTTTTTTAATATAACCTTTATCAGATCTCCCCTGAAAGATATACTCCGGGAGCCACTACAAAATGTTTATACATTTTGTTTTTCTTGAACGAAACAACTAAGACTCTTCATGGAATGAAGGGAAGGACAACAGGAGACCGAAATCTCAGATCTGTCTGTTAAATTGGCTCTATAATTTATTTTGTAAATAGTTTTATAATGAGCTTATGATGGACTATTTTCTCTGAAATCCTAGAGATTTCAGGATGGTGTTTCAGTACCACCTTATGTCTAATATTTATCAAAACAGGAGAGACTAAAGGATTAAAATGTCTAAACTTTATCACACATTTGTGTCTGCTGGCAAGACTATAGAACAGTTGTTAATATTGAAAATGAGATGAAAGATGTTCTAAATTTATCTTATCAGCACTGTCTTTCAACGTAATGATAGTTACTTGACACTATCACATTGCTTTTCAGCCAGTTGAAACCAAGTCTGCAAAGACACACATTCATTCAGAAGGCATAACTCAGAAATATAGAGTGATGCCAAATTAAACAGATAAGTGTTCATTCACCTGGGAACCATATTTTGACTGCATTATGGTGCAAGTTGAAAAAAAAAGCAATGTTCACATCAATTTAAAAATCATACTTAAAAGACCTCAGATGGAAACCATATATTTTTCCAATATCCATATATAAATTAATATGTACCATCTGGGTTACATCTGGCAACATAAAAATGTTGTCTTAAGAACACTAAAGGTGTGAGAACCATCAAGCAGATCCAAGTTGATTTGGCACATTTGTTCACAAAAGGAGGCAGTTCTTTATGTGGTAAGGTTTAACCTAGAAAATAAGTAGAAGTTTAAGAACTCATCTTGACATACGCAGTTTTATCAAAAATATAAAGAGATGAATTACATTAATATTCATAAGATAATCAGATTGCATTCTACGTTAGAAGATTATTTAAAAAAGAGTGAATGTCGGAGAATAAATCTACATTTGGATCTTTTTATCAAGGCTAGTTTGCACCCATTTTAGAAATATAATATCGTATACAGAAGTTGTGATTCTCCTGAGAAGGAAAACTAAGGTTTAGCCCTCATTCTGTCTGTCTGCAGGTCTGTGCCCTGTGCCAAATGGAAGTTCAAAGCTCACCAATATATCATTTATGCTGACCATCACACAGAGTCTCAACCTCAACTCTTACATTTATACTCTAATATCAACATTAAGAAAAGTGTTTAATATGCTAATTATGCTTTATTGTTGTTTGGAAAAGAGCATGTATGAATAGGTTATTAAAATGAAAACAAAATTCTTTCCAAATTAACATATTGCTCCCATTTATTAGGAAATACCCAGACAGAAATGTAATATGTTTAATTAAAAGCCTTTATTCAATATGAAAAACAGATAGATAAAATAAGGGTAAACAGGTCTATGATATATGAATAATTATGTTAAATAATCCTGATTATTCCACAGGTGCTGAAATTATTAATGGGAATATACTAAATTGCAAATGGGATAAAACCGTGCCCATACTTATTCCATAGAGATGGCCAAGTTGTAAGAAAAGCAATACAATCAAGGAATCCAATATGCTCAGTTTTTTTGATCGGAGGGTTGGAAGAAAACCTACCTGTTAATCTGTGCATTTGTATCTGCCCTGGGACACGGCCGTAGGGGACCAGCTGGAACTGTGCAGTTCTGAGGGGTCGAGGGTGAGGCAGAGAGAACAAAAAGCAGGGAGGCATCTGGGAAGGGCTGAGAACATGGCCCCTGGGCTTCCCTGAGCCTGTGGGTCTGGCTATATTTCTGAGATTCTCAGCAGAGTACTCAAGCCAAGCCAGACTAATGGGGAGGGTCACAAATCACCTTCATGAACTTCCTTTTCCTTGGTCTGCATAGTTTTATACAGGTTAAATCAGTTCAAGGTTAGAGCCGAGGGAAACAGTAAATGAAAAAGAAGTAAAAAAGGGTATCATGGGAGTATCAAAAGTTAACAGAGACCTTCCCTGGCAAGATGAAACCTCCCAGGTGCCTCACAGGGTGGCAGGGCTATGCAAAATCACTAGAATCAAAAGCCCGCATGCCAGAGCCATGCAGACTCAGAAACCCAGTTCTGGCCACACCTTGAAAACTGTCTTCTGAGGCAGATTCACACTAACTAAATTCATAAGCCTGATGAAGACAACAGGAAGGCCATGTTAGGCCTTCAATGGTCAACAAGGTTTTGCCTATCTGCATTCCTCCATATTACCTTTCTGAGTGAACCTTCTACCGTACCTCTTGCACACTGTGCGTGGGCCGCTCTGACCCCCATGATCTTCCTCAGACACACCAGACGTGCTTCCTTCTCCCAGGGTCCTTTTCCTTACTTATCTTCCCAACTACTCCCTCAGCTCTTACGGACCATTTCACAAATGCCAGCTTCACTCGTGTCCTTGTTTAAAATTCAGTATATCCCCACACCCTACCCCATTCTCACTGCTTTCCCTTCTCTGCTTTTTTTTTTCCATAGCATCATCTGATGCAGTTTTATATTTTACTTATTCATTTTGTTAATTTTTTTATTTAGTGGAACATAAATTCTGCTTATTTACAAGAAAGTAAACATGACAGCAGGGGCTTTTGTCTCTTTTATTCGTTGCTGTAACCTCAGAATCTAGAACACTGCCTGGAACATAATAGGTACTCTATTAAAAATACAATTAATAAACCCAAAATGCGGGACCCTCCCCCAACAAACACTCACCAGAGTAGGTCCCCTTCTTTGATCCTATTGTAAGGATGGTGGCAGGGAAGGGAGTTATTGGTGAGTTTCAAAGGACTCCTGATGGGACAGGGTTTAGAGCTTCAGTTTTAAAAACAGCTTGGCATGTGAATATGTTTGTGTGTAAATAAAAATAAAAAAGGAAAAAAATATGTTTAATTAGTTAACTAACTTTTGCAGAAAAATAGAACAAAACTATGGTTATTGGGGTTCTCCAGAGAAACAGAACCTAATAGTAGATATATGTGTATATGTATATGTACATGTATATGTATGTATACCAGTGGAGAGAGAAAGGGATTTATTATAAGAATTGGCTCATGCAGTTATGTAGGTAGAGAAGTCCCACGATCTGCCATCTGAAAACTGGAGAGCAAGAAAAACTGGTGGTGTTATTCAGTCTGAGTCCCAACAGCCTGAGAATGGGGAGTGGGCAATGGTATGAGTCCAGGTCTGAGTTCAAAGCCTGAGAATCAGGACCACTGGTGTCCAAGGCGAGAGAAGCTGAATGTCCCAGCTAAAGCAAAGAGAGTCAACTTGCCCTCCCCGACCTTTTTGTCCATCACACTATGTGAAAATATAAATATGAAAACTTATGTTACATGATATATGGCATGATAAATATGGTGTTTTGTTGTATACAAAATATAAATATGATACTTATGTACAGTTTGACTACTGTATTTACTTACAGTAGACAGTGAAGCATGACAAGAAAATTAAAAATTTTAAATTGTTTGGGGAATGTGCAACCAGACTAAGACAATTGATTAGACACACAGTAATGACTTAAGTCTCAAACCATAATCTTGGGTATGTTCCTCAAAATACATAACTTTATTTAATTGCACTTAATTTTTAGCTTGAGTCCCATTCTGTCTGGTTGCAGAATCACTGAATTTCTAACATTTCAGAGTAAACATTTCAATTCAAGGTAGACTCATTCAATCCAGAATTCTTCTTTCTTTTGTTTATTTCTAAGTCTTCGGAAGTTTACTTAGCACCAGTGCACTGAGGGGAAGGGCTATCTGGTCCTGGCTCATCTTTTGTTACCTTGCTGGCATCCACTCAGACTGCACATTCTCAGATTGCACCCCCCTTGTATGGGTCATGGTAGCATTCCCTGGCTTGCCTTCCTCCCACCTCAGGACCTCTTCCCATCTGCCAGCCTTCTTTCCATTACCTTTGTGCTCCTCTGGAAGAGGCTCCAGAGGTACACAAGAAAATTTCCTATGCTCTTCCATACCACTCTGGAGGCCTAGGGGACTTCCCAGGAGGATGCTGATGAGGGTGTTGATGGGTAGGGGATGACTTTGAACTTCTCTGACTACTCAAGCTGGACTTCTTCCTGACTGCTACCTCACCATTCTAGTGTGGATAATCTTCTCAAAACTGAGATTCACAAAGGGAACACACTTGCCTAAAGTTATTCTTCTTTGTACAGAATAAAAAAGAACTGTGAAGAAATGCATATTCTCTAGGAAAGGATAGGGAGGCATGGAACATTGTCAATAACCTGGGATGTGTTTGTAATATGCCAAATAAGACACACACACACACACACACACACACACACACACACTGGGTGGATATAGCACGCTCCCTCTCTTTCTCTCTCTCTTTACACACACAGACACACACACACACACACACACACACACACACACATATTTGCTTCATTAGGCAAGAAGCATGGAATACCAGCATATTAAAATGCAAGAAACAGCACACAATTTTTCTCTATTTTTAGAATGGTGTTATTTGTTAGGGACACATGTTCAGAGGCCTTGGCAGCTGAACCACCTTCTAAATTGAAAACAAGTAAATAAATGAGGTGCTCAAATATGCACACCAAAGCAGTTTGAATATTCAAGGGAAAAGTTGTAGTAACGATGAACTAAATTATAATAGCTGCTAATATGCTAATCTTGATGTTCATTGAATTCATCTAACAACCTGATGACTAGTGTAAGGATTGCCATTTTAAAGATTCAGAGACTGAGAGGCTCATGGGGATTCATGGGCCCTCCTACACAACAACTAAGCAGCAGGGCAAAATTTGAACACCATTTTGACTCTCTCCAGACTCTCTCCTCCCACCATAGCATATTGCCTTCTTAACCATCCAAAGAAAAGCAAGTTTAGCTTTTTTCTAACTTACTTTCCCCCTTTTGTCTAAACCTACCTCTTACTCTAATGGTAGCTTTACTGATGCACTTGTCCCAATGTTTGTTAGGACCCCTGTACCCAGTCAAGGAGTCACTGCCCTCTAGTGCACATCAGAGGCACTCAAATACATAGGAAATCAGTTCCTCTTGTAAACTAGAAGTTCAGTACCCAGCCAGACTGAGGGAATTTTCCATTGGAAAAAAATTTCCAAGATCCAGTAGTCCATAAAGATAAAAAAAAAAGAAAAGAAAAGAAAAGAAAAGAAAACCTCCCTCGACAATGTCCTTACTGAGCCCCAAAGAGCCATAGAGTAAAAAGGCATGGCCATCCATAAAATATAGTGGTAACTTGAAAATTACCTTTTGAAATATAGATCATTGGTGATGCTATTGCTGCTACTCCTTTGTTCCATTTGTGTGCTGTGCACAGCTGTGTGAATGGTACTAGAATTTGAGGTCGGGGTCACAAGTGATACCCCCGTCTGAGCAGAACGAAGGCTTCCCAGCCTTGCTTTCACACACTCCTCTTTAGTGAGCTTCTCAGATAACGTTCCTCCGGCCCAATCTGCATCTAGATGTTTTCACTAAGAGGCAAGTGGCGATGGAAGAAGACCCGGAGGGATGCATGCCCTTTTCATTCAGACATGGAGCACTTAGTCACAGCGCACCCGCTAGGCGCCCTTGTCCAGGCAAGGAGCACCAGGAAGAGCCAGACAAGGCTGTTGCACTCGAGGAGCTTACAGTTCAGTGGTTTTTTATGCTCTTTTTCTTATTCACATTCCAATGGTTGAATTGGCATCTCCAAGGTGGGATCAGCAGTATAGGGTAGCTAGCTCTGTGAAAGAAAGAGCAGTGTGGAAATACTAAGTCAGATCCCAAGGACCATGAATTCATGCAAAATAAATTTCCTAGCTTGGGTACATTGGCATCTTAAGAAACACACACTGATAGCCAATTGCACATTTCACAACAAACGTTAATTTGCCTTCTAGATGCCGGTGTGTGCTGGAGGATAGAGTCCAAAGGACAAGCTGTTATCATGATGACACATTTGTACAGAGACTCTTCCAGACAAGCAAACATTCCCAAGTTTAATTCGGTCCCTTTACTGACCATCCACTTTAATTATGCCTCTAGACCATTTGCATGGTGATTTTCATGCAAATACCCTTATTAGAAAATGAGGTATCATTTCAAGAATCGATCCAGTTTCCCTCTCTGCCTGTAACCTATATAGCTTCAGACTTCAGCCCACAAACTCTCTTCTCCACCCACATGTCACATCCCCCATCACAGTGAAACAGAATCTCTGAGTGCATGAATGTCAAAACAACGAGCTAATGTGGAATCCAGCCACCCAAGTTTGCTCTGAGCACTGCTATTGCGAAATCCAATCTATTTTATCACTCTGTCTTCGTGCTGGATTTAGCAGCTTCATAATTCCACACCTCTGTCAACGAGACCCTCATTATGCAGGCTTCTAAACATTTTACTTGGGGAAAGAATAAACAACATATTTAGTACTAATGAGGTGAGATATTGCTTTTTTATTTGCATTACTGTGTAATGATTGTGATATCTCCAGCACTTTGAGCTCTGGGAGCTTGTTTTGATGGATGCGATTTTTCAGCAAGCAGCTCTTGCAGACGACCAGCTACTTGCACGGCACAGTGTGTGTCACATGTTGTGGGTGTGTGGCCACAGGCTTGAAGCAAAATGGAGCACCCGCCTTCCGCTCACTAGGGTTGCTATACAGGTAACAATGCTACTCACATTGCTTACGTTTCAGCATAAACATTTAAAATGGAGTGTCCACCAACCAGAGAAATTTAATCATAACATTTTTTTTCTGGTATTTTCCTCCTTCTTCTATTTGCTGTGCCATGACTGTGAAATGCCAACAATTTTGAATGTTTTCTCTGATCCTCATTCATCCTAATTCTTCCTGTTTCGGTGTGTCTTTCAAAGATCATTTACTTGAACAAACGTTATTTGGGCTAGCTTGTAAAATGAAGTGAAATATTCGGCACTCACTCCAAACAAAGCATGACTGATAGCAGTGACTTTGGGTCTTTCAATGGGGAGAGCTCGGGAGCAATTAGAATAATGACAAAATTAACTTCGGGACGGGTCAAGTGCACAGGGAAAATGAAAAGAATAGGGGCTTTGTGGCCAGGCAGTGCTAGGTTTGAATCCCAGCTTTGCCACTTAGCAGCTTGTACTAGTTACTTAATGTGATACTCAGGCTCTTTATCGGTAAGTGGGGATTTACACTCATTGAGTCCTCATTGAGTCCCATGGATTCATGAGATAATGTATGTAAAATTCCAGTGTGCAGAGGCCTGATGCATATGAGACTCTCAAATATTTTTTTTCTTTTCTTCTTCTTATTAAAACACTCACACCAGAGTGAGACAGGTACATGGGTAAATGATAGCCCGATGCAGAAAAATGGCAATGGTGCTAGAGCTAAGTGTTCCCAGAGAGACCAAGAAAGAGTAGCTTTTCTTTCTCTCAGTGTTTAATCCCTGAACTTTGAAAGCACAGGCTACTCTCCATTTATACCCAAATTTTACCATGCCTAAGGGACATTAAAGAGTTTCCCAATTACTCCCCTACCAGGAGGGAAAAGGTCTATCTATTATGAGAGGCAGTCCTCAAATAAGCAAGACATTTGGTGCATTGCAACAGAGCCCTAAACCCCAACAGAAGCCATCTGAGCCTAGCAGAGATCCTTATCCAAAGGAAGAAGTAAGAAAGCCCTAGAATTAGGCTGGGAACCTTGTATTGGGAAACTCTTCATTCAACAGATAATTTTTCTGTCTCTACATGTGGAGTCTGAAGACCTGGCTCAAATTCTGATTCTATTGCTCCCCAGTATAAAAGAGAGCTCTGTCTATTGACACCAAATAAGTGAGGTCATGTAATGGAGGCTGCTGGGCAAATTCTCAGACACTCTCTGAATGCCGGGTACCATATTCACTAGCAGTGATGGATAAAATAAGATACTGTTTGATCAAAAATTCCATTTAAATGTATTTGTAGTTTATTTAATTAGTAAATGTAAGGCTCAGGAGTACTCAATTTGTTTTTTCTTTCCAAAATGCCTTCGGTGAGATGTCAATGTTGACGTCACGATACCAAGCACCTCCAGAGCATACCATGCTCATCTATCTGTGGATCTCTTCAGTTACAACCTTTTTCCAGAACACCTCTGTGGCCCATGAAGTGTTACAATAGAGAAAAGAGGATGCTAGGAATTGAGTTAAAGGAAGGTTTCACAATGGGTGAGCAGAGTCTCGGAAATGTTTTAAATTCTACATTGATAAGAATTTTGAGTTTGACCACAATAGGACATCAGAATTCCTTCAGAAAAAAAAAAAATAACAGCCCATGAGTGCCTAAAGGAAATAATATACATTTTTATTCATTCTCTTTCTCTTTATTTGTAAAGAGCATCTTTGCTATGTAATGTCATGAAACAAAATATACTCAACAACATAGCTGGCATAGAACTAAAACATGATCATCATTTTTTTTCTACTTGCTCAACCCTTCGACATCTTATCTTTTCTTCCAATTTGTCTGTGTGTAAACACATGAATCACAGTCATGCCTCATGAAGCATAGTCTAATTTCATTTTTAAATTATTATTGGAAACCATTATTTTGGAGTACAACAAAAAGTTCTTACCAAAAAAAAAAAAGTTTCTCAAGTTGGCGCTGGTTTTGAGAAATCCCCAAATATAATTTAGAGTCTTTCTCTGATTCCAATTGCATATTTATTTATTCCTATGTGTTCAGGGAATTCCTTCTGTGGTCCAGGCACTGTGTTGGGCCCTGGGGTACTGAGGTGACATGGCTCAGGTGCAACACTGTTTTCCACACAGGTTGGTCTGATGAGCCCATGGCCTGGGGAGCATGGTCAGAACCCTGACCCTTGGTGTGAAGCGGAAGCAGGAAGTAGAAGCATAAAGATCTGAGAACAGATTTGGGAAGGCATGTAATAGGAAGAGTGGCTGAGAGAAAAAACAGCAGAGGTTTGAGGCCTCCCAAAACTCACTGAAAAAGAATTTCAGATGTCACTGGCTTTCCATAAATATCTGTTTATAGGTGAGTTTTAAATTTTTATAGCTCCAAGGAAATGCCAAGTTTAATGTTTTGTATTATAGAATACACAGTGAATTGCTGCATTAAAATAAGGATTGGCTAGAGATTTGAAGTTGTGAGAGTCTGTTTTTATGTCTTTATAATGTTTTGGTATACAGTAATCATGCTCTGCAGTGAAAATAGGGTAAAACAAACATTTCATGAAGGGAGAATTAAATAAAAATTTTGGGACTCAGAACTATAATTACAAAGGATTAGGTAGGTATTTGAACTTGGACACTATGGAGAATTATTTTCACATATGCTTGGTTAAATGCACGCACCACTGCTGCAATTTATTGTGATTATAACCAACCTGGTTGGCATCCCATAAGCTAGAAATATGGGTTGAAGCTCTACTTAACTTAAATCTTTTCCAAGTCAGTGGCAATGAGTTGCCAATTCTTACTTAAAGAAAAGGCAGGGAATTAGTTGAAAGAGATTACACACAATTCATCTGAATGTTAATGTGTTAAAAACACATCTTGGAAATTTACTCATTTGACGGAATTCATTTCTTTCCCTACTATATTAATAAATAGCAGACACAGAGTCTGGGTTCCTTTAATAAAATATCATGTGTGTATCTATAAAGGCATGGAGAAGGCATGAAAATCAACTTTTCTGAGAATTAATTCCTTTCAACCCCTCCAGCTTCCATGCATTGTCCTTTTATGAGCCATCTTTCTGCCCCTGCCTGAGGCAGGGTCATAGGGAGATGGTGACACTCTCATGCCGAGAATAGCAGCACTGCTGTTAGGCAGAACATTTTTCATCTCACACATGAATCTTGACAAATATAGCTACTTACTGGTCTAGTGTCTCTTGATTCTCAACCCGCTGCCCATTTCTTTTGATGCCTACACACATTCAACCTTTCTTCTTTTTACCAGCAGTGCCCACTGGGGCTTACTTAAATATGCCCACATTTGAACCCAAGCCTGAGATGCAAGTTTCCATTCATCCCATTTTCTCTGTGATTCTCTGAATACCTGGGCAGGAATTATTACATGTTGCTTTTTGGAGAAAATAAACAAACGGTAAAAGGCTCATACAGAAATTACAGGCTCCCAGGGAAGTTAATACAAAGCCTGTTTTCTGTAGACAAACGGAGCTGCGTACCATACATGGTGAGGAAAGGAACAGATCGGATGAGAGTCACTAGCAATCTTTGAAATACACTAAATGTGCCATGGATGCATTTCCGCAAATCAACGTGATGTATTATAAATAAATGGGAAGAGCACTGCCCAGGGATAAAAACTCATCACAAGTAAACTATGAGAGAAGAAGAAAGAGGAGAGAAATGGAGAGGAAGTTCCCCTTTTTGTCCTAACTCAGTAGAAGTAAATAGTTACAGTGGGCTTTCATTTCCTGCTGACTTTTGGGGTTTAGGAAAGGTATCTTCGCAGCAAATGTGTCTAAAAGTTGAATGTGAATTTCTGTTTGGCTTTTATTTTATTATTGTGCATCAGTAGACTTAACTCTAGTTTGAATATTGAGACTTTACATTGAGTTCAGTAGCTAATAATTACCCATCATTCTATGCTGTTTCCTTCTTTCCACTGGCCCGGTGCATCTCCCTTATATTCTCATTTTCTGCTGGTGTATGAGGATAGTGTGGGAAGGAGGGTTACCAGCCACGGCTCTGCAGTCATACCTGGCTGGAGGTGGGGCTGAAGTTGGAATAGAGTATTCTACTCTAGACAACATCACTTGTTAACAGTCATAGACAAGATCCACCAAGAAGTGTCAACACCTAATATCAACATGACAGAGTCGAAATGCTAGCAGACACAGGGATCAGAGTAAAAAATCTAGTCTATTATTACTGAACCAAGAGTTCCTATCAGGTGAAGAAGGCTCCCATCACGATTAGGATAGAAGTAAACACAGAAGGTCCCTAAGTAAATGACCTAACACATGTGAGTATTCATAATTTATCTTTAGGTCTCAGGAGGCGAGATCCAGAGAGGCAAAGAGTTATTAAGACACAGGGAATACACCTATTAAGCATATACTGACACTACTGGTATCTCTTAGTGGCTTAAACTGTAGCTAATATTCCCTTCAAATTGTTCACTTATTTTTCTTACCCATAACCAACATAGTTAGAAGTCAGAATTAGAAAAATTCTTGGAATGGTCTAGTTTAGATTAGACTGGGATAAAGACACACAACAAAAAGTTGGTGAGTTTCCAGAACATTTATGGAAGTCTAATCCGCTGGCTGTACATCAGATTCACATGGAAAGCTGTTTTTGTTGTCATCATTGTTGTTTGTTTGTTTGTTTGTTTTAGTTTGATTTGATTTGGCTTTTAAAGTCCCTAAGTCCTGGGGTCCACACTAACCAATTTAATAGAATATCTGTAGGGTGGTCTCGGGCATTAATATTCATTTAAAAGCTTTCCTAGTGGTTCAAATTCACAGGCAAAGTTAAGATCCACTAACCTAATTCTATCAGTCCTGAAAGTCAAGTTCAGACTTTTAGGGAAAACTGAGACAAGTCATTGACTGAATGTTCAAGTGTAAAATATGAAATGAGGGAAGAATAACTACTATTTATAGTTATTATACATATCCTTCATTATGTTAATTAATTCATCCAACAAGCATTTATTGAGTGGTGACTCTATGCCAAGCACAGGTACTCAGGAGATGAGCAAACAGCAAAATCACAAGCAGAGACTAGTCCTCCGTCTTTTAAGGAAACCCCAAACACATGACACCTCTCTGTCCAGGAGCCAAAAAAGGAATTAGGGGCAATTCAAGGTCATTTCAGGAATTTCCCTGGACCCTTTTGTCTGCTTGCATTGTGTTCTTTCACAGATTTTTGTCTACTTGGTTTGAGATTTTCTGCTCTGTGACCCCAGTTCTGCCAGTGGAACTGTGACCCTGGTATTTAGATAGGATCTCTCCATTTCACTTTCAGATTCCTCCAGCACCTTTGGTCTTCGCATGACTCTCTGATTCTTCCTACTCCAGTCTGCCTTGGATTGGTTTTTACTCTTCAGAGAACATGATTTTTTATAGTCCTAGTTCACTAGTAAAATGGGAGAATTCCAATTCACACATATTTACTCCTATATCCCAGGCGATAAGAAGTTAAGTTGAAACTCATTAAAAAAATAAACAAAAAAAAATCCCAGCGTTTTCTATGTTACCAGTGTAAGAGATAACTCAATGGCAAGCATAACCAAATCCTAACTGATCAATTAAGTATACATGAAATGCCACAAAGTTTCAGTCTCTTAAGTCATTCTCAAATTTGGCTCTTTGTCAGGATCAACTAGTATTGAGTGGGGGGAGGAGGGAGAGTTGAAAATACCATTCCCATGTACCGCTCACATCAACTGAATCACAAACTTGTGGGGACGGTGATGGAAGACGGACACCTTGTTTTTTAAAAGTTTGCCAGATAACTCTGAGGCATGGTGGGTGTGAAGAATCACAGCCCTAAAAGAACATATGAAGGTGGAAAGAAACCCCATCTCCAGTAGCTTTTGTTAACTCACCAGGAATCCTTATAAACTATACGACTTTTTCTCTTTGGGGCCTACAGGAAGCTAATAAAAGGAATTCCATTGATCTTTCATAGAGAGGAGGAAGAAAAGGAAATTCAGCTAACGTACATTGATTTTGCAAAGGGGTCATGGCTTAGGTTAGTACCTCAAAGTTTCCATTTGGCATGTACTTTGCCCCAGAGTTTTTTGTTGTTTGTTTTTATCTTTTAATGACATATTTTTGACTGAATTATTTTAAAGATACTTTATTCTCCAAGACCATCACCATAGCTGTCCCTTCGAAGAATTCTCCCCAAAGTTATATGGCTTTCGAAAAGAAAAAGCAAGGTAGTATCAAAAACAGATCAAGCGACAGTCAATAATGGATCAACACTTTCAGTGTGAAAAGAAAAATAAGTGTCATCTACTTCTAAAGATTAACAGGTACCCTTTAATTTATTTTGAAAACCTGGTGACTGGTTGTATAACTCCATCACATCTCCCTAAAAGTATTTGTGTTCTCTGTGGACACAGTATGGGGCTTCTCAATCTTTCTAACATCTCTCTTTAATTACACAGCAGGCCATTGTGTACTTCGCTCTCATACGTGGGCTCCCCAACTAGTGGTACCATTGTGCTGAACACAGTATGGGGCCTCTCCATTTCTGCAAAATGGCTTTCTCATAGAAATTTCATCCGTAGACTAATGGTTTCACTACAGATTGTCTTTCCCCAAGTGGAAATGCTTCATTTTTGTTGTTAGATTTTTTCTCCTTCCTTTTACCGAAGTCACAAATCCCTTCCTCTGCAGGGAAGTCCATGAAAAAAAAACAAGTGCATTAGTGGACCAATATCCTCTTTTCGTGAGAAAAGCCTTAAGATCTGTTAATCCTTTATGTATCAGAAATTCCAGATCATTTTTCTTATCTCAACATAAAAATTTCATATTTTGTTCCTTTAAAATTCCTTTTTTTTTTAATTTAAAAACTAAGAAGTCTTCTAGGATTTTCCTAATTTGCACATGGCTTTAAATTTAGACGTATTCATGTTTGGAATCAAGTCTGAGTCAGTATTTTTATCCTGAAATTATAGAAGGGAAACACTTTTTTAAAAAAGCAATGAACAGGCTGGCTTGTCTAAAAACTCATTTTCAAATTTTCACTCAAATCACCAATGCACATGGCCTCAATTTATTAGCAAGAAAGGTATGGCCACATCGGAACATATACTAGTACCCTTACATTTTTCATTCATCCTTTTCTTTCTTCATCAATCACCTACCGTTACAGGTATTTTGCTACAATTGCGTATAGACAGTACAAACATGAGTAGCACATTGTTTCTGTCCTCAGAAATCTTGAAATTTAAGTGATGTGAAAGGGATGGTATAACGGAATACAATAATGCTCTCAGAATTTGATGAATGTCACAAGAGACGTACAAAGTGCTATGCAGGTTCACAGAAGAAAGAATAAACGACTTTCGCTGGGGTACAAAGATCAGGGAAGTCTGTTTCTCACTCATTGAAGATTGTCAACTCCACCATCCTTCATGGATATAGTGAACAAAATATCTTTAAGATGCAGAAGTATTCCTCAGGTGTAACCCATGCTTGTTTTAAACAGAAGGCACTTCCCGCAAACGAACTGGGTGCACGTAAATACGGTTGTCTCCAGTCTCTCCTCAGGTCCCCGAAGGGAGGGCGTGGATGGCTGAGGCCTGGCACAGACGTGCTGCCTTTAGTCGCACTGATCATCAGCCCACTCAGCACACTGCCAGTTACCTTCACAGACCGGGAGAGACAGGCCAAATTATTCTTTTTTTTTTTTTTTTTTTTTAAGATTTTATCTCTATTTATTTGACAGAAAGAGCACAAGCAGGAGGAGCAACGGGCAGAGGAAGAGGGAGAAGCAGGCTCCCCGCTGAGCAGGGAGCCCGACTCGGGACTCGATCTCAGGACCCCAGAATCATGACCGGACCTGAAGGCAGACACCCAACCGACTGAGCCACTCAGATGCCCCCAGACCAAATTATTCTTATCCAAATTAAATCTTAGCCTTATTAAATAGGAGGCCAGTTTATCTTCAGAATTTCAGACTGTACTTTCTGGATCTTTCACTCCTATCTGATACACTCATTTCCACCAATTTGCCTCAGAAACCCAGGGATATAACCTATTAAAATATACCTTTAGGTCACTCCACTTCACATAAAGAAATGGATGATATTATGCAAATATGTGCTATTAGTAATTAAAAGAAATTACCAATGATAATAAGAATAACTTATTAGTTTTGCACATATTTTATAGTTTGCAGTACCCTTTTGCCTTTGTTTTCTAATTTTCCTCCTTACAAGAGCTAAGTGAAGTAGTCATGCTTGCATTATTGTCTACGTTTTACAGGTGGTGAAAATAAAGCTAAAAGAGATTATCTGGTTTTTCCGAGTCATACAATGATCCGGTGCCATTGCCATTATTCAAACACCAGTGCTCTGACTCGAAATTCATTGCTATACACACAAGTAAGAGAAAAAGTTCAGGCACCCATTCTGTTCCGAGGGAAATATTTAGAAGCTTTACCAGCTCACGAGACAATAAACCATAAAGACAGTCATTCATTTTGCCTTCATATTTGACCAACCCTGGTTATATTACCAGGGACAAAAAACTTTCTGGTCATTTTCACTTTTTCCATTGACTTAAGTCTACTATTTGTCATTCAGAGTGCATTAAACCAAGGGAGGGGAAAAAAAAAACTTCACAAGAAATCAACATTTAAAATTCAAGACTGGAGCGTGATTTGGACAAACTAAGGATGCCACGTGGTGTCTGCTGATACCATCGCTGTCACTCAATAACTTTCTCAGGATTCTCCTCCAGCAGCAAAACACAAAGTGTCTGAGCTTAGCCAAAGTAGGACCAATGATGAGATGAAGTGACAGAGCTTTCACTTGCGCGGGAGACAGTTTAGCTAGCTCTTGCATTGGACTCCTAAAAGATGCATATGGAACACTCAGTCTATGAATGAAGCATGTGTGATCTTCAGGGAGAGCCGGCCAAAGTGCTAAAGTGCATGGATTTTAGATAAGTCAGTGTGAACATGTGGCACTGTGTGAATAAAATGTGCTAGTGCCTATCAGAATGAGCCCGTATCATATTCTTACTTGACACATTAAGCAAAGTGTTTAGTTCTGGGTGTACTGATGATGGAATTTTGTTCACGATTGTTTCATGATAGCTTGTTCAGGGATTTTAAAACCAAAGACTCTTTATCTCCCCATCAGGAAAGACTTTGAAGGAGCCCCAGACACTGAATAGTGTATTCCATACCTCCAAGGTCGAGAACTCATTTTTTTCTCGTCTTCAACCTAAAGCGCTCAGCCTGTTGAATCCTCTAGCTCGTGTTATATTCTACATAGAGAACCTTTTCTTTCCACTGCCCAATCAAAAGCACTGGACCAAGAATTACATACTTGCATTGCAACACCACATTCTTCAATTGCAATCCTTTGGTCAGAGGTAATAAAGGGGATAATTGTGTGCATGCGTGTGTGTGTCCTCTGATATATTTGTTGATATATACTGAGCTGAACAAATGGGGGTGGGATCTATGCTTCTGTTTATTTGTTTCCATCTTACTTTGAAACCTCGAATTTATACTAATATAATTCTTCACTATATTATTCATGGATTTTTTTTTTCAAGATTTTATTTATTTATTTGACAGAGAGAGAGATCACAAGTAGGCACAGAGGCAGGCGGGGGGGGGGAGGGTGTGGAAGTAGGCTCCCTGCCGAGTAGAGAGCTCAACATGGGGCTCAATCCCAGGACCCTAAGATCATGACCTGAGCCGAAGGCAAAGGCTTTAACCCACTGAGTCACCCAGGCACCCCCATGGATCATTTTAAGGTCAGGGTATCTTAGACTGGGTTCCCCAGTAATCAGGACCTAAAACAAAGTGGAGCTGCTTTACTGGGAGGTGGGATCCAGGAAGAAGAATCGAGAGATGGGGGAGTGAAGAAGGGAAGGAAGAAGCAATTCACAGATGCCTCGCTGAGATGGCCGTTGCTGTGGTTATAACTGATTCTTCAATCCCATGAGACCCCTTGAAGAACTTTTTAAAGCACATATTAGGACTCTCATTAGAGTAGGAAAGGAAGCTCCTATCCATGTGCTCCTGTCTCCCATCAGTCAAAGGCCTGCCCTCCAAAGCACTTCCAGATGACCCGTGAGTAAGTGTTCAGAGGGTCGCCTCGCTCCACAGCTGCACTGCATGGAGGGCTTGCAATGCTGTGGGGATACACCTGGATGCAACTAGCTTGAGCCAAGGCAGAACTGGCCGTTCCCGTGGCTGCAAGAAGAAAGAATCTGTGGTGGTACCCAAGGGGTGTCTGAGACATGAAGGCTCCATGATTTATGAATAAGCTGGATTCCAAAAGTTTATTTGTAAGTTTGTTATATGAATGTTTTATTTCTCACACTAACTACTTAAATCTCTATATCCTTCTCTCCCTATGGACATATATAAAGAAATTCTCAAGGTAATCCATAGAGGCCCATTTAACCCATATAGATAAAAATAATTCACTTTTTTTCAACGAAAAAAATGTGCGGAACAATCCTACTGCAACTCTCTAGCACACTGTTTTAGCTAAACGCGCTATTAGCTAAATATGCTAGTAGCTCTTGGGAAATGGCTAACATTCGCAGCCAAACCAGGCTGACTTCTGAAATTCATTCTCACTAGAGTCATAGTGAATGATATCAGATCAGTAAGACTGGGGGGAAAGGAAGAAAAAAAATATGAGAGTGAAGTCTTGAGGGAGAAAATTGGCAAAGGTGAAAGTTTCCTACATTGCTTTTAGCCATCTGACTGCTTCCCAGCCTCCCTGCCTCTCCCATCGTTGTGTCCCACACATTGTACATCATTTCCACTCTGACCACAGTCTTTGAGTCTGGGTCTGCAGGGCAACTCAAAGGAGCATGTATAGCACTGTGAATCAACAATGAGTCTTTTATTTCTCATTCATTAATTGTTAAGTCATTATTTGAATGGCTAGAGAAGAAAAAATGATAGACAGTACCAAGTCATTCTGTATTTTTATTACCTTTGTAAATCAAACTGTTGAAAATTGGGGAATGCATCTATTTTTATTATGGCCAAATTTTACTCTCTAACGCGATGTCTTCTTGTTTTTATTTGTAGAATGGGGAAAAGTCTGGAAAAAAAATCTGTTTTATTTTTTTGAAGTCCTTCTCTAAAAATTCTTTTAAAAAGAGGTGTTTTCCTTAGGAATTTATCCACAGTTATCCCAAGAGGAGAGACCATCCCTTTGATATTTTGCCTTCATGTTTAGTCATTAGATTATGAACAGGCAATAAAAGCTATAAAAAAAAACACCTTACTGAAGATAATGTCGGTGCAAATCATGGAGGAAGGAATTCCAGAAGTCCATCCCTTCATAAAAGCAATGAAAAATATGGCAAAAATGTCCAGAATAAACTTTTTTGGGAACTCCAGAAACTAATTAAAAGCCTTTTATAAAGGGTAAAAACTATCAGAAAAATGTGGTAAATCTTGCTAAGAAAAGTGGGAGCAGTGGCATTTTACTTTCCCATGCCCCATCTCCCACTCCCCAGGGCAGTGGTGGTCTTGGAGAGAACAGCCTCCATTTCTGGTGCACAGAGGGAGCAGAATGGATCACATTTACAAGGAACTCTGGTTTTTTGTTTTGACCGGTCCTGTGACTCCATGGAGGACCAGGTCAAAGGGGCTTCCTTAATCTCACCTACCTCAGGATTCTAGAATGCTGAGGGGGCATTTGTCAAAACATTTATAGGCTATGTATTAGCTCTCGCTATATATGGCAATGGATACCAGCTGGGGAAAACAATAGGAAAACCAAACCTTGGGAGGAAAGGCTGGGGAATTAGATGCTTTGAGGGATAAGGATATTTAAAGCTCTGACATATTCCTGGAAATTCAGAAGTTCCTACACATGCCCAGAGCTAAGTGAATCCTCAGGAAAAAAAAACTAGAAAGCCCTATGCTGTTACCTCTGGTTGACCTTCAAGCTTTGCACAAGTAGGAAATGAAGTCTAAAGCAGTGTCATAAACGGCTTAGCTGTGTGTTGAAGGTGTGTTGCAACACACACACAGAGTCCATCTGCCAAGACCGGAAGATATTTTTTTTTTAAGTAAATGCATTTTTACTTGTTTTATTATGTTATGTTAGTCACCATATAGTAACTTCATTGGTTTTTGATGTAGTGTTCCATGATTCATTGTTTGCATATAACACCCAATTTTTGTTTCCAGGTGCCTTAGGTAGTATCTGTTCAATCACTAGCTATCCACTAAGCTAACAAAATAGAGACTTCTGTCACCCCACATGACAAAGAACATAGACATTAAAAAACTAATTCAGAAAAGTCAGTAAACAAATATATAACAATTACGAAGGCAGGGTAAAAAATAATCCCTGGGGGAATAAAAAAAAATAAACATTTTATTTTTTCTTTTTTTACTTTTTTTTTTACTTTTTTTATATTGAAAATTTTATTTATTTATTTGGCAGAGATAGAGAAAGCACAAGCCGGGGAACAGCAGGCAGAGGGAAAAGCAGGCTCCCCACTGAGCAAGGAACCTGATGCAGGACTCAATCCCAGGTCTCTGGGATCATGACCTGAGCTAAAGGCTGATGCTTAAGTGACTGAGCCACCCAGGTGTCCCAAGAAATAAAAATTTTATTATTTTTTATTTTTTATTTTTTTAAAAGATTTTATTTATTTGACAGAGAAAGAGATCACAAGTAGGCAGAGAGGCAGGCAGAGAGAGAGGAGGAAGCAGGCTCCCTGCTGAGCAGAGAGCTCAACACGGGGCTCGATCCCAGGACCCTGAGATCATGACCTGAGCTGAAGGCAGAGGCTTTAACCCACTGAGCCACCCAGGTGCCCCCAAAAATTTTAAAAAGTAAACCCTGAGTAGGGGTAAAATCTGTTTCCTAGAGTTGGCACATTATAATATTCAAAATTTCCAACCTTCTACAAAAAAAAAAAAAAAAAATATATATATATATATATATATATATATATATATATATATACACACACACACATAAAGCATGCAGTCAAGTAAGAGAACAGGATCCATACATACAAGGGTAAAAAGCAAGTAATAAAAATTTTCTCTGAGGAAGCCCAGACATTAGATTTACTAGACAATGACTTTAAATCACTTATTTTATTTACTTTTTTAATTAATTTATTTTATTTTATTTTTTCAGTGTTCCAGGATTCATTGTTCATGTACCACACCCAGTGCTCCAATCAATACGTGCCCTCCTCAACACCCATCACCAGGCTCAGCCAGTTATTTTAAATATATTCCAAGGGCTAAAGGAAACCATGACAGAAGAACTGGAGGAAACTGTGAGAATAATGTGTCATCAAATAGATAATTTTAATAAAGAGGTAGAAAGTAGATTACTGACTTCCAGAGTCTGGGAAGAGAGGAGAACCCAGAGTAATTACTAGATATGGGGTATCTTTGGGGATGAGAAGATGTTCCAGAATTAGATAGTGGTGATGTTTGCACAAAATTGTAAATATAAAAAAATCATTTTATACGTTAAAATAGTTAAAATGGTACATGTTGTGTAAATTTTATCTCAGTAAAAAATTTTGAATTTATTAAAGAAAATGTGTCAAATATTTATTTTTGCACCCTAAGTTATCGGAATTAAAATATTATATTAAGTTATAGTACCTTAATAAACATTTAATTTTACATGAGTAAAATAAATGGCGTAGTTCCTAATTTTACAACACCTAGGCTATCTTTCTCATTACATATAAAGAAATGGATTGTAAGGTTGTTTGAAAATCCCTCATAGACAGCTGCCTGAAGAGAAAGAAAAAGTAGGCTGTTCTGTTTAGTATGAGAACCGGGCTATTCCTTTGAATTAAACAAATGTAAACATTTTTATCTCAAATCATTGGAATCCCAGGAATAATGGACTTTAACTATAGCTTCCAGTTATATTCATTTAAATTCAAATTTGGGACTAAAATCAAAACTCTTTCAAGTAAATTAAATAGACACACAAATTTATGTCTATGTCTCTAGCACTGGAGGTAGAGCTCCTTGATATAATTAAATCCTTCATCATTTGGAGCCATTCTAAGAGCGCACTAATTGTACTCAACACTGCAACTTTCAGGCAATAAATCACGAGCTAGGGCTCTCTTCCCCCAGTATGATTACAGCCCTGCTTCAGCGCCAACGCGCTTTCGCTCTGGGCTCGCTCATGCCTTCAGTCGTTGCAGCGAACGTATCAAATGCCTTCCAACCAAATCGTACTGGAATGCATGGTGCATCCTTCAGGATGTACTTGTTTCAAGATACTCAGGAGAGGCTGGATAAAACATCGATAAAATAAACACTAAAACCGATCCTGTCGGATATTAACCATTTTTCATGACGATTCATTCATCCACTTGACAGAACTCTTACTTAGCAGTTATTCATTTGTTAGCTAGGTGTGGCTCTCCACAAGGATCTAAAGTTTAACATTCGCTGCTTTCAAGGAGACTATAGTATCTCGGGGGATATAGAGACAAAAATAAAATAATGATAATTCAATGTGGCAGGTATGATGACAGAAACATGCCACAGTGAGAACCCAGAGGAGGAACACGTAGCATAACCTGGATGGCTGGGAAAGGCTTCCTACGGGAGTAAAGTCTGCTTCTGTGCTTAACACAGACGACAGGAGGAAGAGGAAAAAAGGAAAGGAATTCTAGGATAATCATTCATGAAGACACACAGGTAAGAGACAACAGGGAGTGCTAGTAAACTGCGAGATGTTTTGCCTAGAAAGGGTCCGATCAAGAAGGGCTTTGTATGCCATGTGAAGGAGTTCAGATCTCGCCATGTTGGTTGCAAAATGCTACTAAAGGTTTTTAAACAGCAGCAAAGTACAGCTTGACTTGGATTTTACACAGTACACTTCTGAAAGAATGTGGAATTTCAGGGGTTGTACTAGAAAATGTTAGAATGAATCGACTGTAAGACACATTGTATGCATCGTTAACAAAAAGCTTACAAATTCATGGTATAGCTTTACTGAAAATTAAAGAGGACTTTTTGGCATATATGGATATGGGTTTAGAAACTGAGGAGGAATGCCACCAGTAAATCTGAGTACTATATCCTCAAAAGGAGTTTTTCCCGAGTCAAGAGCAGATATCAAGCTAGTGGTTAGAGTTTAAGCCCACAATCAGGTTTGGGTTCACCCAGTGCTATCATAAAAATCCTAATCTTTTGAAAAACAGAAAAGCAAGGATCCCTAAATCTCACATATTGGGTCCTCGATATTTGACTTCAGTGATATCTAAAGATCCCTCAATTCCAAAACAACGCCCAATCCAATAAGTAACATTTGACTGGACATTTTCCAGTAAACTTGGAAAGTTAAATAAAAAAGTGAAACGGAACAATCAATCAGATGACCACAAAATCCAATCAACACGGTACTTTTTGTTTTGCTTTGTTTCTAGACAGATTTTAGTGACTGTATCAGATTGACCATCAATGTGGTTACTGCAAACATTGTAAAGACCACAATGCGTTGTAAAGACCACAGTGCACAACCATTTGGCAATGCTATCAATTGCTCTGCAGTAAATTGTGAATATGGATATGGCCAGAGGACAAAGCAGAAAAGAGTTGAGATAAATCCTAGATAAAGCATAAAAGCAGAGACTCCTCTTTTTTTCTTTCCCCCTCTCTGAAAACTTTCATCTCATAAATTGAAACAGTGTCTTATTGTCCTGAACAAAATCCCTCCTTTCTCAGAGGAAAACACCATGAAAATTAACGTCCACTAACATCAATGTTTGTTTGAAGTGAAGAGTCTATTATAACTCCATTAGAAGAGAATTGCTTGTGGCATCAAATTACTGTGGGAAACCAGTCCATGCTCCGCCTTCCCATACACACATTGCTAAGACCCTGTAGAGAATCCATTAGTGGGACCCAGAGTCACACTAGCCTATAATTTTTCTTTGCCTTAGGAAAACAGTAGCCTGTAATTTTTCTTTGCCTGAGGTTTTAAAAAGGCCGTCCCTGGCTGTCTCATGCATGCCGTCAAGAGTCCTAAGTCCAACCCATATCCTAGTTACCTTCTGGACACCTTCTCAAGAAAAGAAGGCTCAGCGGCAACAGCTTTTCTTGTTTTATGGTTTATCTAGTTAGGAAAGAATTCCTTTGAGTCGAGCTCTCTTTCATGATTTTGCATTGTAAATTTGATTTTAATTTTACAAAATAAATATTCTCAAACATTTAGTTTTAGCTTAATATTAGATAGAGTCTATCATCAAAAGTTTGCATTTGATTTTGTAAGCTTTACACCGATGATATGAAAACTATGCTGTGTTAAAACAGATTCTTTGTCGTTATGGAAGGCCATATTTTTATGAGCATGCTATGATGCTTAAATACATTCTACTGAAGTATCTCAGCCTGATGTTACTTTAAAAGATGGCATTCATCTCCATACGGAGACAAAAAGTTAAAATAATTGTTAGAGTACGTCAAACATGGACTATGTTTACTCAAAGACACAATAATTTCTTAATCGTTTAGGTAAATGGAGAAAAAAGAGACATAAATCTTAGATAAGGACAATCTATATATTTAAAAGACATAATTTTAATTCAGTTATTTTTTAAAAACCTCCCCAAACCTCAAACATGTTAGAGTTCTTGAGCAAAATTATTTGAATCTTCTCTAGGCTAGTTCATCCAGGGCCTTGGTTTAATGAGAAAGCAGCAATGTCTTCCCAAGAGAAACTTCTGTCACATTTTTAGATACTTTAATATTACACAGTGTTGCTTTTTCTGTCTCTAATGATTCTGACATATTTTGTGGGGGATAGGAGTTTGGTGAAGCGAAGGCAGGAATATCACCAGACACATTGCTTTGGGTGTGGGAGTATTACTTACCACATAAATGAGAGTTCGCCTCCTGTCACCTCTGAACCTTGGATAACCGCTCCTTTTGACCATACGGTCTTGTTATCCAAGATGGAGGTACTGATTATATAGAAATAGGAATTTTGGCATAGCTCATCACTCCATTCTTCTTGAACTGTACTCTTCACCTGATTTTTTAGGTTCTCCTCCTACCTTATTGCTCATTTAATCTCCACTTTCTCTCCTGTCTCCAACTTAGCTTTCCAAACTCAGAACAATGGAACGTTTTAGAATTCAGTCATGGTATCATTTTTTTAATCTACATACCAACAAACTCTTGATGGCCTCATCCTGTCTCATGGTTTTAAATATCACCTTTATGCTAATAACCCTCAGGTTCATAAACCCATTCCGATTCTCCTTGAAATGTATCCATCTATTCATATCCAATTTGGTTTTTGACACAAATTCTTTTTTTTTTAAGATTTTATTTATTTATTTTTGAGAGAGAGAGAGACCACACTAGCTGGGGGACTTGGGAGAGGGAGAAGCAGACTCTCCTCTGAGCAGGAAGCCTGATGCGGGACTTGATCCCAGGACCCTGGGATCATGACCTGAGCAAAGTTAGAAGCTTAAGCAACTGAGCCACCCAGGTACCCTACACAAATTCTTAAAAGTATAAAAGGCATCTCAAAATCAACTCTTCTAAAACGAAACTCTTGATTCTTCGCCCCTTAAACTTACTTTTCCCTCATTTGCCCTATATCAATAAACAGCAATTCCATTCTTACAACTATTCAGGCCAAAAATGTTTTAGTCTTCCTTGTTCCCTCTCTTTTCACAGCCCAGATCTGATCCATTAACTAGTCCTATCGATTTCACTTTAAAATATTTTCAGAATCCAACGATTCCTCACCAATACTGCTATTAGCCAAGCCACCATTCTATTTTGCCTGGATATCGTAGTAGTCTGCAATTGTCATTACTGCTTACTCTACTCTTGTCTATTCCTTACGAAGCACCCAGAATTGATCTTTTTCCCAACAAGCTCACATTTGCTCTCTTCAGCTCAAATTTTCCCATGTCGTTTCATCTTATTCAGAATAAATTCCCAAGTTTGATTATTGCTTACCAGTGCCTATGTGACCTGTGTCTGTTCATCTCTCCGGCCTCATCTCCTACCACTCTCTTCCTCTCTCTGCCCTGCTACTTCACCGTGCTGTCTTTCTGGCAGCTCCTGAAATGAGCCGAGCACATTCTCACTTCACAGTCTTGGCCTGGAACCTCTCTGCCTGGAGCATTAGCTACATCTATGTGTTTGTGATTCATAAATATCACTGTATCCCTTCATACGAGTTTTTGTTCAAATGTTACCTTAAAAGGGGGACCTGCGCTGACCACTCTAAGTGGAAGAGCACACTCAACCATTCACTGTCCCTATCTGCTGCCCTTGCTCACCTTACCTACTAGTACTTCAGAGCACTAACATTACACAGGTTCATTTCTTCAGTGTCTACCTTCCCTTACCTGGATATACATTTCTTGAAGGCAGAGATAGTTTTATTCTCTAAAAAATCTTCATCAACTAGGGCAGTATGTAGTAGGTCCTCCAACAGCATCTGAGAGTCAATGAATTTGTTATGCCTTCTACTAGGGAACATGTTTTACTGACTTCATGTTAAAAGTAATTTTAAAAGTTTTCTCTGTTTTGAAGAAAGAAGTGTCAGCTTCCCAAGCTGTCTTTCAATTTCTCAAAAACCTGCTTAAAATATAAATGATTACATAAGCTTTAAAAACAAGCCTGCTACTTTGGCAAAGAGACAGCCATGGAATCTCTTGCCATTTATGTGCTAGTGCTGAATTTCTCTTCTTCAAACTATTAACTCCTTTGCTGGTAAAAATATTCTCATAGAATCCCTCTCAGTCTTAAAACATTTGTTCAGTGTTCTGGTCTGTGATTACAGTCATGTATACATCTTCGTGTTTGCTCTTGAACGTTATTTTTTAAAAAATCTTCAATCTTCATTAACTGGCCAGGCTATTTAGCAGCAATATTTAAGCATCAGGCGTATGCATATGAAATAAATATATTGCTTCTATGATTTTTAGGAAACAACTTAGCTGTGTGGGCATTAAGATTTAACAGAGATGAGTTTTCATACAATGCATGGTCCTTGGATTGAAGGTTTCCACACATTATGCATTTCACTTAAGTCCAGTTATATCACTTATTGCAACCAAACAAGGCAAATACAGAGACATCTCCTTGTAAGACATACATTCTACAAGAATTTGACTTACAAGAATTTCCCAAATCCTTCCAGAAGGTAAAAGGGATAAAAATATGTGAAAGAGTTTTACATTATCACACGCAAAAAAAGATTCTGTAAAGCATTTGGGATTTTCTTACAAGGAAATTCAGGAAAACTCTCCTCAAATTCTCTGTCCCTTGGATATTCTTAGTTATAGATACCCTTCTTACTCATTAATGACACCTTCCTGGCATTCGTCACATTGTTAGAACTCTGTTCTCCCCACTTTTGTTAAGTGTGGGAAAAAGCAAACTTTGACTTCCTTTTCAGGATTCAAATATTATGTCACTGTTTATCAAATATCCAGATTTAACACATATTTTCCCCCAGGTATGTTTCAGTCAAACCTAGTATGTCTGCTTAGGGTCATCCATCACAACAGTAATATTCTTGGGATATTTCCCATATATACATTTGAAAATCAAACATAATTTAGATTTGGCAAATGGTTAGTGGTATACAGTCCAGATTTTTTAGAGTACATTTTCTTTCTAGTGGCAGAGGAACTAAGAAATCCTTCATATAGAATATTTCCCAGTAATAATATCTTTTTGGATATGCCCATTTGGGGATATACTCTTCTGGAATCATTTCTTTGGCATGCTATGGATTCATGTATAATATATTGCAACAGTACACTGCAATATATTTTTCTGCCTTCCTGATCTTTGTCCTATTCTGATCAATAACTTACTTCCACGTGTGTTATATATCCCACCATACATTGTTACTCTTTTTGCTTTAATTGGTCAAATATATTATAATGAAGTTTGGAGAAAAGAAGTAATCTTTTATGTTTACCCACAATTTTACCATTTCAGGCTATTCCTTCCTTTGGGCAGGTATGAGTTTCTATCTGAAATCTTTTTCCTTTAGTCCGAAGAAATTTTTGAGTTCTTTTAATGAAGGCCCCCTTGTGACAAGTTCTCTCAGATTTTGTTACTCTGAAAAAGTCTTATTTTACTTTCATTTTTGAAGGTTATTTTTGCTGGATATAGAATTCTAAGTCAACTTTTTTTTTTCAATCTTCCAACTCATTAAAAATATCGTCCCATTTTTTTCTGGCTTGCAGTATAAGAAATGAGAAGTCAATTCAATTTCTTTTCTTTGTTCCCTTATCTTTAATGTATCATTTTCCTCTGAAGACTTTCTCTTCATAATTAGTTCTTAATAGTTAGATTAGGATGTGTCTATGCATGGTTTTATTCGTATGTTTCCAGTTTTGGTTTCATTGAGCTTCTTCAATTTGTAAAGTTATGTATTTCACCAAATTTAGGAAATTTTCAACCTGATTCATTCAAAATTATTTTATGCCTTATCTTTTTCTCCACTAACAACTTCAATTACATCTGTGCTAGGGAGCTTCTTTATTGTCCAACAGGCCATTGAGTCTCTGTTCACTGTTCTTGTTTATCATTTTTCTTCTCTGTACTTCAGTTTTGAAAATTTCCACGAAACACTTGCTTCTGTGGTATCTAATATGTAGCTAAACTCAGCCAGTGACTTTTTGCCCCAAATATTCTATTTTGCATCTCAAGAAGTTTCCTGTTTTTATTTTGTAAATAGGCTTCATTTTGTCTACTAATTATGTTTATATTTTCTTTTAAATTCCTGAGCATATTAAACCTATTTCTTTTTTTTTTTTTCGTTCCATCTCTCTATACAAGTACTCAGAAACTCTAGCCCATAGAAGTGTTTTATAAGGTCCATGAGCTAAAAATGGTTTCTGTATTTATAAAGAATTGTAAAAACGCATACATATAAATACACAATACAACATAATGAAGAAAACCGTATGACAGAAACTATATGAAGACTTCAAAGCCTAAAATATTTATTTTCTGGCCCTTTACAGGAAAACATTGTTGACTCAATCTCTAACATTTCTGTTGACAGACTTATCTTCTGGCTATGGGCATCATTACTTCTTCACATGTATAGTAATCTTTGGTTGAATGCTGGATTTACTTTGTTGGTTGGTTGTCTGGATTTTAGAGTCTTTTAAAGAATGTTGAGTTTTATTCTGAAATGTAGTATTTTTATTTGCAAACCATTTAATCATGTTGAGAATTATTTTACCACTTCTTAGGGCAGATTTAGGGAAACCTTTTTTATTTTATTTTATTTTATTTTATTTTATTTTATTTTATTATTTTATAAAGATTTTTTATTTATTTATTTGACAGAGAGGGAGAGAGATCACAAGTAGGCAGAGAGGCAAGCAGAGAGGGAGAAGCAGGCTCCCTGCTGAGCAGAGAGCCCGATGCGGACTTGATCCCAGGACCCTGAGATCAGGACCTGAGCCGAAGGCAGAGGCTTTAACCCACTGAGCCACCCAGGCGCCCCAAGAGTAACCTTTATTTTAGAAGTAGTTTAGCTTTACTCCTAAGGTGTGGCCTCCTGAAGTCTCTCTTGAATATCCCAATTACTCAGTAAGTTGTCTCCACTCTGGACAGTCAGGTTTTGAATGTCTTCCAGCACATTGTGATCTCTGATAAATTTTTTTTTTTGTAAACTTATTGTTTGCTCAGTCTGATTAATACCACCATAATATTTAGTCAGAGACTTTGCCCAACTTATGCATGCCAACTTAGTATTTAGCTAAAGTTAAGGGACCTTACTGATTTCTGTAGTTCTTTATTGACATAGCTTTCTCTTGACTCATACTGTGCAATTATAAACCCATCTTATGTTAATGTTAATTAACATAACATTAATTATGTTAATTAACATTAACATAAACCCATCTTTAGTTAATATGAATAATGCATTTTCATGAAAATGTCTGTGTTGTCCAAAACATATTCCTTAAAAAACACTTACTTATACCTTCAAACTACTATACATAATTCTAAAGAAACAAAAGAAGATGCAAGTACATATTCCATTAACCATCATTACAAAGATGTAACCACATATACTATAGTCTCTACATTTTTGAGAGAATAAGGTCAAAGGTTACATAGAGTACTGATTTTTTACTGTGCATTTTATTAAGATTTAATTCACAAACCATATAGTTTATCCATTTACAGTGTACAATACAATAGCTTTTAGTATATTCATAGAGTAGTATGTATCACCACAATTAATCTTACATTTTTTTTTAAGATTTTTTTTATTTATTTGACAGAGAGAAACACAGCTAGAGAGGGAACACAAGCAGAGTGAATGGGAGAGGGAGAAGCAGGCTTCCCACAGAGCAGGGAGCCCAATGTGGGGCTCGATCCCAGGATCCTGGGATCATGACCTGAGCCGAAGGCAGACGCTTAACGACTGAGCCACCCAGGCACCCCAATCTTACATTATTTTTATTACTCTAAAAAGAAACTCCACACTCTTTGGCCACCACACCCCAAGCTCCCATCTCCTACAACCTTAGGCAGCCACTAATCTACTTTCTGTCTCTATAGATTTTCCTATTATGGACATTTCATCAAAAAGTAATGATATAATATATAGTCCTTTGCGACTCGCTCCTTTCACTTAACATAATGTTTTTAAAGTTTACCCATGTTGTACTATGTATAACTATTTCATTCCTTTTTATAACCAAATACCACATTTGTATGGCTAGATCACTTCATTTTTTTCATTCATCTGGACATTTGGGCTATTTTTACTTGTTGTCAATTATGAATAACGTTGATATAAACATTTTTATATAAGTTTTGTGCATACATATGTTTTCATTTCTCTTAAGTATATACCTAGAAGTAGAATTATTGGGTTATATGGTTACTATGTTTAACCATTTTCAGAACTACTGGACTGTTTCTCAAAATGCTTACATAAATCTACATTTCTATTACCAATGTATGAGAGTTTTAATTTCTCTTTAACTTTGACAGCACTTGTTATTATCTTTCTTTTTTATTATAGCTATGCTATTGGGTGTGAAGTGATATCACACTGCGGTTTTGATTTGCATTTCCCTTATGGTTAGTGATGTTGAGCATCTTTTCTTGTGCTTACTGGCCACTTGAGTATCTTCTTTAAATAACTATGCAGATCCTTAACTCATTTTTTAATTGGATTGTCATTTTATTATTGAATTTTAATAGTTGCTTATATATTCTAGGTACAAGTCCCTTATCAGATATAATATTTACAAAAGTTTTCTCCCGGGGTGCCTGGGTGGCTCAGTCCTTTAAGCATCTACCTTCAGCTTGGGTCATGATCTCAGGAGTCCTATATAGGGCTACATAGGAGTAGGAGTAGGAGTCCTATGTAGGAGTAGGAGTAGGAGTCCTACATAGGAGTAGGAGTCCTACATAGGGCTCTCAGCTCAGCAGGGAGTCTGTTTCTTCCTGTCTCTTTGTGATCTCTCTCGATCTTGCTCTCTCTCAAATAAATGAATAAAATCTTTAAAAAAAAAAAAAGTTTTCTCCCATGCTGTGAGTTGGCTTTTCACTTTCCTCATGAGGCACAAAAATTTTTGATTTTGATGATGTCCAGTTTATCTATTTTTCCTTTTTTGATATGTGTGGTTTTATTGTCATATTTAAGAAACCATTAGCTAATCACAGGTTATGAAGATTTATATCAGTATTTTTTCTAAAAACTTAATGTTACATTTAGGAATTTAATTCATTTTTAATTAATTTTGTATATGGCACAAGGTAGGGGTCCAACGTCATTATTTTGCACGTGGATATCCAGTTATCCTATTACTATTTGTTGAATAAACTATTCTTTCCTCCATTGAATTGCCTTGATACCCTGAAATTGTTATTTTTTTTTTATTTTGGATCCCAAGAAATTATACCAGTAATTCTACGAGTCTCCAGAAAACACTGAAAACTGCTATAGAGAATAGATTTATATATTTGTATTTGAAACAGAATTCTCCCAGAAGCCATTTTAAAAAGTAAGCTTTCAATGTGTCCTAACTCCTCCTCCTGAGATAAAATGGTTACATCGAGTAGCATAGTTATAACATATATATGAACAAAATGTGGTTTCTAGCCTAATGAATGGCCCCTGCTTTCTTTAAGATTTTAAACATATCTTCATCACCTATTGGCTATCTCATGTAGGATAAGACTGAAGATGGCTTTAAAGGACCCAAGTACCCTTCTGGACAATTTGGGTTTCACTCACTCAAAAAAGATAAATTTAAAGCTTTGTAGTAGTCCCCCCTTATCTGTGGTTCCAACTTTCCACAGTTTCAGTTGCCAGCAGTCAACAATAGTTTGAAAGCAGATGATCATCCTTCTGATGAATTGCCAGAAAGTCAATAGTAGCCTAATGCCATGTCATGGGGCCTGCATCACTCACCTCACTTCCTCTCATCATGCAGGCATTTTATCATCTCACATCAAAGAAGGAGGGTGAGTGCAGTGCAATAAGACATTTTGAGAGACTATGTTTGCATAACTTTTAATACAGTATATTATACTTTTTCTATTTTATCATTAGTTATTGTTAACATCTTACTGTGCCTAGTTTTAAGTTAAACTTTATCATGCACTAGGCATGCATGTATAGGAAAAAACAATGTATAGAATTCAGTACTTTTTATGATTTCAGGAATCTACTGGGTGTCTTGGAATGTATCCCCTGTGAATAAGGCGGACTACTATATTATAAAATCCTGAAAGTTATGAGTTTAGGTTGTCAGGACGGATAAACCTCTCCAGTTGAATTTTGTCCCACAACTTACTGTGTGTCCTCAGCATATTTCTAAAACTCTTTAAGCCTCAATCTAAATGAAGACAATAATCTATAATCTATAAAATGAAGAAAATATTAAAGCTTCCTAGTATTAGTGTAAGCACTTAACACAGATTTGGATTTATAGTAAGGACTCAATACTTGTTAGTTATAGTTAATCAATAAATATTCACTCATTGTGGAAGACACTATTAAGCACTGGAAATAATAAGATAAATAAGAACCAGTCCTTGATTCCAAAGCAAGGACTGATATATATTGTCTTTACCAGCTTCTTATATATTTGCTTAAAGATTCCCTTTCTTGGTATATTTTCATGCTTAGAGTCAACCTCTTTGATCTTCAGATACTCAATGACTTCTTTGTTTTAATCTACTCTCCCACAATACAACCCCCAAAATAAAACACAAGGTAATCAAATATCAACATTTACATTTTTACTTAAACTCATTTACACCAAAGTGTGTGTTAAGGTTCATGCAATCATTTATTACCTCATTTATTCATCAGTCAAATCATCAAAATCTATTGAGCACTTACTAATGCTAGACACTTAGCAAGATACTGGGGAAATCAATAAGACATGATTCTTAAACCAAAAGAAAGAATATAGGTTATGAATATGAACGAGAATATAAGATGATATGATAATTAATAATAATTATAATAAACGCTATAAAGGTTCAAAGAAAGATGAGGTTAATATGTTCGAAGGTACTATGTCAGCAATCTATGAGTATAGATATCGTGGTCTGTATCTCACTAAAGGTGTCATCATCTTAAGATTAAGAAAAAATAGAAGAAACTTGACCACTATTCACAGTTGATACTATATTCAACCTTGTACTATTTTGCCTAATGGATCAGACAATTGTTTTTATTTTCGATTTCTTCCAGTTGAATAGACTGTGATTCTTGTTTAACATGTCATGTTTTTGAATCATTATAGTCACTTGAAAACAATTAGATATTCGTGTCATATAGACTAAGTCTGAATTAGTTTCTGTTGATTACCAATAGATTAATGATCTCTCCAGAGTATTGATTACGTTCATAAAACTGAACCGATAATCTCCAATTTTACGCATTAACTTCTTATGACAAGCACCTGTGTTTATTGTACTATCTTCTTTAGCACTGCTGTTCTCACAGTTATTCATTCTTTGAGTATAAGTTGGGTAAGGCCAAGTTGCTTCCTGAAAGCAGAACTGATTCTACTTTGTCCAACAAGAATAAAAAAAAAATCTCGGAATATAAATAGTTTAAAGATACTTTTTTTCTACTGTAAATGGCACACAGATGGTGCTTAACTGTTCTCTGAATCAATTCCAAAAATGTGCAACATCCTTAATAGAACTGAAGATGGTTGAGGTTCTATGAAAATCTTTAGAACTTGTAACGTTTTCTAGATTTTAGATTGAAATTTTATTACTTGTAAAGTTGTTTGGAGGAAAAACCATTTTCATAGGAAATGACTTTGAATGATATTTAACAATGTCTGTCTAATAAAATATTTTAATTTGCCTTGTATATTATTGCATGGATAGTTAAGACTAAAAACCCAAATACTTCCGACTTCACCCCCACCCTCTGGCTAGCTTGTATGCTCACAGATGGAGCTTTTAACAATTTTATTTGGATTTCACTCTTCCTTGAAAGATGTATCATTCTGCTTCCAGAGCTCTATCTCTACATGTTTTATTTTCTTGCATTTAATTATTCTTTCTTCTCTTTCATATTCCTTCTTCTATTTCATGCCTTATCTTTCTTCTTATCCTTATAACAGGAAGTGACAAAAGCAAGGGAAAAGCAGGTAAATGAGAGAGAAAGAGAAAAAAGAATAAAAAAAGGAAGGACAAGATCTATAAATCACATAATTCCTACAGAAGGCCTGGCATGCACCCAATGAATCTCACACACAAGCGTGCATCCATATCTATGAAATGACCTATGTGATATGCCATTTTCCCATCATAGAGTCAAGGAGGACTTGAAAACATCCATGGAAAGTCTTGGGCTCAAAGAAACATAGAAATACATATCATTCAAGTAGAGTAGTACATTGTTAGAGAGCATCCCCATTCTCAAATGAGTGCCCAGAATCAAATAAGTGGCTCATGCTTCCAACTTTAAAAAAATTTCACAGACCAGCATAATTGAAGGTGGTGCTTCTATTTGAATCACCACTCTAAGATTACTGAAAGAATGTTTATCCACTGAGTATGTTTCTGTTCAATACTACTATATGCCAGCCATTTGACTTGGCCTGACCTTGCAGAGACAAATGACAAATGGTCCCTGATTACAAAAACATACAGCACAGAGGCAAGTGTATAGAAAGTAATGAAGAATCTATAGGTATAATAAACAAAGAGTTATTTATTCTGCCTGTGGGCTGAGATGGAAATGGGCAAGAACAGATTGGTAGGCTCAGAATATCTAAAAAGGGCTTAAAGATTGAAGAATGCTGCACTACCAACAATTACTATGGATAATAATCACAATGAATTGGTTTGACTTGGGGATGGTTTCTTACATACAATAAGAATCAACTCAAGCCTGAGTATTAACTTTTTCTTCTGGCAAGACAGAAATGTACAACCTTAGGCTATGTCTGAAGATGCTCTGATGGAATCTTCCAAAGAGAAAGAAAATATAATTAACAAGCTAGATGTTTTACTCCATAATTTTACTTGTAGCAGGGTTGGCACATTCAAATACCCATAAGGGCCAAACAGAAAGTGTAAATGAGTGAATGGAACAGGGTAGAGATTAAACACATATGAATAGAGTTCATTTCCATAAAGAAAAACACAAAGCCATTTAGGCCTCTTATTTTTTTCACTTTTGATAAATACACACGTTCAGAGAAATAATTCTCTGACATTTGCTCTCAATTCGGGGGGAATTGTTGGGAACTGGGGCAAACTGCAGAGCCCTTGAACTGCCCAAAGAGGGTATTTGCTCCTTAGTTTCAGGCAATTCTTGCTATTCCAGAATTTGGGGCAAACATTAACAGATATTTGGGTTTTTGAGAATTGGAAATAATAATTTTTATGTGAATAATATTAATTTTTATAAGGCATAGTTTACATAAAATGTAATTCACTCTTTTCAACTGTGCAATTCACTGAACATTGACTACTTCATGTGGGCGTCTTCCCAGCACCACAGTCAAGATATAGAGCTTTATCTTTACACCTGGCCCTTGACAATCACTCATGTTTCTTCTAGCCTTAGAGTTTTCCCTTTAAAATTCATATAAAAGAAATCACACAGCTTGAAGTTTTATGTCACTTGCTTCTTTCACTTAGCATCATGATTTCAATTATTTTACCCATTTTGTTTCATGTATAAGTATACACATTCATTTTTATTTCCCAGTGGTATTCCACTGTAAGGTGATACCACAACTTGTTTACCATTCATCAGTTGCTGGATATCTGTTTCCAATATTTAGCTGTTGTGAATAAAGATGCTAAGAACATTTTTCCACAGGTCTTTGTCAACATTCATTTACAATTATATCCAGAAGTGGAATTGCTGAATTTTTTGTGTTCTTAATAGGAAACTATCCAACTGTTTTCTAAAGTGGCTGTGGCATTTTGCATTCTCTCACCAGCAATATTTAGGAGTTCTAGTTGCCCCACAACCTCTCCAGGCTTTGGTATATTTATTCTTTTTTGTTTTAAATTTTAATTATTCTAATGTATTTGTGTTGGTATATGATTATGATTTTAAATTGTACTTTTTCTTTTATTTTTTTAATTTAATTTTATTTTTTCAGTGTTCCAAGATTCATTGTTCATGCACCACACCCAGTGCTCCATGCAATATGTGCCTCCTCAATACCCACCACCAGGCTCACCCAACCCCCCACCCCCTCCCCTCCAAAACCCTCAGTTTGTTTCTCAGAGTCCACAGTCTCTCATGTTTCATCTCCCCCTCAGATTTCCCCCAATTCACCCTTCCTTTCCTTCTCCCAATGTCCTCCATGTTTTTCCTTATGCTCCACACATAAGTGAAACCATATGATAATTGACTCTCTAAATTGTACTTTTTCTACTGACTAATGATGTTGAGTATCCTTTTACATGTTTATACTACTGAGGTATCTTCTTTGATGAAGATTTGGTTTAAAGCTTGTGCCCATACTTTGGGTTGCTTGTCTCATTATTGAGTTGTAAGATTTTCATAAATTCTGTATATAAATCTTTATCAAAATGTGACTGGAAAGTATTTTTCCAGTTTGTTGCTTTTTATTTTTTTGAGTGTCTTTTGAAGAGCAGAATCTTTTAATTATTTTGAAGTCTTATTTGCCAACTTATTTCTTTCATGATTCGTGCTTTAATATCTTATCTAAATCATTGGTTAACCCAAAGTCACAAAAAGTTTCTCTTATGTTTTCTTCTAATAGTGTTGGTTCTTATGTTCAGGTCCATGGTCATAATACACAAAATAATATTTTTATGATGTCCAAGTTCATTTTTTTCCATATAGATATCAAATTTACCAACACTTACTATTAAATAGATTATCCTTTTAATTGGATTATCTTGTCAAGTTAGTCTAAAGGTAATTAACAACATACATGTGAATCTATTTCTGGACTCTTATCTGTTCTATTGATCTTATGCCAATTGTTCTCACGCTAATGCCACACTGGGTAATGTAGCTTTATAAGTATTTAAATCAGGCTGTATAAATGTTCAGACTTTTTCTTCTTTCTCTACATTGTATTAGCCATTCCAAATCTTTGGTATTTCCATATAAATTTTAAAATAATGTTTTTAATGTCTACAAAATAGTCTTGATTTGAATTTGAGGGAGATTGCACTGGATCTATAGATGGATTTGGGAAGAAGTTACATTTTTACCATTTTAAGATTTTCATTCTGTGTCTTTCAAACACACAAACACATAATGTATTTCCACTATTCAGAAATGTTTTGTAATGTTCAATATACACATCTTACATATATTTTGTTAAATTAATAAGAATGTTATTGTTTTGATACCACCCTATATGGTAATTTTTTTAATTACCATTTCTAATTATTCATTTCTAGTACAGAAATTCAACTTTTATATTGACTTCATATCTTGTGACTTTGCTAACTTATCACTTCTTGGTTTTAGCAGCTTTTTTGTAAATTTATATTTAAGACTTTCTATATTGACAACCATGTCAGCTATGAATAAAGTTTTTTTATATTTCTTTACAGTAAGTATGCTTTTCTTCTTTCTTACATCTTTGTTTCATTTCTTAATTATTCATCTGTGTTTAATAATATGGCTCTTTAACTTATCATACTTTTCCTTCAAATTATAGTATTCCACTTTCTGCACACTGTAAGAACCTTATAACAGCATGCTTCTATTTCTTCCCTCCTACCATTTGTACTATTATTGTCATATATTTTACTTTTACATATGTCATAAAAGCCATAATATTTTGCTATTACTTTTTTAGAGAATGTCAATAATCTCTGAAAAAGATAAGAAATAATAGAAAAAGTCTTTTATATTTGCTCGCATTTTTTACCATTTCTGATGCCGATTCATTCCTTTGTATAGAAACAGATTTCCAACCGGCTCATATTCTTTATGCCTATAAAACTTATTTTTACATTTCTTGTGGTACAGGTGTACTGGTGTTAAACTTCTGGTTTTCATTTTTAATCTGAAAAATTATCTTACCTTTACTTTTTAAAGGGATTTTTGTTGGGTATAGCATTTTCAGTTGATAATTTGTTTTGTTTCTTTACAGAGCCAAGATGTCACTTCAATGCCTTTTGACTTACTTACTTTCTAATAAGCAATCTACTGTCATTATTAGCTGTGATTTTCTCTATATGTTTCTTTTTTTCTGAGTGCTTTGCAACATTTTTTCTTTACTTTTGGTTTTCAGCAGTTTGACAATGATGTGCCCAGGCCTACTGAACATGCTTAGGGTTCTTTGAGACTTTTACAAATATTGATTATTGGTGAGGAATAGCATAAAACATCACTGTAAAATATACCACTTGGGGCACCTGGGTGGTTCAGTGGGTTAAGCCTCTGCCTTCGGCTCAGGTCATGATCTCAGGGTCCTGGGATCGAGCCCCACATCGGGCTCTCTGCTCAGCAGGGAGCCTGCTTCTCCCTCCCTCTCTGCCTGCCTCTCTGTCTATTTGTGATCTCTCTCTCTCTGTCAAATAAATAAAGAAAATCTTTAAAAAAATAAAATAAAACATAAAATAAAATGTACCACTCGACATATTATTTCAAGCTGTAGACATTTGAAAAACAGCAAATTCAGGGAGATGCTTTCTCTCGGATCTTCCAAAAGGAACTCAGTTGTGATAGATCCCTTCCCTGAAGTTTTCATCAACCAGGGAGGACTGACTCATCACAGGAGAGGAGACTAGAAGTCCATACCACATCCACACAAACTTCACCACAAAGGATCAAACCTACCATCTATTCTTCTAATGACCCACTCATCTTTCCTAAAAATCATTTACTCTCCCCTAAGAGCCCTACACCCCCTTCCCTAGTAAGATGCTCTTTAATCTTAATTCTAAAACCACCTCTTTGAGTTACTCATTTTTCCTGGGTATTTTCCACATATACATGAAGTATACACGTTAATAAACTTATGCATGTTTTTCTCTTGTCTTTTTTACAGGAGTCTCAGCTACAAACGCAGAAGGGTAGAGGGAAAATTATTTTTCCTCTCCTACATTGTCTTCAGTTGATTTTGGAGAATTTTTGGCCAGTATCTCTACATATTTTATTGTACCCCCACTCTTCCCTCTTTTCATTCTGGAATACCATCCAGGTATTTTATTCATTTATTTATTTATTTCAAGATTTTATTTATTTATTTGACAGAGAGGGAGAGAGAGTATAAGCAGGGGGAGCAGCAGGGAGAGGGAGAAGCAGGCTCCTGCTGAGCAGAGAACCCTACATGGGGCTCGAGCCCAGGACTCTGGGATCATGACCTGAGCCAAAGGCAGATACTTAACGAACTGAGCCACCCAGGCACTCCACCATCAAGGTATTTTAAAGAGTTTGGTAATGTCTCACATATGCCATAAGTGCCCTAATATGTATTTTATAAAATAATTTTATTTCTTTAATGTAAATAGGCTCTATATCCAGAAATTACTCTGCTAAATATTTTAATTTATTAAATTTATTAATATGCACTTTAAGTCTAGGGGAAAAACAGAATTTCACCTTCACTTTATGTAGGGGGCTGAAATAATTATCTTTCATATATTCTGCAAAGGGGAATATGATCTTTTGAGATTTGCACAAATTTCCTGACTACAGACAGTGTCACAAGGAATATCCAGACAGAATTGCAGCCAAATACATGGAAATATATTTTCCCATGCAGGGTTTTCTGACCCAAATGAATCTAATTTGCTTTTAGACATTTGGTGTTTTAACAAACAAAATGTCCATTAATTTAGGCCATCTGGGAAGTACTTCTGTGCTCGGGCCATAAAGTCAGAGATCTCTCTGCCCTGCTATCTTTAACCAGATTATTTGTGACAATGAGGTTCACACACTCAACATTATGCAAGATAGTCCCAATACATGACTGACCAATCTTTTTGATAGCAGATCTTCCAGATGGTCTTTTAGATACATACAAGTTTACAGTAAACTTCATTTTTTTCCCCTTTCTTCTTTCTTTCCTCTTGATTTTTTTCATTTGTTGTCCACTGTAAATCCTTTTCAAACAACTATTCTCATATTCCTACACGGGAGAGTGCTATTTTTAAACTTTGGTAATTCAAATACTGCCTTCATGATATTTGTCACATATCACTTATAGCAGAATTTATTTTTAGATTAAATTTAAATAGGTTTTTTACTTAGGCTTACCCTAAGTAATTAGAATGATAGAATTAGTGGTTCTCAAACTTTAGTACACATTGGAATCACCTGAAGAACTTGTTGAAACAGATTGCTGGGCCTCACCCTGAAATCTCTGATTCAGTAGGTCTAGGGAGTGTGGCTTGATAATTTGCATTTCTTTCAAGTTCCCAGGTGATGCTGATCCAGTTTGTTTGGGAACCACACATTAAGTTGTGGTTTTCTTGGGCTAATTATACGCAAACATAAACATATGTTTTCTAATATAATAATGGACATTCAATATGTAACTATTAAAATCAAAGTTTGCTTTGTGAACCACCAAGAAATTTACTCACCTATCACACTTTTTTAGGAAGAATATTCTAGCATATCTCACTTGATTCCCCTGATGCATCATCCTCTGTCTAGTTAGTCCTCTCAATTTTTTTACTTTGATTGTAAAACTCTGAAGGCCTATAACGCCAGTATCTCTACATATTTTATTGTACCTCAACTCTTCCCTCTTTTCATTCTGGAATACTATCCAGGTATTTTATTCATATTCTGACTGCAGATAAAATGTCACTTGGCATACCCCATACTTCCAGCATAAATATATAGGGGTTATCAGGTGCCCATTAGTCGTTGACGGGAAGAAAAAGGTTTGTCTCAAGAAACCAAGGGAAGGTACGCCTGGGTGGCTCAGTGGGTTAAGGCCTCTGCCTTCGGCTCAAGTCATGATCTCAGGGTCCTGGGATTGAGCCCCGCATTGGGCTCTCTGCTCCCTCTGCCTGCCTCTCTGCCTACTTGTGATTTCTTTGCCTCTCCCTCTTCCCTCTGCCTGCTTCTCTGCCTACTTGTGATTTCTCTCTCTCTCTGTCAAATAAATAAAATCTTTAAAAAAAATTAAAATTAAAAAAAAAGAAACCAAGGGAAAATCGTCCACCCAACACTCACTAGCACAGCAAAGCCTGGTGTTCATAGTATGACTTTGAACAGCTCCAAACCCTCCCTTCTCCCAAATTTTGCCCCTAACTCTGGTGGAATTACATCATTATTCTGAGTCCCAGGAGGGCCATGTTCTCTTCATGATGTTACATGTAAACTACTACTTAAGTAGTATGTAATGGATTTGGAGAACTGCATTTAAGCATAGTTGTTTATTGACGTATGTTGACACTGATGAATATAAGTGCAGATTAGACAAATAATATGACAAGCAGATTACTGAGATATCATCATTATTATTTTTGTTATTGTCTAATGAACATTACTGCCGCTAATGCTCTTAACAAGTCAACAATGACAAGGTCAGCAAAATCAGAAAAGGGATGGAAATTCAAGACATTTTCTAAAGCCATCTGTCAACCATTCAGGTTAAGGCACTCACATTATATTTTCACAAACAAAATGAAAATGAACACCTTGCTTACTTTCACCCTTAGGATTTTCCTTACAATGCCGTTCTCATCTGGAACGTCTTCCTTTCTCACCTCTATCAATTCAAACTTGACCTTTGCTTTAAGGCTCAGCTGGAACACCGCCCCTCTAACAGAGCTTCATCAATCTTTTATTCTTGGGAACACCTAAAGCAATTACAGAATGTACGGTTTAGCACTTGTATTCTGTTATATATTTTTCAACATTGTTCAATAAATATTATTTTTTCCCTCAACCAAAGAGAAAAGAGTGTCCTTCCCAGTCTCTATAACTATACTAGGTATTTTCCCATTGATTCCTCTTTGACTGTGTTTGTTAATAGCCTATTTATTAACAGCCTATTAATAGCCTGTTTATATATTCTACTGACTCCTTTAAAAAACATCTAATTATACTGATTTTCTTGTTACTTAAATCCATTTCTTATTTTACTTATAGTTGAAAATATAAGTTTTCAACTATAGTCTGAGCCAAAATTCTACTATTAATTTATTGTGCAATCATAAAGTTTATGTATGTGTATATTTTACCCATCGTCTTCTTAATAATATTCATTTAATTTACTAGGGCCAAAACAACGTAGTTTTATAGAGACTTGGTATTTTAATTCAAAGCCTTTAATTTGGAGTCTTATTTTTAGATCAGTTGCCTAAACGAATAAATAGGCTATTAATAATACTGACTACTTCAAAAGTGAAGAAAGACACCCCCAATTTTATATCCATAAGAAAGAAATTATAAAGCATGATAAAATTTTCCTGCTGCAGGAAAAAAATACATAATAGCTAGCATCAGGAAAATTAAAGTTGTGGCAATACAACATCATATAACTAGTTTATTTGCATTTTTCTTTTGTCAACAGCCATTTGGCATCATATAGACAATGCTAATGTCTATATGATGCCAAAATATTTACCATAACAGTCATAACATGTGGGGGGAAAGCATGATTTCTTTCATATACTTGATGCTAAACCTCTGGCTCGACTTATTTTTTTAAATGAAAACAGCTATATTAACTGGAAGTTTATATCCTAGTCTCTCCAATTTTGTCTAAGAATGGGGAAAACATGGATATTTCTTTTGTCTTTGCCAGGAGGCCCCTTGCCGCTCTATAAAACCTACAGAGGAATCCTGACTTAAGGGAGACAGGTCGGGTCTAGTGGCAGCCTGCTGAGGAGGAGGGGGAAATGCTTTATCGATCACACACAGAAATTATCTCAAGAAGCTTCTACCCTCACAAATAAAAGCTCAGCTGAAAACTGTTGTGATACTGAAAGCATGGTAAATTGATTCAGAGGAGGGAACAAACCACTTTTTGATCAGAAAAGGCCACCATTCAGCATTTTCTCTTCACTTAAAGGTACAGAAAAGAATATTAAATTAAGCAATGCTAAGTTAGGTTCTGCCATATTCTAATTACACTATAGTTTGTTTTTGGTTTTTGGTTCTTGTTTGTTTGTTTGTCCTTGCATTTGGCAATAATTCAGATTCTGATGGTTTCCACTGAGGTGTAAGAACATTAAATTGTAAACCGTAAAACCTATTTTCCAAAAAAGTTCTGAGGTAAAACCAGTACCTAATACAAAAGGGAAGTAAACCTTGGAGCCAGAGGACTTGAATTCTAGTCTCCTTCCTTATTAACCGGTTCTGCTTTAGCCTTAACTAGTTATGTCAGCTTGGTCCAGCTGCTTTAACTGCCTGAACCTAATTCTCTCACATGTAAGATGAAATTACTAATACTTGCTTTAAAATTCTGTGGTGAGAGTAAATAAAATAAGACATAGAAGTATTCTTTGTAAACCATAAAAATAAAATGGAATAAAATAAAATAAAATAAAATAAAATAAAATAAAATAAAATAAAATATACCAGTAGCCCAGATCACTGACTTCTTTGCTGTTATTCATACCATCAGAGAACAAATGGGCTGTAGGGCTGTTATGCTCTGTCTATACTCATCATAGCTGCATCAGTTCTACCAGTATCCCCTAAAAATATGGTTGCTTCAAGTCCCACCCTCTTGTGAATGTTTAGTGTCAATTTGAATAAAGCGTCTGCATGATCAATTTAATTTTTATTTTCTTTTGAAAGTTAGTGATGTGTGGGCCCCAAAAGAAAAGTTTGTTTTTTTTTTAAATGCACTAGAAGGGGCACCTGGGTGGCTCAGATGGTTAAGTGACAGATTTTGGCTCAGGTCGTGATCTCAGGTCATGAAATCAAGCCCCAGGGCGGACTCCAGGCTCAGTGCAGAGTCAGCTTGGGATTCTCTCTCTCCCTCTCCCTCCACCCTTCCCAGCACACTCTCTCTCTAAAATAAAATCTCTAAAAAAAAAAAAGCACAGGAAATTAAGGATGCTAAGCAAAGGTGGCAATCGCATTAAGAACTAAACAAACAAATAAACCTACCCCAGTGTGATTCAACCTACAGTGGTGGATGAAATCGTGAAATCCATAGAATCTTAAGAGTTGCAAGAAAGTTTAGAAATCAAATCCTCCCCTTCCTCCCTCATGAGAGAATCCCCTCTATGGTTTTAAAACCAGCCAGATCCTCTTCATTCCATCTCTAGTCAGGAATTTTCTTCCTCCCCTCTGTAGCTAATATGTCAGCTGATCTCAGTCATCCTTAAAGGACATGAAAATTTTTCTAGATTCCTTCTGAAATTTTTTCTGGAAGGTGTCACAGATGCTGATGTCTGCTCCTGACATGAGATAGCAGAGAATCTTTTAGGGATGGAGGGAGTGGGTGGCAATGAAAACAACCTCCTTTGCCTGCTATCTAGATGACTTTCAAAGTGCTAAATATTTTCAAAAGTTATTTCAATCTAATGGAGATTTACACAGTCCTAGATACATTTCATTTATATTTGTGAATATTTCCATGTCTCCATGCAATTTTTTTTTAACTAAATGGGATTTTTTAGTAGATATACTGATGGTTTCCCTATACTAGGTATTTTTAAACTGTATGTTTTGTAAGATTGTGATATTGTAAATATAGCTTGGCTTGTTTTACACATAAAATTAACACATATATAACACATTACCTTAGATTCATAAATAAACTTATAAAAATAATGTATTTTCAATTTTAAGTTATTACCATTCTTTAAGTGCTCTAACATCATTGTTCTTCTTGTCCCATAGCCTTTTTCTCAAATGTAATCAAGGACTTTACCAGAAATATAAAACTGTAAGTGTTTCCACCTACAGGTGGAAAATTTAAGACATTTGTTTTATCAGGAACTGAATTAAGAACAAGAAGAATTGAAAGGAGAAAAAGAGAAAAATTGAAAATATGTTTTAACTCATAGTCTCCAGGCCTTAGAAGACTGTGACTTCAAAATAAAGTACTTCCATTTTTACTGATTTACTTTGCTGCATGCACTTATCCTGTTTGACTCAGGGATGCTAGTCTTTTATTTGGTTTCCTTCTCCCAGGGACCTCCAGGAATCCTGAGAACATCAAAATCTTTTCTGGAACTCACCTCACTTGGAAAAACCAGGATCTTACTCTGGATCCTGTTCCTTAGTTTTGAGTTGAGCTTCATTTTATGTGTTTTAGGGCAAGGGTGGTTCTCCTTCTTAGCTTCACCCCAAGCGTAGTGGTAAACTCATCCCTCAGTTCTCTGAAGTACAACAGGACTATATAATATTTAACAAGACTACTCCTAAAAGCAACCAGAGAAGGGAACTATAATACAGAAGACCTAGAATTGGTTGTAGTTGTTTTCAGAACCTACCAAGCCACAGTCAATCACTCCTGGCATCATTTTTCTTTTCCCTTAGATCTTAGTCTGCCTCACTGTAGTAAAAAATCAACCTCCCTGCCATCTCTTTTCTATTTTGTAGAGTCCTGCTTAACTCCTGGTGGATAGGCAGGGTGAACTTCCTAAATGCACCTCTTCTCCTGTAATCTACATGCAACTTGCTGAGGCCAAAGAGAATAGAAATGGCTTTTCCTTCAGCTTGACTCCCCCAGGTGTCCTCAATTTCTGCCCTTTACTGAGCGCTCCACAGCCTGATTTATGGAGAACACGGATTCTCTTCAGGGAGAACACTATCCCCTACCCACATGTGTTGGTGTCCCCAGGCTTCCTTCAAGATAATTCCACAATACAGAATTCTCTGTGTATTTCCCAAAGTGTCAAATGCTAAGCATTGAAAAACGTCAGTGGAGTCAAGGAAGTTGGGATTAAGCAGTAAAGCTTTAGTTTCCGTTACTAGCATTTTGTGAACAAATGCTTGCATAGGAAAACTCACAAACACATACATCCCCTAAGAACAAATGAAGAGACAATATTGCTAACAAAGACCAATCTAAATCAGAATCATATTGCCAAAGAGAACATTTGCTATCTTAGTCTTAAATGTCTGCATGTGGATTATTTTTCTGATTTCAAGATTTTCTCGAGAAGAAAATGTAGGTACCTTTCTGTGTGTCTGAATAACTAAAAATCCCACAACAATGAACCGTCCCAGAGTAGAGAGAAGGATCGTCACAAGACAATAAGAAAAAAAACCTCTGCCCTAGAAAGTAGAAATTAGGTTCCAGTAACTTTTTTTTTCTAAGATTTTATTTATTTATTTGTCAGAGAGAGAGAGAGAGAGAGAGAGCACAAGCAGGCAGAGTGGCAGGCAGAGGCAGAGGGAGAAGTAGGCTCCCCGCCGAGCAAAAAGCCCAATGCAGGACCCGATCCAAGGACCCTGGGATCATGACCTGAGCCGAAGGCAGCCGCCTAATCTACTGAGCAACCCAGGCGTCCCTCCAGTAACTTTTTTAAAAGACAATTTTTTAAGAGAAGTTTTAGGATCACAGCAAAATGAGAGTAAGGCACAGAAATTTCTCCCATACCTTCCACCTCCATACATGCATAACTTCCCCCATTATCAACATCCACCACCAGAGTGAGTACATTTGTTATAACTGATGACTCTACATTGACATTATAATCACCCAAAATCCATGGTTTACATCAGGGTTTATTCTTGATGTTGCCTATTCTATGGGTTTGGACAAAGGTATAATGATATATATCCATCATAATAGTATATCATACAGTTTTCCCACTGCTCTAAGAATTCTCTGCCTATTCATCCCTCTCCCCACAATCCCTGGCAACAACTGATCTGTTTACTATCTCCATCACTTTTCCAGAATGTCATATAATTGGAATCATACAGTATATAGCCTTTTCATGTTGACTTCTTTCACTTAGTAATATGCATTTAAGGTTCTTCTATGGATTGTTAATTATAACTTAGTAAAAATTTTATCTTATAATTTTCCTAAAGTAGTGTGAATAGGTTTGTATATAAATATGCATATATGTTGGGTTATAGTTACTCCAGATCCATAAAAAAGTGGGGCAGTTTAATATTTATTTTACCACTTGTTTAAAGTTTTACTAATTCCTTTTTGTTGTTGTTGTTATTGTTGGTTAGAGAGGGAGGACAGGAGGGGCAGAAGGAGAGGAAAAATCTTAAGCAGGCTCCATGCCCAGCACGGAGCCTATGTGGGGCTTGATCTCACAACCCTGAGATCATGACCTGAGCCAAAATCAAGTCAGATGCTTATCCGACTGAACCAACAAGATGCCTCAAGTTTTACTAATTTCTTAATATCACTTTCTAAATCTAAACCATCCATATCACTAAGGATATATCATACTAAATTTCTAGGCAGTCGCCAACTCCGTTTTCAAATAATGTGCAGCAGTGTTTTAAAGTATAAGCATATTTTCAATTTTCGTCTTTTATGATAAAATTCTAAGTAACATCTAATGAGTAACACTCTTGTATAATTACCACCCCTCGAGTGTGGGCAGGACCTATAACTGGCTTCTAACTAACGGGGTATGGAAAAGGTGATGGGATAGTCATGGCCTTGATTAGGTTACATTTTATACCAAGAGTGGATGGACTTTTGGATGTAGTTAAGGTCTATAATTAGTTGACTGTAAATTAATAAAAAGCAAGATTGTATTGGGTGGGCCTGACCTAATCAGCTGAGGATTCTGAAAGAGGGTCTAGAAGTCAAAAACTCTCTTTCCTTCTAACCTTGAATAAGCCAGCTACCATGCATTTTACTGTTGCAAGAAAGTGAATGTGGCAAGGGCCACATAAGTTTGGAAGAGGACACTGAGCCTCAATAAAACTTCAGCCACAGGTAGCACCTCAATTGCAAAGCTTTGTGAGATCTTGAGCAGAAGGCATAGCTATAGTGTCATTCCCAGATTCCCAATTTGCAGAAACCATGAGATGATAAGTGTGTTTTGCTTAAGCTATCAAGTTTGTAGTAATTTGTTATGCAGCAGTAGAAAACTAATACATCTTTAAAGAGCAAATATTTATTAAGCACCAACTATGTGCCAGGAACTCTTCTGGCACTGGAGGTACAATGCTGAAAAAAGACAGAAAAAGTCCTTTCCTTCAAGAAAATTCTATTATTCACTGAAGGAGTAGATCAATGCTATAAACCATTTAATACAGCCAGCCTTTTCTCTTTTTCCTGAGTCATGTCAGTTATTTGGGTGTTTTCCATTTCTTTAATGGTAGCTGCTACAACCGATAAATCTCCATATTTCAGTGTTTTAATATAATACAAGTGTTGGGTTTTTTTTGTCTTGCACAATAATTCAGTGAGAATGTCTGGCACATAGCCTTCTGCATGATATTCAGAATAAGGAATCTTTCCATGTTGTGGCACCACCATCCCCTAAAGTTCTCATTGTGTTTTGCTTACAGATTAAGCAACACACACTTTTCCTTCCCATGGAAGGAAACTTCCAACTTGGCTTGGAAGCAGTATACCTCCAGTCATATTCCATGTACAAGAGTTAATCTCATGTAGTCAGCTACACAACAACTTCTTAGCAAACATTCTCCTTTAAGGAAGGAGAACATGAGTATTTACTAGACAGCTGGATGTGTCTACCACAATTCTTAATAGGTCGACATTTGGCTTCAGGTAGACAAAACCATATTATGGTCAGTGAGTGGATAAATGAATATGCTTATGTACACATTTGGGATATATCATGTTAACTGAGCCCAGAGAGGGTATAGTGAACATCAATTGTTTTGGTTTGTGCAATATTCCTTCCCACTTCTGGTAACACATTCTTTATGCTTTGGCTAAAGCCAAAAAACCCACTGCCAACCACCAACTGGGGAACACATTGACCAGGTCTAGTCATTCGGAGTGGACTGGACCACTCCTCCAGCAGCAATAATTGGCTCATGAACCAATCTGGGCTAGTCAGTGTTCTCCATGGGGTTTAACAACTTGAAGGACGCAGATACAGGATGAGTAGTAGCTGTCATGCCCTTCATAAGAAGAGTGTCCATAAGAAAGAAAGCCTTGGATATCACTAGAGAAGATCTAGTCCAGTGTCATTTTTATTGTCTCATTTTCATTTATCATACATCATTCTTACTTATAGTTTCCCTGGTCTGATTCTGAAAGAATGGGCAGCAAGAAGAGAAAAGAACTAATTAACAATGAAAACAAGTGTCTGGAGAATGAGGGGAGCATCTGCGGAGGACGCTAGCCTGGCTGGATGACAGGGAGGATGGAGGCTTAAAGGAAAATGCAGCTGCTCAGTAAGATGGGGCCATACCAGAAAATGTCTTTAAAGCTAGAAAACTTTGTGTAAGATTTCTTCTGTAGGCAGTAGGTGAACCTTAAAATTTTGGAGAAAAAAAAAAGTTACATGGGATCATAAACCTAAATTAAGAATCTATAAAACTTCAGAGTTGGAAAGACAGAGATCATTGTATCAAACACTTTTATTCTCTCTATAATTAATTTCAGGTTCAAAGTTGACAGTTGGATAATTGGAAATTTACCTTGTGGGAAAATGAAAAATGGAATGGTGCAGGGTGAAGTCACAGTAGGCTTAGGCTAAGAAGTGGTCCTGAAAGAGAGGGGATGATTATTAAAAGCATTCCGTAGAGAGTACTAGAATAAGGAAAGTGACATGCACGGAGATTGTAAGTGAGGAAGTGGAGAGACTTGATACCACCGACTGAAACAAGGAGGTTGAGTGAGAATGCCAGTTCTAGGGAAATACCAGCAATTCTATTTTAGATGTACACATTGGGAGTATGTTGAGTTTCTGAATATGGCACCTCACCCAGGAAAACTTTCCAGTAGAACAAGTTATAGAGCATATATTATGGGCTAAGTAATATGATAAGTGATTTACAGACATTATCAAATTTGGTCCTCACAACACTTCTTGGGGTGTTTGACAAGATGGTTTAGCAGCTTCGCCTAAAGTCCCCCAACCACTAAGGGCTAGGGCTGGGAGTAAAGCCAACATTCAGCTGTTTTCCAGGCTCATATTCTCAATAATGATGTCTCCCATATTCCATTCTCCTGAAGTTAGCCAACAGGACTCAGTGGCTACCTATATACAGACATACAGGATCTGAAGAAGGTGAAAGGGTCAGATACTTCCAAAGTAGAGGTAGACATATAGGAGTTTAAATTATTCATGGAGAGGTAATGTGGTTGCTTTGAAAAGGACATGAATCAGTTCTCAAGTTGTGATAATGAAATGAGAAAAAGAGTATGGAACAAAAACAAGGTCTTAAACATCCATACCCACAATAAAGTCCTCAACAGAAAACAGAGCTAGTAACAGGGCAGAAAAAGGAAACTCAGAAAAATAGAAGATTTGGAAATACCAGGTTTTAAAGTATGTAATAGTTTAGGAACCAAAGAAGAAGAGGTTTAAAGAAGATGGATTTGATTACTTAGGTCAAAAGAAAAAAAAATTGTGAAAAATATATTTGGCCATTACCATACCATAGTGATCTTAGAGGGCGTAGTTCCCTAGTAATGGGGAACTAGTTTGTGATGGTTAAATAGAGAGTTAGAGATATGTAAATAAGAATAGTAGGTTTAATCCTGCTTTCACATGGATTTTTTCTTCATCTCTCTCTATATCATGTAATCGTAAATGCATATAATCTATATTTCCACATTCGACACCATCAAAATATCAATTTCGTTTAGACTTTGATCCTTTGCTATTTGGTTTACTCAACAGTTCTCAGGTCAGCCGTTCGTTCACAGGCATCTACATGCTCTGAAAAGAACAGATATTGCTGTCTGTGTTCTAAATCACAGTGACTTAGAACAGGCAGAAATCCATTACAGGGGAAACCAGTGGGAAAGAGCTGTGTAGTGATAAAGGAAAGAGGACAGACTTGATAAAGCTTTTTAAAGGAATTCCTTCCTTTCCCTACTGTTACCTGTCTGGCTGCAAATCACTCACAGCCAGATGGAGCGAGGCTTGCAAGAGCTGACTTCCTGGCAGAGACCACAATTGTGTCACTTCTCAAAGCAGAGGTAGCCAGTGCTCCTGCAGAAGCAGTCCTCCTTCTAGATTTCAACATGGAATTTTTATGCAGTTGTGCTTGCTCCTCTTTGGTGTTATAAAACAGTCAAGCAAGATGAATATGGCTGGTAATTTATACCAGAAACTTGCATTGAATTATACTTGGATGACTTATTAAATGAAGGATATTATCAATATTACATCTGTCATAAATGAAAAACTCCACGTTTGAATGGATCTAATCCATTCATTGTTTTATGAGCACACTGGCCTCCAGAGAGAGTCACAAATCCAAATGATGTTCCTGAGTGATGGATTTTATGTTCTCTTCTCAGGCATGGCTGAAAAATGTGTGAAATCCTTACATAGAATGAGGGTTCTTCTCCAGCCAAGCATCAAAAGAGTCTTTTATAGAAAAATTTCATGAGACTTTCAGGAAATGTTTCTGTCCAGCTGCAAAGATTATGAAAGGCAAGGTGGTAAATGGCAGATGGGTAGATATGGCCTCAGACAAACAGAACTGTGTAAGACCTCTTGTTTACTTACTAGTCATTATAAAGTCATTTGATAAAATAGTCTGAATTTGGAAGTCTAGGCTTCCTCCACTCAGTGATTATTGTTTAATTCACCCATTGAGTTTTGCAACAAAGCCCAGGAAATTAAAAACTGCAACAGTTTCTTCATTTCCTTAAGCAAATTCCCTATTATATATGATATTTTGCCCTAATTTGTCATGCTTAATCTCTCTTTGGTGAACTGTAATATCTTCCATACAAGACACAATCCATTTTGTGTAAACTCAATTCTAAAATAAAAATGGATGACTGGCAATGTTCTAGAGGCTTTACACACCCTCTCTTATTTAATCCTATAAGACCTCTATGAGATAGGTTATATATATATATATATATATATTTTAAGATTTTATTTATTTATTTGTCAGAGACAGAGAGAGCGCAAGCAGGCAGAGTGGCAGGCAGAGGCAGAGGGAGAAGCAGGCTCCCTGCCGAGCAAGGAGCCCAATGTGGGACTCGATCCCAGGACTCCGGGATCATGACCTGAGCCGAAGGCAGCCGCTTAACCAACTGAGCCACCCAGGCATCCCGAGATAGGTTATATTATACTAATTTTTAGATAAGAAAACTGAGGAACAGAGAAAGATTTAAAAATTGCCTAATGTTAAACATTATGCTTCAGAACTCTGGAACTCTAACTCATAATCATTAAATATAATTCCTAATGAAAACACATTAGAAGAAAATTTCGCAGTGTGAATATACATTACTCTACTGATTAAAAGGGTGTATCAAGGTCCCCTCAGTGCAACAGAGGAAAAAGGGATCCAGCCAAAGCATATCTTCTTGAAATTTCATAGTAGGAGTGAGGAGTAGTAACTAAAAGCTTCAGAAAGAATAAACATCAGCTACACAGAAATGGAGAATCATATGATATCAGGCATTTTAGAGCAGGTTTCATTGCTAGAAGATGAGAGAGAACATTCTCAAATTTTGGAGAAGTAAATTTTATCCTAGAATTTTATACCCCATCAGATTCTTAACCAGCAGTAAATAGAATGAAGACATTTATGAACAACTATGGTCTCTGAAAATTTACCTGCTATGTATTCTTTTTTAGGGAGCTCCTTCAGAGTGAACTGCAGCAAAAATAAATGATCAAACCAAGAAAGAAAAAGACACTAGATTTGGGAAACCATGACTGAATATAAGAGAGCAAAAATGGGCCTTCCCAGAATGATGTCCATGCTCGATGCCCTCAGATCCCTGAGCCAGTACTGAAGCCAGGATAAGGAATAGCTTCAGAGGAAGTTCATTAAGGAAAAAGGTTAACTCATTAAAATGTTTTAAATGGTGGCATGTTTGTAAAGAAAAAAAGAGGACTCTTTCAAGTCATTGACATGGGGCATGGAAGAGAAGGGCTATTTCAGAGGGAGGAATTAATAGTATGATGATTAATACACTGGGGAAAGAATCCGGAATGGGCAGAAGTAAGGAAAGAGTTATTTTGAAACAGAAGAATTACCAGATTAGAGAATTTATGTTATTTTCTAAGATGACGAGGTTAGAAATTTATTTTATCTTTATGATTGGGGCTCTTCCAAAATGTCTTTCTGCTAATCACCATTTTCTGGCTGGGAAGGCTTTTTTGTGGGTGATGCAGAGGAGGAAGGATACTAAAAGGGCTTTCTTCCCCCACCCCCCATCTCCACCCTTATAGAGTCACCAGGGAAGTCAACTAGATGAGAAAGAGACTAGATTTGTAAACAGAATCAGCCAAACTGGCCAAGATCTAAAGAAATTTTTCTGCAAGTTTCCAAGTCTAATGCTGATACTGTGGGTGGGAACTGGGGAAGGAGGAATGAGGAGAGACATCTTTAACAAAGGAATCAACATTGAAGCCTGGAGTAGGAATTAGTCAAGTTAGTCAAGCCAAAGTGAGCAGTAGGGAAAACTTTCCAGGCTGAGGGAACAGCTTGGCAAGAAGTGAGAAGACCATTATCACATTCTGGAAACTGATAAAAAGTTGTTCTGTGTGACTAGATTGTGAAAGATCTTAATTCATGTTTGAAAAACACACCAAAAACGAGGAGAGGAGTTCAGAAAATCTTTGATGGAGGGATGGACCTTCCAAACCTGAGGTGTTCAATGTGAAACAGTTTTGAATTCATGTCCAAACATGGGGAATTTATGTTCCACTATGAATATATTTTTAAAAAATAAGAAAACAGAACAAACCCATGTGAGTAGAGAAGTAGAATTTTGCATGTAAATCGACAAAGTAAGAAAAATGGTGGAAAGCAAATGCGATCAAACTGAGTAAAGATAATTTCCATAGTGCTCAGACATGATGAAGAATTAGCTGTAGACTTGGAAGACTGGAGTAACAGCAAGAGTATTTATCAACTATTTTCTCATTATGAAAGTCATGAATATTGGGTGTTGATATTCAACATAGTAGGATTGGTGTCCACCCTGGTGCATAGGGCTATGGCTCTGGGTGATGCTTAGTGGGAAGAGTGTGTACCAGGACCAAGTCAGGAAATGAATGGCCCTTTCACAGTCTCAGTTCATATCAGGGTAGCTGGGCCAGTCAACAGAGACCTGAAGTGAGGTTCATAGAGCTAGAGTAGAGCATCTGAAGTCTAGTCAATGTAACAATCACTCGAAGACAATAACTGCTCTCTGGAATTTGAACAGTGGGATTCAGGAAACAAAATTAATTTAGGACATTTAGGACATTTTCTGGTCCATACCAGTATTACATCAAAAGAACTGTGTTTCTTACTCTAGTGGTATGTGAGCATGTGTGTCTTTCACACAAAGGTTGTATTGCTGCTTATGTTTTTCTTATTAACCATGTTCCACATATTTTGGCTGCCTTTGTACTCTGCTACCATTCCATAACCGTGAGATGCGAGAAGAGAAGAGCTTATTCAGGAAGTGAGTCAGCCATCATTTTTGACAAAGTACACTTAAACGTCTTATGGGAGTTCCTCTAGCTTCCAGAAGCAGACACAGAGGAGTTTAATATCAAAGTCACAGTTATGGGGAGTATAGCTTTTAGTAAGAGGAAAAGGCTGAGGCTTAGAAAAAAGAAGGCCAGGAGGAATCAATGTGTGGTTTTTAGGAAAACAGGAAGCTTTTGAGAAGCACACATGGACAATGGATTTCCCAGGGTTACAAGTTTGGGGACCAACATTAGTATGAAAAATAACATGAACATTTATCTGTAATGCAATCTCTGTACCTATCCCCTAAAAAGCCAAGTGGTTGAAGATTCTGTGACTTGAGGCCTTAGTCATTTCTTTTTCCCTTGGGGACGTAATTAACACTCATTATCACTAAAATAAAACAACCAATAAATACTTTTAAAGTACTCACTTGATATCTGTGTACAATGATAGAAATCACAGAATTTTTTTAAAAGGTAGAATAAGGAATAATTATTTCATAAAAATAAAAAAGGGAAGACAAACGCACAAACTCTACTACATTTTTTTCTTATTACAAAGATTAAGAATTCCTTTTACAAAATTAAGGAAGTACATATTAGGAAAACTATACACAGGTTTTCTTACAAAACAAATTTGAATCACATCCTATATTGTTTTATAATCTACTTTTTCATTTAATGCATACCATGAATATACTTATATACCATTAACTGGTCCTCCACAAAATCATTTTTAATGATAGCTTACCACTCTGTTCTATGAATATCCTATAATTTATATTAACAATTATTAATAGTTGGATATTTGGCTTCCTTTTGCTCCCTCTTTCTCTTTTTTTTTTTTTAAGATTTTTATTTATTTATTTGACAGAGAGAAAGAGATCACAAGTAGGCAGAGGCAGGCGAAGAGAGAGGGGGAAGCAGGCTCCCCGCTGAGCAGAGAGCCCGATGCAGGGCTCGGTCCCAGGACCCTGAGATCATGACCTGAGCTGAAGGCAGAGGCTTTAACCCACTGAGCCACCCAGGCACCCCTCTCCCTCTTTCTCTTAATTTATTGCTTTTATAATCAATAAGATTGTTTTCTGATATTTTCTACCCATTTTTTAAATTTATCAAAGCCTCAAAAGACAGCAAGAGAAAAACACTGTATCTATATACATCTGTGTACACGATCTGCATACATCAACAACAGAAAACTAAAATAAAAATTACCCTTAAAAAATCAAAATTACCCTTGCCTTGGCCAAGAATTAAAACACTTAAAATGATTATGATATGAAACATAACCATTTCTTTTGGTTAAAATGCTAATCAATGTATGTAATTATCTAGTGGGGGGATGATAGTTGGGTATGATGAGCAATATCCCAACTCTGTTTTATTTTAAGACCTATTAGACATCTACAAAAGAAGAGAAGACCTGACATCCTCTCTTGTCCCACATTCAGATTTATGCTATTAAAATAAATAGATTACTTAGGGTAGAGAAGATAATGTCATGTATTTCTAAATTCAGTCCGACAAGGAAGTGTTAAGCCTAAGAGCTTATTAGGAAACCTTTAAATATAAACTTATTCTCATTTCTGCTTGAATAAAACATTATTTTGAAATAAATCTCTTAGATGTGCAATTATATAATGTACCTGCCTTAAACTTATTTATTTATTTAGAGTATATCCTGAATTGGGCGGTTTCTTCATGGCTTAAGGTTAACAAGCTTTCATTTGTAAAATTGCTGACCCAGGGGCAATTGGGCTTCTGGAATATGAACTCAAACCCTCTCACTTTAATCTGTCAGACTATGGTGCTTTCATATATGAGTACATCTGCCATTGCCCCAAGAGTGTATTACACTCTCCTGCATATCCTTCTTTCTCATTAGACTGGAAACTCCTTGAGGACTGGGACCTCATCTTTCACATCTTTTGTGTCTCGCTTCCTATCAAAATGTAGCAAAGTGGGATAAATATTTGCTAAACAAATTAATCATCAAATTACTTTTCTATTGAGTTGACAGGTGTGCATCTTCAAACACATTTGGTAGAAAGAATACTGGCTTCTGAAACAATATACAACTATTCTAAATGTTCTAGTTTGGATTTTGGATTTCTCAAGGACTCAGGGCTACGGCATTTTAGGCAAGAAAATGAAACATGACATGACAATGACAATAGTTTGAGATTAAACTGACCCTCACACTTATCTCATGCAAAATCAGATTGAGCCCTCCATATTTGATTTAGTTATTGAAATGGATGGTAGATAATCCCACAGTAAGATGATACTAATAAATAAATTTTAGGTTCCCATGATGAGGAAGAAGATTTCTTATATTTTTCTCAATCGCCTTTCTGGTGTTTTTAGAACTTATCTTCTATATTTGGGTCTGTAAAGTTGGGAAGACTCACTGACTCTCAAGAGTAAAGGAGCAGATAATAAGGTGATTGTGAGACTTGTTAGACTTTAATTGAAACCCTTACTTTTTAACAGGCAAATTACTTTTACCCACATTTTCCTTTAGCTCTAAACAGACTATCAAACTGTATTTGAACCACTCATTTTAAAATCTGTATCAACACTATACACATCAGGCTCTTTGCTAAGAAGTTTGTACTGTGCCTGTATCAGAGATAACACGCAGGACTGGGTCGAATATCAGAGTATATCTCTTTGTAGACAACATGTTGTGCAGGTTGAGTTACCCATACAAAAGGAAATTATTTACTTCATTTCTATTTTTTTAAAATATCTAAGAAACCATTTGGTGGCAAACCATTTTCACTAAAAGGGAAATAGTGACATCTGGTGGAATAATCTAAATTTATCCCAAAGTCCTGTCATTAACCTTTCTACTATCTCAAAGTAGGTGTTTAAAATACACATTCTCTTCCTGGAGAACAAATGTGCCTTTATGATGGAACTGACACCTGCCGTATATCATGATGTGACTTTATGGTACCAATACCAGTAACAGATTCCCTTCTTAAAATAAAAATATGGTGATTCTTCAGTAGCTGTCCAGAACAATAAATCTTAAAAAAAAAAGAAAAGAAAAAGAAAAAAACTCTGATTAGAAGGATTTGAATCTTCTACACTACTAGTATATATATATATATATATATATATATATATATATATATATATGCAGATCTTCCTCAATTTAATGATGAGGTTTTGTCCCAATAAATTCATGGCAAGTTGAAAAGGCATTTAGTACACCTAATCTACTGAACATCATAGCTTAGTCTAGCCTAGTGTTTAAATGCTCAGAACATGGGGGTGCCTGGGTGGCTCAGTGGGTTAAAGCCTCTGCCTCCGGCTCAGGTCATGATCTCACGGTCCTGGGATCTAGCCCCACATCAGGCTCTCTACTCAGCAGGGAGCCTGCTTCCCCCTCTCTGCCTGCCTCTCTGCCTACTTGTGATCTCTCTCTCTGTCAAATTAAAAAAAAAAAAAAAATCTTTAAAAAAAAAAAGAACACTTACATTAGCCCACAGTTTGGGAAAATCATTGAACACAAAGTTTATTTTATAATAAAGTGCTGAATATCTCATATAATTTACTGAATATTGCACTGAAAGTATAAAACAGAATGGTCATATAGATATAGAATGGTTGTAAGTATACTGGTTGTTTATCCTTGTGATCACTTGGCTGACTGCGAGCTGCAGCTAGCCACTGCCCAGCATCATGAGAGAGTATTGTACCACATATTGGTAGCCCAGGAAATGATCCAATTCAAAACTTGAAGTATGGTTTGTACTGAATGCATATTGTTTTCACACCATCATAAAGTCGAAAATTCATAAGTCGAACCATCATTAGCGCCAGGACTGTCTGTATTATATATTTAATTATATATGTAATTACATATAATATAATTCTATATGTATAATATATAAACATAATTTGTGAGGTCAGGCAATATGGAGGAAAGTGCAATTCAGTTTTATAATGTTCAAGGGGGCTTGACCCAGACCATTATAAATTTACAGATCTTCAAATGCCTGTGTAATACATATTTTTTTAATTAAATTGTAAATGGATACTAATTGTGAACCACAAAATAGCCATAAATGACAGTGCCCAGCACCCACACAGCAGCCACAAAGGGTTACTGTTTCCATGATTACTAATTGTACTAGATGTCCTGGAATGTGAGTCATTTGCAGTTATTATATACTGCAGATTCTAAGCCAAATAAATGCAGTGGTCTCCCCTAGGTTACATGGAAAGCAGTCTTGAGAGACAGTTACAATCTTAGACCTGGATTCCCACAGACCTGGGTTAAAATCCTGATTCCACTAGAGATGTAAAATTAGGCAAGTTATTTAATTTCTCTGTATCTTAGTATCTCCACCAGTAAAATGGGGACAAAAATCAACAGAGTTTTGGTTATTAATTGAAAAATACAGATAAAATGTTTTAGCAGAGTAACTAGAAAATAGGGCTTATTTGTCATAGGTATGCTTATTATATTAATCCCTTTCTGTGTCACATATTGGTGTGTAATATACTGTGTGACATATTATGCTATATCACAAATTTATTGTTGTGTAAAAATTTCTTGGAAGGTACTGTTTTTCATTAATAAGAAATGTCAGAGCTACATAGTATTTTAGAGCTTAGAGTCTAAAGTCAGATCAGAATGTGGTTCAAATCCTGCTGTGTCACTTAATGTGCGATCTAGAGTAAGTTACTTAATTTCTCTCTGACCCAGTTTCATCAGTTATAAAATGAAAATTAAACTTTATCTTATCTCATATAGTTTTATCATGAGGATTTATTATAAGGTTTTATTGTGAGGATTAAATATATTTATGCATGTAAAGCTTTAGAATACTGCCTGGTCCAAGGTAAGAGCTATATAAATGTTAGCTCTTAGTATTGCATTATCTAAAATCTAACAACAACAACAACAAAAAAAAAAAAAAAAAAAAAAAAACAAAGAAAGTGTTGGCCACTCTTCCAAATAATTTCAGGGGGTGTGGGTAGGGAAGTTTATCTAAGTTTGACTCCTGAAGTATAAATAGTCTAAAAGAGGTAATTACATGGCCACTGATCACTTTGGCTTGCCTATCTATTTATGATTGCATAAACTCAACTGGAATATGTAATTCATTTTTTCCTTCTTATATAAAAATGACCTCAGCTGGAGTCTGAATTGTGTTCACTACTGGGATTCAGACATGGTTGGGTATCACTGGCTGACTGGAAGAATAGGACCAGCTTGAGTCTATTTGTGCAAAGAATTGAAAAGTTTCTTAGGAAATAACCCATTCTAAGAGAAAAAGAAATTTACACAGACAAGTGTGCCCAATGACAAAGGCTAGGTTCTCAAAAGGAGCAGGTAAGACTTGAGTTTGCCCCATTTCACATCTTAAGAACTTATGTGACTTTTGTTTGACTCCTAGGAAAAAAGGGTTAATAATATTTTAAAACTCCAGGACCCAACAGGATTCAATTGGTTTTAGAACCGATGGGATAATGTGTAACACAAAGCAGGGAGAAATGTTAAGAGATAACAGCCTTGTCACAGACATTAGAATTCTCACGCCAATTCCTACCATCAGGACAGTAATAAGTAATGAAATACCTGGAAAGACAATGGAGACACAAGCAAAGGGTCACTGTGAATGGAAGGGAGCTGGGATGATGAAAATGGGAGATAAACAATAGGAATGGGAAAGATTTAATGTTGAGTGAACATGAGACAATGTATGGGTTTCTAGAAATAATCAATGAAGCTTTGAGAGAGACTGGAAATCTGTAACAGAAAAATAACGTTAGAACCAAAAAATAGCATTACATGTTGATATTTTCCAAATTTAGTATAAGTAAGTTTCTTAATAATTGTTGAGTGAAGTAGAGAAAGAGAGAGAAAAAAGAGAAAAGGAGGTGAAAGAAGAAAGAGAGACTAGTCATCCCACACTTTAATATGTAGATAGAAAAACACATAAGCTTATGTGGTTAAAAGAATGTTTTAATGAAAATTTAAAACTCTTCTTGTGTTTCCAACTAATTTTGCTGCTGATTGCCTATGTGTTCTTGGACAAGTCACTTGAGCTTTCTCAGACTTGTTTTCCTTATCCATTCATTATTCATGCATTAATTCAGCAAAGATTTATTGAGCTTTTACCATTTACTAAGTACTATCCTGGTCACAAAAGCTCGTATGACATATTCCCTATGTCTAAGGTCATTACAGTCTAGTCAAGAAAATACAGAAAAGAAATAACTAAATAGGAATGGGAGTAGACACTGAAGTAAGGTTTTGTGTAGGAGGACACTCTTAGGCTAAGTTTTTGAAGGAATCATAAGAGTAGTCTTGACAAAAAAAAAGAGAGAGAGAGAGAGAGAGAAAAGCGCTCTAGGTGTGAGAAACACATGTGAAGTCATTGAGGCATGAAATACCATGATACATTTGGAAATCTACCAGAAATTCTGTACAACTGAATCCAAGGGTAAGTTGAGGGAATATTGCAAGCTGGAACTAGAGTGGTGGATAGAAGTCAAATCAAAAAAGACCTTGAGTATTAACCAATCTATCAAATGGAGAGTTGTATTACATAGTTTCCTTTTTTCTGGCTTCATGGAACATTTCCTCTCATGGATATAAAGCCCTTTCTTCTACATCACATGGAACCATAACAGTTCAGGATTGGGTGACTCTAGCTCTAATTTCAATCTGAGGCAGGAATTCTGTCATGATTCCTCTTGAGTGACTGTCTATTCTCTGCTTGAACACCTCCATTGACTGAGACTTCAACACCTCTTGAGACAGTACATTCTGCCTTTTAGAAAGTAATTACTAGAACTTAAATTCAAACCAGGAATGTCAATGAAACTTTGAAAGCTGATTTGGCAGAATAAGGGAACTTGAAACTTAAATCAGCAAGGGGAGAGACATAGAAAAGCTCAGATATATCTGAGGGGTGATATGAGGCTGAAAATGGGAGAATTTATTAAAAGCCTGTATAAGAAGAATCAGAAACCCAGATTTCCTTCCTCACCTCATGAAGCTAGAAAACTGTTCTCCTTCCCACCCAGGCATGTTGGTTTATTTTCTGAAGATGTCAAACCATAAGATTGTTCACACTTGGACACCTGGCACAGGGGATGGTGAAGGTGAAGCTCTTTTGAAAACAGGAGGATGAAGTATATAGGTTTGCACACTGAACACTGAGCCCCTCTACTGATCTTCCAGCCCACTACCCAGCTCCTTCTCCAATTACATGTGTGGAAATTTACCAGCCAAAGAGAAATACCTCTAATACTGACATTTGAGGTCTCTCTTCCTAAATGATCTCCCTCTCAAAATGACCACATTGTGAGGTCTACCATTTGCCTAACCATCCATATCACAGCATTTCAGCGCCTTGCTATAGTGGATACTGTAGTGTATCGCCCAGATTCCCCCTTCAGGACTATAAGCTGGTACTCCCAACTGCCGGAAGTGTTAGTGGCTAATGGATCATAGCTGATTCCTCTCAGATAATTGCCCTCAAACAAAGAGGGCTGCATTGCCAGAGGTCACAGCCCTTCCCACAGAGGAACCCAAATCCAATGACTTGTAGATGTGAAGTAAGTAGGTCAATTTGGTATATCTCTGAGGAGCCATCCCAGCCCCAGAGCTTTTCATATGATTCTGTCATAACTAGTTTAAACCATTCTCCCATCCGATTTCTCCCTTTTCCCCTCAGGTATTGATCCCAAGAAAATCCACAGTAAGCCTGCTGTACAGAGTCTATTTCCCTGGGAACACAATCTAACACACATAATGTAGAATATGGAGTGATATCCCAGCATTTATTTCTTAGGAAAAGCACTAACATGAAGGACGGATTTCCAAGCAATGCACATTGGGGGAAGGGAGGAACTTGGAGCAGATAATGCAGAGAATATCAGTACTAAATTATTCTCAAAGAGTTAAGATACTTCATTCGTAAAATAAAAAACAGAATGCTATAAGAACAGAATTTTTAAAGAATAAGAATAGGTCTTGGGAAATCAAAATACATTAATGGAAATGAAAATTTCACTAGACTAATTGAACGATAAAATTGTGGAACGCTACAGAACATGAAAAAAAAAATACAAAGAGATGAAGATAAAAAAGAAAACATAAGAAAATTAAAAGTTCCAGGTACAACACTTGACTAATAAGAGTTCAAAAAAGGAAACAAAAAAATGGAAGTTACAAAATTAGTTTTCAAAAAAAAAGTAATAAAGAACATAAAAAATTTCCCAGAATTGAAGGCCAATTGAAGTTGCTAAAATCTACCATACAATACATTTTCAAAGTTCCATATTAATGCATATCATCGAGAAATTTCAGACTAATAAGAATAAAAAGAATTTATTGAAAAATTCCCAGAAGAAAACAAGTTTATATGCAAATAACAACCTCAGACTTCTTAACAGCAGTCATGGAAATTAGAAAACAATAGTGTTGAAACCAGAGAGGGAGACAAACCATAAGAGATTCTTAATCTCAGGAAACAAACTGAGGGTTGCTGGATGGGAGGGAGAGTGGGAGGGATGGGGTGGCTGGGTGATAGACATTGGGGAGGGTATGTGCTATGGTGAGAAAATAAATTTAAAAAAATATAGATCACAAAAAAAAAGAAAGAAAACAATAGTGTGATCCATGCCTTATTACATACAAAAACAAAACAAAACAAACAAACAAAAAAAACCCTAAGGTTATCAGCAGTTTTCTCAGCAGAAACTTTGCAAGCCAGGCTGGAGTGGGATGACATATTCAAAGTACTGAAGGGAAAAATTTTCCAAACAAGAATACCCTACCCAGCAAAGTTATCATTTATACTTGATGGAAAGATAAAGAGTTTTCCAGACAAGCAAAAGCAAATGGAGTTCATCACTACAAAAATGTCCTTACAAGAAATATTGAAGGAATGTCTTTCAACTAAAAAAATGGCACTTATTAATAATAAGAAAACACACAAAAGTAAAAATCTCACTGGAAAAGTTAAATATATAGTAAAGGTAGTGGATTAATTACCTATAAAGCTACTAAGAAGGTTAAAAGACAAAAGTAGTAAAATTAACTAAAACTACCATAATTAGTTAAGAGATACATAAAAAAAGAAGATATAGAAAGTGACATCAGAAAAAGAAAATGTGAGCAGGGAAGTAAAAATGTAGAGTTTTGGAATGTGTTTAGATTTATGTTTCTATAAACTTAAAATAGACCATTATAAACACAGAATGAAAAATGTGAACTTCACCATAACCACAAAGCAAAAACTTACGGTAAATACACAAGAGAAAATGAGAAAGTAATCTAAACATAACACAAAGAAAGTCATCAAACCACAAAGGAAGAGAGAAAGAGAAGAAGAAAAAAACAGAGAGGAACTATAAAAACAGCCAGAAAACAATTAACAAAGTGGGAGTAAATACATACCTATCAATAATTACTATAATGTAAATGGACTAAATTGTCTAATCGAAAGACATAGAGTGGCTGAATGGCTTAAAAAAAAAAAAGAAAAAAAAAGGATACATCTATATACTACCTGTAAGACACTCACTTCAGGGGTAAGGATACAAGGATGGAAAAAAATATTCAATGAAATGGAAATGAAAAGAAAGCTGGTGTAACTATATTCAAATCAGACAAAATAGGCTATAAAACAAAGACTGTAATAAGAGACAAAGAGGGACATTGCATAATGATAAAGAGGTCAATCTAGGAAGAAGAAAAAACATTTATAAATATATATGCCACCAACATAGGGGCACTAAAATATATAAATCAAATACTAACAGACCTAATGGGAGAAACTGACAGCAATTCAAACATTTTTTTTTTTTTTGCCACAATGGTGTAAAACTAGGTATGAATAATAAAGAAGAAAAATGGAAAAAGTTCAAATATATAAAGATTAAACAACATGTTCTTGAACAACTACTGGGTAATAAAATAAATCAAGGGAGAAATCAAAAAATACCTAAGACAGATGAAAACAGAAATATGGCATACCAAATTTCATGAGATGTAACAAAAGCAGTTATAAGAGAGAAGCTCAGAGCAATACAGATCTACCTCAAGAAACAAGAGAAATCTCAAATAAACAACTTAATTTTGGAAAGAGAAACAGAAAAACAAGAAAGCCCACCTTTAGTAGAAGGAAGAAAAGAATAAAAATCAGAGCAAAAATAAATAAAATAGAGACTGAAAGGATGATAAAAATGGTCAATGAAACTGAGAGTTGTTTCTTCAAAAAGATAAAAAACATTGGTAAACATTTACCAAGAAAAAAGAGAGAGGGGGCTCAAATAAATAAAATCAGAAATGAAAGAGAAGTTACCACTGATACCACAGAAATATAAAGGATCATGAGACCAGTATGAATATGCCAATAAATTAAACCATCTGAAAGTGAACAAATTCCTAGAAATTTAAATTTAAATTTAAATTCTCAGACTAAATCATGAAGAAATAGAAAATATGAATAGACCAATTACTAGTGAGGAGACCCAGTAATCAACTCTCTCCCAACAAACAAAATTCCAGGATGAGATGACTTCCCACTGGTGAGTTCTACTAAACATTCCAAGATTTAGTGGCTACCCTTCTCAAACTCTTCCAAAACTTTGAAGAGGAAGGAAGTTTCCAAACTCATTTTATAAGACTAGCATTACCTAATACCAAAACCAGACATGGACGCAAGAAGGAAAAGAAAGAAAGGAAAGGAAAGGAAAGGAAAGGAAAGGAAAGGAGAGGAAAGGAGAGGAGAGGAGAGGAGAGGAGAGGAGAGGAGAGGAGAGGAGAGGAAAGGAAAGGAAAGGAAAGGAAAGGAAAGGAAAAGAAACAAAAGAAAATGAAAGGGAGGGAAGGAAGGAAGGAAGGAAGGAAATGACAGGCCAATATTTTTGATGAGTATAGATGCAAAAATCTTCATCACTATATTAGCAAACTGAAATCAACAATGCATTATAAAGGATCATATGCAATGATTATGTGTGGTTTACTCTAGGTTGCAAGAATGGTTCAACATCTGCAAATCAATTAATATGATATACCACTAACAAAGTAAAAGATAAAAATTATATGATCATATCAACAGATGTAGCAAAAGCATTTGACAAAATTCAACATCCATTTATGATAAAACTCTCAACAAAGTAGGGGTAAAGGAAACATTCCTCAGCATAATATATGACAAACCCATACTCAACAATGAAAAGCTGAAAGCTTTTCCTCTGAAATCAAGAACAAGACAAGGATGTCCACTGTTCCCACTTTATTCAATTTAACATTGGATGTCCTCCCCGCAACAATTAGGCAAGAAAAAGAAATAAAAGGCATACAAATTGTAAAGAAAGAAAGAAAGAAAGAAAACTGTCACTATTTGCAGATGACATAATACTACATATAGAAAACTCTAGACTTTACCAAAAAACTGTTAGAATTAATAAATGAATTCAGTAAAGTGGCAGGATACAAAATTAATATCAAAAATCTGTTGTGTTTCTATAAGTAACAAAAAATATCAGAAAGAGAAATCAAGAAAACAATCCCATTTCAATTACATCCAAAAAAAAAAAAAAAAAGTGCCTAGGAATAAATTTAACCAAAGAGGTGAAAGACCTATACACTGAAAACTTTAAGACACTGATGAAAGAAACTGAAGACACAAATAAATGGAAAGATATTTTTTGCTCACGGATTGGAAGAATTAATTTTGTTAAAGTGTTTATACTATCCAAAGGAATCTACAGATTAGATGCAATTGTTACCAAAATTCCAATGGCATTTTTCTCCAAAGACATTTTTCACAGAACTAGAACAGATAATTCTAAAATTTATATGGAACCACGAAAGACCCTGAATCACCTAAACCATCTGAAGAAGGAAGAACAAAGTCAGATGTATCATGCTCCCTGATTTCAAGTTATACTACAAAGGTGTAGTAATCAACACATTATGGCAAAAAAAAAAAAAAGCAAAGACATAGATCAATGGAACAGAATAAAAAGCCCAGATATAAACCCACATATATATGGTCAATTGATTTACTACAAAAAAGATAAGTATATGCAATAGGGAAAGGATAGTCTCTTCAATAAATGGTGTTGGGTAAACCGGACAGCTACATATAAAAAGAAGGAAGGCGGGTAGGGAGGGGAGAAGAAATTGAACTGCCATCTTATCCCATATACACAAATTAATACTCAAAATGGATTAAAGATTTGAATGTAAGACCTGAAATCATAAAACCCCTAAAAGAAAACATGGGTGGTGAACCCTTTAACACTGATCTTAGCAATGTTTGCTTTGGACCTGACTCCAAAGACAAGGGAAACAAAAGCAAAGGTAAATTATTGAGAGTTCATCAAACTAAAAACCTGCACAGTGAAGGAAGCAATCGACAAAATCAAAGGGCAGCCTACTAAATGGGAGAGGATATTTGCCAATCATATATCCAATGAGGGGTTAATATCCAAAATATATAAAAGTCTCAGACAAGTCAATAACAAAAAATCCATTTAAAGAATGGGCAGAGGATCTGAATAGATATTTTCCAAAGTAAGCATACAGATGGCTAACATCACGAAAAGATGTTCAACATCACTAATCATCAGAGAAATGCATCTCAAAACCACCATGAAATATCACCTTACACCTCTAAGAATGGGTATTGTAAAAAGATAAAAAATAGCAGGGGTTGGAAAGGATACAGAGAAAAGGGAACCCTTGTGCACTGATGGTGGTAATATAAATTGGTACAACTACTATGAAAAACAGTATGGAGTTTCCTTTAAAAATTAAAAATAGAACTACCATATAATTCAGTAATTTCACTACTGAGTATCTATTTGAAGAAAATGGAAACACTAATTTGAAAATATATGTGCATCCCTATGTTTATTGTAGCATCATTTATAATATCCATGACTTGGAAACAACTTAAATGTACAATAGATGAATGGATAAAGAAGATGTGGCACATACACAATGGACTACTACTCCGTCATAAAAAAGAATGAATGACATCATGCCATTTGTGACAATACTTGGAGGGTAATTCTTTTAAAAAGCAGAATATGTATGATATTTTGAAACAGAGGGGAAAACCAGAAGAATAAGTGAAAATAGTCCCAAGAAGTTACCTCTAGCAAGCAAGGATTAGGGTGGGGAGTAGGAAATAACTGTAAGTTGTACTTACATGCTTCATTGTATATTTGTCTCTGTAAACTGTGTGTGTGTGTATATTACTGTGATAAATATTTTTTTTAAGAAAATGTTTTTCTTTTGTTGACCTAACATCTTCCTTTTACTTTCTGGTCCTAATTATACTCTCCAGCAGAAAATATAATAATAAACTATTCACCATGACTATCTTTCAAGTACTTTAAACCGGAGCTCATGTTCTTCCTTCGGTTTTCATTTATAAGGACTAAAATTGCTCAGTTTATTCAACCACACCTCATATGAAATCCCTCCCCTCCCCAACCTGATTGTTTTCCTCTGTATTCAAGAGAAGGGTGTCAAGAACTGAAGCTGATGCTCTGGATAAAGTCTGGCTTATTTACAGCAACAGTATCACTATTCTCATTCTGTATATTGTAATCCATTAAGACAACAAAGATCACATTAACTTTCACAGAAGCTAATCCACATTAATGCTTCGTATTGAAACCTTACAGCCTTTTCTGCACATGTGATTTTCAAGTCACCTATCATACATGGAATTTGTTTTCTGAGTCTTTTTTTTTTTTTTCACCTTGGTGGAGGACCTTACATTTATATCTATTAAAGTGTAATTTACTAAAGTCACCTTATTGTCAAACTGAGAAGAAAATATATTTGGCTCTTCGTTTATTCACAGAAGGTATTAGCTATTTCTTCCAAATCTGGGTCGCTCACAAATTTGACAACTGTACTTTTATTCAGGTCTTGAGTGAAATTGGTGATCAGCGAAGCTCACAAGGCCAAGCCCTTCAGCCACCAGAACATCCATTTCAGGTTAACAACCATCTGTTAGTCAGCTTTATGTTGCAAGTTATCCGACCATTAGAAGTTCATCAGACCTGGCCAACAGCCCGATACACCAAGTAGATGACAGTCCTCTATGTTAGCCATTTATTAACCCAGTCATTAAAAGGATAAATTAAGGGGCACCTGGGTGGCTCAGTGGGTTAAGCGTCTGCCTTCAGCTCAGGTCATGATCCCGGGGTCCTGGGATGGAGCCCCGCATCAGGCTCCCTGCTCAGCGGGGAGCCTGCTTTTCCCTCTCCCTCTGCCTGCCTCTCCCCTTGCTTGTGCTCACTCTGTCAAGTAAATAAATAAAATCTTTAAAAAAGTAAATAAAGGGGCGCCTGGGTGGCTCAGTGGGTTAAAGCCTCTGCCTTCAGCTCAGGTCATGGTCTCAGGGTCCTGGGATCGAACCCTGCATCGGGCTCTCTGCTCAGCAGGGACCTTCTCCTTCTCTCTCTGCCTGCCTTTCTGCCTACTTGTGATCTCTCTCTCTCTGTCAAATAAATAAATAAAATCTTTAAAAAAATAAAAAAATAAAAATTTAAAAAATAAAAATTTAAAGATAAATTAATATAATTAAATTATTACTCTTTTCTCTGATGTGCATTATTATGAAACAAGTAAAAGCAGCTACTGTCCTTCCTACTTCACTAGATACTCAGAGCAGAGATGTCATTTGACTTATCTAAGATCTTAGAGAGACAGACCTAGGATGCAGGCTTTGATTTTGGCTCCTGACTTCTAGCCCCCTATTCCTGGAAGCAGGCCAGTGTCTTGGGATACATTACTGTTGTTGTCCTTGTTATCTTGGGGTCAGGTTTTAAACCTAAAATTTTGGGCTTTATTTTTATACCCTGAAATCACACCCGGATAGGGAATAGTTCAGTCCTGGAGGTCATGCCATAGATATTTAAATTATAATGGGCAAACCCTGCCCCCACCAGACCCAGCTATTCCCATTGCTTTCTGCCAACTGACTGAGGATACAGCTTTAAGCCTTTAAATATTCCTAGGCAAAGAGTCTGTGCTTTGACATTTGCATTTATCTCATTATGTTTGATTGGCATATTGAGATCCATAAGCTTGTGGTTAATATATTGCCAAGGATTCTTAATTAAGCTGGTTGTGCAAAAAAGGCATCAGAGTCTCCCGAGAAATGTATAATCTTTGCCAGTCATTCACTTTGAATTTGCCTTGCTGCCCCGGCGGCATAGCAGTAGCACTACCAGGAGGATTGGAGGCTTGACATAACAACCACAGGCTTTCTGAACCTGCTGCTGCCATTTGAGTTTGGAGGAAAGGGAGACTGTGACCACGGAGAGAGGAGGCAAGCAGGATAACTGAGTCCACGGTCCCGAAAGACAAATGAAGCTGAACAAAATATAGGACAGGCACACTGCCAGTCGTCATACTCCAAGGAATTATTAAACATTAATATGTTTACTTTCTCCTTACTTTCTCCTACTAGTCTTTTCATGAAATTGATCATTTGGGAAACTGAGGCAGAAAAACAAACCTCTGCTGAATCAAAATCGCCTGGAAACGCTTCCCAGGCCCCTGTGTGCTGAAAGGCAGTGGGTCTCAAAGTTTGTTGCCTCGACCAACAGGATCTGTATAGCCCGGTAACCTAGAAACGCAAATTCTCAAGTCCCAACCAGTCCTATTTAATCAGAAGCTTTCACAAGAAAGCTGGGGTCAACAGGTACAAATTTCTAGTTATAAAATAAATCAGTCCTGGGGATGTCATGTACGGCATGGTGACTGTAGGTAATAATACTGTATGGCATACGGAGGAGCTGCTAAGAGGTGATCTTGAACATTAAAAGAGAAAAAAATGGTAACTATGCAGAGTGATGGATGTTAACCAGACTACGGTGGTGATCATTTCACAGTACATAGACATACCAAATCGTTATGTCATGCACCTGAAACTGCTATGATGTTATATGTCAACTATATTCAGTAAAGAAAAAACAGGCAAAAAAACAAAGCAAGCCATCCACGTTATTCTGATGCACTGCAGTCTGAGAACCTCTGCTACAGAGGAACGACTCAGAATTTCCAAGGTGGGAACCTCTCAAGGAGATGACCGAATTATTTCGAGCAAAGTAAGAACAACTTTTGGGTAGTGCCAGTCTGATGCTACTCGCTGGCTCACTTTTTCCCGTTCTGCCCGCTTGGCTGTCATTGCGTTGGCATCCCTCGTGAGGCAAATGCCACAGGGACCCCAGTGACCATCAGGTGTTTTCAGGAGTTTCCTTCAGGCAGCAGCATTCCTCCAGGAGCACGATGCCTGTCTCCCAGTGATTCGTCACCCGACAAGGTAACTTCCGCTTTTGCCTTCAGGCTTCTTTGCTCTGCCCCATGACCAGGAGCCTGGCAAGAACATTTTGTTGACTCTGGACATTATGCATTCATCTCTTTCCCACCTTCCCTCTTCTTCCTGCTCAGGATTCCTCCAGGCATCCCCTTTATGGCCTGACTTCAGCAGGAAGCTACGGTTTTAAATGGGGGTCATGCGATGAGAAGTGTGCCGCTGGAAGCTAGCATGCTCTGCTTTCCTCCTACCCTGTTGATTTCAAAAGATCCCACTCTCAATTTTATTTCAAACCTCTAGCAGATGCTTCCCTGGCATACAACGGCTGAGACATCTCAACACTGCTGTGCCCCCTGAGCATCCATGAAATACAGAGAATATTTATTAGGCTTTCCTCGGAGAAGGGTTTGGTGAAATTTCCCTTATTTGTTATATACACAAAATATCCCTATGACAGGTACACCTGCACAGAAATTGCTCCATTAGGAGGCATTTGGGAGGGGGGTGTACACACTGTAACAGACGCATTTAGATCTTTTCGATCTGTGGATTCCTAGGTTGTTTTTCTTTGGCTATTCACTCAGTGCGCCTAACCTAACCTTCACTTGTTTGCGCCTAGCCAAACAATCACAGAGCTATGACCTGGCCACAGGTTTTATTTGCTGCCTTGAGTCATTTTTGATTCCTTAGCAGAAGCAAATACAAGGGTAAAAGTCAGTGGAAAGCAGGTGTAGGTAAGCTCCATTCCGACCGTCCATATTGTCAAGAATCCCGGTATGCACTTGATGCAAGGAAGGAGTTTCGGTTCTGATTTGGAACACCATAAATCAAATAACTGCCCTTCAGCCACTCTCAAGACTGCTGACATGGACCCTCCCAATATTTATGGCCAAAGGTAAGAGCTTACAAATACTGGTCGGAGTATGCTGCCTGCACCTGGCAAATTATTTCTGGTTTGTCAGAAAATCCAGGGGCAACTTTTGTTTGCTGTTAGCATTGTTCAGTGGTGGTTTCGGGGCCGTTTGCAAGACAGTTATCTCACGGTGCATCAGAAAGGGTGGGAGAACCTCCAGGCCTCATGTTGCGTAGCTCTTTTCTCCATAAACACAAACTGACAAGCCCCTCTTCATATGTGCCAACATTTAAACATTTCAAAGACAGAGGTGGAAGGTGAGAAAGTGTTTTCATAGCTCTCTGGTATAGTTAGTTGAGTTGTTATTTCTCTGGGTAAGAAAATCATGGATGTGTTTGATAACCATTTCGTGAGGGTCCTGAGTGTGTCAGCCACTCTGCTGGGGACTTCGGACACAGACCCCGCCCATAGGAAGCTTACATCCTCTACCACCACTTAGGAATGATAAGGAGAGATTGCTTATTAATCTACCATCACATCCCAGGTGTCCAAGTGGCTTTCTCCTGGCTCGTTTACAAACACACTTGCATACTTGGAGAGGTCTGAGAAGTTCTAAGCTGTTCTCCTTTGCACTGAGCTCTGTGGGAAGGAGTCAGTCATCCATCATTGTCGCCCAGCTAATGACAAGGCCCTTGGAACTCTTAATTGACAGTGTCTAATAGCATAACCAAAGTTAACTAGGATAGAGTTTTCAGGAGACAAGGATTTTTCTGAAAAATCTATGGTAACAATAGACTATCTACTTAGAAAAATATAAATGTAGAACCACATGTAATCTCTCTCTCCAGAAAGAAGCTGTTGCCATTTTGTTATAACTGCATAAAAATACCTATTTATAAATATGAAATATGGATTAAAATGAGCATTCAGTTTTGAATCTGGTTTCTTCATCTGAGTGTTTTGCATAATATTGAAGTTATAATGGTTGATAATATTGTATTATTTGGACATGCCATGACATTTTTAAACCTTTCTCCTATTGTAGTACATGTAATCCTTCTGATTTTTATCAGTTCTGGTAGTCCTATGATAAACATTCTTATACGTGATCTTTCATGTATAATAATTGCCAATTATTTCCTTAGGATATATACCTAGAATAAATACCTAGGTTAAACCCTATGAGATCTTTTAAGTCTCTTGGTTACAGAATGACAAAACTATTTTCCAGAAATGTTATGCCAATTTAAATTTCCATTAGAAAATTTTAGGAGCACCTGAGACCAAGAGGGTTTTGGGTTTTTGTTTTTGTTTTTGTTTTTCAAAATCTTGTATAAAACAATAAAACATCTTACAAGTCAAAAAGAGTATATTTTTTCTGAGCAATCTTCCTTCCAATTGAATATTTTTAATATTATCCTCTGTATATTTCTTTGCATGATATATGGGCTGCACTACAACATGACAATGTTTTCTAGAAGAGTAATCTTGACCCCATAATGGACTATGAAAGCTACGATGTTTGCCATCACAGTGTGTCTCCTGTTCCCCTGCGTGGCTTACAGCACCCTGTTTTTCCTTCAGAGAATAACGTTTCTCTCATCTCTGTGGTCCCAGTGGGCTTTCATTCAAACTATGGTACCTTTCTCTAGACACAAAAGGTAGAGAACTACACCCAAGGCTGGCCATTGCGATATGATCACAGGATTCTACTCCAGCCAATCTGTATTTCCTAAGGCTTTCACTTGAACTAATAGGGACTGCAGTCCCATGACTGCCACATGGAGAGAGCTGGTAGAGAATGAAGTCAAGCAGAGACAAGTAGAAGAGCAAGAAAGATCCCTAATGATAATCTCTGATTTCCAGGATGCAGGCATGCCTGAAGTTGGCTTTATTCCTCGAATTTTAAGTTTCATGAGACAGTAATTATTATTTAGCTCAAACTGACTCTAGAATTTTTTTGACACTTTCAAGCAAAAAGAATCCATTTGAATATACAACTCTTAACTATCCCATACAGCTAAAGGATGTATAAAATCTTAGGCCAAGTCAGGACCACATTGAGTAAAATATGGTTCAGGGAGTTGGACCAAGAATATATCAGTTTGAACAGAACTACCTATCTAAAGAATGGAAACAATTCTCAGGTTAAAGAAAATGAAATGTACTCATTTGGTCTTACCCAGTACATGCCTGCTTTTCTGTAAATACGCAGAAAGGAAGCTCTTCCGCATATTCCACATTATAATAGCCACTGGAGAAGGAAGAAAGTAAGTGGAAAACATGGCCCTCACTTCCAAGAATTACTAATCGAGTTTGACAAAATGTATATATGCATATTTAAGAGAAAAGTGATCAAAGTAGCCTGCCCCTCTTAAGCATGTTCATAACTTTTTAGAATATAAATTACATATAAAAGTACATAGGACCCACACTTGTTCCCATTTCGACTCCAGTCGATGCTAGCATGCGTTCTCTGAAGGTGTATAATATGTAAAATATCTGTAAAATATCATAGAGTATTAGAACTAGCCCTGAACTGACAGCCTTGGGGGGAGTGTGGTTATCATGGGACCTTGTGCTCATCATTTACCTCTCTGAGTCCCAGTTTATTTGTAGACACAACAAGTAATTTCAACTTCCGTAGGCTCTAGCACTGAGTCAGAAATTCCTATCAAAATGCAGTACCTCAGTGGGGCACCTGCGTGGCTCAGATGGTTAAGTGTTTGCCTTTGGCTCATGTCATGGTCTCAGGGTCCGGGATCGAGCCCCGCACGGCGCTCCCCGCTCAGCGGAGCATCTGCTTCTCCCTCTCCCTCTGCAGCTCCCACTGCTTGTGCTCTCTCTGTCTCTCTCTTAAATGAATAAATAAAAAATCTTTTAAAGAAATGTAATACCTCAGAGTAAGGAGTTAGAGTTGTCCTCACGAACTACTTTTTCTTCCACACTCGGCTCGTTTCACCACCTTGGTGAATCCCCTGAGCTCCCTAGACACACCGATAACACGGCGAAGTATTCAAGAGGGTTGAAAGTAAAGAATGAAAGAGATAAAAAGAGGCAAACACCTGACAGCGAGCTGGTGTAGCCACGTTAATAACCCTATCAAACATGTATATATAAGTTAACAAATTACGATAAAGTACACATCTTGCGCCCGCCGTCCAGATCAAGAAGAGGGTACAACCTGCCCCCACCTGTAACTCTGCGCATCTCTTACTGATCGCAATGGTTTCCTTCCCTCCTGGAGCTGTGACAGTGACGTTGTGCCAATTATGTTCTTGCCATACCTCACATACTTACCACCATTGTTTTTTAACTTAATATAAAATAGAATCATAGTATATCCATCCTTTGTAATTTGTTTCTTTAAGGTAACATTGTATTTGAAATTTGCAATTTGTTTACTTTTATTGCCATGTAATAATCCGTGTATGCCAGTTATTGACCGATCGTTATCTCTTGCCCTCCTTCGCCCTCGCTCTGTGATCCCGGAGCTGCATGGGGTTCGTATTTCTCCTTTGCCACTGACACACTGTTCAGCTTTGTGAGTAGAGAGCCCTGGGGGGCACTGCAGGAAGAAGGGGTTTTCTTCCTGGTTCCAGTGTTTTCTGAGTCTTGTTCCTGGGGCTTACAGCATCCAGCAGCTGCAGGGACACCTGATGACACGCACCCTACAGTGAGTTGTGGTGGCACCTCAGGGGAAGACTGTTCAGGGAATTCCACAGCAATCCCGCAGTTAGCTTCTTTGTGAGTTTTTAGGGGCACCTCAGGGGCTGGTTTTCCTGTTTGCCCATCCATTGCCTATGGCCCCTCAGCGAATTTCTCTGACACGAGTGGGCCAAGGCCACACCATCTCCCTGAGGTGTGACCTCATCCTTGTAGGAGAACCATCTTCTAAGGCCCTTTCTTCCTTGGGTGGCTTCTCTCAGCTCCGGGCTGTCCCTATATTGGTTAGAGTTCTCTTTACCTCTCTGAGTAGTTTATACCCCACCACTAGGTAAGCTTTTCTATTAAATCTTCAAATTACTGGTATGGTTTTTTCCCCTAACTGACACACTTTGTGTATGCCAAATATTTGTTAATTATATTAATTTTTTCAAAGAACCAACTTTTGTTCCTATTGATTTTCACCATTGTTATGTTCCTGTTCTGTATCACTATTTTCCAATCTTTCAAAGATTTCTGATCTTTGAAATCTTTTTTCTATTTTATTTGGGTTTCTTTTGCTGTTTATTTTCTAACCTCTGAGATGGGTACTTGTTTTATTTGTCTCAACCTTTCGTATTTTCTAATATAGGTGTTTAAGGCTTTAAACTGTGCTCTAAGTACTGTAGTTCAGTATGCATGTTTCTATATGTAATAGTTTTATTATTTAGTGCAAAATATATTATTTCCATTTTTATTTCTTTTTAACTCATTGAAGATTCATTCTCAAATATTTAGGAATTGTCTAGTTCTCTTTTATATATCGACTTTTAGTTTTTATTTGCCTTTTTACCAGATAATAGTCCTTATATGATGTCAATTCTTTGAAATTATTATGGCTCAGTAAAAGGAAAATTTTTGCTTTATATATCTTGAGGCTATATTATTAGGTACCTACAAATTTTAAATTGGTACATTTTCTTGAAGAATTTAATCCTCTCATCAGTATGAAATGGCCCACCTTATCTCCCTTGATGTTTTTGTCTAAAATCTACTTCGTGTATTATTAATGTAGCTACAAAATTTTCTGTTGGTATTTGCCTAGTATATAAAATCTCAGATTTTCAACATTTCCATACCCGTAGGTTTTAAGTGTTTCTCTTTTAAGTGGTATCATTGAAATTTTTTTTTATTTAATTTTATTTTGTCGGCATCCCAAGAAAGATTCATTGATTATGCATCACACCCTTTCAAAGAGCTGGAACAAACAATCCTAAAATTTGTATGGAACCAGAAAAGACCCCGAATTGCTAAGGAAATGTTGAAAAATAAAAACAAAGCTGGAGGCATCACGTTGCCTGATTTCAAGATTTACTACAAAGCTGCGATCACCAAGACAGCATGGTACTGGCACAAAAACAGACTCATAGACCAATGGAACAGAGTAGAGAATCCAGATATGGACCCACAACTCTATGGTCAAATAATCTTCGACAAAGCAGGAAAAAATATCCAGTGGAAAAAAGATAGTCTTTTCAATAAATGGTGCTGGGAAAATCGGTATCATTGAATTTTTTAAGAATTTGTTCAGAAAATCTTTATCTTTTAACTCTCATTCTCTTTGCATTTGTATGAATACTGATATATTTGGGTTTATATCTACCATGCATTTGTCCTGCTTGATAAATATTCTTTTTTCCTCATCTCTATTGCTTACTTTCGTATTGCTAAAAATTTGTCTTTTCTTCCCTTTAGGTTCTAGTGATTATCTTAGGAATTCAAATTTGCATACTTAGCACAACTAATCAAAACATTTGCCCTCCTCTCAGATAATACAAAGGACTGTGAATATTTTAGCTCCCCTTCAGTCTTCTTGATTGGTATTTTATAGTTTTCCAGGTATTTTATCACAATAAATTTTAACTCAGACATTATTCCAGTTATTCTGTATCAGTATTTATTTTCTGTGTTTATCAGTGTTTATTTTCGTTTGCCCACATATTTAACTTGTTCTCCATTAATTCACTTTTGCATCTTACCCGTTCCATCTGGGATCACTCTCATTCTTTCTTAAGCATCCTTAGAATATCCTATTGAGCTACTGCTATTATAAATTCTTTCAGATTTATTTCTTTGAAGATATTTTATTTTTATCCTTAAAAATATTTTTTATGGGGCGCCTGGGTGGCTCAAGCTCAGTTGAGCATTGTCTTTGGCTCACGTCATGATCCCGGGGTCCTGGAATTGAGTCCGACATCGGCTTCCTGCTCCGTGGGAAGCCTCCTTCTGTCTGCTGCTCCCCCTGCTTGTGTGCACTCTCCTTCTCTCTCTTTCTGTCAAATAAATAAATTTTAAAAATATATGTTTTCTATGGGTGTGAATTTTAAGTGGGGACAGTTTTTCCCTAGCAAATTGAAAGTATGATTTCACTGCAAAAGTTGGTTATGATTCCATATGTGTAAGTTGGGTAAATTTTTCTGATCAGTTTTTCAGTTCACACATCCTATTTTTCTTTGCACTGTCTGCTGCTAAATATTTCCATTGCATTATCTTTGTTAATTTTAACTGTTTATAAAGAATAGATACAGTAATACCATAAACTTAATATTCACACAGCTTCAATATTATCAGCTCACTGCCAATCTTGCTTCATTTATATCTTCCCTCATTTATTCCATACCTGTAACATTATGAAGCAATTCTTAGAGAACATTTCACTTCATCTGTGAGTATTTTAGTGTGTTTTTTCTAAAAGAAAGAATGTTTCAAAAATAATTGCAATAATATTATCACAGATTAAACTTTGAAAGTCTTTACTATGATCAAATATTCAGAGTTAAATTTCCCATTGTCTTTGTAAGTGCCCTTTATTTTAGTACTTTTTATTGTTTTCTTTTAAATCATTGATGTTACTGAGCTTATTTACAGGAAGTCTTTTAAATCCTTGTCTGCTAATTTCATCATCTCTGTCATTTCTAGGTCTATTTCTGTTGAATGCTTTTTCTCCTAGTTATGGGCCTTTTTTTCTTCCTGCTTCCTCACATGTCTAGTAACTTTTATTAGATCCCAGACATCCTAAATCCTATTCTCCAATACTGGATTTTGTTGTATTCCATTAGAGTTATGGGCTTTGTTCTGGTAAGGAGTTATAGTACTTGTGAACTAGCTTGATCTTTTCTAGGGATTTGTAGAATCAAGTTAGAGTAGCTTTACTCTAGCCTTTCTTTAGTCCTACTATTAATGTTTGACCTTTTTACATCTCTGATTAGAGGCTAATATATTCTACAAGTTCTCTCCACTATAACTAGTGGAAACTCAAATGACTCCCAGTCTTTGTGGGCTTTTAACACTGTTCAGTTTACTATTCCCTAGTAATTGTTTCTTTTATACCCTTTGTTTTTTTGCATAATCTTTGGAGTTTCACCCTATATGTGCACAGATGGGTATTAAGACAAAGGCTGAAGGAAATCTCTATGCAAATTTCTACAGCTCTTTCTCTGCATGGCTCTCTCCTTCATGATACATTCTACTTGCAAGTTCTCTGTCTCAACTAAGTAAATTTGCTGAACTCCCATTTGGGTTCACTAGTTTTGTACCAATTCAGAAATTTCTATCGGACACAAAGCTGTTGTGATTGTAAGGCTCACTACCTTTGTTTCCCTCCTTGCAGAGCACATAGTTCTGAATTATTGTTCAATGTCCGAAAACAATTGTTTCATATATTTTTTCCAGTTCTCTAGTAGTTTACAATGGTTTAGTGTCTTACAGAAGTTAAACTGTCATAATTAGAAACAGAATTCTGTTCTTTATTTTTTTTAACATGGAAAATATAGATGTTTTATAATCTTTGGATAAGTTTAATATGTAAAATCTCTTTCTCTCCTGGTTCTCACTTATAGTGCTTTGTTTCCTTTTAATCATCTTTGGCAGGATGATAGCCAATGCTTTTGTTTGTTTGTTTTCATTGCCTGGAGATTTCCTAAGTCCTAGGATGCATGTGTCATCTATTAGAAATATCTGGCGGTATTATCCATTAGGAATCACCTAAAACCCGGGGCTAATAATAATAATAATAATGGGGAAGAGTCATTTAAGTTCTTAGATATTTTTCCCCTTCTTTTCATATTCTCCTACTTCAGTGCTCCCTAAAGCAGATTTTTCTGTATTTAGGAAGAAAGGCAAATATAGTTTCAATTATGGGTTGCCTTTATCTGCTCAGAGTGAGACCTTTTTAGGTCCTAGCCTAATGTTGGAGAGAAAGTCATAAATTATAGAGAGGATCTTTTGTAAAAAACAAAAACAAAAACTTGATTTTAATTTCTGTTTTCCTTGCCCTAAGAAGAACAAGAATGTGTCACTCTCACATATCATCACAACACAAAACAAATAAGCAAACAGCTTTAGTGCTCTGATATTCTGTTTATCTGCTTGCTTTTCTAGATTTAGCCTTTTCCAAAATATTTCATATTTGATGTGCAGTTTCCCACTAATACAAATTACATATAAATTAATAATTGTAAAAAATATATAATCAATAATGCACAATCAATAATGCGATCTATAGAATACATATTATATGTATAATATATATGGAATGAGCCTATCATTCAATTATATCTTGCTGTTTTCAGCAAGAGGAGGTAATCCAAATAATTTAACTCACTATTCCCAGAAATAGAATTCTTTCACCTAATTTCTTAACAAACTGAAATCAGGGACGCCTGGGTGGTTCAGTCCATTAAGCATCTGCCTTCAGCTCAGGTCATGATCTCAGGATCTGGTGATTGAGTCCCGCATCAGCCTTCTTGCTCAGCAAGGAGTCTGCTTCTCCCTTTCCCCCTGCTTCTGCCCCCGACTTGTGTTCTCTCTCTCTCTCAAATAAATAAAATCTTTAAAAGAAACAAACAAAAACAAAAAACAAAAAACAAAACAAAAAAACCTGAAATCATAAAGGGTGAGAGGATTGTTCTCATCTTCCTTCTCAGCCCTAGTCCAGTAAGAAACAGTGATTTGGGTATGCGTAACTGATCTAAAGACCAAATTCTTCCTCATATGGGCAGTTGTAAGTCCAGGTTTAGGGGAAGAGATAGTATCAGCAGGCCGATTTAATTGCAGATCTATAGCCATACTCTTCACTCTGGTTTCTCAGTAATGAAGTTTATATTTGACCTCTAATTTTCTGCTTTCTAGGTCTTATTTCTTAATTGCTTCCCAAACTTGGGAAACAAGACTAGTCACTCATCTTACCCACCCTGACCCCCACCCTGGCCCAAAAGAAAAAAGAAAATCACAACAATATGGATTAAAAAGTAGTTTTCCATTTAGTTCCTGGCTAACTTTATAAGAGGAGTTATATAAAAATATTAGTAAGAATATTAAGAAAGAATATTAAGAATATTCTTAATATTAAGAATATTAAGAAAGAAGCAACCAAGGAAATGCAAACAAATCCTGCTTGCTACTTAGGTAATTGAGATGGGAAAGAGGACGAGGTAGTTCTTTCTACTCCTCTGCTGCCCGGAGAATAAGTTGATGGTCCCTACTACCATGTCGATTGGTGCCCAAAAGTGCCCATGTAGTTTGCGGTCTTACAGCTTGTGGGTCCACCAGATAAATGCATCACGTTGTTTTATTTCTAAAGACAACTAGGTCATTACACTCAGCCGTGTCTCCTTCTAACACTTTTCCAATCAATGATTGCTCCAAACTTCACCAGTGAAGTACTCATTTGAGGGGCCTTTGCATTTCTTTAACTTCTCCAGCCAGATTATTAAAAACACTTAAGAAATAACTAAAGACATCTCAATGAGGTAAGAATTCAAGAAAAATGTATAGTCCTTCAGTACATCTAAATTTATTAGCTGCAGAATCTCTGCTCTCTGTGCCCACTTCGAATCATTCTGGTTTCTGGTGCCCGGAACAGGCTGAGAGCAGCTCGCTCTGTGGGGCAGTTATCAGTCCGCTAGCATCAGTTACGCACTACGAGACAACATCGTACTGGATGACTGGAGAGTCTGTGTTGGAGTGTAAAAAAAGTTAGAAGGTCAGAAAGGTAAACAGAATCAGAGCTATCGAGAGCTTTATAGGTCATTAAAAGGATTTTAAAAACCATATGTTGTCTAGGAGGCAGCCAAGATAGAGACTGTAAGATGGGAGAAATATGATCTGTAGATCAAGTCCTCGTAACAACGCTGGCAGCAGCAGCGTTCAAAACCATCTGCAGCCAGTTTAGCAAACAATCTGGAATGCCACCAGGAACAAATTAAAATAGTCAATCCTGGAAGAAATGAAAGCCTAGCATGGATGAGTGAAACGTTGCTTGCTGGAGAATGCAGGGTCTGTAATCTTACAATATTCTAGAAACCATAAAAAGAATTTTTCCCCACCAAAGTAATATGGAGATTGAAAGTTAAATTGAGGACCATAAAAAGAAACATGCATGGCAGAACTGCCACTCCAAGGCAATGAACATGAATCCCAATCCCAGTGGTCCCGCGAGCATGAGGATCGACCAGGAAGGGATGAGTTTAGCTCTGCTGCAATCTGTAAGGGACATTGCTCACCTGGCCAGCCCTAGAAGCGCAATCATATTGAGGATGGTCGTTGCTTTTAGAGCCAGCAATTGGAATAATATCTCTTGATGATCCCTGAAGTGGACTCTTAGATCAGAACTATATAATGATCACAACATGATTTGTTAACATTTGTTCAGAATGAACTCGTGTCATTCAGTAGAGTTACATTGATTCTTAAACAGTAATTAAAAACAAACAATACGATCACTAACATTTATTAAATGTTATTGTATGCCAACACAATTGTATGTGCTTTGTATAAAGTCTAAGGCAATTCTTTTTTTATTTTCTTATTTTTTAAATTTTCTTTCTCTTTCTTTCTTTCTCTTTAAATTATTTTGTTCAATTAGCCAGCATATAGTACATCATTAGTTTTTGATGTAGCATTCAACGGTTCATTAGTTGCATGTAACACCCAGTGCTCGTCACCACGTATTACCTCCTTAATACCCATCACCTGGTTACCCAGCCCCCTCACCCCCTCCCTTCTGTAACCCTCAGTTTCAGTCCAGAGGTAATTCTAACACCATGAATCACTGTTATGTTTTATATCGTTCCATTTAAGCTGAGTGCCAAGGTGTCCCATAACTCTTATTCCTAACCCCTTAATGATGCTACTCAGAAAGAAAGTTCATGCCCTGCTTATTGCAGTCATTGGAGCAGGCAATTTTTAAGAATGAGCATGGGAATTCTAGCATTGCAGGTATATGTGTGGAAACTGATGGGAGCAAATATCCCAAATGACATAACATAATTGGTGAAGTAATGTTATCATCCCTATTTTACAGATAAGAAAGCATGGCACCATAAAATGTAGTAGCTTGCACTTTAGTATGTGGAAGAGCCAGAATTTGAACTCTGCAGCTTTGAAATGTTATCAAACAAATCTAACCACACAGTGGTTCCATATTTAATCTCAGAATCTAGTCCCATATCACTCCAGCAATGATGAAACCATGAGACAAGAACAGCTGAAAGATTTCATCCATCCTGGGCCTTGCCTGGGTCTCCTCCTGAGTTCATCAAGTTCTGTACTAGCCACTGAATACCTCTTGAGCCAACTCTTTTCTCAGCTTCTCTTTCTCTTTTTCTGTCCTCCATTACTCACTGTATCAGGATAAATGTAGAAACTAAGGTGTACTGGGGTATCGACCTGAAATTGTCCACCATCCAGAACTTTTAAAGACAAGGTCTTCCACAGGAAGATTAAAACATCTCCACTTCTTTGTCCCATCTTTTTCTGCAATGTTAGAACTCCCATATTCAAGTGGAGAAGTTGTCTGCTCCAGTTGCCTGCAAAGGGCCAAGTGTAGCCTCTTTTCTCTCCAGGCAATGTGACTAGGGCATTAAGCAGAGAAGTTACAGAATAAACTTGGCAGTAATAACTTTCAATTTGAGCTCTGCTTCCAAAAGTTATACCCCACTGTGTGCCTTTTCAAAGCCTATTCCCCTTTATTGCAGGAAAGAGTTACAAGTGTTGACCCACAGTATCATCCTGCTATTTAAGATTTCATGCTCATTTTCTTGGCTTTACTTGCAGGCCCCAAAAGAATATCAACGACAAATGACTGGAGATTTGGAAGTGGGCTTAAACCTCTTCAGAAATAATACCCACCCAAGCATGAAGGGGCAGAAATACATATTACAAAATGGTAATATTTGGCTAAACCACACAGCAACCATGAAAATTTAGATGAATGTTTAAAGGCTTTTATTTGTTTTATCATGATTCTCAAAAGGGGAACAGTAACAGAAATAACCCACTTGCAAGGAAGCCAAATCTAATATGTAAATTTTGAGAATGATTCAAAAGTCAGTTAAGCGTTACATATGATTTTGATATTTTAAGTAGGTGCTTTGTAATTTTGCTCTAAAATATGGTATAAAAGATTATTCTAATTTTGAAGAGTGCTATTAGAACTGCATTTGGAGCCAAATTTATGAACATGGAAAGACATTTTGGTTTCTCAAAGATGTAGAGTATCAAATTTACATATAGAGATGTCATTACTGACATTGATAGCAATTGATTTGGGGAATAAAATTTACAAGAGGCGTGAAGTTATTTTTGTCTTTACTGCCTCTGTACATATGAGACATACTAAGGATTAGAATTAAGTGTTTTAATAGCTGATTCAATAGAATGCCTTTGATGATTATTCCATTTAAACTAAATGCCAACTGTTTGTTCCATAATTTATCAGAATTTCACAGCAAAGAAACTCAGGCATGAGACTGAAAGATACTGAAGAAAAAGTGTAGATGTCATGTATTCAAAGCTTAAAATTTTTTAAGCACATCCTAAATTCTTTACATTCAGTGTCCATTCTACCAATCCTGCTCTATAAAAAATGTTTTTTTTTAAGATTTTATTTATTTATTTGACAGAGAGAGAGATCACAAGTAGGCAGAGAGGCAGGCAGAGAGAAGAGGAAGCAGGCTCCCTGCTGAGCAGAGAGCCCGATGTGGGGCTCGATCCCAGGACCCTGAGATCATGACCTGAGCCAAAGGCAGAGGCTTTAACCCACTGAGCCACCCAGGTGCCCCTAAAAAATGTTTTAGAGATGAGAACTCCAACTATAGTAGCCAATGGGCAACAAGAAGTAACCATTTGAAAGTATAAAAACAAGTATGAAAAAAAAAGTATAAAAAAAAATGTCTAAGTCAATGCTTCATGATTCAGGATTTTGACATATTCTGTAGATGGCATTGTTGTCCTGATGCAATGTCTAAATATTTATTTCAGTATTCTTTTTAAGACATATCGTCACACTTTTCAAAGCTGGAGAGTCCATTATAAAAGCACATTCATGTATGCACACACACACACAAATACACATATACTACACTCTGAAAATAACTGACATTAATCATGCAGAAATTTGGGCAAATTTGAAAAAAAAATTTACTTTTCCATGATCCAATGAATCCGCTCCCAGCTATAGACTCGAAAGAAATGAAAATATACACCCAGCGAAACTTGTGCATACATGTTCACACCAGTATTAATCATAGTAGAAAAAAAATGAAAATAACCCAAGTGTCCATCAACTGATGAATAGATAAACAAAATTTAGCATACTTGTGCAATAGAATGTTATTCAGCAATAAAAATGATAAAGTACTGATATATGCTACAATATAAATGATCCTTGAAAACATCAAGATAAGTGAAAGAAGGCAGTCACTAAAGACATGCCGTATATTTTCATTTATATGAAATGTAGAAATCCATGGGGACACAAAGTAACTTAGTGAGTCCAGAAACTAGGGAATAGGGAGTGACCACTAAGGAGTATTGAGGTGATTAAATGTTCTAATCTTAGATGGTGGTGGTGGTTGCATATCTCTGTAAGTATACTAAAAACCTCTGACTTGAATATTTTTAAAAAGAAAATTTTATGGTAAATGAATTCTATTTCAGTAAAGTTATAAAAATATATAACTATGATCACATTTAGAATACTATAAATTTGTGAATTTATTTATTTATTTTTTTAAAGATTTATTTATTTATTTGACAGAGAGAGATCACAAGTAGGCGGGGGGGGGGGGAGTAGGCTCCCCACCGAGCAGAGAGCCCGATGTGGGGCTCGATGTCGGGCTCGATCCCAGGACCCCGAGATCATGACCTGAGTCGAAGGCAGAGCCTTTAATCTACTGAGCCACCCAGGCACCTCTAAATTTGTGAATTTATGAAAGCAACATACATCAATAAAAATATTGGGTAGAGGTGTGTGGCAAAATTAGACAAGTCTGATGCAATTCCAGTCTAGAGGTTATTAACTTTTAAGGGTAGCTAACTAATTACCAAAAAAGAGAATATTTGATGAAATTAGTTTTCATAGGCAAATGATTACAAATCTAGCTTGAAATTTGAAGGTCACTTTAGTAAGCAATTTTTAAATATTATGCATTATCATTAGTAAACATGACCAGTCTGAAGTGGTAAATAAAAGGAAATCAACTCAAACCAAAAATTAAGCTAATATATATTTTACCTTTTATGAGAAGATGTCATTATTTTGACTCTCACATTTAAGACTATTTAAAATAGGTCCATATAATATTATGTGTGACTCTTTAGAATAGGATATGGTACACAAGAAGAAGACTGATATTCAGCTGGACCACGTGAAATTGCCTATACTGGCTGGTAAATAGCCTTTACCTCTAGTTTGTTAGTGCCTCCTTGCCTTCCAGTTGACCTAGACTCTACCCTAGGCCTCAACCCCAGACCTCCGAAGACCTTCTTCCTAAGACCATTAGATACAGAAACGATGTGATGCTGTAAACCTCAAGGATTTAAATTTATTGAAAAGTAGATAAATGAAAGTGTAAGGGAAAAATCTTGGAAGGAAATTACCTCAACATAATAAAGACCATACATGAAAAACCCACAATTAACATCATACTCAATGATGAGACTAAAAGCTTTTCCTTTAAAAATTTAATCTCATGAAACAAACTTAGGGTTACTGGGGGGTGGGGAGTAGGGATAGGGTGGCTGGGTTATGGACATTGGGGAGGGTACGTGCTATGGTGAGTGCTGTAAAATGTGTAAGCCTGATGATTCACAGACCTGTACCCCTGGGGCAAATAATGCATTATATGTTAATTTTTAAAAATGGTAACATTTGTAATAAAATATTTTGGTCAGAAAAAAAAAACAACAAAACAAAAACAGAATAAGACAAGGATGCCCACATTTGCCACTTCTATTTAACATAGTCCTAGAAGTCCTAGCCAGAGCAAATAGGTAAGAAAAATAAAAGGAACCCAAATTGGAAAGAAAAAGGTAAAATCATCTCCGTTCATAGATGGTATGATCTTATATACAGAAACTAAACAGATTCCACAAAAAAGTATTAGAAATAATAAAGGAATTCAGCATTTATTTATAAACATACAAAAATCAAAATCAATACACAAAAATCAGTTGTGTTTCAATATGGTAACACTGAATAATCTGAAAAGAAAATTAAGAAAACAATTGCATTTATAGTAGCATCAAAAAGAAGAAAATGCTTAGAAATTAACTTAAAGAGAAGACTTGTACACTGAAAACTGTAAAGCATTTCTGAAGGATTAAAGAAGACAGAAAAAGGAAAGATATCCTGTGTTTATGGATTAGAAGACTCAAGATGTCAATACTACCCAAAATTATCTACAAATTCAATGTAATCCTTATCAAAATCCCAGTTACTTTTTTTTGAAGAACTTGAAAAATTGAAAAATTCATTCTAAAATTTATATGGAATATTAAAGGACCCTTACCAGCCAAAACAACCTTGAAAAAAAGCAAAGCTGGAGGCTTCACACTCCTGATTTCAAAAATTACTACAAATCTAAAGTAATCAAAAGACTGGTACTGGCATAGAGACAGACATATGGACTGATGGAATAGAATAGAGATCCCAGAAATAAACCTTCACTCATGGTTAAAAGATTTTCAATGAGAGTGCCAAACCCCTCAAATGGGGAAAGGAGTCTGAAACAAATGGTATTGAGAAAGCTGGATATTCACATGCAAAAGAATAAAATTGGACCCTTAACTTATACCATATACAAATATTAACTCAAAATGGATCAAAAACTAAAAAGTAAGACCTGAAATTATAAAACTCTTAAAATAAAACATGAGGGAAAAGCTTTATGACTTTGGGTTTGGTGATGATTTATCAGTCATGAAACCAAAAGCATAGGCAACAACAAAAAATAAATTGGACTACATCAAAGTTAAAATTTTTTGTACGTCAAAAGACAGTATAAACAGAGTAAAAATACAACCCACAGAATGGGAGCAAGTTTTACAAACCATGTATCTGATAAAGCATTGATATCCATAATGTACAAAAAAACTCCTATAACTTAACAATAAGCAATCAATCCAATTGAAAAAAAATTGGGCAAAGGACTTGAATGACATTTCTCTGAAAAAGATATACAAATCCTCAGCCAGTGTATGAAAAGATGCTCGATGTCACTAATAATTAAGAAAATGTAAATAAAACCACAATGAGATACTACTTTATACCCACTGGGATAGATATTATAAAAAAAAAAAGGTAAGAAAACAACAAACACTGGTGAGGATATGGAGAAACTGGATTCCTTGTGCATTGTTGGTGGGAATGTAAAATGGTACAGCCAAACTGTGGAAAACAGTATGATGACTTCTCAAAAAAATTAAAATATAATTACTGTATGATCCAGCAATTCTATCTCCGAACATGTGTGCAAAAGAACTGAAAGCAGGAACTTGAACAGATATGTGTTCATTATTCATAGCAGTATTATTAATAGCAGCATTCATAGCAGTATTATTCACAATTGCCTAAAGATGGAAGCAACCTAGTGTCTGTTGAAGGACGAATGGTTAAACATAATGTGAGATATATATATATACATATAATGTATTTTATTATTTTATTATATATATATAATGTATTTTATTATTCAGCCTTAAAACAGAAGAATCTGATACATTCTACAACATAGATGGGCCTTGAAGACATTATGCTAAGTGAAATAAGCCAGTAATAAAATGATAAATATTGGATGATTCCACTTATATGAGTTACCTAGAATAGTCAAATTCATAAAGACAGAAAGTAGAATGATGTTTCCTAGGAGGTGAGGGGACATAGAATATGCAGTCAGTGTCTTATAGTATAGAGTTTCAGTTGGGGAAGATGAAAAGTTCTGGAGATGGATGGTAGTATGGTAGGGATGGTTCTTTAAGTGATGGTTGTACAACAATGTGGATATATTTAATGCCATAAAACTGTACACTTAGAAAAAAAAAACTGTACACTTAGAAATAGCTCAAATAGTAAAATTTATATTATGTATATTTTACCACAATAATTTATTTTTATGTTTATTGTGGTAGCAAGCATGGAATTCACTAAATCAAAGATAGTGCCACTAGAAAATAGAGCTCAAGAAGCTTATCCTTGTAAGTCCAGAACTAGGTACTAAGGGAAACCAAGAAGAGTTGAAGCTGTAGTAACACTCTGAAGTTGATATCCCATAAGACCCCATGTGGTAGTTTGCAAAGGCTACCATAACAGAATACCATAGACTTGGTGACTTAAACAACAGAGATTTATTTTCTCACAGTTCTGGAGGCTGAAAGTCCAAGATCAAGTTGTCAGCAGGGTTGGCTTCTGGTGAGACCTCTCTTCCTTGTTTGCAGATGGCTGCCTTCTCACTGCCTTTCCTCCATGCATGCACACTCCTGGTGTCTTTTTTCCTTCTTTTATGAACACAGTTCTGTTGGATGAGGGCCCCACTCTTATGACTTCATTATTTCTTAATTGCCTCTTTAGAGGACCTATCTCCAAACACAGTCATATTGGGGGTTAGGGCTTCAACACATAAATTTAGAAGGACACAATTGAGTAGATAACAGATCCCTATGTACTCTCACATGGCACCTTCATCATAGACAAATTGCTGACCAAATTCTATCTGACAATTATTATGCTACCAAGCATACAAAATTATTTGTTGTTTTATAATAAAGTAACCATGATTATGTTGCCAACTGAATAGAAATTTTCAAGATGGTAAATTAGTTGAAAATGCAGTGTCTAGTTATTCTCTGGGGGAAAATTCAAGTTCAATTCTTCAATAAGAAAGCTCAGAGCATTGCACCTTTGCGTAGTACCACATCCATCAGACCAGATAATTGCATCTTCATCCATCATTTGATATGGTCAAAATAAAATTGTTATAACAGAACATCAATGTAGACTGCTTTGAAACTAAATACTTCATATAAATAAATGTCTTGGCTGCTTCTGTGATTCCATCTTACAATGCATTAACATTATCTGTGGTCCACATCCCATCGCTCTCAGATTCTCTGTTAATTAAAGTTTAAGAACATTTGATTAGATAGACAAAACTAAAGCTTTGTCAAACCCAGAGGCTGTGTATTAAAAGCATATTTTCTGTCTTGGCCAGTTTTTTAGTGTCCAGCTTTCAAAAAGTGGTAGGTTGCTATCTTGCTGGTCATGAATCAACACTACGAACTCTGCATCATCTTACCCACATTGACCTGAGGTCCAAAAACACTAACTCATTCTTGTCACTTAGGACCTATCCAGTTTATTAGTGAATCCCAAATATTTAAAGAACCTAAAGCTATTCTCTATCATATCCATCATTAGAATATTTTTAAAATCAGGATTTGGCAGTTGAGGGTGGCCAATTATTTATACTAATAAAGCAATTTTTAAAAATTTACTTACAGGAAGAAATAAAATATAGGAAATATTCCATTTCACAACTGACTTCTCACTACTGCAGCAAACTTAAAATATTTATTTCTGGATGGTTAGGTTTTTTAGGGAAAATTTTTAAATGCTTTTTCTGTTATCTTTTTCAAAATAAGTTTTTTTTGTAAGCAAAACTAATATTACCACTAATAGGATATCATTATGTTATCAGATTTTGGAGTATTTATAACAGATGCTTGCTGATCACTCATTTTCTTCCTAAGAAATTAATTGAGATTTCTGGAAAGCCCTATTACCATGGAGAAATACTCCATAATATATGCACATTACAACACACATTACAATTACAAATTAAAGGCACTTGATAGATAATAAATATAATAAAATAATAATTATTGCTCTTTCATTCTATTCTGTAACTAAGATTCAGTAAAACATTATTTTTATATAAAAATAGATACAGTTCCTGCCTTCAATAAGAAATCAGTCAACATATAATTATTGAGCGTCCACTATGAACAAGTCTTAGCAATGACCTCTGAGAATAAATCGGTGCATAAAACAACAGCTTTGGAAATGGCTAACAAAGAAAAAAAACAAGATTCATTTTTCTATTTACGGATCCTTTGGAACCCCTTTTGCCCTCATACAACTTAAAGCCAATTTGCATTGCTCACAGCATAATATTTTGAGTGGGATTTTCCTTCAGTACTCCATCACCATCACTAGTACAAAATTACTACCAGTATCTATTTCTTTATCATGTGGTTCTATCATTGCTGGAAAATATTAAAGACAAGAAGAGATCTGGTCTCGGTTTCTTCTTGAGGGCTCTTAAATTTGACTCACTCTTCATCAACTCCTCCAGCGCTTCCTGAAAGAGAAAAATAGAAGTGGTTGGCCAAAGGCAAGAATATCAAATGAAGAAGAAGTTGTGCTCACTCAACTCTTTTTAGCTCACTGACATTTCACATACATTAAAAAAAAAAAAAAAAAAGAGGAGAGAAGAAAAGTGGTAAGAGAGAAAGAAAGGAAAAAAACCACCTCTTCTGAGCTATAGTAGCCCGGTTAAAAAACATAAGAACAGTCAGCTCTATTATAGTTCTTTTCTGAGAATTTGTAGTTGGAGAAAAGGAAGATCAAAAAAGAAAAGGTCCTCCCTCAACATTATGTTTTGTAAAGAATTTCCCAAAGATTTCCAAGTTTCCTATAGAAAAGAATCAGGGTTCATTGATTCAAGTGGTCATTCTGCCTTCGGGATTAAAATCTGATGAACCTGGATCTTTATCTTATCTAAAAACCTTAAAAGGTGGTGGTTGTCTGCAGATGACAGAAGGTACTGGTTTGATTCAGGGCTTTTCTGCAGTTCACTGAAAAAGTTTTCTATTATAATTCTATTGAACTCAGCACTGTATTGTATTACCAGGCCAAAAATATCTTCAGGCATGCTTTAAAATGTAAGAATGTTGTTATTAGAGTTAAAATGTACAGGTTACAAGTATTTAATCTCAATCTAGTTGACTAAAATTATACATATTTATCAATTTGGAGATTAATTAATCTCAAGTATGGTAAAAGAGAATTAAATCACCAAAATTATTTCTTTGGATCTATTGCAGTGAACAGTACAACAGAATTTGAAAATAAAATACAGAAGCTGTCTGATGCAATTTCACTTAGACTAACTCAAGAGTTTTGCTTTGAGTATCAGGAAACTGACCAAAATTGGGATGCTATGGAGCTTTCTTCGAACAATGGCATATAGGTACACTTATTTATCATTGTTAATCTTTGAAAAAAATAAATGGGAAGCTTAACTCTTGGGCATTTATACATACCAAATTTGAAGCTGATACTCACAAGGGTATTTATTCTGAAAACTTTGCCTCAGGACTTGGCTGAGTCTCCACTGGATTGCTGCATGTTAATATCAATCTTGCTTCACAATGCCCAGAAATCCAAGTCCTAAAGGAGATCTTTCAGTTTTATTCTCATTTCTTTTGTTAAACTATATTTTTGAAAAATACTATAAACTGACTTATTTACACCTTTTATAAAATAGAAACAATAGCATTTGGTCTTTTCCTTGTTTGGATAGAATATAAATACATGAAATGGTAAAATAGAGAGTTTCAGCAAGTACTATCACAAAATCAGTAAGACTTTTTCTCTGTGCACAAAAATGATCCTTCTCCAAAATAGCATAAATCATGAAATAATCCATCATTTAACAAATATGAATTGAACACTTTCTCTATCTTAGACATTGTGATTGATGACATATTGTACAAAATGAAGCATTGGTGGTATAGTGGTGAGTATAGCTGCCTTCTAAAATGAATAAGGCAGGGTCCTTTTCCTAAAAATGTCACCACCTAATAAGGGAAACACATAAATAAATACAGGGTGGTAAATTCTATAGCTACGTTTATGCCCTCAGAGCTTAATGGTAAACTTAATCTGAAGGTACCAAGAGAGAATTTGATAAGAAGTGATGTTCAGAGTCTTGAAGGATAATCTTCCAGCTCATCCACAAAATAGGAGGAGGAATGTTGTGTGCAAAGACAGAGAGACATGGGGGGTTGTGAAAGTGGTGTGGTAAGACTAAACATGAAGTGTATGTGTGGGGATTGTATGAGTCAGTGCTCCTTTTTTCGCAAGAGACAGAAATATAGCTCAAATGAACTTAAACATAAAAAAGAAACCTGTTGATTTAAAAGCAAAGGTAGACGTTGGGACAATGGGATCCAGGGACAGAACTTCTATTAGGACTCTGTTTCTCCATCTTTCTTTCAGTCTCTAATCTCTGCTTTGTTTTACATTTTATGAGTCTTTTTCACTATTACAGGGGGCTTCCCAAAGAGTAGAGAATGTAACCACAGGGAGTTAAAGACTCACATCCTACCCATTCAACCAACAGAGAAGAAAGCCAGCTCAAGAATAAGAATTTCCACAGAAAGACTAATAAAATAGTCCCAGTTTGAGTTTTATAAAAGGGGGCAAATATGAGAGCTATAACAGGATAATAGAAAACATAATTACAAAGGTAGGCCATGATCAGATCTTTGAGAATCTTTTATGCTACACAAAATTTGGATTTCATCCTATAGGTTAAAGGGAACAAGTGGAGGATTTTAAGCAGGGGAGTAATAGGATCAGATTTCCATACTTAGAGCATGGAAGATAATAGGGTAAGAGGAAAGAGGGTTGGGTGATGGGAGATGGTTGCAATGATTTATGTGTGAGATGATAATGGTTTGAACTGAGAAATAGCCGTGGTAATGTAGAAAAAATATAACACATAGAAATTAGTATCTACTAGTCATAGGTATCTAAGAGGGAAAGGTATATAGAGTAACTAAAAGATTTCTGATTTGGATGCTAGGTAAATAATTGTACCCTTAATCAGAATGAGAACTATACAAAGAGGAGAGAGATGAATTCATTTTGAACAAGTTGAGGGTCATGTGAAATATCAAGTTGATGTCCAGGGGGCATCTTGGATGTCTAAGTGTATAGCTCAGAAGACAAGTCAGCTAAGTTGGGTGTATAAAGTTGGGGAATATTCACTTAGAAGTCATGGAGAGGGATGAGATAGCAGAAGAATGTGTAAGTTGAGAAAAGAAGAGAACAAGCTATGTAACTTTATAGACTTAAAAGATGAGTGTGATGAGAGCCCACTTGACTAGACTGAACTTTATTTTCCAGAATTCCTTTCTCTTGTGTATTTTCAGTTGGGGTGGACTGGAGATTCTCCTGCTGTAGCTGGGGGGCTGAAAGAAGGTGGTAGTTATTTTGTTTTTGTGGTCGAATGTGTGATCTATCATGGAGAATATTCTATGTGTTCTTGAGAAGGATATTCTGCTCTTGTTAGGTGGAATGCCCTGTATATATCGATTAGGACCAATTGGTCTATAGTGTTGTTCAAGTCCTGTTTCCTTATTGATCTGTCTGACTGAGCTACCCATTATTACAAGTAGAGTATTGAAGTCTCCTACTGTTATTTGTTACTTTCTATCCCCCCCCTCCAATTCTGTCAATATTTGCTTCATTCATTTGGATGCTCTGCTGCAAGGTGTAAATATATTTATAAATGTTATATCTTCCTTGTGAGTTGATTATTTATGATTATATAATGTCCTTCTTTGTCTCTTGTAACAGCTTTTGACTGATTTTGTCTGATATAAGTACATCCACCCCTACTCTGTTTTAGTTACTATTTGCATGGAATATCTTCTTCCATTCTTTCACTGTCAGCCTGCGAATGTCATTATATCTAAAAGTGAGTCTCTTAGACAGCATATGGCAGGAACTTTTTTTTCATCCACTCATCTATTCTATGTCTTTTGTCTGGAGAGTTTAAACCATTTATATTTGAAGTAGTTAGTGACAGGAAAGGACCTTATATTTCCATTCTGTTCATTGGTTTCTGTATCTTCTATAGTTTTTTTGTCCTTTTCCTCTCTCTTGTTGCCTCCCTTTGTGTTTTACTGTTTGTTTGTTTGTTTGTTTGTTTTGTAATGACATATTTTGATTTCTTTCTCATTTTCTTTTCCACAACTTCTATAGGTGTTTTCTTTGTGGCTATCATGCAGATTATGCAAAATGTCTTCTAGTTATAACAATCTATTTTAAACTGATAACAACTTCAGTCACATGAAAACTCTACTTCTTTACATCTCCCTCCACCATTGTATGTTATTGATGTCGCAAATTATAGCTATTTAATGTTTTATATCCATTAACATAGTTTTATAGTTACATATTTGTGTTTTTATCCTTTAAATTCTATACCTAAATTGAAAATGATTATGCAGCGCCATTCCAGTGTCATAGGATTCTGTATTTGTCTATATATTTACCTTTACTAGTAAGAGAGCTTTATATTTTTATATCCTTTCGTGTTGCTGCCTAGCATCCTTCCATTTCAAACAGTCTTTTATTTTTTTAAGATTTTATTTATTTATTTGACAGAGAGACACAGCGAGAGAGGGAACACAAGCAGGGGGAGTGGGAGAGGGAGAAGCAGGCTTCCCACCAAGCAGGGGGCCTGCTGCGGGGCTCAATCCCAGGACCCTGGGATCATGACCTAAGCCGAAGGCAGACGTTTAATGACTGAGCCACCCAGGCACCCCACATCCTTCCATTTCAACTTGAAGGACTTCCTTTAGCAATTCTTGTAAGGGATGCCTAGTGGGATGATGAACTCACTCAGCTTTTTTTTTTTTTTTTCTTTATCTGGGAAAATCTTTAATTCTCCTTTATTTTTTGAAGGACAGTTTTGCTCAATAGAGTATTCTTGATTGGCAGGTTTGTTGTTATTATTGTTTTTTTTTTTTTCTTTTATCACTTTGAATATATCATCCTCCTCCCTCCTGGCTTGAAATGTTTCTGTTGAGAAGTGTTCTGAAAATCTTATGGGAGCTCCCTTGTATGTGATGAATCACTCTTCTTTTGCAGCTCTCAAGATTCTTTCTTTCTTTCTTTCTTTTTATTGTTATAATATGTCTCATGAATTTGTCCTCCTGACTCAAATTACTTATGGATACACTGAAAAATAAAATTCCTGGACTTAGAAACCCAAGAGCCAGACGTACATTCCTCATCAGTTTACTTTCCTGAGAGGCCCTTTCCAAACAGCAACCTATGAGCATCTTGAGGGTCTTCCTTCCTTTTAGCTGATCTCCTTGCTTCTCAGTCAACGTTTGTTAGATAAGTGAATGAAGGAATAGCCAGAGAGCATCTTTAAATGATTGTTCTGTAGTCCAATTCAACAAAATGGATTAAATTTGTAGGATCTTGAGCTTCTTTGAAAGAAGAATCATTTGAAACCAAGAGAGTATAATGAAACAGGGCATAAATAATATTGTCCCAGAAACATTTTTCTAACATCTTGCTTTTTTTATGAAGACTTCTCACAAAAATTGTTCCAGCATTGACAATACTATTGCTCTGCTACACTATTCACAGAGAAAGGTACTGTACCAGAAGATGGTTTTAGCAGTTGTATGGCATGATGGTACCTTCTCCAAGTTCTATGGACTCATCTACTGAGGGGTTTTTTGTACAGTCATGGACTTAACAGATTTGGCCCACCTAGGTATAGATGTTCTCCTAAGCTTTCTTTTTGTAGGAGATTGATTTCTAAAAAATAAAATAAAATAAAATATTCTTATCATTTTCATCACATGCAAATAATACTGGTTGCCAAGTATTTGTTCAAAATATGTCCTCCAAAATACCCTAGATCTACAGTTCATTTCAGAGTAATATTGGGTTGTATCTTTGAGTAGATAAAGTGACCCACCTAGTGATTTTCCTTAAGTATCATGACCATAGACAAGAAAATCTCTAATTTAAGTTTTAAAAATAACAACAGGAAACAGTGGTATCTTGGTGATATAATCTACTTAATATCCCCAATTTTCAATACAAAACCAGTATTGACCAAGATTATGGATAAATTTTCTATTTAGAAAAAAGTCTAGTGTACATATTTTAAAAATTTGTATTAAATGAAATAAATATACAGATCAGGCTATCTAAACTTCTCTGGTTTAGTTGGTCTATGCAAAGTAAGTTTATGCAGCTGAATTAATCACAAACTCAAGCTAATTCTTTTTGCATCCTTATTAATCAAGTTAGGGTTTCTGTTCTATGAATGTAAACACAGAAAGGTCAACAATTTTGCTAGGGGCACGTTCCAGGGCATGGGAATTAAGTGAAAAGTCATCTTTCATTCCCTTGCTGGACTAAAAACAGCCTCAAACCTCAATACTGAATTTTAGATAATATGGAATGTACTGTATTCACAGAGCATATAAGTTTCTGAGCAACAATGATAATTTATTAGAGGATTGTCAGCCAAGTCTGCAATGATTCTTTGATTAGTGAAAAGTGGTTTTGAATGTTATGCCCTGGGATATTTCTTTAAATTTTTTTTCCTCCAAGAGGATTTTGTGGATTGTACTAATGTTCCACATGCTGATTTCTTAGTATAAGATTTGCTACATGATGTGCCAAAGGTGATGAACAATAAAGCAGATAGCTTAAATTAATTTAGAAAGTTTGTGTTTTCCTCTAAGGGAGAAAATATTATTTTAGAAGCCCTCATAAAAGACAGCAGTGGGGAAATTGTCTAAAGCAGAACTTTTTTTAACTCTTAAAGTTTTAGAATATAATCATTTTGAAAAAAATGTAAGACGGGGTGAATTTTTGCATTTTAAACTTCTGCTACATAAACCTTTATATACCATAAACCCATCTTGCTCTCTTAGATACATCAAACAACAGCAATTGCTTCTTCATTTGGGGGAATACAAGGCTTCATCAGATCAGCCAAAAGAATTTCAAGTGAAAACACTCCTCAGCTCCAAATGTGTGTAGTAGCTTTAGACAACCTATTTCTTTGAGTCAAATAATTAAGTATGCCAACAAAGAAATACTGTCTGCCTTTTGAATTGGGTTGCAATTCCCCTCTAATTTCTACAACATTATGGTTCTCTCCAATTTTCTGATATTCTAGTTATTTAACAGATCCTTGAATGGATAACCTGCAGCTAAAGTCACCCGGGCATTTGAAAACCAATATAATAGGGGTACATGGGTGGCTCAGTTGGTTAAGCATCCAAGTCTTGGTTAAGGCTCAGGTCATGATCCTAGGGTCATGAGATCGAACTCCACATCGGGTTCCATGCTCAGCATGGAGTCTGCTTGAGATCCTCTCTGTCCCTCTTCCTTTGCCCCTCCCCCTGCTCACATGCACATTCTAAATAAATAAATAAATAAGTAAGTAAATAAAATCTTAAAAAAATAGTAATGCTTGAAAATGAATATATTCATTTGTTCATTAATTTCTTTGTTCAACCATTGGACAAATGTGTATTGGACCCTTCATCAAGCTAGTCACCATACTAAATATTTGAGGTATGGCTATGGATATAGAGAACAAATGAGGCATCATCCCTATTCTCTGTAAGTTTATAAATTAGCAGGTTTACTAGTGAACATATTTTTTTCCAAAGACATTTAGAATGCTCTTCTGTGGGAGGTCTCAATTCTATCTGACCCAAGTGGTTCCCTCAGTTTTGCCAAATGCATGCTTCTCTGGAATTCTCAGCACTGGTAAGCACAGCCCAATAAAGATAATTGCTGTTGTGCAGTAGAAATAAGGTGCCTTATCACTATTGATCTATTGCTCACCCAATTTCCCTTCCAGATCCAAAATAGTTCTCACAACGGAACCAAGGGACAGTACCTTTATCTAAACAAATCTGTGGAGTCCTGTGTCTTTACTGTACTCAATTATCCCATGAAGTCAACCACCTGTCCAATGAAACTTGAATCTTTTTCCTTCCCCAGCTTCTAAAAGACACTTGATAGCTGAGTTTCCACCAGCAGCAGTACCAGCAAGGAGCTACTGCAGTCTTGGGATGGAACGGCTACTGCTGAGATAGATAATCACAACTTCTGCCCTAGAGGGACTTATAACTTAATTCCAGACTTCAACGTCACTATGACTGCCCCTGCTTTAGGACTTTCTCACATATCTATGTCTAGAGCTTCCTGATACCCTGATTGGCACTCCCACTTGGTTCTCACAGCCCTTCCGGTCACTGGAATATGGCCACTTTATCCCAAGGTTCTGTTTTGGGAGCAGATCTGATCTCAGACACTTTGACATCCAGACTGGCAATAAGGAATAGTTGGACCTATGTGCAATTGGCCAATAGAGGTCTTTGCAGGCCTTGCAAGAAGGCATCTGAGTAACTGACTCACTTGTCATGAGCTCTAGGAGTGGTATATGACCCATCATCTTTACTAGGCTGAAGACAGTTCATCTGTATCACCCTTTAACCTATGGCAAGTGTAGAGAGCTCACCTATTCAATGCCTAGCAGGAACCAGGCTCAGTGCTAGGAATTCCGCATCCATTAGTAGTAATCTTTGTTTAAAAATTCTTCTACAGGATAGATGCAGGGAAGCATTTGTTGCCCAAGGGCACAAAGTCAAAATTCAAACTGGCTTCAGCTTCTGGTTGTGGTTCTAATTCCCTGATGGGGCCAATGTGCTACTATGAAACCAGCCTATTTGCTCTCACATGTTTAACTTTCCTGGTTCTTGCCAGTTCCTTTGCCCAAGACTGAAACCTGTTCTCTAGTACCCCCAAGACATTCTCAAAGATAATGCTTTCATCTGGAGAGACTCAATTGAGTCCTGGTGTTACAATTTACCTGGCTGAAAATATCACCATCAGCTGGAAACTGCTGCTGAGTCTACCCCCCACAGATCTAACTCTTTGGATGATGGTAATGTGGGTGATATTGATGAAAGTGGCTGGTTTTGAAAGTATCAGACTCTGTACTAGGATCTTTACATTTAGTAGGTCATTTATTCCTCATAAAACCTCTAAATTGTAGTCATTGTTATCTCTGGTTTATGAATGAGGCCCAGAAATGTTAAGCCAGTTGCCCGAGATCTATGACTAGAAACTGGATTCAAACTCAGTTTAGCTTTTGCCGTAATCCATGTTCTGACCCTTCGGGATTATTGTGATACAGGACTCCATGTAGGATTTAGGGGGGCAAATCATCTTATTCTCCTGGGACTCTCCTGATTTTAACTGAGACCTACATCTTGGGAAACACCTCAGTCTCAGAAAACTCAGGCCTGTTGGCCACCCTGGCCTGTGTTAGAAGCCTTAAATCTGGCCCATTCTCTCTTCTCAGTGGTACAACGGGGCCCGGCCTGCAGTAAACCCAATGCAGCAGTGGGCATTTGAGGGCAGAAGTTACTCCTCCTGGGGGTAACCGAGGGAAGATTAGAGACTTCTAGGCCTCTGGCCTTGAGAGTTACCCAGTTTTGAGTAGTAATCTTCAGGCTGCTCTGGCAAGGAACTCAGGGAGCACTGAAAAGAAATGTCCCTTCACTCGCATATTTGTTCTTTGCACTATTAGTTAATATCTTCAGGAGTGAACAGGAGGGACAATAGTCTTCAGCTGAGCCCAAGTTGTCACTCTTGTCAGACTTCAAATCTGAGCCAGTTCTTAGTGAAATGGCCTACCTTAATTTCAGTTACTCCTTTTGATGGGGAAAAACTGTACTTTAAGCTGACTGACCAAACTGGCAAGGAAACTCCAGTCCTTGTCTCAGAGCCCCTCCGGTTCTTCTCTCCTACCCTGTTCCTCTCGCGCACCAGAATGCCAAGTATGCGCGAGGAGGAGGATATAAATTACCCTCCCTGCTTGTGCTCAGGGCTCAGATCTTTGGAGAAGGATCTCCTCTGAGTCCACCGGTGAAAAAATCTCTCTCCCTTCTTAGTCTCCGAGTGCCGCTTGGTTTTTCCGCCAGGATCCAGCCCAGGTTCTGCTACACTTTTTCTCCATGCAAGGCGGAGGTTCTGGAATATATTGTCATGGAAGCCATCTACAACTTCAGAGCCCATATGCACTTTGGATTGCTCATGGCTAGATCTGTGCGTGGGTGGGCAGCAGAGGATCATTTACTATGAAGCTATTGAAGCTTGACCCTCAGAGCCCTGCACCTGCATGGGTCCTTTCAAAGTCCCTGAGAAAGACTTCGGCAACCAGTTGACACGATAGAAGTTTTGGGTTCGACATTTACAAAAGTAAGACATGTTAACCTCAGCTGATGAAGACTGATTTCTCTTTCCATGCCTACCACGCCTGCATCACACTTCACCTATAGTGGTTCACTTCCACACGGCTGTGACTATCTTTTGGACCTGGCTGCAGAGAAATTAAGTTGGGAATATTCCATATTAAATGAAATATGGATGGATGTTTTGGAAAGGTTCGAGAAAACATAGAAATTTCAGATAATTTGGCTTCATATTTTTTTCTGTTTTAAAATTTACATATCAAGTAAGTTTAAAAACTCAGATAAAAATCAGCAGTATAGGACAGAGAATCAAAAATATGTGCAAGAAAATCCAGAACAAGATCCTACAATGAAAACTGAGTTGCAGCACAACAAAAATTCACGTAATATCAAAAGCTGTAATTTTTTTATATGAACAGATCATTTCCAAATAGAAATAATAAGTAGGCACTTGGTTTGCTTGAGAATCCATCCAGTTAACGAAAAGAAGTAAATCATAAGAAAACATTTTTTAAAAGCATAAGTTACCTGCTGATATAGCCCGTATGAACACAGTGACAAAGATAAGAAAGTACTCAGATGTTCTGTAGATGGACGTGGACAACAGACTCAGTGTGTCCCCGCCTCACCCGGAAACTACTAAAGTTCCTGTGGAAGTGAAGTGGAATTTCTTAAGAACATAATGGGTGGAGAAGAGAAAACCTATCACGGCTATGAAGACTCTGATGCCATGTACATCGAATCCATACCTTTGGATGGTCATGAATTTATTATAAAAAGACGACATGCACTAACATCCAGAACAATAAAAGCCATGTTGAGTGGCCCAGGTCAGTCTGCTGAGAATGAAATTAATGAAGTCAGTTTTAGAGACATCCCTTCACATGCACTACGGAAAGTATGCATGTATTTTACCTACGAGCGTGGCTACACTAACAGCTCCGCAAAGATTCCTGAATTCCCAACCACACCTGAAGTTTCCCACCTGCTGATGGCTGCCAACTTCCGAGACTGTTAAATAAGGTCGATTATAATAAACAGTTATCTTTTTTCAGTATTTAATAACTACAATTCAGTTACTAATTTTTTCATATGTAGCGTGTTGCCTGTATGCAGTTGAACCTTAAAGTTCATGGCAAAGCAGATTTATCTTCTCTACTTTTGTATAGCCATCAAGTTGAAATTTGTTTGTTGCATCGAAAAATTAAGTTCACTTTCATAAATTGAGAAATAAACAAATATGCCAATTGGTTTAAAAAAAAGATAATAAGGGGTGCCTGGGTGGCTCAGTGGGTTAAAGCCTCTGCCTTCGGCTCAGGTCATGATCTCAGGGTCCTGGGATTGAGCCCCGCATCGGGCTCTCTGCTCAGCGGGGAGCCTGCTTCCCCCTCTCTCTCTACCTGCCTCTCTGCCTACTTGTGATCTCTCTCTCTGTCAAATAAATAAATAAAATATTTTAAAAAAAGATAATAAAACACTCAGAATATTACACTACAAGAACACCGATCACATAATAGTTAATGCCAATTGTCAAGTCAAAGACCACTTAAAAGTAGTCATTGCACAAGAAAACTTGAAATGCTCTGAAATAGTACAGCTGACACATGAAAGAAATTTTGATTAGACATCTTCACAACTTTGACAACCATACTAAATGTCCACATGACATTTCTAATATCAAATTGGGAATCTGAAGTACTTTAAGTACTATCAACACAAATGTACGAATTTTAGTCAACCATGCTGAAGGAAATAATGAATTTTCTTTTCTTTTTAAAAAATGTTACATGACTGGGGCGCCTGGGTGGCTCAGTGGGTTAAAGCCTCTGCCTTCGGCTCAGGTCATGATCTCAGGATCCTGGGATCGAGCCCCGCATCGGGCTGTCTGCTCAGCAGGGAGCCTGCTTCCCCCTCTCTCTCTCTGCCTGCCTCTCTGCCTACTTGTGATCTCTCTCCTCTCTGTCCAATAAATAAATAAAATCTTTAAAAAAAAAAAGTTACATGACTGCTGTCGTATGAAAAGGCGATCAAAGAGTTCACAACAAGAAAAAAAAAGGTGTTTTAAAAAATAGTATGGAAATAAATCCAGAAGTGAATTAATTAAAAATAATACTATTTTTCTGGGTTTGAGGGTATCTGTGGTATTTGTCAGTTTTGTCATATTTTAAAAATGCAATTTAATTTTTTTCCTCATTCTAAGCATCTATTTTCACACCAATTTTGGGATCTTTCTCTGAATTAAAGAAAACAGTTCCAACAGTGTAGGCTTCAGATCCGTTGGAGCCTAGCTAGACCTGCCTTCTCCCCGTTTGCAGTGCCTGAGGGCAGAAGATCCAAGCAACCAGGCAGGCCAGGGCTATTTTTGTATGCGGAGTCAGAATCCATCTTATGTAACTGGAACTCCCACGTCTCTTTTTTTCAGGCACTAGCTTGAGAATTGCAAGTGCTCAAAACTTTCCAATTTTAAGACAGTGATTCTCCAAAGCCACATTTTGGAAGTATCCTTATTTGTTCACAGGAGTTCGCCCGCCGCTGCTGTGTCCCACAGTCCATTTGAGAGTCTGTTTTTATTTCATAAAGTTTTGGCCTAAAATACTACAGAGCCACAATAGATATTCAATCATGTATTAATTATTTGCATGCAGTTAGAAAATTTGACAGTAAGTAAAGTTTTAAAATGTAATCAGATTGACTTAGTGGAATCAGCTGGTTTTGCTTTATTTATTGTAATTATGTTATTGTAGCAGTTCCAGCCAGGGGCATTAGAAATAGGGGGAAAAAAAGCACAAATCCTAAACATAAGATACCAAATATGCCCAACAGGACTGCTCCTCCCCAGCCACCTCAGGCCATCTGGTCCCTTGCTTGGCTGAGCTTCCACTCATTTATCTATAGCGTCAAGGAGTCTGGCCAAACTAGGTACTATTGTATGAAAAAATGAAGCCAATTAAATATACCATGATTCAGTTTATTTAAAATAATTTCAACCTTTTGGGGCTATCTAGTTATTTACCAGTATGAACAGTCAAGTTTATTTGAAACATCTTATCTTATTTATTAGAAACAGACCAGGTCCCATGATACTCAAGCAAGGCTCAAATCATGACTTAAAATCCTGATTTTATTCCAAGTGTATGACTTAAGATTTCAGAACAATAGTGCAATGGAGTCAAAAGTGTGGAAGAGTCACACCTGGAGCTAGAAGACTATACTTCTAAGAACAAACGTTTTAGTACATAAAACAAAATGTTTTAGTATATCAGGAAATAAAACTAATCCTAAAATACCTAGAGCAGTCCTTGGTCTTAAGGTAGCTGAATTTAGACGCTGGACTTAGAGCCAAGCAGACCTGGGTTCAAAAGCCATCCGGCAGAGGCAGGTTATTTCATGAGCTATGCCTAATTTCCCTGGTGTGCAAAAACAGCATAATAATGCAGACCTTATAAGGCTGTTGAGACAATAAATGAGACAAATGTGCATAATAGATGCTAGTAAATGGGAGTTATTTTTAACACTGCTCTAACGAGTTGATAATAATTTCTCATAATAAGGGCAGTGTCTGTACTACCTGTTTAAAATACATTCCTTTATTTATTATACTTTGCCAATATACAATTTTTAAATGATTGGAATCAAAACCATTTTTTGGAGGATCTTTCAAAATACATTTGTCAGGAAAGAATCCCAACCTGATGGGAGAAGGGAGGGAATCAATCTGAGACCATTCCTTAGATGCCAAATGTAGACGAGACAGTATCTTACTCACAGCACAGCACACGGTAGGAGCAGCAGCAGAGACGCCAGATCCTGGGTCCCCAAGTCCCATGCGTGACACCGTGGGACCAGATGGATGCCACACATGTAGTGGGTTGTACCGCGGCCGAGGAACCCAGAGCCAAGGGACCAGCAATTCCTGAGCAAGCAGCAAACAAGCCAGTCCCCTCCGTAAGAATGTGAGCAGTTACACAGAGGCCAGGGTGCGGTCATCTGCGCCTGCCTCGTGGCCCCCGTGGCTGACTATGAGGACTGCTCAGTCCCGGGGGACCGATACACCCTGCAGTTTATATGATGAACTGTTTCCCCTTACAAGGCTATTTTCAAGAAACCACAGTCTTCCTTTGAAGTTCAACACTAAGTGGAGATGCTATTGTTTACATAATCTGATTCCGATTTCACGATCTTAACTGTCTTGAAAATTGAAACCATTTCACCTTTATACAAATTAAAGTTGGTGAAATAATGAAGAACGTCCTTCTTCCATTCCCACCTACCCAGAATTATCTAGCTATTTAGCCTTCACAGTGCAGTGCCGGATTTCAAACTGGTACGGAATTATATAAAATGCTATTTGTAATACAAACTAACCATTTCACTTTGGCTACTGTGTTACTCTGTAACATGGACACATGTTTTTTCCAGATCTGGTTTCTGCCTCCATCCTCTACTCAGCCACAGAAGGGCATTACACGAGAGGATCCAAAAACACAAAAATCCAGTAACCATCTGGATTGTTACATCAACAGCCCCAAAACAAGCAGGTTGATTTTAGGTTTTCTCATTGTTCCCGTTCCATACCTTAGTAAATTGTTGACAACCAGAAAACACATTTTTTTCTTCCTGCAAAGTTACTGTAAGACTCAGCGCCACTTGTAACTTCTACCCAGCAAGAGATGGAGAGACGATGTAAGATTATGCTAAATATCATTTAACACCATAGATTTTCAAAAGATCAACCGCCTGATATGATGTTAAATATAGTTGAATGTGGTCCCACATCTCTGTGCCACTTTGCCAAGTTTCCGTCGGATGCAATTTGCAACAAGCAACATATTAAACCCCCATAAATAGTCATTATAATGTAAACACTGAACACTCCTTATTGTAGCAGTGAAAGCAGCCTCTCCAAAATATAAAAAACAGAAAACAAATCCTTGAATTTCATCTCAGGGCAGAAGGTGGATTTGAATTTGAAGACATGCCAAATGGTAATTTTGGGCACAAATATTTCAGACAAAGCTGATCTATTATGAGTAATAACAGCATATGTTAGTTTCTAAGTCAGTTTGCATATGTCACAGGAAGCACACCCAATTAGCATGTGAGGCCATTTACACTTCAGCAAAGTTATTAACAGTAAATCATAACAAAGTAGGTATGATCAAATTATACATTCTATTTTAAATATGCATAAAAATCTGACGCAAAAAAACAGCAAAATAGAGAACGGTAGAATCTTAAATGTATTAAATCAGCATATTGGCTTTTTTCATATTATTAGTAGTAGTAATAATAATCATTATTATTATTCTTTTCTTTTCACATAGCTGGTTGCTATGGCTCTTGACAGTTTCCTTTTAGCTAGCTAAGCCTCGGAGGATTAAAGAAGACATTTGGCCTTTATGGTTTTCTGTGTCTGAATGTGTATGTCCTGAGGAGAAAAAGAGCTGTGCAAGAAGCTATTAAGCACCAATGAGCGAGCACGGATGTGGAATGCCTGAGTTATGTTCACTGAAACAGATGTCGTGTCCCACAATTCCCTGAGCTGCCTCAGGCTTTTGCTGGTGTCAACCCTGTGGTAAATGGGTTTTCATAATGAATTTACTGTGAATTCTCACACACACACAAACCATTAGAATCACATTAAAGGGCTGACTAAATGCCACCAAGACTCCAAGCAGGACTGTCTTTTGTTCATTTGGAGGAAGCTCTGAAGAATCCAGAATCTCAAATCAATCATTCGTGATAGTTTGGAGAGAGTAACAGGCCTCTCTGTGGCTGGAGAGGGACAAACACATGTTTTGGGAGGAGGAGGGTTCTTGTACCCCACGCAGTGCAGGGGTCCCATTTTTTTTCTTCCCAGATTGTCACAGGAATGGCTACTGTTCTCAATACCAAAGGTGAGGCACTTGATCAAACCAACCCGAGTTTTGAATTATTTTCTTTGGTCACTTCTCTTTAAAAAAAAAAAAACGTTTTGTGGTGCCTGGTTGGC
>CM052900.1:36355417-36459481 GCA_028534135.1 Potos flavus
CCTCTCTTACCTGTGCAATGGGCTAATGATACATCCACACTCCTGCTCTTACAGTCATTGTAAACCTGGGGGAATGAAGATAGTATACCCATAATTAATTGAGGGGAGCAGGCAGGGAAGGAAAAGATGGGCTTAAGAAGAAAGGAGGATTACTAGTTAAAAACAACAAAAAAAGCCAATGTGTCTGAAGTCACACCACCAGAGGGAGACATTGCTACACAGTCAGGCACACGCTGGCAAACTATTGCCTTAGCCAACCAAGATTAACGCAGCAGGGTACCCACCTTTCCTGCAACTAAGTCTGGCTACTTAATAAACGAAATTTCATTTCATAAAAATTGAAAGACCACATTCCTTCTCTGTAAGAATGCTAGAAAGTTATTCTCAACCTTCTTTTACTGGAAGTCAAGGACCCATTTATAAATAAGTGATGAAAACTGCTGACCTACTGCCTAGTTTAATATTTTACAACAATTTGTGCATATTCATGGACTCTCAAATCCCATCCATGGATGGTAAGCTGAGAACGAACAGAATCGAAGCTGAGTTTGATTGCCCAACCTCCATTTTAAAGGTCCATCAAGATGAGAGATCCTAACGAATGTGCTTGGCATATTTTGGAGTCTTGCCTCATTCACGTCCTCGAAAACATCATGAAGGAACAACTTACGGAAGGCCCAGATTTTAAATTCACCCAGGCCAAAGTTAACCCATGAAACTCAGTGAAAATGAGAAGTTTTAGCAACAGTAGGATGGATTTGGTTATGTAATAGAGAGGTATCTTACATATAAAATAGAGAAAGCATTTACAACACATTCTAAGAGTTTGCATGGTACATTCAAAAATTTTCTCTTATATTGTTTCTGCAGTAAGTAGTTATATGGTAGAAGAATTGCAGAATAATAGACGTGTCAGTCTGAGCATGAATAAACAGGCAAACAAACGAACAATATACATGGACTGAAACTTTGCCAAAATAAATGGCTCCTGTTTTTATAAAGTTAAAAGGATTAATTCAAGGTGACCAGTCAGTGTTTGACTTTTTCTCAAACTCAGAAAGCACAAACACATTGCTACAGGTGGTTTATTGATGTTGATAAAAATAATCTCCAGTTCACGGACCTTCCCAATGTCCTAAGTAGAAGAATAAACAGAAGTCATTCCATTTCCTCCAACCTAGAACTCACAGGGGCATGTTCCTAGCACTACAGTGACTAAGCAAATAATCCAGGAATTTTAAGAAGCAGGAAGACATGCATGGCTCAAGAGACTCTGTGGTTCTTTACTCTAGACCCTCTTTCGGTGGCTGAAACTAAAAAAGAGATATTTTTTGAATTTTAAGAAATGACTTTTGCAAAATGAAAACAATAAAAGCTAGAATTATTGAGTACTTATTAACTTCTAGAAACTTTGTTGTGTTCTTTCTTTGCAATACATTACTGTAAAGCTTCACAACTTGATGAAGTGGGTATGTCTACTTTCAGCTTACAGAAAAGTAAATACTTTAGCCCAGATCATAGAACTCGCTATATGGCTAATACTTGGAGCCAGGATTTATCCATCTTTAAAGCCACTGCTCTTAATATACACCATAATTTATTGTAATCATGATGAAATAAACCAAATAGTAATAAGGAAATTAAAGAGGGCAAATTGACACAAAACTGCTGGTGTCCTATATACAGATAGGAAACACCAGGCCAAGAGCAAATATTATTTTTTGCTAATCTAAAAATAAAATGGATTGGTTGATTTATCTCATAATTCCATTGTGCAGTATTTTAAAACCATGAAGATGAATGGAAAAAACAAAAACAAAAAACCTCTTTCTCAACATGCCTACTACCTGAGTTATTTGGATTCCTCTGAATTTTCAACTTTAGATCTTAACCTTAGTAGGAATAGGTAACCGTTTCCTCCTGTTTACTAACTCTAATCCTGACTTGCAATGAGCATATTCAAAATAAATTTAAAATACAATTAAACCAAAACTGTACATTGTGGTCTTTCCCAGTAAAGGGACAATCCTAATGTAGTATTTCCCAGAATATGATCTTGGACCACTTGCCTCAGAATCACCTGTGGTTGTTTAAATAAAGATTCCTGGACCAAAACTAGGACCCAGACAACTGCGTTGCCGACAAGTAACCCAGCTGAGCCTTCTGCACACCCACTGGAGAGCACTCTTCTAGACCCTGGCAATGCAGAGGAAATAGAAAGGCCAAACACAGGGAACCCTCCAGTCTAGAACCATCTGTCTACAGTCCAGATTTGGATGCAAGAAAACACGACATATTTAGGTTGAACTATGCCAAACTGTGCAGTTTTTATAGTGAACAACAAGAAAATGAAAGCATATTATATGGGGGAAAACAGGGTGACAGACCAAAAACAGCCACTGGATTTAAGTCTAGGATATTTAAAACTCAACCATTTTTGCATGATTTGCTTTCTAAATATCTGCTCATACTGAGACAAAATCCTCCCCTCATTTTTACTAGGGGCATAAACGGCGATCCAGGGGGGTGAGTGATATCCCCCGTGCCTCACAGCTAGTGGGACAGTGCTGGGACCACACCCCGACTGTCGCACACTAACCAGCTTCCCCTCCCCATAGTCTCACCCCAATTCATAGGAAAGCGATACTGAAGTTGACCTTTGCACTATGTTTCTTGTCTTTGTTTTTGGGGTTTTTGGTTTTTGTTTGTTTTTTTGTTTTGTTTTGTTTTGTTTTGACTTTTGCACTTTCTTGAATCTGGAAGTTTGGACATTTCAATTTTATATTTATAAATGAATAGAGGCACAGTTACGTAACACCACAGAAAACAACCAACACCATAATGTGAAACCGTCCAAAAACGACTGATCTTAACTCCTTAAAGCTCTATTTCCAATTTCTGCATCTTGCCCTGATGAGTAACTAACACAAGACTATCCCATCCTCCTTAAATAAGTAGACAACCAAACAAAAATATACGAACAACTGTTTTCAGACAGTGGGAACAGGGAGCACAGGACGGAGTTCCCTGAGAGAAAGAAGACAGATGAGACAAGCTCCCTCTGAGCTCAGCTTTCTGCACAAAGCAGCTTTTGGGCCAGAGAGTGATGGATGCCTGAGTAAAATGCAAGAGCTTCACTGAGCTGAGCAGACGGAAGTAGAGTTCAGGAAGGATTACGTGGGCGGAATCTGTGGGAGAGAGTAATGGAAATGAGGGAGATAAGCAGAGAAAGAGCTCCAGAAATGTTCACATGATTTTGATGAAGTTTTTGGCAGAATACAAAACTACCCATGGGGGAGACTATGAGGCAAGGGTAGAGAGCCCCTGGGGAGCAGATACCCAGAGACAGGTAAGCTGAGCTCTATGCGGCAGAAGCTGGTGGAGGACTGAGGACAGTTGAGGAATAGATGTTGCTCCATCCTCAAGACTCTCCCCCAACAAATGTTAAGACGCTGAGGGAGAGCACAAATGGAGAAAGGAGGTAACTTGCCTGTTGACACAATATTTACTAAAAAAAAAAAAAAAAAAAAAAAAAAATAGGGATGCCTGGGTGGCTTAGTAGGTTAAGCGTCTGCCTTTGGCTCAGATCATGATCCCAGGGTCCTGGGATCGAGTCCCGCATCGGGCTCCTTGATCAGCAGGAAGCCTGCTTCTCCCTCTGCTTGCCGCTCCCCCTGCTTGTGGGCGCTCTCTCTCTGACACATAAATAAATAAAATCTTTAAAAATATAAATGGAGGAAAAAAATTCCAGAGGTGTCTGAGTTTTCCTTGAATTGGAAAAATTGAGTGTTCTTTCTGTGGAAATGTCCTGTGAGCCATGTTCATTTTAAGGAAATAATCAGTTTTATATACTGCACATCAGGACCATGGAGACACCATGAAGATCATGGGGTGGAGAAGTAAACACCGTCATCTGATAGAATGGAGAAAAGCTCCTGCACTGGGGACTGTCTGAGAGATCAGATATGGTATCTGGTGAAACTACACCCATCCATGAGTGTGAGAGACAACATCCCGCGATCACCAAGGCCACCTTCTCATGCAGGGAACTTTTCTTTTTGGAAGCTTGTAAGCTGACTGCCCAGCAGGCACTATGCCCACTACATCTCAAGCCTGTGTTTGTTCTGACTACCTCATGTGATTACCCCCACCCTTGGCCCCCACACATACACAGAAGCTTGATGGGATCTCCTGAAGACGACTCTATGGCAGTGGGAGGCATCAAGCTCTATGTCCTCTGGGGAGAATGGGAAAGATGAGTATTGAAACAAGCGGAGTCAAGACCCTGGGGCTGTGAGAGTAGTTGGTGAAAACCCCTGTTACTACAGGAAAGGGAAAGAATCAGCCCAAACACAAGCTATGTAAATACCTCAACCAGCATGGAGACTCCAGAATAGTCAAAAAAAGTCACTCCGCTGCAATCCAGGATTAAAAAGCACTTCTCATTTGGGCCTGGCTGCGATGCTTCCTCTGCAGGAGAAACAGAGACTCGAGTTAAGGAGAATTCTCAGAGATGTCTGCTGCCAACTGTGTTGAATGTGGAAATGGAACAGCAGCCTCATGTTTAACAAGACGGATTCTAAACACTTTTCAGTTTTTATGTTTTTCACTTAATTACGGATTACTTCTGAACTCTTTAATGTTTAATTATTCCCACATGACTTCAGGTATTTATTACATAACTCAGAGAGGAAGATGGGATGGGTTAATTACCTCTCATTTCACAGAGGGACAAACTGAAACTCAGCCATCATTTTAATTGGTTTTGAAAGAATACTGGCAAGTCCGTGCCAAAGACAGACTGGAATCAAGGCCTCCAGGCATCCGGAATAGCACTCTTTCCCACTATCACGCCATTTCCTTCATGGGTATGCCCAGAGGTAGAGCCCTGCTTTGTAGTGTCCAAAGCATATATACTTTGGGGGTCACATTTTAAGGAAAAGATTCATTGCTGGGGCTTGTCTCTTGGGCATGGAAGGGATTTGTATAAGAGACCCTAAAAACGAAGCTTTCTTTGGTTCACGGTAAATCTGCCTCTGAATGTACCTGAGGGAGAAAAATTTACTCAGGACATCATGGATCCTGACCTCTCATTTGCTGATGTCTTCACCACCACGGTTTCCTCATGTGAAATGACTTCAGACAGGCCATGTCTGAAATCCCTCTAAGGAGTGATATGGCTCTCAGAACAGACCATGTAAGGTAAGATACCTCCACTGTTAGTAGGCAAAATCTATCAAATAAATTCCAGTTCATTAATGATTATGAAATTCTATGAAGAAATAAATTCTTAATTGGAATAGTTTTGCTATTTAAAATGCCCATGATTTTCCTCTATAGTGGCTACAAAACCATGGGAATATGGTTGTTTCTTAGTTAGCATTGGAGGAAAGTGCAAGGGAAATTATGTAGTTTTTAAAACTGCTGCTTAAAGGTAAAAAGAGGTGAGTGGAAAAGATAGAGCAAACACTAAACATTTACATAGCAGTAACTGTTAGCAAAAAAAGAACTGCCACAAAGTGATTTTAACGTATTTGAAAAATGGTATTCAGGTATAGGATTTGTTTCCAAGTTTCACCTTTAGATCTATATTTATATTTATTACTTGAAATAATAACTATTACTTGAAATAATAGGGCAGGTACTCCATTCAGGGAAACTTTTTGAATATAGTTGTTCAACTGTAGTTCAAATTACAAGGTTTCAACATTGTAGTGGGTAATACAAGTCAAATACTATCCCTTTCTTCTAATCATCCTTGAGTGCCAAGGATATGATTGGTATATAAATGACATGATAAATGATGATGAATGGGAATTTACAAGGATAAGTCTCTGGAGTGATCACTCAAGGCTTCAGGCAAAGTAGACTTGTAGGATATGTATGATTCCAAAAAGTAGAAACGATGCACTGTGAGTATTCCATATGGACAGCTGTATCTGAACACTAATGACAGTTTGAGATTTCAAATTCCTCTTCACTCAGTCAACCAGCATATATTGAGGACCTACTGTGTGCCAGGCACTCCAGTAGGCCTTCTGTTTTCCTATTTCTCCCGCAGAAAGGAGGGCTGAGAAGTAAGTGTAGGTTCAGGCTATGTTTCCATTGGCCCAAAAGAGCAAATTAGGACTTTAAACAAAACTGAAAGTAACCATAACTTAGTTCATCCACTAACCACTCAGTAGTAATCACTCTCATTCACTATTTGCCTCATTAAATATGGGACCTACCTCTACTAATGCAAAGACTCTTATTTATATTCTCAGATATAATGTGCCCTGCTCATTATCAGAGATAGGAGAAGATTTCCTGTAAGATCACAGGAAAAAGAAAAATACATATCTGAAGCAAAGGTAAATAGTGGCATGTTGATTGACATTTATTCCTTCTATCTCTTAGTCCCATAAATACACACACACACACACACATACACACACACATATATATATATACACATACATACATGTACACACATAGGTTGGCACTATAATAATTGGTGTATAGATACTGTTACTTCCTTTTGCTTAGAATTACAAAGACAGAATCACTAAATCAATGTTAAAAGAGCTCCTAAGACATTTGGCTAATTATTTGATCCATGATACGTATTTCCTTGAGTATTTTTTAAGACTCATAAGCACACTTTTATACAATTCAAACATTTTGTTGAACTTCCAGAGTATAAAAATCTCCCTCTTAGCAATTAAACTACCAGATAAGCTTTCTTACAAATGTTCGTTAATTCATGATACCCATATATAAAATATATACAATAGATTAAACATTTTCTCACAAAGTTAGACATAAAAAGTTTTAGTAAGACTAATGTTTGCAATGTACCATGGAATTCAATATTTAAATGGTTTCTATGCAGATACTTTTGAATATATCAGTCTTCGAAAATAAAATTTATGTGATTTTTTTAAAGGCAGTACTGGTTAGAGCCAGCTCATCCCAGCTCTTTTGAAATCTCTTCAGTATGTCAATTGTGCACATATATTCTCAACTCCAAGATTAAGGACAGCATGTTGGTAGTTTGGAATCAGTCATGGTAGAAATATTTACTGTGGAAATGGGCAAATACTATACATTGGTGCTTCTCCACCAACTTACCTCGTGCCCTCTGTTCCAAGAGTTGCTTGTTAAAGATTTACCAGCACATCGCTGTTTAAAGGTGGAGACTCTTGTTACATATAAGGAATGCAGTCAATAATTTTTAAAAATCCAATGGCTTTAACTAAATACATTTCTTAAACCACTGCTATCTTTAGCAAGAAATCTTAAAATGACAATGATGACAAAATTTGATATCAGAATTTCTATAGCCCATTTTTCCATCCATTTACAGCACCATTCTTAACAAATAACATGTCCTTTACAAAATAGTACATATTTCAAAATAAGCTACAATTTAAATTCTTAGTTCAAAAAATTCTGCAGAAAAAAAGTATCATTAGTATTTAATCCCAAAAATTAAAATATATGAATTTTTCTGAGAACTTTAAGACTCATTATTTATTTACTAGAAAACATAACTGACATTGATAATATCTACAAGAGAAGCTTGGAAAAAAGTAGCTATAATCTGAAAAAATATTAGAATTGTTTTATTTAGAAATGTCAAAAAAATGTCAATGCATTACTTTTCCTGAAAGAAGCCACATAAATTATTACCTATAACTATTACAATATGGCATGAGTTCTATCATCCCCATTCCTCAGCCAGACAGAAATAGCTAATCAATCATGCTACTTTTTCCACTGAGCTCAAAGATCTTAGAATTTTTATCAACTCCCTGCTTCAAGAAGCTACTAGTAGTTCACAAGAAACGTATCAATCTGAACTCAATACTACTGTGAAAAAAACAATATATTAAGATATTACTTACAGGGATTGATCACTGGATCTAAATGACCAGAAAATGATGGTAAAAGATACAGAAAATTCTTTAAGAAACAACTTTTTCTTCCCTAACCCATCACACTTACTTCACTTGTAAATTGCACTTGTCATTCTCTATATTTTCTTGTAGTTATTTCATAATTTAAGTGGTGATAAGCTATTAACTATAAAAATATTTGGGTTTTATCAATAACAGTACAAAAATTTTGCTTCTGTTGTCTCCGTGGGCTTGCATTGTCTTTCATTTTTACACCCAGTTTCCTCTTTCCTGTTCCTCTCATCAAACTAGGGCATATTTTCAGACCAGTCAAAATGAAACAAAATAAAATAAAAGAATTGTGCCATGTAGTTGTAGATAATTATTTAAGTAAGCCATTTTAAGAGAAACAATTCATGATGACTTTTCCAAAAAAAAAGGCATCTTTAGTGGTAAAGTTACCAATTCACTCAAATGAAAATTTAAAGACAATGGACACTTCTGAAATCTTTCCACAAATAAGTGACGTTTTCTTTTACACAGGACCCTCTCTGTTCTGCCATTGTACTGATTTTTTTTATGGCTATAACCTTGTGTTTGAAGCTTCTAAGTAAATCAACTAGTGCAATAAAAATCACATCATCGTAGAAAAGAGTAAAGTGAATTCACAGCTAATATCCTGCCTTAAGCAAAATGAGGTAAGCTTGGAGCATGTGCAAAGGAGACAACTAATCTATACCCATGTGGGATGTGGTAAATGATGGGCTTTATCTACAAAAACCAACATTTCAGAAAGAAATTAACCATCAGGTGTGGGTGGGCAATTAACTCCAGACTGTGGAAGCCAGCTCTTTCCTGTAGAATATTCATTAACTCCTTTAATTAAAAAGTATTCATAGTTGCATAATTTAGGAGTGCTTTTCATATACTTCAAAAGGTTCTTGACAGTCTGTGAGTCACTCATAATTTTTTAAGAGAAGGAATTTTCTGTTGATATCAATTAACTATTGAGAAGCAGATTTACATCTCTAATTTCTCAAGAAAACAAGGAGCTATGAAATATTTAGGACAAACCACAACATTCTCTTTGGAAAACATGTGCACATATTATCAAGCATCTCATTTGTTCATTCATTCATTCAAGCAGTCAGTCAATATGGGCATATTGGGGGCTCTGAGCGCTGTCCTAAAGTAGAATGGTAAACAAGAGAGATGATGTTCTCTTCCCTCAATAGTCTCACAACCAAGCCAGCAAACCAGCTGACTGAACTAGTAATCTGAAATATCCTGAAGGCTGGAAAAAAATTATGCACAAAGAGCTAAGGAGATATAAGAGTGACCTGGCATGGGAGACAGAATAATGGCCCTCAAAGATGTCCACATCTTAATCCCCAAACCTGTAAATAAGTTGTTATATGGCAAAAAGAATTCTGTGTATTTGATTAAGTTAAGAACCTTAAGATAGGGACGTTATTCTAAATTATCTACAGGGGTCCAACGTAATTACAAGGGTCCTTATGAGAGGAAGGTGGGAGGGTGGGAAACAAAGAAGATGTGATGGTAGAAGAAGAAATCAAAGAAAAATTTGATGATCCCACCATGCTGCTGGTTTGAAGAAGGAGGAAGGGGCCAGGAGTCACAGAATGTACATGGCTTCTAGAAGTTGGGAAGAGCGAGGAAATAAGTGGATTTTCTTCTAGAGCCTCCAGGAAGAATACAACCCTGCCAAAACTTTGATTTTCTCCTGTGGGCTTCATTTCAGCCTCTGTCCTCTAGAATTGTAAGATAATATATGTGTGTTGTTTTAAGCTACTAAGTCTGTGGTAATTTGTTACAGCAGCAAAAGGAAATCAATACACCTGTGTTGTTGGTTTGGGGAGTGAGGAGTGGTGGTGAGGACATGGAATTTGTTTTAGACAAGTTGTAGGATCCATGTAGCAGAAATCATGCCTGCTTTCTTCAGCCTTGAACCTGCAGCACCTGTTACGGTGCCCAGGACTTAGTAGATGTTCAGTAAATTCAAGAATCGTTTGCTGAGGGAACAGGACATGAAACAATTAATGCAGGAATGAAAAGAAGAACAGAACACGTGAGTGGAGATCTGGGGCATGAATAGAAGTTAAGCAGGTGAGAAGAGTTTGCAGGTACAGTTGGCCAACCAGAACCCTAAGAGAGACGTGTGCAGGAGTGCCTCTTGGAAATGGCATAACATGACTACAATGTTTTGGGGACACAACCTCCCCAAATGGAATGATAATGGAAGATTTCTTCACATTTGAGCCATGTTTGTTTTTATTCAGATAAATATGATGACTGCCATCTTATCATTTATATAGCTTGTTTCATATATTTTGATTATTCAACCATGTGCTCAACTACAAATCTTCCCCTTCTGTGAAAATTATTGTGGGGGCGGTGGATTTTTTTATTCTCTTCTCTGTTTCCCACTCCCTTGCTCGGCTATGTCTCCCTTTGATTTAGTTACTTCCAGATCTATTTGGTGTTCCCCCTACACCTGCTGGATGTCTCTTGGATGATGATCTCCCAGCATCTTAGATTCACCACCTTCCAAAGTAAACTTATCTTCCCTTTTCGTTCCCCCAGGTTCCACGTCATCCCGATGTGAGAGGTTCAAAGCTTCAGAATCATTGTTTGTTTTGCCCTCTCCCCTCCTCTAACACCCAAACAGTGCCAGCTGTGTTCACGACATGCTGAAATGTCTTTTGAGTTCATCCTCTCCCTCCATTTTCATAGCCTTGTGACCAAAGCAGAGGGATTAATGGTGCTTGTCTCCCTACAGACTGCTTTCAGACCATGCTCTCCTGTCCCAGCTTTGAGCATCGCTTCCTGTATGCCTGCCCGCCTGCAACAGGGACCCAAGTCCTGCCTCCATTCCTATCTAACTGGAACGATTCAGAGCAAGTGAGTCAGCCCCTAAGGGCCCCAACTTCTTCATCAGTAAAATGAAGAGTATCCTATCACCTATTTGAAAATGGAAGTACAATATTTACTTATCACCTATTTCAGAGTTATCAAGAATGTCCTTTGAAAACTGTCCAGTGCTGTACAAATATCGTCTATCACTATAATTTTCATTCATTGACTAAATAAGTGTTCATTGGACAACGAAGGAGAATGCAGTGAGAATTCAAAATGTACTTCTTGCCTTAAAAATCTAGTTAGAAGGAAAATATGCAGAAAAAGAAAGCCTATAACCATATAAGACATTACGTGACTGAGTGAAGCATGTGGTATCTCTGCTTTTCTATTACTATGATCTCCGTCTCACAGCTGAAGATACTGAACTCCACACGCGCTGGCAGGATGCTCCCCTGTGTGGGTCTGGTGGACTTCTTTTTCTGCCTTATGGGATTGCCAAGCAGTGTGTCCTTCAATTTACTTTACTTCTCTATTAAATCTTGAAGACAGTATAAGGTTTGGACTAACAGATGGAGGAGATGGTTCTATTCAGGAGAATCCAAATACAGGCTCAGAGCCAGGGATGACTGAATTAGATACAGGGACCATGAACCGATTTATCTGATGTGGATGGAGGACTTGTGTAATGTGGAATAAAAGGGAAAGCAGTTCAAGAAGAGAAGGAAGGGCTTTAGGTGCTTGCTGAGGAGGAGGGTGACTTGATCTTCAGAAGGGAAACTTTATGATGACTCGTAAGACAGATTTTAAAGTAAAGGTGATTTAAGATTAATCTGTCATTACATCAGAGACCAGAGTCCAGCCAGGACAGCAACTACGTCTCACCTTGTGTGTCAACAGCAACCATCTGCAGTAGCTTCCTACAGCCCCGAGTTGAGAAGATTCTCAGGCTCCCCCAGCTCATAGGAGGAAGTGCCTTAATCTACTAGTTCTGTCTGGGGTGAGCATAGGGCACTGGATATTTTCTATCCATGGATTAAAGCCAAGGATATCTCATAGAAGAAGAAAAAAAGTACTAATTCATTTTGCACATGATTAAGAACAGGATAAGAGTTGCAGAAGTGAAAATATAAAGGTAAGAAAACCAAGCGTAATAGGTTTTGGTAATTAAATGGGAGAAAAAAAATCAAGAACATGAACAGTGGGACACCTGGGTGGCTCAGTCGTTAAGTGTCTGCCTTCGGCTCAAGTCACAGTCCCAGGGTACTGGGATTGAGTGCCACATCGGGCTCCTTGCTCAGCGAGGAGCCTGCTTCCCCCTGTCCCACTCCCCCTGCTTATGTTCTCTCTCTTGCTGTGTGTGTCTCTCTCTGACGTGTAAATAAATAAATAAAATCAAAAAGAAGAAAGAAAGAAAGAAAGAAAGAAAGAAAGAAAGAAAGAAAGAAAGAAAGAAAGAAAGAAAGAAAGAAGGAAAGAAAGAGAAAATGAACAGTAAATATATCCTTAGCATTTAAGCACAGGGAGGGGAGAGTAGGATGGTGTTTCTGAACGAGGAGAGATGAGAGGACCCCGGGGGTGTCAAAAGAGGGAGGGGAGGAAGATACTGGAAAAAACATTCTTTCTACTAGTTCTAGTATCAACTAGTTCTGACTTCCACAGAAGGGACCCAGCAAAGGTGATGGTGCCCATCAGCTACTGTTCTGTGAAAAGTGGGCCTGGACTAGTGAGGCAGAGGTGAGGACACCCTTAAAAAGTTTCCAGATAAGCAGGAGACTAAGACATTTAAGAAATTATCATTGAGTCAGTACTATGCCAATATCATGCAAGCATTCTCTGAGAGCATAAGGCAGAAGAAAATCAATTTGCCACAAAAAGTCAGAAAAGACCAGAGAAGATGACATCTAAGCTACACCCATGTTGATACGGGTCAATGCTGTTGATTCATGTATTTATATAACATTTATTTTATTCTATTACATATGTTATATATTCATTCAGAATATATTTTATAGAGTAGTATAAGTATTACAATATGTAATCCTCTTATATAAACATTCTGCATGTTCTTTATCCATTGTACTGTTAATGGATATTTCGGTTGTTTCCAGATTTGAGGGAATTATAAAGAAATTAACTATGAACAATCTTATATATGTTTCCAGGTATAAATATTAACAGATTCTTTTTTAATTATTTTTAGAAGTACAAAAATTAATATAAGTCAGAATTTTTTTTAAGTTTATATGAATGGACTTGGAATTTTATAATATGCTTTCTTTTGTCTTGCTTCTTTTGCCCTATTATGTTTTATATAAGACTTTTCCAATTTTCTGTATTGTAGAAGTATGCAAAATAATAAATATATCAAATAAAAACTCAAGTGCATAATATACCACTATTTATATGTATATCTGCTACCTTTTTTGGAAAATATGAGCTGTCTTCAGGCTTGGACAGTTTTACAGATAATACTATTGTGAATATTCTTGTCTGTGTTATTTCCTGTACACAAACTCTCATTTCTTCAGGTTGCATAAGTAGATGCGGAATTGTTGTTAATAGGGATGTATATCTTTAACTTTACACAATTTTGCCAAACCATTTTCCAAGGTAATTATAACAGTTTAAATCTCCACCAGCATTGTAGGAGACTTCTTGTCCTACATTCTCACTAACCTTTGGCATTGTCAGACTTTTAAATCTTTACCAACTATATATATATATATATGTATATATGTATGTGTATATAATATATATATATAAATTTGCATTGCTCCAGTAACTACTGTAATAGTCAAACATATTCTCACATGTTTACTGGTAAATTTGAAAATGCCTGCTCATGTCTTTTACCCATTTCTATTGGGTCATCTGCCTTTTTTTATTCATTGATTTGTAGAGGAGTACGGTCCTTTCTCCATGTTGTGTGTTTTATCTATCTTCTTCCACTCTGGCTTATCTTCTCACGCTTTATATGGTGGCTTTCATTAAATAAAAACTCTTGATAATCTAGTAAAGTTTAATGATCATTTTCTTTATGCTTAATGCTTTGCATTTCCCGTGCATTTCCTCCTATATCCTCTTCTAAATTTATATTTTGTTTACCACTCTTAGAATTTTGATTCACCAGGTACTGATTTGGTGGTATGGTATGTGAATTACAATGAATAATTTCGGTTATTGTAGACACGTCTCGTTATTGTACATTAGCAAGACTGCTTTCTTCACTGCTCTGCAGTGCCAGTTTGTCACAAATCGAACATGAATATGTGGGGGATTTTTCTCCCTTTCTGAGCCCCCTACTTTGTCCTATTGATCTGTTCATTTATCTTGGAACCAATACCATATAGTGCATTGATTATGAGAGCATTATAATATATCTTGACAGTTAAGAAAACATTCTCTCCCCCTTGTTCACATATTTTGAGGCCTATTCTTGGTCTTTGGAATTTCTATACAAAATTTAGAATAAGCTTGTCAATTGCCATTAAAATGTCCTGCTGGAATTTTAATAGGGATTAAATTTATATTTATAAATCAATTCAACATAAATAAAACTGACACCTTTTCAATATTGAGTATTCTAACCAATGGACATTGTAATTTCCTTTCAGTTAGTTATAAATACCATTTACTTAAGCGTTGCAAGTATTTTTTTGTTGTTGGAAGTATTTTTAATACCTTGTAATAAAGTTTTACAATTCATCCTGTGTAGGTCTACATATCCTTATTTAAATTTACTTCTAAAAGAGAGTAGGAGGTAAGATGGAGGAGGAGGAAGGGAAGGAGAAGGAGGGGTGACGGAGGAGAGAGAAGAAGAGGAGGAAGAGAGAAGTAGAAATAGGAGGAGGCAGGAGAAGGGCAGAACAGAGAAAGGAGGAGGAAAACGGAGGGAGGGAGAGGAGGTAGAACAGAGAGAGAAGGAAGATGAGGAGGACAGTAGAGGGAGGCAGAATGGCAGGAGAAGGAAAGAGGACTTATTCTCTGGTCTATATTCAAGTCAGGACACGTGGATTGTTTTTTTTTTAAGCTAACTCACCATTGCAGTTGCCGTTGGATTGAGAATTGAGCAATGTGTTTTGTTCACACTGAAATGAAAATGAATATAAAGAATAACATTATAAAAATTTACTTCTGTCCCTGAAAACAGCACATTTTTTTCTTTTCTCCATAAATAAGAAAAAATTGGGCTTGAAATATTATTTTTCACTAGTCTTATTTTTAGAATGATAAATACAACACATTGAAATAATTAAGTGACCATTGGTTCTAAGTATTTATTAGCTCAGGAAATAACGTACATTACCAAGTCAGACTATCTTGTTTAGAACATCTTCTGCAAGACTAAGTTTGTTTTGACTTTTGATCAGGAATTAAACATTTGCATCTGTTTTCATGTAGTGTATCCGATCAGAAATTAACCTCATTAACACAACATTCTCTGAGAGAGAACCACTGACCATATATTTCATATTATATGAAAGTGAACTATTCATCTGTGGCTCCGTGAAAATGCCTGAGAAACAGTCCTGATTAATGGAAATGCTCAAAAATGAAAATAACTCTGCATCCTACAATTAAAGTTCTTTGAAATTGACCATAATTGATGCCTCTAACGAGATCACATGCTATCTACTTCTCAAATGTTGTTGATGATGATGATGATAGTAATTGATATTTTTGACTACTTGCTACATACCAAGGACTCCATATTAATTTTTTGATCCTCAGAAAAATCCTATGAAGTTACTAATCTCATTTTCCATAAGAAGGAGCTAAATATTGGAAAGGTTAAATAACTTGACCGAAGTCACAAAGCTAGTAAGAACCTTGTCTAAAACCAAAGCTCATGCTTTTCCATTTAGAACCTCACACTCCCCAGCACCATGCTCTACCACTTCTCTGAGACATCAAATCAGTTTCATCTTAAAGGCTGCCTGGAGAACATCTATTTTCTCCTCCTGATACGCAATGCTGCAGCTTATACACTTTAATTCTGGCTCTGACTGTTATCAGCTGTATTTCCACCAGGTAATTTTACATTTCTAAGTCTCAATCTTCCTTTTTTGTAGCATTCCAGTAATACTACTTACATCATGGGGCTGGCGATGATTAAGTTAGCCTAATTAAAGGGACAAGTCCTTGAGAGACATTCAATGAATATGAGTTTCTTTTCCTTCCTCTTATTTTTAATCTTGTCTGAAATATGTGCAAAAGAATTTCCAATAATTTATGTAGATACTCCACCCTCAAGAAGGTGAAGCCCAGCCCAAGTCCACACTCTTTACATGTGGGCTGCTACACCCTGATCTTACCATGATAAATTCCAGTAGAAGGATATTCTACAAAATACCTGACCAGTACTACTCAAAACTGTCAAGGTCAACAAAAAAGAAAAGTCTGGGACACTGTCACAGTGAAGCAGCATCATACTGTGATATCCTGAATGGAATCCTGGAACAGAAAAAGGGCACTCAGTAAAACCAAAGAAATCTGAATAAAACATGAACTTTAGTTAACGATAATGCATCACCGATTGTGCTAAGTATGTCACACTAACCCAAGATGTTAATAACAGCAAAAACTGTATGGTGCAGGGTGTATAGAAACTCTCTGTACTAACACTTTTCTATTTTTTTGTATGTCTAAAACTGTTCCAAAAAATAAAGTCTATTTAAAAAAATACCGGGTCTGAGCAAAAGAAAATTTTGGATAAACAGCAGATTGAAACTTCCTTTGCAAAGTGAGCTCACAAAATGTTGATTATTATATGATGATCTACATATAACCTATATAATAATGAACATGAATCCAATAAACACTAGCACCTTGAAATCTTCCTAAGCTTCTACATTCAGGAAGATATTTAATGATGACATATAGGAAATATATTGTCACGGTACAGCAAACCAAGAAATCCTTTATCAGTTTGTGTTTTGAATACAGTATGATTCTTCTTGCCCTACGGTGTTTTAAATGCCCTGCCATCACTGCCATCTGTTGAAAATCCAGCTGGGAGAGAAGACCTAGACCCCAGCAGAGCACGCCAGTTTAAGGCAGAACTGTGGACCACTGTACAGAGCTCAGTAAAAGGAGGTAAAGCTGCAGTAGAAATTAACTGATGCAGACTCGTTACATTAAAACTGAAACTGGAACAAGCACGGGCCTTAAAACAAGAAGTAAATATCCCAGACAGTGTATGGTAAGAATAATATGAGATGTCCCAAAGAACGTCCATGCTACTCAAGACCATCCATTTAACCATTCTGAATAAAGGTTTATCCCTGATTCCTCAGACAGCAGAGCTTCCAGATTACCATGTGAGTTCTTAGCGTATCCTTTAAAACTCACAGTCTGTTAATAAACACAATATTCGCATTATTCTCATTACAGTGACACATACTCTCAAGAAATCCTTTCTCACCACCACAGAGTTCTGAGTTAAAGAATCCCTTTGGATGTCATTATGTACCAATAACCTAGATTCAATGAACTCTACTTGATTATTAGACTCAAATTTCTTAAGTCCCAAGTAGGTAAAATCATATATGTGGAACCTCCTCCCAGAAGGCTGCATTAATGAGGTTTATTTCTGACTTCATATTCTACAAGATAAACCATATGCCAACTTTCAATTTCTGAAAACACATTGGAACAACCTTTGTCTTGCAGGAAAATATTCTAAGGAAAATACTGTCAACTACCAATAAATAATTGGTTATAAGAATATTCATGTCGGATACTCTACTAGCCATGATAAAGCCTACAAAGAAGCATATCATTTCAAGAAGTAAATTTACATTTTGGTAAAATAAGACTACATGTTTCTTATGGGTTAATTAGGTTATTTGGAACTGTGGACAAATTTTCCCACAATATTATTGTGCATGGTGGCTGTGAGCTTACATCAGCCACAAGAACCTGCCTATCTCATAATAGAGCTAAACCTTGCTATGAAGTAAGCATGGCTTTGTAAAAGAAAGAGGCCTTGATCCAACTTGAACAACTAGGAATGATGTCCATCTTTGGAGTGCAAGTTCTTCTCAACCCAAAATCACAGGTGGGGTTCCTAGTAATCTGATGAAAGTGACATTCTAAAGAGTACAGTGAGAGGAAAAGACAGAGCTGGAGATATACAGGCTGGGCGGGTCTTGTAGGCTTGCAACCTGTGTGGTCATACAGGGTCCCATACTTAGAAGGGTTCCCTACTTGGTTTAATGCTCTGCAAATGCCATCTTGAAATTCTCAATAATTGTTGAACAAGGGACCTCACATTTTCATTTTGCACTGTGCCCAGCAAATAATATATCTGATCCTGTGTTTAGGGCCTCTGTGGTGTGGATCAAGAATGAGGCCCGGAGGTAGAAGCATAAAGCTGCAAGGAACAGGAATGTGTTACTAGACAGCTTCTGTGATGCTAGAAATGGGAGAGTCAATACTTCCTATGTACCAGAGTGATGGGATAATATACAGTCAAGGATACAAGAGAAAGAGACCTGTGTAAGCTGAAGTAGTCAAGGAAAGCTTCATGGAAAGGGTACTATTTGTGCTCAAACTAATAATATCAGTTAAGATTTTATAGTATTGAGTAGGCCAGACTCTATTCTGAGTGCCTTGCATATATTAACTCATTTAATCATCCTGATTATAGATCAGGAAACTGAATCACAGAAGGTTTAATAATTCAGTTAATTTCCCACAGCTCACCAATGGCAAACCTAGGCAGCTTTGCTCCTAAGTCCACGCTTAAGGGCTTAAGGATTCAAATAATCACAGATAGCTTATTTACATACAATCAACCTGATGCACATTTGATATCTCTGTTAATGAAGATAACTTGTGCAGATAAAGAATGCTAGTTTTTTTTATAATAATGTTATAATGATGGCAACAGTTAATGCATCGCTGAAGTCATTTATCGTATTCTATCTCTTTTAGATTTGAATCTCTTCTTTCTCTTGGTAAAAAGGTCCTTTAAACTAAATTATTTGCTTATTTATTCTTCTCAGGGTTATCGTTCCTAGTACTGTATGGTATAGGAATGAATGAATGAGAGTAATCACCTAAAAACTAATACAAGAACCAAATGAAAAGTATAATACAACAGAAGGCTTTGCTGAGGGAGAGGTTTCCAAGCACTCTTACAATGTATTCTATTTCATAATTCCTATCTTAGTATCATGATATAAGGTTACTTGTATCATATTATTACATTATTATAATTGTGAACTAGCTGATCCTACCTTGCTGACATCATCCAGTAGCTGGTTGTTCACATTTTCTTTTTGGATTATGTTCATTATATCAGTATGAAACTTCTTTGCATTCAGGAAAACAAGAGGGTTGTTTATTGAGATAATTTTCACCTGCTGCAGGGTTTCCTTTTGGAGGAGAATAGGAATAAATTCAGAATTCTGCATGAAATAAAAGAGCATAACTCTTTCCAAAGAGTCTAAATCTTACAAATTTAAATATCACTCAATGATGGAAGCAAACCTTAGCCAAGGTTGTCATTATTAAAACTTACTTGGAGAACTTAATATACTATCATGCTTCTTAGGGAAAATATGAACTTCCTCTTTATTAAAAAACATGAATAACAATGAGATGAGCCTGCATCTTTTCAGAAAATGGCCCTTATTCCTACTAATTTGAGGAAAGCAACACCCTAGGATATCCAAAGAATAATACCAGAATGCCCTGTCCTCCCAAAAGTACCTCTTCCATACAGTCTAGAAATCAAAATTTCATTCACTTGACCATCAGGTTTTGTTTTTTTTTTTAATGAAAATGTATCCTAAAGGGTCAACTCTCAGTCATTTACCTCATAATGACATAGCTTTCTTTTGGCTGGAATTATAACCTTACAAGTGAGCGACAGTCCTAACTAGGAGAAAGAAACCAAGAGTGGTTTCACTTTGGGCAGGCCCAGGTTACACCAGATTGCCAGGATGCAAGAAAGAGATGCAGGAAGGGAGAAGAGAAAGCTTCCAAACAAAATGTGCTTGCTTTGGCCATTGCCCAGGTCTTCCTGGCACCAACTGGTGGTATGCAACTGAAATGCTCTCTGTGATCTTTGGGGCAGTCGTCTGACCTAGAAATCGAGAAGATGGTAAGTTCTATGAAATAACTCCTTACCAACTAAATAAAGCAATACTCCTTCAGGCTTTAGTACTTGCACAGAAGAGGAAACCCAGGGAATAGTGAAACATGCAGGCAGAGAAAGAAAAATAAAAGAAAGAAAATATTAGGTATTACTCTCAGCTTCCTCATCTTCTGAGTAGGTACATTTTTAAACTACATAGTCTCAAAACGTTTCTATGGCTACACAACTGATTAAACTCTAGAAAGTGAGATTTGCTACAAATAAACAATTCCAGAAAACAAAAACTTTACATTATCAAATTAACTTTTAATCAAGAGTAAACCTCTTACAGAGAAAGACAAATCAAGAAACAGACTATTAATTGTAGAGAAGAAACTGACAGTTTCCAGAGGGGAGGAGGATAGGGGGTTGGGTTAAATAGGTGATGGGGATAAAGGAGGGCACTTGTGATGAGCACCAGGTGATGTACAGAAGGGTTGAATCACTATATTGTACACCTGACACTAATATAACACTCTATGTTAACTCACAGGAATTAAAAACTTTTTCAAAAAAGAGTAAATATCTTACAAACCAAAAACAAAACAATTCTTGGGCCTGTCATATTTAGTTATCACAAAGCCCCCACCTCTGGAACACCTGGATGGCTCAATTGGTTAAATGTCTGCCTTTGGCTCAGATCATGATCTCAGGGTCCTGGGATCAAGACCCGCATTGGGCTCCCCGCTCAGCAGAGAGCCTGCTTTTCACCCTACCTCTGGTGCTCTCCCTGCTTATTCATTCTCTCTGTCAAATAAATAAATAAAATCTTAAAAAAAAAAAAAAAAGCCCCACATCTAAGATCAACCCACTACATGATTGGGCCAATATGTTGCTTTAAGTTAGCTTTTTAAAAAACAGCTATTTGCTTAGGAATAAAGATTCAAATTGTGTCAGAAAAGAAATTCTCAATGGGGTTGAATTCACCCCAAAAGAGGTCTGTCAAGTCAAAGACGTTTATTTCATGTGAGGAAGGTGGGAGAGCATGAACGGAGAGGGGAGTGGCGGACCGCCACCATGCTTGAACGTAGCTAAAATCTCCACCTAAACACCTCATGTTCAAATCTCACTCTGAGCTTTCTTTCCCTCTCATTTTTAATACAAAACATTAAATAATTACTGAAGATAATATTGTAAGAAAATTAACGTTTCCATGTGACACAGTTATTATTCAGGTATGCGACTACACCGGAATGAGTGTTTAAAGACATGTGTGAATTTTGGCCCTTCAATCTTCCCACAAATCCCCTCATTCACTTGCCCATATGTTTAGCCTGAAAAGAAGGAACGGATTAGACAGAATTTATTCCTCTGAATAATCTTTAAGCTGAAAAATGGTCACACTGGGGGGCACCTGGGTGGCTCAGTGGGTTAAAGCCTCTGCCTTCAGCTCAGGTCATGATCTCAGGGTCCTGGGATGGACCCCCGCATTGGGCTCTCTGCTCAGCAGGGAGTCTGCTTCTCCTCTCTCTGCCTGCCTCTCTGCCTGCTTGTGATCTCTCTCTCTCTCTGTCAAATAAATAAATAAATAAATAAATCTTTAAAAAAAAAAAATGGTCACACTGGAATTCTGTTTCCAAGCTATGAATGTCAAGGGTAATGTGCATAGCAGTATGTGTAGGGTGGATACACAGAGGCTTCCAGGAGCCCAAGAGCCAGTCTAGGACTTTGTGTGGGCACTAAATTCTTATGGAAAATTTAAAGAAAGAAAAGAAACGCACCAGGGCGCCTGGGTGGCTCAGTGGGTTAAAGCCTCTGCCTTCGGCTCAGGTCATGATCTCAGGGTCCTGGGATCGAGCCCCGCATCAGGCTCTCTGCTCAGCAGAAGCCTGCTTCCCCCTCTCCCTCTGCCTGCCTCTCTGCCTACTTGTGATCTCTCTCTCTCTCTCTGTCAAATAAATAAATAAAATCTTTAAAAAAAAAAAAAAAGAAAGGCATCACTGATGAAAAGCTTGAGCCTGGGACACTCTTAGGGCTCTGGACTCTAGTAGCTCTCTACATAGCAAACTTCTTCACACTTATTAAAAATGCAAGCCGTAATGTATATAAATACTGAATCGCTATGTTGTGTACCTGAATCTAATACAATAGTGTATGCTAATTATTCTTCAATTTAAACACACACACACATGCATGTGCATGTGTAAACATGTGCGCCATTTCCCTGAGTGTCACGGAAGGACTCCTGGTGCTACTTCCTACTTCCAATCTACTCAGAAATACCCTGACAATAGGTCCTTCTGGTGGGAGGCCAGTTCTCTTTGTTCTGAAGGCAATCATGAGATACTGAAACAAGTAAATATAAATTGAGGGGGGGGGACAGCCAAACATTTACAAAGCAGGTTCAAAGTGAGGACAATTTTTTAAATTGGCAAAATATTTAAGTCAACATTTTTCTTCTCACCTTAAACTTGTTTTGGCCATCCTTCAGAATAAGAAACTCAAATACAAAATAAGAACTCAAACAGAATTGCCTGCCCAAGCATGGACAGGCAAGACCATTTCCATAAGCTGTTTCCTTAAAAAAGATGTCCACTGTGCAAGAAACTAATCCTATTGGGGGATGCCTGGGTGGCTCAGTGGGTTAAAGCCTCTGCCTTTGGCTCAGGTCATGATCTCAGGGTCCTGCGATCGAGTCCCACATTGGGCTCTCTGCTCAGCGGGGAGCCTGCTTCCCCCTCTCTCTGCCTGCCTCTCTGCCTACTTGTGATCCCTCTCTCTCTGTCAAATAAATAAATAAAATCTTAAAAAAAAAAAAAAAAGAAACTTATCCTATTGGCATTCCATAACCATTGGGCTTAATTACCCTCTGCTAAGAATACAATCTGTGTTAAAAAAAAATAAAAGCAATACCATGATCCAACCGTGTTTTATTCTCTTCTTTATTCCCTATCTTCTTCCATCATTTAACTCAGAATAGACTATTTGTCTAGTTTGACTATTTTATGCAACTTAGCAAATGGAAAAGAGGTTTCCAAATGCCTGAACTAATCTGGACCATGATTCCACTGTGAGCTGTAGTTCTATGAACGGTGCTATCATCTTAGTGGAATGCTAATACAAGATTTTTGTTGTTCTGTTGATTTGTCGCATGTCAACAGCCACAAGTATGGTGGTCACAGATACCACTGAAAGTTCATGCCAATTAAAAATAAAATTATCATGAATTTAAAATCATCTACTTAAAATCAATTATCTACTTATGATACCTTAAAACTATCTGCACTACAAAAATTATTAATAATTACACAAAGGAAAAGAAAACTAAACTTACACCATCCGTTTCTGTCTTCACTTTCAATTCCATTTCTTTCATGTTTTTTATACTCAGAGTCTTTGCCCTAGAATTCAGTCAGATAAAAAATAAAATGGCATTTCCTAATCACTACATTAACAATGAAAATGTAAAAAGGATATCATTTTATCTTAACAATTAGAACTTATCTGTAATGGTCAAAATCCTACATCCCCTGTGTTCATAAAATATTGGTAAATCTATATTTCTCTGGGACCCTCGGGAATAGAGAGTAACACTGGAGACATCTAAGTAGAGATTAATAAATATAATTTACCTCATCTGGGTTCCCAGAACCCCGTATGTCCAAGCCACAAGAGGTAGATTGACCAAAAGGGTTATAAGAGAGTGTATAGAGTTTGGGAAAATCTTGTTTTAGGGGAAAAAGAAGTAAAGAGGGAATCAATGACAAGATAGGACCAGATACTGATGAATCTACACAGATAGATTTCTACAGAAATCTCTTTATAGAATCTATAGAGGTAAAATTTAAAATTTTTGAAGTATATTATTTCACAAAGAATGTCAAGGGAAGGATGAGAAATGAGTAGAAGCATTATCAGATGATGAACACTCAAAGTAGAAAAATAACTGGTCAAAATAGGGGAATGGTTTACAGATGTTCAGTAGAAATCTTCAATAAATTATCTAGAGTTCTTCAATAAATTATCTAATTTATCTTCAATAAATTATCTAGTTCTTCAATAAATTATTATATATATTATATATTTTATATATATATAAATCTGGCTTCTGAAAAATTAAATTTAATGAAGTTATTCAATTTTCTAAATGATTAGATTTTATGTAGCCACTGGATAATATATCAACTTCACTTGATTAAAAAAAACAAAACAAAACAGCTCTGTGGCACAGTATATGGCTATGGGCTAATTTATTTACTTTGATAGATTTTATATATTCTACTTTATAGTGTGGACAAGATATTTCTCTTCATTAAGACCAAAATTGTTATATATCATATGTAGATAAAACTTTTCTTTTCATTTCTAATTCTCTGATGCCAACTAAAACATGAGCATAGCACTAAATATTCCACAGAAATAAAAGTAACTGTCAATACCATTGACTTTGCTGCTGTATCAAAATAGACAGCATTTAAGTAAGATCTTACCTTGGGAAGCGACCAATTACGATAGCTATGGTACAGACCACACCGAACAGCAGCCCCACGTTGGCAGCAAAGCATATTGTAAACACGTATGTACTGACCCAGATGCCCTGAAAGAGAAAGAGGAAACAGAGGATGAGAGCCCTTTGGTAATTCTCATCTTTCTCATGGTCGCTAAATTCCTCACAATCTTATTCTACAACATTCCTGTGACCAAATCTCTCAGCAAGAATATATTATTTAAAAAGTGGTAAACAGAAGCCCGGGAACAGAGAAACAAATTCTGGTCCCATCAGACTCCCAGCAGCAAAGGTGGGGAAAAGGTACATTCTTTCATTTCTAGAAACTGCCAGCTCTTAGTGCAATCCCCAACAACACTTCCTTTTGGATCTATAAATAGTTGATGTGTATGGTTCAAAAGCATGCCATAATTTTCCACTGTTTTCTAATTTAATGTAATAATATCACAAGCAATCATTAGCAGACTTTCGGTCATTCCCCACAATTCCTGTATTCTAAGATTGCTATACAAAGAACTATACATAAGACCCTCAAAGCCTAACAGTTAAAATGACTGAATCTAACACTACCAATGATACTTTTAGATCAGCACTATAGAGATTGTTATAATTTTATTTGCAAGGGGTGACTTCTTATGAAATTGTGAAAGCTGAAAAATCTGGGCCAACTTAGGCCTTGGGAATATTTCAAAAGATGGCAAGAAAATTCTTTTTCTCTTTTAGTTGGGATTCCAACATTATTCAACATTATTACAGTTTTGTCCATCTCCTGAAATGACAATCTATCACAAAATATTGTATTATAGTTGACATTTCTAAGTTTATTGCTGGCAAAAAAAAAAAAATCTTTAAAAGCAAAATAATTTGTGAAATCCAGAAAGTTATATTTTCTAAACACAATATCCTGCATTTATCAAATAGTAAACCAACAAAATGTTCAAGCTCTCTCTTTTCCCCAAATTATTTGCATCACTTTACCTATGCATACAATTCTAGTTGATTTCTTTCTGTCCAGATGGCTATATTAGAACTTTAAAACATCTTCAACAACCTAATTCAATTTCATATGCAAATGAAAAAGTTAGAAACTTCTCTATAATCTGAAGATAGCACAGATTTTTGTGGGGCGGGGTGAGACAAGTTTGAAGCAAATGTTTCTAAATAGCATTTTTTACTCAAAATGCTTCTCCTTTGTATTATTTAACTAAATGGAGCTTGAGTGGTTCTTCATGATGGACTATTTAGAAAAGTTAAGCCCTTGGAAGCAAATGGAGGGATTTTTATCTATAAAATTCTTTTTGATATAGAAGAAACAAACATTCTGGAGTAAAAAGAGAAAATATATTTTGAGTGTTCTCGTGTTCAGATCCATCACCAAGAAGTGTAATGCTAAGTTAGGACTTATTATGACATCATCCTCAGCCTGTCATCTCATAAGTTAGATACTGAGATGCTTTTCCTCTATTCAGGCAAAAAGACAATCATTTGAGTCTTTTATATGTATACAGTGTAATTCCCCCCCCCCAATGTATTATATTATGCTTCATCACATACAAAATAAGGCTGCAAGTTTTTGATCATTACTTCAACTTGCCATGATTGCTTTGTTTCTTACTCATCCCTTAATGCTGACTGAACCCGCCTGGGTGTGGCAGAATAAGACTTCACCAAAAGCTTTATAAGTCCAATTTCTCATGGCCAACCTCCATGATTCAATATAGCATAGGGAACTGAGGATCCTGGTTCCTGCTATTTAAAAAAACCACAGAGCCCTGAGGCCGTGATTCATCAGAGCAACCAAAAATTTTGGTACCATCTGGTTCTATTTTTAAAGCATATTTACTCTCCCACAATATCATCTATTGTAAGTTGGGTTCACAATGCTTAGTATTTCCTGGGGCTACATTTGTAGCTTTGAAAAATATCAAATGTAAATTAACAACATAGCCAGTAAACAGTTCCATTGGTTAGAATAAGTCCCAACACTATTCTGTAACAATTTCTATTAAAGATCCAAATGTTGGTTGTCACAGTTGTAAAGAATTAGTTAACTCCCAGGCTCCTATTTTTTTCATTATGTGTTCCCACTTGATCCCTCCTCTATTAGCACTCACAGCCCCTAAACACAAGCTAACCCCAAAAATGACCTCAAGTAGGAAATACATAAGCACATAAACCCTTACACATTTGAGCAGCTACTCAATCACTTCACCTTTTCTTGATCTGTTCTGGTGATTGATATACATTATTATATTTCTGTAGATGTGAATTCTATTCCCACTGTTCAGTTATTCAAACTCAGCTCTGAGCCCATGGCCTCCATTTTGGATTCCTATTTCCTCATTACCTCAGACAGGGCTTTGATCTACAGTTCAAAGTGGAATCATTATTAAACTATAAACAATTTAAAGAAATAAAAATTTCTAACTTCTCACGTGAGGGCTGCTTATGTGATTTTTTTTTTTAACTTTCAACATTCAAATTATTTTACATATGTACACACCTTTGGTAACTTCACTTCCATGATATTTTAGGTATATTCTATCTATTCAGCAATGTGGACATATTCTATCTACTGGGTAATATAACCTATATCCAAAAAAGTCTGTGCAATATTCTCACCATGAATGCTATGCCCAGATTGTATCCCAGTCATCCATGGCTTCTCACTGTTGAATTCCTTAGCAACTAAGAAATACCTATCCACTTCAACCTTGTATATAATCCTTAATTCTGAGATCAAAAGGACACATCACTCTCATAGAAACTTGATGCTGGGTGTTCAACCACAAGAAATATTCTGATAATATTACCAAATATCATGGGCAAGAAAGACCTTCACTGAACATCCATGTAGAAAATCTAATTCACATAAAATAACAAAAAAAAAATCATGTTAACTTGTGATTTCCCTGTCTTATCCCTCAATACCTGAAGATAGTGCCAAGTCTAAAAAGTCCTGTGGGAAAGCATTTTAGACTCATCACCCGTCGGTGATGTCTCACTGCCTTCAGAATGAAGTCTAGTCTTCTTTATAGGACATTAGCAGCCTTTCCAAGTCCAACTCATTCTTAAGTTTTGCAACCCCATCTGTTACTACTCCCACCCTCACACTAGATGTTCTACCCATCATTTCTTGGAAGAAGCCTTCCCTGACATCACTCCCCTTCCAATATGGTAATGTGCTCCCTCTTATGTAATTAATGCATTCCTTAGAAATACCTTTATCATAGGGCTATCAAATAGCTTGTTCAATAAGTCTGCATCCTCTAATTTCTCTATATCCATGTGCTACCTCACACATATCACCTTTAAAAAGTCGTGATCCTCCATGAGTCTGGCTAATTTTAACCCTTTGGCCTGCCTATCAAATACTGTTCCTCAAGTCTCAGTTCACATTTCGGCTCTGCTGTCAGACTCTTTCATTTGGACCCAGTTAAAATTAAATGCTCCAGCCTTCATTTTTCCCCCCAGAACTAAACTTGTACTTTTGCTTCTAGGTCATATTGTATCATGCCTTGCATAATAAGTTGATGTTTCTATGTCTACTTCCTGCACAAATGTAAGTGTCTGGAGGAGACAAATAGTCCTTTATTTATCTTTGAATTCTCCATGGCACCCAGCCTTGTACTTTGGTACGATAATACTGAGCCTTGGGAGATGTATTATGAAAATGGGCACCAGCACAAATAATCCCCCCAAAGTCTCTCTGAGCAAAGAATCTAAAGGAGGGGAAATATATAGACAACTGCATTTCAATATGGTGAATGTCATGATAGAGCTAAACAGAGGGTACTTATGAAATACTTCACCTATATTGGAAATGGAAAGTATTTTGGATGCTCCTGCATAGATACATTTCTCTAGAATGAGTATGTTAAACATTTCTGTTAGTAGAAGCCACTCTTGATCATTGATCAGTAATATTTAATCTCTTGCTGGCAGCTTTCTATTAACATAATTCTCCTCCTAATGTAACCCCTTTAAAACTAAATTCATGAGACTTTATATTTAGAAGAAATATGGTCACTGTTAAGATGTTCAACCTATATTAATGCAACACATTTCTTAGCAATTAATGATGGTTTTTCATATGTGTTCTATTAGAGTGTACTTCCTTGATGAGCTTCATTTCCAGAATCAATTCAGAATGAAAACTGAGAATCCCCAATCCATTCAAGTTACTAGCATTTCATTAAAAGTTCTCAAACAACACATCAATCAAAATTTGACAAAATTCCATTTCCATTTCTTACATACCTCAAATAAATAGATACTTTATATTTTACATTTCACATTTTATATATTTACTAAAATATTTTACATTTTATATTTTAATGCCTTTATTAAGAGCTTAAAAAAATAAATGGTAGTTTATGAAGTGTACAAGTTTCAAATGGCCAAAACTATTTTCTGCAAATAAAAATATTACAGTTGATTTTGCAATACATGTTGAAGCCAAAGAAGGAAATTTTAGGTCAAATTTCTACTTACCCAATCGATTTTATCCACGTTCCAATATTTTTTTAAGTCTCGAAACTGTATTAGCATTCCCTTCAGACCCACGACAATAATACTTGCAAGAACACACTACAAATAGGAAATAAGTTGATGAGGAAATAAGATAAAGATTTTAGTCTGAATTTAAAAGGACCAAGGTACTTTTATGTCTTTGTTTGTTTTTAAAGTACTTACTAGAGAAAAGCAATCACCATTTGGAAGACTAAAGCAATATTCATTTTGTTTAGAACTAACCTATTATTGTACTTCAGGAATATAATATCAATTTTAGAAAATCACTATAAAATTTATGCCATTGTAAAACAAGAAAAAAAGAAAAGAAACGTAACGAATTGTAAGGGTGCATGTTATAAAACTGAATGTCCTCTTAACTTTAAAATAATTATGCACTGCCATTTGAAGTTTGTTGTATTTATATTATATATTTCTTTATAATTGCCTCCAACACCAATGATCTGGTTTCACATGTGGATATTTATAACTCTCTTGAAAAATGAACTTGATTGTTAGATCTGCTGTGGAAATGATTGATACTCACTATATGAATGAAGAATTAGAACAAGGCAGGATTGAGATGGCCTCTGGCTCTCTGAAGACCAGGATCTTACTCGGGTCACTTTGGTGCCCCAGGCTTATGAAAAGCACAGTGGTGTTCTGGGTCACTTTGTATAAAGATATCAAGGGTGGCAAGATGTATTTTGTTCCTTACTCCCTTGCCCTACACACATTTTTCTAACAGTCTGAGTTCTGATAAAATTCTTCCAAAGACTGTGTCTTATACCAGAGATTGCCCAGTTCCACCCTCCAAATGAGCACAGAATGAATCTAATTCCACAATGTCATTTTTACACATGAGCCTAAGAAACAGAAAACAGCCACAGCCCCTTCCCATTCCTCTCCCATCAAATGTGGTCTCTGTCCAATCCCCCTCCATTCAATCATTACTTCTGTCACATGGTTTTCAGACGTAGGGCCATTGAGGCTACTCTTCTAAGACATTTTAATATACAATGATTTCATTAAAAGTAAAGTTAAAACGTAAATAATGAAAAAGTACTACCGTACCATGGGCAGCCAGTAAAGCAAGGGTCCTACTGCATAGATGACTATCAGGACAAGAACGCAAGATATTAAACAAGCCACCTGTAAAAGATAGGACAGATGAAAAAGAAAGCCTTGAACTTTATTATTCCAAAGTTACAGGTTGAAATAAAATTCTTAGTTCATCTTCATCATAAGAGACCAAATGTTGGTGCATGATTGTTAAATTGCATAGACTCCCATTATCTATAGTTTGCAGCTGAGGGAACCCAAACATGACAGCTGACAAACTGGTGCAATCAAATTAAGTCAGTGATGGGAGAAAAGCAATTTCAAACAAAGAAATAGGACACCATCAACTTTTATCACACATCATAGCAATGGCTTTTTTTGTTTAATAGTGAAAGTGACATTTCAATTAAAAGTCCGTTAGCCTGTTGTTGTTCAGCTTGACTCTCCCCATTTCCCAGCGAGTTGTTTGAATAATAACTGAACATGCAGCTTAGGGTTTTTCTCCGCTGATGATAAATTTCCACTGAAGCATTTACTGTCTTTAGAGTTCTTTGTTAGGAGGGGTTCTAGTATAAAGCAATTATACGGGATTATAGGAGCAGTCTCTGCAGTGAAGTAGACTTAACTTTATTAATCCTGAAGAGTCATTAGTATCAAGTTCCAACCAACTCAACCTGCTGACAAAAGGCAATTGTGAATACCTGACTTCTAGCTATGCTCCACTTGATGGAGAACCTGATTCCACATAAGCAAATGTGCATGACTTAGTAAAAACATTTAGCTAAACTGTCAGCCGAACGAGAGAAAAGAGGGCTTTCACAGGGCCACAGAGATGCCTCGAATATCATTATGGAGATAGCAAAAGAATCAGGATCTAGTAGGATGGCTAAAATTAAAAATAAACGTATAAACCACCAATCAATATCAAGGATTGAAATGGACTCAAAGCAACTGGAGTTGTCAGACATTGCTGGTGGGGATGTAGTATAGTACAACCACTTTGAAAGGAGTTTGACAGTTTCTTATGTAGTAATACACACACGTACATGTGTCCCAGAACTACCTAGGAGAAATGAAAATATATGCCCATGTGAATACCTATATGTAAATATTTATATCAGCTTTATTCATAAACACCAAAAACTATAACTGAAATGTCCACCCCTTGGTGAACAGATAAACAAATTGTGGTACATCCATACAACAGAATATTACTCAGCAATAAAAATAAAAGAAGGGACTGTTGATATATGCAACAGTATGGATGAAACTCAAAACCATTAAGCTGAGTGAAAGTAGGCACAGGTTCCTTTCATATTCAGTGGAACTCATCTCTAGCACTCCTCAGCATATAAAGAGGAAAAAAATTCTGTGGGAAAGAAATCATTAGGGAACCAAAATCACTCATAAAACAAGTCATAGTACACCAAACTGTTACAGTGATCTTTTAGGAATAACTGGTGATTTCACAGAATTTTTAAACAACAAAATATGTCTGACATTCCAGTAGGCTGGAGAAAGCCTGGTGTCAGAGAGCAGCAGATTATAGGATTCGTTCAGATAGCTCAGTAAGTGAAGTATGTTTATGGAAAGAAAAGGATACTGAATGCAAAGGTTTATTTATTTCATGACAAAAGATAATGAATGGCTTGCACCCCTTTTGTGGGACTCTTCACTCAATACACAGTGTACTCGAAAATAAAATTCTTAATCTTAGTTGTAGATATGAACTTTGGACAGCTACAGTGTAAACTCCTTTGGAAGGGTTTGAGTCACAAGGAGGCAAAGTGACTTGCCCGAGGTCATTGAACCTGGGAGCTAGAAAGCATATGGATTATGAGCCAAATTGGGATCCATAAAGCCAAACTTATTTTAAGGTTCCTAAATACCTTATAATACACTGAAGCTATTATAGAAATTACAACCAAAGTAAAGAATTTTATTTAAAAACAGTAAATTACAACTACGTTTGGGCTTTTCTCTAATATTTAACTGACCTTTTGTTTACTTGATGCTTTGTAGGTACAACAACTGTGTACTCACTGAACTACAATTTCAGTCATTGTCAAAATAAGTCAAGAACTGCATGGATGTTACTTCCAAAGGTGAGAAAGGTGATTTGTGGTACCTTCGATGGTAGGTCATTTAATGAAATAGACCATATAAGCAAATGGCTTAACTCCTTCAATGCACTTGCCTCATCCCTGTTGATGCCCTAGCTCAAAAGATAAGTGTATCTAATTGGACAAGAAATCTTTATCAGTTCTGCCAAGTATATCTACCCCTCAGGCATAGAAATCAATAATATAATAGTTTCTGCCCTCAAAGCTCTCAAAATACTGACATTGTGTCCCCAGTCAAGACCCCCAGATGCTGAAGTGTAGATTTGTAAAAAATCTTGGAGATCATGCAGTCTAAGTCATCATTCATAGATGGCCGACTTGGTAACTTTGCAAAGAGGTTGAACAGAGATCAGATATTTGCAGTGCTATCATAGACTTCTCTAACTTCAGGTTTCTGGAATAACACAGTTGAGATATATTTTCAAGTATTACCCAGTTTCTGAGTATCTGTTACTCTGCATATGAAATGCTGCTTTTTATAGATCTCTGATCTACCAAGAGAAACATTTTAGAGGCAGGTGGCAACCAAAACCAGAAAGACCTTGTTCCTTTTTTTCTTTTTTTTTAAGATTTATTTATTTATTTGAGAGAGAGTGAGAGAGAGAGTGGGGGTGGTGGTGAGCGGTGGTGCACAGGGAGAGAGAGAAAGAGAATCTCAAGCAGACTCTCCACTAAGTGCAGACCCTGATGCGGGGCTCGATCTCATGACCCTGAGATCAGGACCCAAGCCAAAACCAAGAGTTGGACGCTTAACCAACTGTGCCACCCAGGCACCCCACCTTGTTACTTTGCAAACCTCAGAAAACAAATGCCACGGAAGTGCCTTCTTCTTAATAAGTTTCAGGTTGGCTTACATTGTTAACCAGTAACGAAAAGTGTTCACACCCCTAGTGATGCACAGGGCAAACACTGTCTAGGTATTTTACTCTTCTTCAATTCTTTCCACGTCATACTAACTAAATGGCTGGAGACAATGGGTTTTTTTTTTTGCTCTAAAAATCTAGTGGCGCCTGGGTAGCTCAGTGGGTTAAAGCCTCTGCCTTCGGCTCAGGTCATGATCTCAGGGTCCTGGGATCGAGCCCCACATTGGGCTCTCTGCTCGGCGGGAAGCCTGCTTCCCCCTCTCTCTGCCTGCCTCTCTGCCTGCTTGTGATCTCTCTCTCTCTGTGTCAAATAAATAAAATCTTTAAAAAAAATAAGTACAAACTGCACCTTTATTGAATATAATGAATTTATTATACAGAAAACTCATCAGTGTGCTCAATCATGTACTTTTAAAAATAAATAAATAAAAATAAAAATCTAACTACTCATATTGAGTTAATTCTGCATAAAGGATATCGGAATCTACATTTTCTTCTTGTTACATTGTTATATGTATTGTATCTGTTGTAGGTTGCTTACAAAGATGACTCTGCAGCTATTCATGTTACCCATACCTATACAGACAGCTGAAGGAAGGGTGAGATGCCAGCTATTTCCTTCCTAAAAAGTTGCTGAAGAATGCAAAGTCAGTTGAGAACTCACTGTATGCACAGGAAAGTGGTGGAATGGCAAAAATGATGGGAAAGGGCAGCAGGAGAGAAAGGATACTGGGTAACTAAGGCTAGATTTAAAAAGCTTTAAAGAAGTTGGAAGCAAAAAGCCAAATTTGAAAGAATAAAAGAATATAGTTTGGCAAATTGGAACCTAGAGGCAACATCAGTATTGCAGAAAAACATGCCAGCTGTCATTTCCGGCTGTGACCAAGCTTCCCCTGCAGCAGATGCTGCCTCTCATCCTTCATGGTTTGGGTATGCCTCCCGAACTGCCCGCAGAGCACCAGCCTATCTACTCTGCTGGAAGCAAAGGGAAATGCGTAGGGGAGAGAGCCAAGGCCTACTGTGCTCCCTCCCATGATGACCGGTTCTCAGAGGGAAGGCTGGAAGGAGGACCCGCAACACTGCTTTGTGCTATATGTCTAGGCAGCGCTGAGACTGCCTTATTCCTAGATATCCATGCTCAGCAGGTCACATCTTAAGGCAATCACTGTAAAAAGGGTTTCTATGTGTGGAGGACAGAAATGCATTAGCCTTTTGGGTGCCTGGCTGGCTCAGTCAGTTAAGCTTCTGACTCCTGATTTCCGCTCAGGTCATGGTCTCAGGGTCCTGGGATAGAACCCCACACATGGGCTTGAACCCCACACACGGGCTCGAACCCCACACATGGGCTCCACGCTCAGCAGGGAGTCTGCTTGAGATTCTCTCTCCCTCTGCCCCTACCCCACTCCACTCTCTCTTGCTTGTGGGTTCTCTCTCTCTCAAATAAATAAATAAAATCTTAAAAAAAAAAGAAATGTGTTGGTTTCTGGACATGGCACTTGGTATTAAATGATTAGTATCTTTTCTTATTTCAATTTAAACATTTTAATTTAATTTTTGAAAGCACTGAAAGGCTTTACCACTAACTCTCTTGTATGTAAAATGTTCCTAAATGCACTAATATAACCACATGTAGCTCTTGGGCATTTGAGATGTGGATAGCCTATATTAAGATAGGCTGGAAATGTAAAATACACACCAGATTTTAAAATCTTAGTACAAACAGGAAATAATGTAAAATATATCACTGACAATTCTTAGATTCTTTGTTGAAATAATATTTTGACCATATTGGATAAATTGAATGTATTATTAAATTAATTTTAGCAGCTTCTTCTACTTTTTAAAATGTGACAACTAAAAATTTAAATTATCTATGTGGCTCCTATTATGTTTCTACTGAATAGCACTTTCTTAAAGTCTGTGATCCTAAGCCTGATTCCAAGTGGGATTTTCCTAACTGCAAGCATACTGTATTAAGTCCCAATAAAAGCTGCATGGCTTCACCTGCCCCTTTTAATGTCAGCAAAACCACTAGTTTTATCATAATCAGATACTTTCATTTCATTCATTCTTTTCACAGTTACTGAACACCTACTATGTGCTGAGTCCTGGGCTAGACACTGAGGATGCGCTGAACCAAAGCAGAAGGGACTCTGTTTTCTAAGTCTCAGTCAAGGGTAGAAGGCAGGCATCAATCACATAAATCACACTGATGAACATTTAATGTGCAGTAAAGCTTAGGACCCTGAAGAGAAGAACAGCTGTGCCAGAAGGAGCAGTGGGATCTGAAGGATGGGAGGAGTTATCTTAGAGGGGAAGGGGAGGCAGCCACAGGAGAGGACACAGACCCTTGTGGCCCACAGGAAAGAAGAAGGATCCTGGGCCCGAGAGCTGGGAAAGAGGAAGAGAGGAGTCCGAGATGAGACTGTAGAAGGAAGCACTCAGAACCTGGTAGGTAACATAAAGGTGGGAATTCCAAGACCCATGTGAAGCCTTTTAAGGGCTTTAGGAGGAAATAACAAGTTCATATTTACATTTGAAAATAATAACTTTCTACAGAAATACCAATAATATTTCCAAATAAGAAAGAGTCCGTTGGTGAAATATTTTAACAATGGAAGGTGGTTCTCACTGCTCCTTTAATTAGTTGTCATTAGCCTGAAAGTTAAAAAGTTCTTGGGTCTCCTAGACTAATTTACTGGGGATAACTCTAGTTCCTCAAAGAGACAGAGCCGTTTAAGGGGTTGTTTTGTAAAGTCTTGTCACACAGAAAACAGGTTTCACAAATAGCCTATTTAAAACAAAGCTTTTCAGACTTGGCTTCCCCAAGTGCCTTCTTCAAGTCGTGTCAATTATCAGTTACACCCACATGTTGAAGGTCTAAAACGACTTCCATGGGAAAGCATCCTCAATCTGGCTATGCCCATTAAATCAGATTCCTTCTCTGTGCAATTTAATGGGAATTGTTGAACAGATTAGTGACCATCCCAACAAGCAGAACAGCATGAAAATACTCTCCTGCTGAGCTTTGTTTCTCTGAACTTGTGTTTTGTTAGATTTCTTTCATTTCTTCTGAAGTCTAGAATAAAACACCATGAAGAAAATAACTCTGAAAAGTTGTTAAGAGAAGTTCTGTTGCTCTTATTATTCAAACATGTGGCCCGCAGAACAGAGAAAGGTGCCCCTCCATCCCCACCCTATTAGTCAAACAAACGCATGTCCAACTAAAAGGAAAAAAAAATTCAATAATTAAAAATAACTATTTTTTTCAATATATTGTCTCCTTAGATATTCAATATTTAAAGTTACAAGGATTAATGAGACAGTTTGTTATTACTAAAGTAGTAATTGGAGGGGCGCCTGGGTGGCTCAGTGTGTTAAAGCCTCAGCCTTCGGCTCAGGTCATGATCTCAGGGTCCTGGGATTGAGCCCCGCATCGGGCTCTCTGCTTGGCAGGGAGCGTGCTTCCCTCTCTCTCTCTGCCTGCCTCTCTGCCTACTTGTGATCTCTCTCTCTCTCTGTCAAATAAATAAATAAAATATTTTTAAAAATACATAAATAAAAATAAAATAAAATAGTAATTGGAAAAGTAGTACCTGCCTAAGGAAACTCCGGGTGTAATACACAGTCAGGTGGAAGGCATCTCACAGATTCTATTCCAACCTTCTCTTGTCCGTGTGATGGACGAAGAGGCTAACCTGTCCAGCATCCCCAGCAAGTTGGAGGGGCAACTTGGAATTGAAACTGCCTGACTGCATTGCAATCAAACCAGAATGTTCTAATACTAAATGTCAAACAAAAGGTTCTGGAAAGATTTTATTATAATAAGAATATTGATAATAATAATAATGCAATCAATGGTCATTGTTAACATTGAAGGAGTGTTTATTCAGTGTTCGGGCTTTGGGCAAACTAAGCACATATTAACTCATATAATCCCCATAGCAAATACATTACCAGCCAAGTCCGGTTAGGCTAGAAAGGTCAAGTTAGTTGTGTTAAGTGACTCAGTAACTAATGGTGGAGACAGAACACAGCCCAGGCTCTGGAATCCATGCCCTTAGTCACTTACTTTATTTATCTAGTCTGAACACGAGGAGAGGAAATTGAATATACTTTCCCCTCGTGAGAAACCAGGGGGAAACTACCATAAAATCCTAGAATTTTATAGATAGATATGTCCTCAGAGTTGGGGATGATACTGAGTACGCTACGTATTAAACATTCAAATTTAGCCCCCAAACACCTAAGAGTCCAGTTTGCAAGTGTTCATGCCCGTGCACACAATAAACCTACGCTTGAAGTCACTAGCTGCATAAGAGCCAATCAAACTGTCATGTAAAACAAGGTTGAATGAGGACATCACATCTCAGCTCATGAGTTGTGGCAATTATCTCTGAAATTATTATACATTCTGAATTTGTTCCTGCTTCCTTTCTGCTCCATGGTACATTCATCAGTAATTTTATTAGTTACTTTTGTGCTATATTTTAATTTTTTTATTTTAATTTCCGTTTATCCATCTTTCTCTTGCCACTCGCCCCCAAGGTCAAGAGGAGTATCTTTTTCAAATTTATTCTTCTACAACCCCTCAAAATGACTTAATATAAGGTAGACCCCTAATAAATGTTTGAATCATCACATAAAATGTTTTCTAAATTCTCATTCAATTCCAATGTTAATAAATGTGAATTGCTTTAATGATAGTTAGCTGTTAATATTAATTTCTTATAGTAACACCTGCATAAATTTTCATCTGTTTCACATATGCAAGATTTGAGATTGATCTATCTGGATTCAAATCCCAGCTCTGCCACTCATGAGCTCTGTGACCTGGCTAAGTTATTTTAACCCTCTTTTCCTCAACTCTCTCATGTGGAAGCTGAGGATAATAATTATACCTCCTTCACAGAGTTGCCTAAAGGTTAAAAGACTCCATTTATATAAAAAGCATGACATATACATATGACATACACATTTATTTTTTTTATTTTTTATTTTTTTATTTTTTTAAATTTTTTTATTTATTTGAGAGAGAGAGAGAAAGAGAACACGAGAGGGAAGAAAGTCAGGGGGAGAAGCAGACTCCCAGTGAAACTGGGAGCCCAATGCGGGACTCGATCCCGGGACTCCAGAATCATGACCTGAGTCAAAGGCAGTCACTTAACCAACTGAGCCACCCAGGCGCCCGACATACACATTTATATAAAAAGTATGACATACTCAGTATGTGCTTTCACCAACACTCGCACCATCATCATCATCCAAACAACATCTTCATTATCATCACTGTCTGCCTACCAGCACCCAGCATAATACCTGGTATAGAGCAGGCTCTCAACAAATGTTGAATTGATTTAAGTTCCTAAAATATATATAATTGTTTCTTTAACCTAAAATGTGCACAGGTGACTTATCACTCGTTTATATACTTGTACATCTCTATAGACAGAAATTTCAGCGTCAAGGGCAGATTTTGCATATAAATGATTTCATTTTATTTAAAGGAAATGATCAAGAAGGGAAAATTCTCAAATTGGCTAGATTAGCAAAACACAAAACCAGCAGCACCACTAGAGGGAGCTTTATTCCAAGGTTGCCAACAATAACGCTGCCACTAGTAGGATTTCTGTCCGCTCACTGAGTCACTGGGCTTCTGGAAGGATCATTCATTAGAAAGACAGAGATAGACTTTCTCGAAACTAATTAGAAAAAAATTGAAGGAGTGAAAATACTTTCAGGACTTTAGAGAGGAGCGCAACTTTCCCCCTTTCCAAAAATGAGAGTAACCAGCCGTTTTTCTTGTCGATTCTGAGTGATGAAGTTACCTGCGTCTTCGCGCCTGTGCTGTACAGCCCGGCAGTCCTTCCCATGGCAGCAGCACTTGGTATGCAGAAGAAAAATGAAGGAATCACATTGCTGAGGCCATGGGCCAAAAATTCCTACAAGATTGATAATAAGAGAATATATTACTTAATTACAATCAACTTTTGGAGACCACAGGGACATCTTGTCAAAGGATGAGCCTTGTTGGTATTCAATTTCTATTCTCCCTATTTGTTGTGACTTAATTATTATTTTAAAAAAAATAGCTAACTTTTATTGAGTGCTTACAATAAGCCAGAAACTGCTCTAAGCATTTAATGCTCATAACCACCTTCTAGGGAAGTACTCCCACCCCTCCACCAATGGCCTCCACAATGCTGACTCCAGTGGTTATTTCCTACCTACCTGGCCTAAAAGTGGCCTTTGAGATAGTTTTTCACTTCCTTCTCCTTGAAGTTTCCTTCTAGGTCTTTCTAGGACCTCACACCCTCCTGTTTTCTTCCCACCTCCCTGGCCACTACTTTTCCATTTTCTTTATGGTTCCATCTCATCTGATGAATCACAAACTTGGACCACTTCTCTCCCTGATCTTAGCTACCCAAATACACATTGACAACTCTCAAATTTACATCTCTAGCCTGGACCACTCTTCTGTACTTCAGACTCATATGGCCAACCTGCTACTTAGCATCTCCATTTGGATTGCTGCCAGGTATCCCAAAGTTCGCCAAATCGGGCTCTTGCTCTCCACCACCCCCAACCAGGTCCTCCCACATTGTTCCCCACCTCAAGTTCCAATTGCTTAAACCAAAAGATGTTTTTGGCTCCTTCCCCTTTCCCAAATGGTATCCACATCCAATCCAGAATCTGTCTACTCCTCATCTCCTGCACCGTTATATCCCAGTCCAAGTCATCCAATGTCACCTGGATTATTGCAAAAGCCTCCTGATGTTTTCCTGCTTCTGCTGTTGCCAGTAAACAAAACAGAAAAACATCCCTGCCCTCAGACAGCTGCACTCTAGTGAGTGAATGCTGACAATAAACAAGATTAATACAAAAAGCAAAGCAGAGAAGGGAGTGGAAAAATCTGGAGTTTAGGATTTCAGTTTACCAAGGAAGGTCTCCCTGAGAAGGGAACATTGGAATAAAAGAGGCATGCAGATATCTGAAGGAACAGAGATCCTGGCAAAAGGAGCAGCAAGTACAAATGTCTTGAGCCAGAAACATGATTAGTGGGGTCAAGGTAAAGCAAGGCAGTAAGTGCGGCAAAAACTGAGTATAAAAGGGATACGAGATCAGAGAGGACAGGGATGGTGGCATGTCGTGTAGGGCCCTATTAGCCATGGAAAAGAGGTGTTTCATCTGCACATGATGGGAAGCCACTGGGAGGGTCTGAGATAAGGAACAACATGGTCTGTGTTGTATACCATCGCATCCCTTATTCCCAGAACAGTGTCTAGTACATGGTAGAGCTCAATACACATCTGTTAAATGAATAAATGTGGGTTTTTTTCATAGATGACAAAAACCAGGCACAGAGCCAATTAAGGGTACATAGTGTCGGAGTGAGATTTAGACACAAGTAATAGGTTGTTCATAACCACTATCCCACAGCTGCCTCTGCAGAGCTGTGCAGGCATGTACGGCCACAAGGATTGAAATAAGAAACTAACAGAAGTCGATTCAGAAATAAATCAGTAAAATTTTCATTCTTTGATATTCTTAAAATAAACCCTTTCACTCTTTAGTTTTTTACTAACACGAATAAGTAATATTAGTGTTATTTTTACTTTGAAATTCACGATTTTTAAAAGTCAGCATGCAATGATAAATATATGTAGTTTCCATCCTAAGATCAGAAAAGACATCAAGATGTCCCTCTCCCTAGGGGGAAAAATGTATATTATAAACCAACCCGTGGAGGCTAGATTTTCAGCTTTCTATGAATGATTTAGAGATTTTTGTTTTGTTCTACCCATTCTTGCTATACTCTCAGTAAAGTTATTTTTCTCATAAGTTGAACATTGTCAGGGTCTGGGAGTACGGAGTACCATGACACGACCGCCGTGGAGAGGGGCTGGGGCGTACTCCACCTGGTTGTCATCAACTGAATATTTGTATTTTTTGGCAGATCCTTGAGCCAGAGCCAGGGAGGCCACATAGCCGACGAGTGCCACTCCAAAAGCTTCAGTGATTACTGCAGAGAGGACATTCATGGGGGGAACTCTAGGTGGAGGGATTCTGTGGAAAGGAAGACCATACTGAAGTCATCCATTTTCATGTAATTTCTGTAACAACTTACACTGAATTCAATTGTGGTAATGACTATGAAGTTTACACAGAGAAAGTGAAACGCTCATGTGAAAACCGAGCAGCCTTGCGGTTGGAAGCCCTTTGTTTTCAATATTATTTAGCAGAAAAGCAAAATCACAAGGATCGCCACGGCAATGGGCTCCACGCGTCCACCAGCATTTACGCCCAGGTTACACTACAGAAACTGACTCGACAGAAATTTCCTGTATCAGAACAAAAGCAGATCTGGAGTGTTCTTTTATTCGAACCTTTCCAAATACGTAATTGGCAGGCATTAAAGACTATACTTCCTGCCCTGATTACTACAGTGTTGTATGCAAACAATGGTTTACTGTGAGCCACAATTCTTGAGCTAATCCCTAAATTTCCCATTGAGTTCATAATCTTAATTATGTTTTTAACTCAAACCTTTCACAATACACTTAACTATGCATCACATATGTTAAGAAAAATGTGTGTAAAGGCTCCATCTACCCTTTGTTGCAAAATACAGTTCCCCAGTTTTAAGGAAGTGTTTAAAATATTTCTTTCAACTAATACCCAGACATTATCTCCTTGACTTTTGAAAACCACTTGAACCAAGGGATCATTGTTCATTCATCCCTGATGATGCTTTGGAGGACTGACTTCTCCTCCAAAAACAAACAAATGAAAAATTCCTCTGAGGAAAAAGTAGAAGAAAAAGGGGAGATAAATCATGTTGACTTAATATCTACCAAGAAAGTGGAATGTTCAGCTCTCTCAATTAGCTGTTTCATTTAATCGTTCACACAACCCCACATGAGTGCCACTCATGCACTCTATGGCAGAGAAAACATTTTAAGAAAGTTTAGGTAATGCATCTAAATCACAAAATGAAAGTTTAGGTAATGCATCTAAATCACAAAATGTAGTGTTGGGGTTTACTGTCTCTTTTCAATGCCACGCTCCTTCTGTAATTCCTTCAGAGAATGGGTCTGGGAAGGTCACTCAAAATAAAGGAGAATTAAACCAGGTAGGAGAGAGGCATGATTTCTTTTATCCACTTACTAAGGTTTACACCCAACAGAAACTGATTCATAACATTACAGGCCCTAAGATATCTTAATATGATATACAAGAGAGCTGCCATTTCAAAGTATAAGAATTTCTGTTTTGTAAAAATTGAGCTTGCCTAATTATTATTAACAATAAGCTGACCTAGAAAAAATAAATTGACTTTGGAAAAGTAGAGAAATGACGTGGAAAAGTAGAGAACCCTGCAGAAAACCCAAGTTGATTTAAATAATAACTATTAGCCTGCATCTACGTAAAGGTTAAAGACAGGATTTTTTTTTAATTATCTTTTTAACCTCTGAGAATTTTTCTACTGTTCTTCCATTTTAATGTAATGAGAAACCAAAATTTGGGACTAGAAGATAAAAATATAGAGGAAACAACTATAACTTTGCCCCACATTTATACGTACCAGTGTATATACAGCCCATTAAGAGGGAATGACCCTATGACACCCCCCTCTTCCATAAGATGTCTTTGTGTTCCTTCAGGCTATATTTGGCTCAATGTTTTGCCCTTTTAGGGTGAACACTTCTTATTAACCATCCTTTTAGGGTCCAGAGGAAGGCTTTGGGAAACCATACCCTATTCTCTACTTCTACCTTCTTTCACCATTATACACCACTCAGGCCTGTGGGGTTGCTATTCCAGATGATGCTTATGTGCTTTTAGTATGTTTTAAGTGAAATAAAAATAGTCATAAGAATACGTAAGTGGAATAGGGAACAATAAATCCCAGAGCATGACTATAATTTGGAAATTCAATGCCCTCCTTTTTTCCCAAGTAATATCTTTGTAAATAATTTCTAAATCTTTAACCTGAAGCAATGCTATATAAAATAGTTGTCAACTTCCCTAGTAATAGGCAAACAGCTTAAGAAGTTACTCTTTCTCCATATGTGTATTGTTTGTTTCTATCATTTTTAAATAGAAATTAATTAGAATTTGTCATATAGAGGGTCTTTGAAAGAAACAAAATCCATAGCCACCTACCCCAAGGCCTTTCCTCCAACATAAACAAACAAACAAACAAACAAAAAAGAAAGAAAGAAAAAGACTACATTACCCTTTTGGAATATGACCAACTACTTCTAATCCATATGTGATTTCCATATTGGTACAATAACAAGCAAATGATGCAGCAATAATCTGTGTGGTTCCATTTGAAAAAAGAAAAAGAAAATTATTACTGGCCTCCCAAACACCTTGAAACTATTTCTGAAAGTAAATGTTGTTTATGTGTCCCATGATTGTCTAGAGTAACGTAGTAGTTGCACAGACTTTTAAAAGTTAAAATTTTAAAAATAAAAAAAAATGCCTTTGAAATTTGAAAGCACTTGATTTGCAGTCTCAAAAACCAAATGGCATCCCCACAATACGGCTTTTCTAACATCCTTCCCAACATGTCAATCCAATCATGACTGATTTTGAAGGGGGGCAGAATAGAATATGGGAGTGTATGTGTGTGTGCACAGATACCATAACCAACCTAAATACTTGTCTCCTGGAATGTGAAAGAATGCTTTGTATCACAGCACGATTCCCTCCATGACACCAACTTTTCAAGAGTTTGAGATACTGCATAAACATACCTATGTAGGTTAGTAACCAATGATGATTTACAGTCTCCTTGAATAATTTTGAATTTTGAGCTTTTATTATTTCTTGAAGTAAAATATACTAGTTAATAACATGCTGGACTCGCTGTTCTTAAAATTACCTCCATGGAGTCTCAGGTTCCCTATGCTCTGTTGTATGACCTATGATAGGCAAGGTCAGGTGTTCCCTGCCTACATTCCTTTAAATAGCTTTAAAATGTATGTTCAGAACCCAGTTCAGTCTCTGTTATTCTAGCCATGCCACCGCCATGTTTTCCATCCATTTTTACATTCTCTTTTCATTCTTCTGATAATTTTAGTAGGTATTGGAACTTTCACATGGTTATGGTATCAGTTTGGTATTAGCTTGGATCTACTTGTATACTAAACTTTTTTGTTAAAAAGAGACATACCAATTACCTATTTAAAGTACAAATTTGCCACACACATGGCCAGAAATAAGGTATAACAAAATCACTAGGAAATTAAGACATATTTAACAATTAATGCCCAATAATATTATTTTGTAGGGATTTTTCCTATCTGCATATTTCTGTTCTCTGTAATGATATTTAACTGAATTTACAGAAGATTTGAGAACATCAAATAGACTTAAAAAGCAAAACAGTCTTGAGGAGTTTTTAAAAAGGCAACGAAACTGTACAGGTTATACTGTTAAACTTAACATTGTGATATAATGTTTTCTGATGAAGATAGTAGTAGTTAAAAAGTTCAGCCTATTAAGGTTAGAATCAGAAGCATTAACATATTCAAAAATTCCTAAGATGATTAATGAATTTTAATTGTTAATAATTTCCATGTAATATTTATATCAGGTCAGAAAATACTATGAGCTGTAAAAGAAAATATACCATAGCCATAAAATACTGCTTCCTTCTTGAAAATGGAAGAATACATATTCAATGCCTACAGCCAATATTAATATTAAGTAACTTAAGCCACTGAATTGGCTTTCAGACAATATCTTACTTCCTCACTGCATCTCTTTGACAAAATTAAACTTCCTTCATCAGCTGAATCATTGGTCCCTCTTCCATATTATTTTAATATTATATGTGTGTATAAGGCCAGCACTGTCCTTAGACTCGGGGCAACAGGGATCCCGGTACAGGCAGGCCCAGTGCATTAGGGCTTTCTAATCTGGCCCTCCTCTAACTGCAGCCCTCCCTATAAAATGAGAGCTTTGGAGGGGTGAGGGCACATGTCCAACTCACCTGTACTTGTCTTTCAGGATCTCACTTTGGATACTCAGGAATCTACAGTTTCCTGCTCCAATGGCCCCACGCCTGTTCCCCCAGGTTCATCTTCCCAGTATGGCCCATGAAGAGGCCAAGGGACGGTTTTGGTGATGAAAGAGTGGGGATGTGTTTGGGAACTTGCATACTGGGGCAGGAATAGCCACACATATACATATGAATTCCCTCCGTAGGTGGGACAGAGTTGCAGTAGGAAGAGGAGGGGCAGGCCAAGGAGCTAGCTCACCCCATGCTGCCTCATTCTGGCAGAACTCTAAGGATGGAGAATTCTCTATTCTGACCTTTCAAGGTAATCACTAAGGTGTTTTAGTCAAAATAGGAAAACAGAACTTGTTTTTTTTGGTTTTTGTTTTTTGGGGTTTTTTAGAGAGAGAGCACATATAAACAGGGTGGGGAGGGAGGAGCAGGGGGAGAAGGAGAGAGAGGATCTCAGGTAGGCTCCACGCCCAACACGGAGCCCTACATGGGGCTCGATCTCACAACCCCGGGATCATGACCTGAGCTGAAATCGGGAGTAAGATGCTTAATCAATTGAACCACCCAGGCACCCCAGAACATGTTTTATTTAACACTGTGATCTAAAACTTTTAAGTATTAGGGACTGCATTCATACTTTTACCTTGGATCTTGCAAATATTAGGGGCAACCTTGTGTAAGAATTACGTCTCCTTTTCTTTTTTATAAGGATAAAGGATATCTTACCACCTTTGCATTGAATAAGTAATTTTTTTATTACTAGCTCAAGGGCCTTGTTACCTAAGGTTATTTTCAATTTTTGGTTTCATGCGACATATATAATAAAGCTTCCCAAGATATAGTAAGATTTCCTAATACCTATAGGATTTTGGAATAAAACGGTATGTTTCACAGTTGTTGCTGTAAGAACTATTAATAATCACAGTACCCTCCATTTTTATGGCTTATTTGAAATACACACAAAGACACACACACACACATTAAACAGATCACATATGTTACATGGATATTCATAAAGTATCAAAAGTATAGAATCATACAAGGTCTAGCTATGGAGAGAGGCCATCCGAGTTCTACAGAAGTAAGTCACGGTCCTCAGAGGTAGTTTCCGATGTGCTAGGCTTATCTATTTATGTAAACCAACCATGTCATCAATATAAATGAATATTTCAAGAGGCAAAATTATTTAGACACCACTTGTTCTGTACATGTGTAACCCAAAGACCATTAAAAAACTAAAGCCAATTAATGATTAAGTTAGTAGACCATGGCTGTGTTAACATTACATTAAGAGTTCCCATTAGAGGCTCTTAAAATTTCAAAATGTGTTTTTTAATGCATAATCCATAAACCTTAAACCATAAACCTTAATGCAAAGTATAATTCATTGTTTTGCCAGGTATAGCAACAAAAAATATCTTAGAGAACCAGCCCTGACCAGTGAAAATCGTGAGTGTCCTTTCAATAAAGCAAAATTAGGTCAGTAAAAGAAAGTGTTAATAACCCTGCCAATCACTAATGGACATATGTCAACTGATAATACTTCTATGCATATCATACAGATGCCACATCAATAGGATATGATATCCCTTTTTATTGCTTTAGAGAGAATCATTCCAGAAATCTTTTGAGTCTTACCCTCAGAAATGTCTCATTTAAAATCTGAAGCTGTATGTTCTATTATTTCTGTAAAAAAATTACAAGCATATGAGAAATGCTGTGTAAATTGAAAACATGTGTGCCTCCTTTTTAAAATTATTGACTCAAAATGTTTCCTGTTCTTACATTAATGTATAGCCACGCAAAATTAGCCCTCCTTTAATGAGAGACAGGAATAGCTGTGGGTTACTGCAGACAATATAGTGAGCCTCTGCAGGTTACCCCAACAACGGGCAAGCACTATAAGGCAGAATGCTAAATGTTGATTTCATACTTACCAAAACTAAATCAACAGGAAGGACAACTTTAATTTTCCTTTTAAACTGTTCATTCAGCTCTTTAACCAGAACAAGCACCACGATGCTCAGCAAGGATAATAGCAGTGCTTCCAGTCGGACAGACTTGATGTTTTCAAAGACATATGCATAGATCTGCAGTGGTGAGTAAACACACAAACAAAACTCGGTGTTATCCACAACAGACCAACCTCGAAATCTGGCTCCAAATAAGCTCGGTGATGTTTTGCAAAAATATGTTAAGAGGTGGGGTGTGGAAAGGTGGGGTGTAAAGAGTGGTCAGTGCTGACGCAGAGCAAGCTATAATTCATTTGCATGTACAAAACTGTTTTGTCCTTGACTCTTCCACTAACCTCAGTGGTCGCTCCCTCCTACATAAGGACGCTGCTAGAAAGGATGACTCTCCCGGGTCCTTCAATGGGCGGAGATGCTAAAACTCATTACCTACATGCAGATTCATCAGGCTCTTCCTCAAACTCCAGGATCAAACATGCACGATCACTTTAAATATCTATGGATGCATCTGGAAAGTTAAGAGCTCTGCATAAGGAGATATTTGCATTTATCTGTATCTTCCAAATTCCCTCTTGTGAAGATATATCACTTGTAGAATTCTAAAGGTTTTAAATAGGCCTTAAATGCTTATCTTCAACATGTCCCTTAACTCCTCCTTCTGTTGGATCATGCTGACTCTGATTTTCATAAGCTCATTTCTATTTGTCCACAATGGATTCTTCAAGTCATTTCAGGTGATAAAAACTAGCTTTTACTCTAGCTCATAGGCTATTCTTACAGCAGCCCAACTTGTTGGCATTCTTTGGCCTCTTTTTAGTATCTCAAATGTGAGTTGACCACAACTAAAAATACTGGATCAAAATATATACACAATGGATCAAAAGAGCTCACATAGACTATGTTCTTCAGCATCTCCTAAAGTTCTGCTCGGTAGGTTTCTTAATCAAAGGACTTAACCCGTCTGGTCTAGAGATCTGGTCCAGTGATAGTGTAAGGAGGTATGTCAGGTTCAGACTACCTGAACCTGAATTCTAGAGGTTAAATGTTATCATTCACACTGTAACTCTTTCAAACGAACGAATTAAATAAACTCAGTTAAAATGGAGCCTCATTGAGTGAAAGGGACCAGAGTTAATGTAGGTAACCCAGAATCCCTTTTGCCCACACAGTTTAAAAATAAAACAACAACAAAAACCAAAACAAACAAAACAAAAACAAACCAAAAAACCCCACTACTTGTGTATCAGATATATTAAGGAATAATTAGGGATCAGAATAGCTTTACCTGTTAGCTTTTTCACAGTATCCTATTTTACCCCACACTACCTGGAAAGAAAATTAGGTACTACAATATCATAGTTATCTGAGACGCAGACAATATTTTCTTCTCTCTGTCTATCCATGCTGTGGATGATAATTGTTCATAGAATTCCTACAGCAAGTGAAGGAGCAAGTTCTATTTCTCATAGTCACCCCTCACTCAAAGCCAAGGACTAAAATTCAAAATGCTACTCAGTGAAATATATTCTATAGGGGATGGGGTTAGAGGAATGTCAAGAAAATTTTATCCAAATACATAGCTTTCTGATGATTTAAGGACAAAAACGAGAATATCATTCAGATGATTTGTCAAGAAAAAACACAAGCGGGGCGCCTGGGTGGCTCAGTGGGTTAAAGCCTCTGCCTTCGGCTCAGGTCATGATCTCAGGGTCCTGGGATCGAGCCCCGCATCGGGCTCTCTGCTCGGCAGGGAACCTGCTTCCTCCTCTCTCTTTCTGCCTGCCTCTCTGCCTACTTGTGATCTCTCTCTCTCTGTCAAATAAATACATAAAATCTTAAAAAAAAAAAAAACCACAAGCATACAAATGTTTTAAAGCATTTAGAGGATTATTCCTTCTGTTTTTATCCATGGTATTAAAAGTATTCCATGAAAGTGCCTGTCTAAGAAAGGGGGGGGAGGGTTATGCTCAACTGCCAAGCCATACCAAATTTGCTGTAATGTGCATTCTGAGAACATGTGTTTGCAGTAATAAAAATGACCACCCCAGAATGAAAGGAATGAGAAAAGCCCCCCCCAGGGTTTTTATTGTCTGTCTGGGTTAAACAACGACTTGTAGAGCAAAGCACGTCTCACAAGATGCTCCAGAAGAACAGTGGGGGTGGGCACAGCCTTGTTACAACCAGCATGAAGAACACAATAGAAAAGCAGGCTGATGAGGAGTATCATCCTAATGACTGTCATGTGGTCCCACATGGAGAAGTCACAGCTAAAGTCAGCTTGCGACCATGAGTGGCATATGGAGACAGAGATAGGAACAGGGAGAGGGATACAAGCACATATACACACACATACAAACACATATTTACATATGCTCGTTTAATGCAGGTCTAGACATCCTAAGCACACATTAAAATTTCTCATTTCTCACCAATCCAGTCATCTGAGAATGCTATCACACACTAAGCGCCAGTGAATAAAAATTTCTACTGAAGAGCATCTTTCCCTTGTCAGACCTCAGAAGAGCAGAGGCAGTTTAATATGTGTATGGATAAATAAGCCGTGTCATCAGAACTGAACAATCACTTTAACAAAACAGGAGTTTAGTTCATTTTGAAACTATAATGCTAATTCTTTAAATTGACCATTTACCACAACTTGACATTAAACGAAAAATATTGGTATGTTTAAACAAATCCATTTTGAGATATTTCAAAGAATAGAAGTAGTCTATTCATGATACGTATGCTATTTCTTACTGTTTTCTTGACAGAGGAGACTTTTCTGAAGTAGTTAATAGACATTTGCACACTCAAATTTTTTTTAAGATTTTATTTATTTATTTGTTTGAGAGAGAGAACGAAAGCAAGAGAGCACAAGCAGGGGGGAGCAGTAGAGAGAGAGGAAGAAGCAGACTTCCCGCTGAGCAGGGAGCCCAATGTGGGGCCAGATCTCAGGACCCCGAGATCATAACCTGAACTGAAGGCAGCCACTTAACTGCCTGAACCACCAGGCACCCCAACAAATTTATTTATAGAATGTGTTCTTACCTGAGTTGGCCAATCTTGTTTCTTTTTTTTCTTTAACTAATGGATTCTTAACTTCTAGAATAGTGTCTGGCAGATGGACACTCAATAAATATTGCTGAATGAATAAATACTTTGGTCTAATGTAGTAAAAATAATAATAAATCTATAAATGGGAGACTTGAACTTGAATGAGCAGAATGATGAAGACAGGCAGGACCCAGAGTCTTCTTTTCTCACTATCAATACTTGAGCTATATCACATTATGGGAATTTGTAGTTATCATTTATCAATTCACTCAACATGTTTATTGAGGTTTTATTATGGGCAAGGTCTTGAGCTAAATATTAAAGCTACTATTGCAGTAAATTTCAAGTAATTGATTTTTTATATCTTCTATCTAATCCAAATAATCAAACTCTTAATAACTCCATTTTTATAAGAATGAGGCAAAATCCAAAGCTGAAAAAACTCATATTCAGGATTCAGTTAAGGAAAAAAAAAAAAAAACAGGCAAAGGAGGTCATCATACCCATTCAATAGTTTCTCATTATGTATCTGAAAAAGCTAAATTATGTCTATTTTGTTAAACTTCATAAAGCAAAGAGAAAGATCTTAAATGTTTAGAAATGTTAATAAATATAAAAAACTAATGGGTTTTCTGCCCAATACTCAATTAACCAGAAATTTCTATCAACCAAATATCCTTTCCACCAGCATTCTATGTACTCTAGGTTTTGCTACAATGAAATCTCCATGACAGAAAAAAAATGATTTTAATATTTTAAGTATATAATGCTATCATTGACAATTCCTCAGTAGCAGTGATAAGTATATTTCTGAACTATCTATAAAGGGACCACATGAAATATGCTAACATATATTTTATGCCAAAAAGAACACTTAAACCCTTTAGTATAATTATTTATTGTTCCGGTGCTATTTTTATATTAGGAATCTGTCATAAATCACTTTATGTTTCACTAGAGAAACAACAGAGTGATGGTACAATCAGCAAACCTTAATAAACCTGTCAGCACGCTACTTTATAGTAGGTATAAAGTACTAATCTGTGATCCATGAGTCTTGATTCCCAATATATGACTTTGAGTCTGTCATCAACCACAAAACCAGGAATATCTCTAGAAAAAAAAAAAAAACTATAACATTCATAAATGCTTCTACTATGTGTTCAGTCTGGTCTGAAAACACTTGTGGCATCATCTGTGCACAGATATATGTCTCAAATCCAACAAGTGCACTTACAAGAGACAGAAGAGGAGAAGACATGAACACAGAGCAGAAGGGGCTTTGGGGTAACCGAGGCACAGTTTGGTTGATGTAGCCACAAGCCAAGGATGCCTGAAGCCACCAGAAGCTGGAAGACAAGGAAAGATTCCCCTAGAACCTTCAGAGAGATCGTGGCCCAGCTAATACCTTGATTTTTGGACTTCTGGACTCCAGAAACGTGAGAATAAAGTTCTCTGTGTTAAGTCCCCAGGTTTCTGGTAATTTGTAACAGTAGCCACAGGACACTAACACAGTTACCAAGTCAAATGCTTCTCATTGTGTTCCCCTAAAGTTCATATGCTGAGGCCCTAACCCCCAGTATCTCATAAGGTGACTATATCTGGAGAGAGGGCCTTTAAAGAGGTAATTAAATTAAAATGAGGCCATTAGAGTGGGCTCTAATCCAATCTGGTGTCTTTATAAAAAGAGGAGATGAGGACATACAGAAGGACACTGGGGATGTGCATGCCCAGGAGGGAGAAGAGCCATTTCCGCTGTTGGATGCACCTAGCCTGTGGCCGTTTGTTACAGCAGCCCTACCAAATGAACACAGAGGATATTTTGCCTTCAGGATTTCATGTATACCTAGGAAGTTCCCCCCTCTTCCAGTTAACTAGGATAGAAGTCTTTTTACAACACAAAGTGAAACTAAACAGAAAGCTTTTAGTAACTGTCACTAAATGATTAGCACCGTTAAGAGAGAAGCTAGCTGATGTAAGCATCTATCCCAGATAAATAGGCCTGGTGGACAGCAGTGGTAAGGATCTTGACAAGAGTGCCTCACGAAGGCAATATTTAGAAGACACTTGTCAGAGCCCAAAAGGCCTCAGAAATCAAGTAGTTGAACACACTCATTCTATTGATGTAGAAATCTAGGCTCCAAAGACTAGTGACTTATCCCAGGTGACTTGGCTTGTGAGTGACAGAGTCAGGACTGTGACCCAGGTTCCCCAAACCCCAGACCAACACATTTACCATTTTACCAGTGCTTCCCTCACTTTTCTCTTCTTTCAGTCCAGCAAGCAATTGTTCCAAACTTCCCTGGTGCTTCCTTGTTTGCCTTGGAATATGGGGGTGGGTGGTGGTGAGACACCACCCCTTTGAAGGGGAGACCACCTTGGAGCATGCAGTCTTTGATTTGTCTTTGACTCTGTTAATGGTGGGATTTGGTGGCACCTGCCTGCTTCTCGGGCAAACCAACCCTTCTCGCACCCAGCCTTGCACCTTCAACATCAGTAGCAGAACCATGCAAGGCAATAAAGCCTTCTAACTGGATTCTAAAAGCTGTGAGTACAGGGACCGAGACTGTTTTTTCTTAACATATTCATATTTGATGAAGGTCTCCTTGAAACCATACAGTGCATTCACCTTAACCTCTTCTTTCCACCTGAACAGAGAGGAATTTTTATATTTTCACTACCACATGCAGATGCGGGGAGGGCAGCTAGTGGTAAAAAGAACAGGAAAGCCTATTTCGATATCATCATTCTCTAGAAGAGCGGAAGGAATAACATTTCTAGGCACTAGGCTATCTATGTGCAGTGATTCATTTAATTTCCCAATTAATACAAGGTGAGTATTATCATTTCTCCTTTGCTCTATCCCATTACCCACCTTCAATTACATGACCTGGCTTCTGGCTTCCTTTATTAACATTATCTGGGATGATTTTGTTTGCCAATCTGTCTCCTTCTGCCCTATTTCATGCCCACCTCAGTATTTCAATAAAACTCCATGGGAACAGGGATATTAATTCTCAACTGCATCCTCAGTGCCTAAGAGGCAGTCAGTTAATATTTGCTGAGGAAATCTATTCTAGTGGTTCTTAAATCAAGGATGCATACATACTAATCTCTTCCCATTCATGTGCAGTTCCTAAAATCTCCCCAGATTAATCTGCTGAAGATTTCTGGTTTTGAACCCTCACACTTAGCCCAACTCTCCCACCTGGCAAGTGGGGAGACAAGTCCACTCTCGGCCCTGGCTTTTGTTCTTAAAGGCAGGTTCCACATCCTTGGGGCCTTTAAAACATGAGCTACGGTTGCTCAGACATGCCCTCTACCTGCCTCAACTTACTTTCAACTTCATTATATTTGAATCCCATCTCTAAGCAGATATAGATTCTGCTAGGAGATCCCTAAAGCCATATCCAATCCCTCCAAAATTGATGTTGGTACTAGTTCTCTCTGTTCTTAAGAATTTGATGTCTCCTATAAACTCTGCCTACATATCATTGAATCATTATACATTTTAGGATCAGTATTGTTAAATCAAACTCCTCAAATTCCTCTACTTCCTTAAGTCAAGCAAACAGAAAAACAAGAGAAATATATTAAGCTGAAAGCTTAACCCCAGGCTGTGTTTTCATGAATACAAACAAAATCTCCAAAGGTAGAAAAAAAACCACATTCCATTATTTTTGTTTACATAATGATATGCAAACTTCTGATCAACAAGTGCTTCTCACGCTGGGAATAAATCCATTCACTATTGCTTTAAGGGACAAATTGAGTCTGCAACCAAAAAGTATAGTATGTTAGACACTAGAAACAACAGGGCGCACAAGACTCACAACACATACAACCAAGCTCGCCACGGCCTCGGTGGCATCTGGCCATCGCTTGTTTAGAACACGAAGTTTAATTTGAATTACTTGAGCATGGATTTTGTAGTACTGCATTTTTCAGTGAATTGTGGGGCATAGAGAGAGCTCAACCCAAGATGGTTGAGTTGCAAGAATATCTGCCCTCTGATTTAGAATTTTAAAGTAACCTTTGTTACAAATTCCCATATAATTGTTCCGTATCGAAATTAAACCTGCCACATTCTAAAATTAAATGCAAATAAATAAAATAGTTATTTTATTTATCCAAATTAAACTATCCAAGTTAAACCTGCCACATTCTAAAATTAAATGAAAATAAAATAAATAATTAAAATTAATTAAAATTAAATTCTGCCATAAATTAAACCTGCCACCCCAGCATCACTGATTGAATCAAGCTGGAGATGAACATTCCTTTCCTCTCCCCTTCAATTTATTCTGTCCATTTTTTTCAGGGTATATTGTACATCCCTGCAATTCACAATAGACATGTCACAATAACTGTGGAGAAAACAGGCTTTCATAAAACACCAAAGCGTGTTCTTCATTCAGAATTCCCAGAGGGCCTAGGTCTTCAAAGTAGATTTATTCTCCACATATAAACCTCATTTGTACATATTTAATTGTGATCTCATTCTCTGTTTAAAAAAAATGTTTCATTGGCTCTGATTTCCTTCTGACGTTTCTATCCCATTTTATTAACATTCTTGTTTCCTGCCTTGCAGCCTTCGGGGATGTCCAAACTAGAAAATGCTTGCTTGTACTTCAGGGATGGGGGTGGGAATGAATCTGTTTTTCAGTCCTGAAATGTCTCAGATTTAAGGAAGGAAATAAAAACTTCCAAGAAGAGTAATTGAATATATTGCCAAGCTTGCCTTGTGCTCTTGGGTTTAATGTACAGAACTGTACATAATTATTTAGAACAGTACTCACATGAAGCCATGCCAATGAGACTAACTCGGCCAAATTTATCATACATTGCTCCAGGCTGAGACACTGGCGCCATCTCAAAGAAACCCACATGTGCTAATAGGAACTAGGAATTTTTGTAATTTTTATTGTGCCTTTTGGGGAAACATCCTTTCTAATAAAAGATATATCATCATTTCTCAATTTAAAAAAAAATATTCGAGAGAAGAATTAAACTTTTCCCTCTTATCTGTGTGGGGACCCAACTATCAATCAAATACTTGAATCTTAAGAAAGACAGGAATAAAACAGTGTCATTGGTGAGCCAGAGTCCCGAGACAGAATGGTATTGCTTCTGCTTAGTGGGAAATGTATTCCAGCACTATTTATAATTCGTTCGGTGGGTTTTTAACTATTGGGGTGGTAAGCTGAATAGATGAAATATTTTTAAATAAAAATAAACTGAAAACATAGCATTTCTTGAATTCTGATGACTAACCCTTATTATAAACAGCAGGTAGTTATTTTTTTTTAAGTTTTATAAATGTTGAGGTCATCTTTCTAAGTTGCAAGAAGAGGTATAATTTTGTTTTACCATTTAGCTTTGGTTATCTGATCGGGTCCTCCATACTTTACAGGAAAAGCATCTATTACTATTCTATTATTATTAATAGATAGAAGTATCTACAAAAGAAGCACTTTAAAAAATCTTAAATTTGTTACATCCAACGATGTATTACTAGTACAAAGATAATGGCTTCTGTTTAACGAACACTTATGTTCCGGGCATTTCACGTAGGGACTGAATCCCAATGGGTATAATTATCACCAGTTTATGGAACAGGCAACCAGAAGTCAAAGATACTTGGTGATTTGGTCAAGACCAGAGTTATGATCTGCATCTGGACTTCTAAAATTCTAAAATTCTTTCTCCTGTTGCCTCTTTCTAAGGAAAAGAAAGATCAATTATGGTCTACCTGATTGTATGGGCCCTAAGTAAAATTGGCAGAGCTAAAAGTCAACTCAGAGAAAAAAACTGATTTTTACCCAATAAGCAACTAAAAAAGAATGTGCAATACTTCAAAGATCTTTAAGATATGGCCATAATTTAAAATTTATTAGAGGTATATGAATTTAGAGATAAAACTTGCAAAACAAAGGGGAAAGTAAAACATGATGCATGAAGGGATTTGGGAAGGTTAAAGAAAAAGATGAATTTGGCCTAATTCTACCCACTCTTCTTGGGAATCCAGGAGCTCATAAAGGTGGTCATCAGGATCTATCTGCATATGGAGACCCTAGAAATTGTGAGAGAGGCGCTCGAAGGACCAGCAGCTGAAAGCTTCAGTAGGCTTTAACACTTATGGGAGTGCCCCTCATCTGGTGAAGCTCCTTACCAGTTTTCAGCTAGAAGAGAAGTGGCCTAACTCTGATCTTAGCTGGCATTGGTGGCATGCGATCTACACAGCAGATGTAGAAAGGAGAGAAGCATTAGGGCACATCTACTTCCTAAGACCTATCAGATGTCTGTCCTACAATCTGACAGGGCAGAACCGGCCACCAGCTGTATCTGACTCAGAGTGCTCTCTAAAAATGTTCTGCTGAGGCAAGAACACCCACCAGGCCAGAGCAACCAAAGGGATGGAGAGTTTAGATATTCAAACTAGAGAATTAGATTCTCTTAGTAGCACAGCATCAGGCACCCCCAGGTAGAACACACTTAAGAAACCATCCCAGTGGCGGAAAGGAGAGACCCCAATCTCCAGTGACCTCAGCACAGGATAAAGGCAGAAGGCGGTGTTTTGTCTCCCAGGTGATAGTAAGATCGCAACTATCGAAATTAATCGATAGACATTTTCATTGGCCAAACCTGAATTCTTTTAAGAAAAATGAGTGTTCCGGCTGAGAAAATTAGGAGTGACCACTGACCCTTGTACAAGAGTCTCAAATATTCTAGATATTAATTTATGTTCCAAAGATAATCAGCTACATATTCTTTATCTCCCATCAGCCTAATTAGCTTTCAAAAAGGATAGAACGGTTGTGAAACCTCAGAGGTAGGAAGCATAGTCAAAAAGTGAACAATCCCCAAATGTGTTAATTCGCCCTCCTCTGGGTTCTCTGGCCTGATGACCAAGGCCTCCATTTTGTTTTCTGTTCTATACCTCAGAGCCCAGTTCTGCTCTGGTCCTGCACACCCCACCCAAATGAGCCAGGGGCAAGTTCACATTTACATTATCATCATCAGCTTCCTCAGCCTAACTACATCAAAGCTCACTTTGTGAATGTCCCAGTAGAACCTATGCATGATGCAAAATTTATTTCTTAATCTAAAGCTCAGATCACCACAATTTTTGAAGTTAAAATATCCACATTCGTTTTTTAAATCCTGGCAAAGAATCAAAGCACCATTCTAACCCAACAGCCTAAACAGTGCAGGACTCTGGGACATGAAAAAGTAAGAGCGACTTTCTTCATTTTCCATCAGCACAAAGCTTAGCAATCTCCACCAACTGAACACTGTGACTGTAAAGCCAACTATCTATAAATATTTTAAAATCTGATTCTGTTTCTGATTCTGATTCTGTTAAGTGAGAACTTAACCTCTTACCCCTAGAAAGCCACACGGGATTTGACAGACAAGGTAAAGATTAAGTAGCTTGCAGTTTTCCTCACAAGAAAACAAAATGGAAAAAAAAGAAATCATACACAAAACACTTTAGCATTTTATGTACCTTGCCACGAGAGAAACAAGATGAAAGACTAAATGTCATTCCCCTATCAGGCTACCCTGCTTCTTTTAACAGAACTAGAGAAAGGAGGGATGATTATTTGTGTGTGACTATGACTGAAGAGGCTATTTTGTAACCCGCTCCCATTTCCTTACACTTCGCATGCACAGATGAGCACACCATTCAAGGAGGTTGAGACAGAACCCAAGGCTGATTTGGTTCTCTGGCGTAGACCTGGTGTCACCAGAAGTCTTAACAGGACCAGTCACCTGACAGCTTACAGCTACTTTGGTCTGCTTTCCTTTGGTCTGGGGCCTCCAGGCTCAGTTCCAACGGTCTTGTTTTAGTTTTAAGCTCTCTTATAATGAATGAATCATTGAGCAGGATATTACCTAAATAGCAAAAATTCAGAACCAGCCTCCAGCTCCATGTTGCCAATTGCTATCTTTATTGGCTGCTTTATCAGTTACTCAGGGAAACACACATTTAACCAGATACTACTACTTTTCACGTACCAAAGTGACAAATTTTAAAAATAGTGACAAAAGTGACAAAATTTAAAAGTAAAAATAATTAGAGTTGACAATTATAAGGTGAGCGTGCGATATTAATTAGCACAACTTTTCAGCTTGAAATTTGGCAAACATCTTATACCCTTTTGATCTGGTAATTCCATTATTAGGAATTTATCCTAATAAAATAATTAGTGAGGCAGATAATAACATACAAATAACAAAGATCCTCACGAAGCTGTGTATAATAGTGAAACACTGCAAACTACCTTAACATCAGGCATTAGATGAAGAAATTATTGTACTTATATGTTAAGCTAATATTTAGCCTTCAAGATCAAGAAAACTGAGGATTGGAATACTCTCATTATAAAACATTAATGTTATTTAGTATGCAGCATTATATTGTGGGAGCTCAGAATGTGCCCCCCAAAATATGCCTCTTTGACATAAGGATTATCTTCAGTTTGTTATGCTGAGAAAGAGCAGACACAAGGAAGCTCTGGAAACAGAATATAAGTGACCCTTTTGTAACAGAAATTTACATTCATAAAGGAAATCTCCACCTGTAAGGTGTCTCCCTCTCTGTAGAAGGAAAGGGTGACTCTAAATCACAAAAAACTCTGATCAATGAAGAAGGAGCAACTTAAATCTGCACAGCAAACCTTATCCTTGTTTACAGTACTTTTCCTGGTCACCTTCCCATAACTTGGCTCCCCACACTCTTTCCTCCTTTGTTTTGGGTGTAGAAAGTATTTACACCCAAATTCTAGCCTCTTTCAAGTTACTCATCTCTGAGTTTCTCCCTTGTCTATCTGATACACATGTTAATAAACTTGTTGGTTTTCTCTGGTTAATCTGTTTTTTGTTAGAGGGTCCACAGCTCAGAACCTAGAAGAGTAGAACGAAAATATTTTTTTTCCTTCTCTACTCCATAAAATTAAGTAAAACGAAGTTTGGTTGCCCTCCAATTTATTAATGAAGCATTCATTTTCTTATAAAGCTCCACAGGATATGACTTCCTGAGCAGTCAGAGATTTTAGGTCAGCTTCAAAAAGAGACAAAAACAATAGAGTATTATTAAGGTAATATTTTGAAACTGGCCATAGGTTCCTCCCTCAGGTTCAAGTGACTTTTAGTAACTGATTGTTGGCTACTGGGGCTCCGGTCACCAATTTTGCCCAGGCCTGTGATTTGAGCCAAATGGAGTTCACCACACTGAATGAATGTGGTAGAGTGTCCTGTAGTCAAACTGGGCCCCAATCCCAGTAGATGGCTTCCATTAGAAGTTGGCAACGTAGCTGGCTCTTGAAAAAATTCCAGTTATTTTTTCTAATCATGACCCCAAATTATATCATACTCAATTTTTATCAAGAATTGCTTTCAAAATTAGTAGATAGAACTCATTAAGCTAGCTTCGTATCCTAAATTACATTAAAAGTATCCCAAAAGATTGTATTTAAACACACGCTCCTTTCATTCCGAAAAATCTCAGTATTAGCATTTACCAAATTCTACTTTATGAAACACACTCCCCAAGTATACGAACAAAGACATATGGAAAGCTCACATAAAAGAATCCAAGTGGTCCAGATATATATGGCATTTTCATTCCCAGGAGATACTTGACTTGTGAAGTCACAACGTGGGTGGCAGCCCCAGTTGTCATCGCACTGATCACGGGCTCCGTAAGCAGGAAGGTGGCACTGCCCAGCTGCATTGCAAACATGGCCACCTAAGAGGACAAAGGAGAGTGACATTTCCCAGGGTTCTACAGGAATTAGTGTCTGACACATTTTCATTTTCATTCCATACAGACCTAAAGAACTAGCATGAAATGGGATTCTTAAATCTTATATATTCAATATCTGGAGTTCTCTTGAAAATATAACTAGGTTCCAAGACTTTCCAAATGTTCTTGGGTACAGTGTAAGTGCTCCAGTTAAAAGGAACACATCTTTGACCCCTGAAAATTCACTTCTGTTTGTCTCTTTTCCTAATCACTTAAGTCACAAAAAGGGGAAATATGCTCAGATCAGTTCATAGATGGGGCTCTGAGAAAAATTAAATTTGCATTAACATTTAATTTAAGAAAAACTCAGAAGGACATGATACACTACTCCACACCCAGTAGGCTTAAAATCTCAAAAGCATTGAAGAAAAAAAGCCATTTCTTGATTTTCTCCCAGGTTCTGAGAAATAGAAACTCTGTCAAGTAGCTCTAAAGGGCCAATTCTAACAAGAAGATATGAGGACTTATTTGTTTGAGGAAAAGAGCAAAAGACAGAGATAGATTAAAGGGATATGAATTCAGAAACCCGGGAATCGGTAGAAAACTCGTTTTCCTTAAACAGTCCCTATCTACTTGTAGCATTGTGCTCCATAGCAAAGCCGTGTCATGACCAGGCAAAATGATCAAGTCTGAGTAGAAGCTGTGCACTGAGTTCTGCTGGGCCAAAGATGACCGGAAGGGTCCAAACTCTCCTCTCCCCTATTAACACAGCAGCAGTTAGTGTCCTTCCTTTGCTGGAGAGAGAACTTTCAGAAGATGGCCCATCCTTTCACTGAGTACAACTGTGTAAACTCAGGGAAACTGCAAAACACAAAATTTAGTCTTTTGAAAGTAACATTAAATTACATTCATGAGTATCCACACTGGAAAAGGGACACAAAGTGGGTCATGTTGATAGAGCCTCTCAGTGTGTTAATTATAATATTTAGGTCAGGTCTTAAAATTCCTGCTGTAAAATAAGATTAATTATTAAAAATCAGAGGAAAGAATAACAATGAGATCTCGTTCTGTGAAGAGCTCACAGTGATGGGAAATAGAAGTATGAAGTGCTATCTGATAACCGTAGAGCATAAATTGCAATATATATCATTGCTATCATGTTGTAAGGCCCTTAGACCAAAAGCGATCATGCTCTGAACTTGTACCAGAGTAGTTTCCTCAAATCTGAAAACCTAGGTCCTACTCCTGGCTCCTAGCTGGACATCCTAGCCGTGTGACTACAGAAAACCTACTGAAATTTTCTGAGCATCCTCGTCATCTAGAAATCATTACTGTCTATGCTGTCTTGTAGAATCATTATAAATGAATATGAAATAATATAAGAAAGGGCTTCGAAACTTGTAAAAATGTGCACATATGTGATGCGCCAGGAACATGGGGAGGTGCTGTGCATGTTTCCCCAGTACAAAACAGCAGCCTCAGTTTTGAAAATGTACAAGGGGCCACACCAACTTTTCCAAAACTAGAAAGCTTGAGAGAATTTATCAGTGCAGAAAGAAATGTATTAAAATTGTTTGCATTTTAGCAGTCCCCTTTATTCAATATGCAATAAATATATATATGGATCGCCAACATAGAAATCAGGCAATCTGTTTCTGCCAACATAGGAGGCCAGAGCAGCAGCTTCTGCTACTAACATTTTTTTTTTTTTTTCAGAAACTATGTGTGTGTTTGTCAAAGTAGAATTGTCCTGAGGGAAATATGCAATCAATGGTATAGGTACAAATGGAACACACTGATCTTCTTGGCAACTCTTGATTCATAGTCTGTTGATTTTCATCCTGAAAACACAATCAGTTAAGAAAAACATTGAGCCAATTTTTCCCAAGTGTCTACCTACTAGTAAGTAAATTCTAACTTATGACATTAACTCTTACAGGCCCTAAGGATAAAATTATCATATTATTGGGGTAAGATGAACACCAGAGAGAGGGATTTTCAATTCAGCTAAATGCAGCCTACAAGCAATCCAGATCTTTGAAATTGTGAAACCTGTTTGCAAATATGGAATTTTATGCATATATGGAATGTTGGAAAGTTCTCATCTCGATGCCAAAAAATCTTATCTTCATTTATTGTGAGAAGCAAACTCTCTGGGAGCCCTTGTATAAACCATTACCATTTTACCTTCTGTTTATTATTTGTTTCACTTCTAGCACCTTTTTAGAGGAGTTAATGATTTTTCATGGCTGAAAAACAAAGGTCACTTCACCAGAAGTCATTCACCAACCACTTCCAGCTAACCACTGGCTGTTAGTAGCAGCTTCTTAGTCATTTCCACAACCTGAGAATGGAAGGCCTCAGGAAAGTACAAGACAGAGTTCAGTCTTTTCACATATTGAAAATACATACACCTGCCTTACAACAGAAACCAGAAAAGATGGAGTACCCTCCTTTAAAACTTAGCAAAAACTCAAAGTGTTTTTGTAATATTCTACTTGTACACATTCTTATGCTTAAAAAAAAAATCTTCCCAGCAAGAGATAAATCCCTAAAATGGAGAATTCTTGACTCTGAAAGGTCAACAAGCGCCTTAAGAGCTCATTTCTGATACAAACCACCGCGTATTTGAAAGATGATTGCAAACATGTGAGATTTAACTGAAGAAAAAATTACTCTTTTCTGGATGACAACATTCTCCATAACCCAAGATAATGGCAGATATTTTAAGAAGGACAAAGAGGAAGAAGAGGAGGAAAAGGAAAGAGAAGGATCAGAAAGAGAAGAGGAGAAATTTAAGAACTCTTCTTTTCCCACTACCCAAATTTGAACAGTTTTTTCTCATCAAAATTAGGGCTCTAGCATATAGAGGCTGATGTACCCAGCTTGAAGACAGCAAGTACCCATGCAACGCAGGTTTTGTAAGAAGCACCCACAGATGGATGTGGCTTCCAAGATTATCTTAGAACTTAAGTATGTGAAATGAGGATCCTTCTAGACTATCTTGCTTGGAGGCCCAGTATTTAAATTTTATATCAATGTTAAGCATTTTTTAAGCTAATGACTTAATAAACAGCCACCTCAGCTCCTTTTACTAAAAATATAGGTGACAATAATTCTAAGCTGGTTAGCCAATGCCCAAAATTTGGCCATGCAACATTTATGAGAAAATACATTTTAGACAATCAATATATTTCAGCTGTTTGTAGTAAAGCTGATGATCTGGGCTAATGCTGAAAACCTCTGACACACATTATCAAGGTTCACTAGCGTGATACTATTGGGTAATGTTTCTATAAACACCATGTGTTCCATATAAATTGAATGCATCTCAGGTTTCAGGCCATTTTTTGCAAGTGGCCTTCACACGGTGAAAAAAGAAGAGTACATAGTAAACAACTATCCTCCCCAACTGGATGGAATACAGCTGCATTTGAGGTTTGTCAGTTCCTTTGCAATCTGGTTTTTACATTATACCAAGTCATTTATTTGTCTGCTTAATAAATATTTACTGAATACCTAGCCTAGCTGCAGCATTGTTCCAAAATACAATGATAAAGATACAGTTCATACTTTAAAAAAAAAAATACAAAGAGAGGTGAAATGAAGATGTTGGGAGGAGACACTATTAACCAAAAACATAAAGAACTGTAATGTAGGTTTGTGACTAGGAAGGTAAAGTCTGAGAAGCTCTTTGGGTGGGAGCTAAATGCTAAGAGCTGTGTTTTTTACTGAGCAGCATATGCAAGTCTGGGGAAGAGAGCAAAATTGCTCGTGACAATAGGAGAACAACTGAGTGCTACACAGGGATATGGCAAAAAAGCTTGTGTGGCCAGAAAACTTGAGAATAAAAAATGTCAAATGGAAACCTATACATTGTGGATTTGAGAATATAAAACCCTCTTCCATACTGTTCAGTGCTAACAGGGAAGGAGCTATCAAGCCATGCAAAGACATGTTTAAATCTTAAGTGACTACTGTAAGTGAATGAAGACAGTCTGAAAAAGCTATATACTGCACGATTCCATTTACATGATATCCTAGGTAAGGCAAAACTATAGGGACAGTAAGCAGATCAGTAGCTGCCAGGGCCTTGGGAGTGCGAGAATGCATAATAGGTAAACTGCAAGGAACTTGTTAGGATAGTGAAACTATTCTGTATGATACTGTAATGGTTGATACATAACATTAGCGTTTGTCAAAACCCATAGATCTTTATGGCACAAGAGTGAACCTTAATGTATGAAAATATTTTTTAAAAAAATCATTTGGAGGTCAGGAGATCCCAGAATGGAATGCAGAATATGACAAAGAATTTGCAACCACTGCTGTATTTTCTATTTCTATAAATTTTGCTTTTTCCAGAGTGTCACTCAAATGGCATCATATAATATATAGACTTTTCAGACAAGCTAAATGGATAACCTCACTGAAAGGGGTGGGGGAAAAAAAAAAACCTGCTCATGTGAATAACTCTGGAAATGAGTAAAGTCTGTAAAACCAATGATGAAAAAGAAACACTGTAATCCAGCTGATAAAGTTGTTTCCTATGGCGATAGGAGTTAACAATTCTGAAACCACTCTACATATATCCTGGAATTAAAAAATTAAGCAGATGGTTAGTGAATGGTGGGAGCCAGGTTTCTCACGGTTGGAGAAGTTATAGACCAGCAAGGGGAGAAGGCTAGGATGATCTATGTGGTAAGGGATTAGAGTTGGGGATATCTGGGAACTTGTGTTTAAAGATAGATACAGGTAGTCTGCCCCTGATTTTTTACATTTAGCAGACTGCAATACATTTACTCATTGTATTACTTTTAAAAACTAACAAACTTGGAAAAATGCACACTTTAGTTCCAAAATATAAACTCAGTGTGGTAGGCGGAATTCTTCGCCAAATTCTTATTCCCAGTTATTCAATAAAACACTAATTTATGGGGCCGCCTGGGTGGCTCAGTCGGTTAAGCATCTGCCTTTGGCTCAGGTCATGATCCCAGGGTCTTGGGATCGAGCCCCGCATCGGTCTCCCTGCTCAGACGGGACCCTCATTCTTCCTCTCCCTCTGCTGCTCCCTCTGCTTGTGCTCTCTCACTCTCTGTCAAATAAATAAAAAAAAAACTTAAAAAAATCCCACTAATTTATGAAGGGATTTTGCAGATGACGTTAAGGTTATGACCTTTATAACAGGGAGAGTATCTTAGGGAAAAAATAAAAATAGATACAGATAGATACATATAGAAATATATACAGATATGTCTGCATACATGGGTTAACAGACATCATATATATATTTCCTCACTCTGTCAGCTGAGAGGGCTAGAAGGAACAACACCCAGTTGCAATGAGAATACCTAGCACCCAGATTTTGATCTCGGATGCTATTTTCCAATAAGAAGAACTAGGGCTCCTCAGAGAAATGGTTGATTCTAGGACTGGGGATGGAAATACACATTTTGAGCCTGGATTATCTCGTAGTGTCAGAAAGAAAGGAAGTGCTCCAAAAATAAGCAAACAAATAAATGGGTGGTATATGTCAAAGAGGGACATAGAAGCCAACTGAAAGCTCTCTCGATGCCCAAAGCTAGAACAATTTGAGGAACGACATAAATAAAGTAACATTGGACTATAATCCAAAGGATAAAATAAATATTGATTTATTTATTGAAAAAATCAAGAATAAATATTCTTGATTCCACATTGATATAATTGATTACATTTTTTAAATGCGGGAGGTAGGAAATCTCCTGTGTAAATTATTATTCCAATACTTTACATAGACACTCTCCACTCCTTATCTCAACCTGTCACTTAAGGTAACTCCCACCACTTAAGTGTGTGCTCTGTATATTGACTTCTTTCCAAAGAATACAGTATGGAAAGGGGTGGAATAGAGAAACTTTACATTGGAGCAACCTGACAAACACTAGTTCAGCCAAGCGATTAAGGTTAACATCAAGAATGATAAGTAATATCGACAGTCTAGACTTCTGATATGATGTAATCAGAATATCACTCTATCTCCCTGGTCTTCCTCCTAAAAATCCATAAGCCCAGTCTAATCATGAGAAAAATATCAGACAGATCCCAATTGAGGGACATTCTATAGAATACTGACCAAAAGTTCTTAACCTGTCAAGGTAATCAAAAACAAGAAAAGTCTCAGACATTTTCACAGTTAAGAGAAGCCTAAAGAGAGACAGGACAATTAAATGTAATGTGGTGTACTGGATAAGATCCTGGAACAGAAAAATGACATTAGATAAAAATTAAGGAAAGCTGAATATTACATGTGGATTTCAGTTAATAGCAATGTATCAATCTGGCTCATTAATTGTGACTAATGTACCACACTAATGCAAGATGTTAATAATAGGGGAAACTGTAGGTGGATGGGGTAGGTGGCAGCTCTGCTGTTTTTGAAAATTTACCAAAATCTAAAATTATTCTAAAACAAAAAAGTTTAAAAAGGGAAAGAAAACTCCTCCACGTCTTCTATAGAATCTTTAGGTAAGTCGACATTTCTTCCCAATGTGTATACTGTGCGTGAGGAGTTCCTGAGTTCTGCACACTTCGGTGGGGGGCGGGGGGGAGGGGATGGGGCGGTGGGAAGAGGGACCTTCAGAGGAGCTTCAGACAGCTGGGCACCAAAGGTATGACATGTGAGTAAATAAGCACACCAAGACAAGTGTGCACACATATAAAAGAAAGGAATAGAAAACATGCCATAGATTTCAGAGGGAGAAGGGAATTATGCCAGATAGGGGTAAACTTGTGCCTTGACACATAAGGAGGAATCCAAGCAGGAGAAGTGATTAGAAAGCATTCCAGAAAGAGGGGAGAATATGAGAATAAAGCAGGACAGCATGGGATATGTCCAGAAGATACAGAGCTGCTAGTTTCAAAGGAGCACAATTACCCTAAAGGGAGTAATAGAAAATAAAGCAAGACATTTTGAAGTCAGAATATGGAGCACCTTAAAAGTAGTGAAAAGAGTTCTGCAGGAGTGAGTGACATCACTCTTTCATACATTTATTAAACACCTAATTTTGCCAAGAAATGTGCTGCACACTGGCTCAAAAATAAGAGCTGGGCTTTGGTAGAACTAATCTGATGATAAAATGTGGAACAACTGGCCATTTAAAAGGTCAGTATGAAAGGAGTAACTAAAGGAAAAAGGACAGAAAACACCTAAACTGGACACAGCAGGAATGGAGAACAGAAATGAGCCATGTGTTGGATAATCCAGAGACAAATTGATCTTAGGCTAAGGAAACACATTTTATTTTTCATTTGATTTTTTATTGTTGGGTATATCAGAAATTCACTGGGGTTAGGAATTATTTTTATTTGGAATTACATGGTTGAAAGGGGAGCCATAATCTTTTCAGTTCTCACTTTTCTGGAAAAAAAAAAGCCTCTAATGCAAGGGGTGATGAGAATTAGAAGTGCTAAGGGTGTACAGTGATTTGACTCTTCTGCCTTCCTTTCTGCCACGGTTATTGAAAACAGTGACATTGTAGGATGGGATGACTGGAGCATGGTATCATTAAAAGACACAGGGGCACGATAAGGGGTTGTATTTTTATTGTTCCCTGGGTAGTGGCTGGGGAATAGCTGTGGGAAGAGGTGGGAGATTTCACTGACTAGGTCTTCACATTCCCGCTGGATGGATCTGACAAAATCCATAACCAAATTAGAAAATTATAATACATTTTATTATTCCTTTTTCATTAAGAATCATTTACAGTTTAAACAAATATAAACACATTCTTTATCTTCTGGTCAGGGATAGAGGGAGAAAATGGTACATTAATAAAAGTTAAAAAAAACTCAATTTAATTTTGACTACTTATAAGTGATGCCATTAACATTTAATTGACCTCTTTCTTATTCAAGTTATTCAACTTACATTTATTAAATACTAGCTACTGGAATTATAGAGATAAACAGTCTCTGCTCTAGAGACTCACAGTCTAGAAAGGCAGGTGTAAATATGTGGAAAATATTTCCTGGTAGAAAGAAAAGTCCTAAAAAGAAAAGAAAAGAAAAGAAAAGTCCTATCATGTAAGTCATGAGCAATGTCTCACCAAAAGAAGTGGAGGGAATCACTTATAACCATGTCCAGAGATATCAGGGAAGGCTTCTCTGAGATGATTATAGTTAAGCTGAGCCTTGAAGGACATGCAAGTGACACGGAAAAGGAGTTAAGCACCTGGAAGATGGCAGGCACACAGTGGTACAGCCAAGGCCATTGCCCCACCATTCAAGTCATGCCTAGTACATAGGCTGCTGCTACCATTAAGGAGGTGAAATGTGAAAGAACACACACAATGCCTGACCTTAGAAGTTACTGGATGGAGTTTCCTTGCTTCCTGTCTCAGTATGAGTTGAGAAAGCCAGGCAGCCAGCATAGCAGTTAGGAGGATGTATACTGGAGTCCAACTCCTACTTGGCTAGTTCCTAATTATAAGATTCTAAATAGAAGTCACTTCAGGGGCGCCTGGCTGGCTCAGTGGTTAAAGCCTCTGCCTTCTGCTCAGGTCATGATCTCAGAGTCCTGGGATCCAGCCCTGGCTCTCTGCTCAGCAGGGAGCCTGCTTCCCCTCTCTCTCTGCTTGCCTCTCTGCCTACTTGTGATCTCTCTCTCTGTCAAATAAATAGATAAATAAAATCTTTAAAAAAAAAAAAAGAAGTCACTTCACCTTTCCATATCTTCATCTGTATAATGGGAAGAATAAAATGATTTATTTCATAAAATGGTGATGGGGATTGAATGTATGAATACATGCACTAAGATGAAAACAGAACTTGGCATATAGTATAGTAGGATAATAACTATTATTATCATTTTCAACATGAAGAATTTTCATTTTTATAATTTTAAGGATATTATAATTCTACTTTTAAGTGTATTACTTCTTAGCTTCGCCAGGTACAAATACAGCTGGAAAGATTTAGATTAAACAGAATAATGACTTCCTGACTATAATGGTTGTGAAATAGTGAAAATCATCCAAAGAAATTTTAGATTATCTTCCCTCTGCACTTCAGAAGAATGAAGTCAATGATTTTTCAGGAAGCAGAATGTATGATGTGTTGAATAGGCAGGTTAAACTAGTCTATATCTTAAATCTTTCCTATATTTATGATCCCATCATTCAATACATCCCAAAAATGTTTAGTACAAAACCAAAAGTAAATTATGAAAATCTCTTATTTGGGTCTGCAGTTTGTTTCTATCTGCAGATAGAAATGTAATGTCTGCAGACAGATGTAAGCCTGTGTGTTTCCAGAATGCACCAGTACAAAAATACAAGGCTCTAGGCCACTGAACACCCCCACTTGTGTCACCCCATGCTTGTGCAACTGTCAAACAAAGGAGCTGTATATCCCCATGTCCTCCGGGGCAAAAATCTTGTCCCATAGTCGCTTCAGAAAAGTAGAGCTTGGGAAAACTTCCAGAAGTAAATGGGCAGGGGACAATCCCAGACCCCTCTCAGTTCTTGGAAAAAGGAATGGGCAAGATGCCCAACATGAGAATACTAAAGCTACAGGCAGAAGAGAACAATGGTTTTTAAAAGTGCCTTAACTTTTACTGTTTGTTTTCCCAACAGAAATGCTTACTGATATTGGCATTTTAAAGGGTTCCACCTTGCCTTGAAATTAACATCTCATTGCTGTGAGTGAGCAAGCAATTCCTTTCTTGGCTGCTACTGTTTTTTGCCTAGAAAATGTTTCTTTTTCTTTTTTTTCTTAAGTAACACTAATAGCACAGAACTGCTTCAGTTACAACAGAAAGACTTTCTTTGCAAAACGAGACACTTAATGTACCTTAGAAATAGATGGTACAAGTGGAAACAAAAAGATTCCCAGATCAGAAAGTTCAGTTACAATCAGATATTGCATGACTTCTAATCACAGAGGTCTTTGCTATGTTACAAAACCAATACCAAAAAAACTAGTAAATCAACAACAGTGAAATAAAACAGAGGGAAAGAAACCAGACAAAAAAATAACACAGTGAATACATTTTTATGAAACTGTAGAAAATGCAAACTAATCTACAGAGATTCATCGTTGATGGGAGGTGGGGGTCCTAAAGTAGTGAGAAGGTCAAGTGTCAAGGAAAAAATTGGGGAAGTCACAGATATTTTCACTATCTTGATTGTGGTATTGGCTTCATACATATGTCAAAACATCAAATTGCACATTCTAAATATGTGGAATTTATGTGTGGCAATTATACCTCAATAAAGCTGTTTTTAAAGGGCCTGTAATCGAATCTACAACATAGAAACCTATCACATTACGTTATTGTGGTTGTATAAGTGCACTTTATACTGGCAATATAAAAAAAAAAAATGGTAAGAGAGAAAAGAAACAGGAATCACTTCTTTGCCTGAATGACAATGAATGAGAGATATTTGAAAGCATTTATGTTTAAGATGTACCCATAACAGCTTACCTAAAAGATAATCAAACTGCTACAAGGCAAATCTGTTTATTGTGGTGAAAGCAGCCTACAGTAAGGAATGCATCATTCTCAGCACAAGAAAAGACCAAGCAGACAAAAAAATGAATAAGAATACTGAAAACTTGAAAACTTAAATCAATAAAGTAGAACTTACAGCTATACACTAAAAGACTATGCCTTCTTCTCCCCAAGTACTCATGAAACATTCACAAAAATTGATATTAGGTTACAAGGAAAACATCAGTAAATTAGAAAATATAGAAGTATTAGAAACAGCTCTCTCTGATCACAATGCAGTAACACCAGAAATTATCGGCAAAATTAAAAAACAAAAAGGCCCATTTGTTTGGAAATTTAAAACCTTTTCCAAAATAATCGTTGGGTGAAAGGGGAAATATAAACTGAAAGTACCAAATTTCTAAAAAATATTGACAGTTAAATGCTACCAGAATGTATAGAAAACATTTCAAACAAAGAGCATGGGAAAATTCACTAAATGCATTTATCAATAAAAATTGTAAAATTATAATAAATGATTTAATTCCCAACTCAAAAACTAGAAAAAGAATAAATAAACTAAAAAAATAGCAAAATAAGGAAATGAAATTAAAAGCAGAGGTAGCAATAGAAAAAATTAGACATACTGTTTCAAAATCCTACTTTTATTTTTAAATAAAGAATTAAAATAGACTAGCTAAATTATTAAGAATTAAAGAAGAATTTCTTTAAATTCTTTTAAATTTCTTTAAATTACTAAGAATTAAAACAACTAGCTAACTTGATCAAGAAAAAAAGAGCAAGTACAAATATAAAACTAAAAAATGTCAAAGCAGAAAACATTATAACAAGAAACTGTTTAAAAATCATAAGAAATCAAAGACCTACAAACAAGTAAATTTGAAAGGCTAGATAAAAAGGACAATATTCTAGGGAAATACAGATTACCAAATTTAACCATATTGGAGACAGAGTGCTGCACATGACAACTTTATAGAAGGAGAACGTTATCAAGAAATTACCACCAGGGGTGCCTGGGTGGCTCAGTCAGTTAAGCATCTGCCTTTGGCTCAGGTCATGATCCTCAGGGTCATGGGACTGAGCCCCGCATCCAGCCTGCATCTGGCTCTGCACTCAGTGGGGGTCTGCTTCTCCTCCCTATGCCCTTCCCTCTACTCATGTTCTCTCTCTGTCTCTCTCAAATAAATAAATAAAATCTTTTAAAAAAATTAATAAACAGAATCCAAAATCACATTAAGAATAAAACACACCATGTTCAAGGGGGAGTCAGTTGAGCGATTTAAGGTTGGTTCAATGTTAGGAAATCCATTAATATAATATAACATATAATAGATTTCAGAGAAAAAAATTTCATGATTATCCCTATAGATGCTGAAAAAGCCTGCAGCAATATTCAACACTTTTTCTATTTTCTATTAAATACACAAAAGTGTAAAACAATAAATAATTTCTTAACATGCTAAATTTATATATTCTATTCTCAAGGTTAACATCTTAATGGAGATGCTAATGGCCTTTTGAGCAAGTTCAAGAAAAGGCAAAAAAAAAAAAGCCCCTATTGTTTCTACTATTATTTATCATTATAGCAGAGGTACCATCTAATGTCATTGAACAAGAGAAATCACGAGTTATATTAATTTGTAAAAAAGTAAAAGTACCTCTAGAAAATACTAAAAAAATTAATGAATAATAAAACTCATTTAAATAGTAAAAAAGCAAAAAACAACAATTCAATAAGGTATCAGGATATATAATGAACAGACCCAAGCAGTCCATATGTACATGTACACAGTTCTAGAGCTTGCTTATTCAATTTCCTCATCTAAAAATAATATTTTTTTCTTGATAATGACTTGTTCAGTTGCCCCTCTCCTACTAGACTACGTCTTCTATGAAAAGTGACCTGAACCTTTTCTCTTATTCTAGTTTTCCCTATGTCTAGCAGATAGCTAGCTAAAGTGGAGTTCCAAAAAGTTCTTCCATGTCTGGCACTGATGTTTAATCTTTCTAACAACTATCACATTCTTTATCACTAGCAGAATCCCAATTTGTTCACTTTTCTTTTTGTGAGGTATTCAAAGAAGGAGTTCCTTTCCACATCCCAGAGGTGAATTTTAATTAGTCTATGACAATTATGGTGATATTATCCCCCACCCCACTTGCAATTCATTTAAGAATGGGCATGTGATACTTCGAAGCAGGAGAAATCCACCAGCGACTTTCTAGGGTCAGTTTTTATTCCTGACAAAGAGATGCACAAGGAGAGACTGCCATTTTCCTGAGTCGATGTGATTGTGTGAGGACATGGTGCCTGGCACGATGGCAGCATTTTGAAACTATGCAGTCATGAACTGAGGGGTCACCCAGGAAGAAAAGTAGCCGGCCAAGGATGGCATAGCAGGAAGCTGTAAAAAAATATAGGCTATTAACGCAATTATAGTTACTGAATTAACCAACCAGGAACCCTGATACTACCAGAATTCTTGTCATATGAAACACTAAACTCCATCTTTTAAGCCACTTTTGTGTATAAGTTATATTTTCTGCAGCTGACAGCATCTTAACAGATACATTTGTTAAATAAAGAAATGACTGGGAAAAAAATCAATAGCTTTTATAGACAGAAACAATAGCTAGCTAGAGGACATAATGGTAAAGAAAGCTCCATGTATAATAGCAACAAAGATGATGAAATACTTAGGAATAAATGTGCAAAACATGTATGAGGAAACACTCCTGAAAGACTTGAAAGTCTAACAAAAGTAGACTTGAGCAAAACTAAAGGCACATGTTCTTAGATAACATAACTCCATGGCATAAATAGTCAATTAAACACAATCCCAAAAAAATATCAGCAAGTTTTTTTAAATGGAGCTAGACAAGTTGATAATAGAGTTCAGAAGAAAGAACAAACATGCAGGAATAGCTGAAAACACACTAAGATGTAAAACCTATAAAGGTGGAACAGTCCTACCAGATTAAACCATACTACAAGTCTCCATAATTAACACACAGTGCTATTTACAGACCAGCAGAATGTAACAGAATAGAATAGAATAGAATAGATCTAAGTAAATGTGGAAACGGTAAAGGTGGCATCATAAATCACAGAAGCAAAGGTGAACTTTTAATAAACGTCACTGGCCCAACTGGGCAACCACTTGGAAAAAGAATACAATTAGAATCTTATCTCCCACCACACACTAGAATAAACTCCACACTGATCAGGAAAGTAAATAATTTAAAAAATGCATATAGAAAATAATTTAATAAATTAAATTCTTAAAAATATGGTGAATGCCTCTATACATTTAGTGTAAGGGAAAGCTTTCTAATACTGACAAAGTCCAGGGGCAATTAAAAAAAATGATTAATAAATCTCCATACATTTATTCAGTTGCATGGTAAAATAAATTGCATGTCAAACTAGACTAAAACACTTGCAGCATATATCACAGATGAAGGGCTAATATCCATAGTATATAAAGAGCTTTTAAAATTTGAGGGAAAAAGGACCAAAACCTTAACAGAAAAATTAGAAATACATATGAACACAAAATATAATCCACAAAATGAATACAAAATGGTCTTAAACATATGCAAAGATGTCATAATTTGCTATCACTCATAATTTAAGAAATGCAAATTACCCTTGAATATGATTTCTTACCCATCTGATTGATTAAAACTTGAAAGTCTGACTAAACATTCTGTTGTGAAGCTGAGGGTGCTCCCATTTATTTCTGTGGGAATGCAAATTGCTACAACCCTTTTGGAAAGGAATTTGAAAATATCAACAAAACTACCTATGCATTGACCTTTTGATCCAGTAATCCCATTCTAGGAATTCACCCTGAACAGACACCCCCAACAATATGAAAATACATATGCACATACATAGTAGCATTGTTTACAAATGCAAAATCCTGGAATTAACTTAAATGCCCAAATATAGGAGATGTGTTGAATAAACAATGGCATATTCACATAACCCAGCACAATGCAGCAATAAAAAGTATGAGGAGCATTTCTAGGAGCTGGCATGGAACGATTTCCGGGATATAGTACTGTTAAGCGAAGCAAGTCAAACACAAAAGAATGCTACCTTTCATGTAAGAAAGCAGGGTAAATAAGAAATCACTCATTTTGCAAAAGTATAAACCAGAAATGAACGAGACAGCTTACCCACAGGAGGTGGGTGAGAACAGAGGAGAAAGGAGAGGGAGACTGGGGGTGGGCTAGGGAGAATGACAGTTCTCTGATGTACCTTTTTTCAGAGTCTCCTCCCGTTATAATAATTAAGTCAACAAATGTCAGATTCAATTCTTTAAAAATTACAAAATTATTACCTGGCATGATGTCTGCTATTTCTTGATTTTCAGATTCTGAATAGTTCATTTTTTAATTCACCAACTTTTCTGCGAATCTACCACATGTGGAGTGCTAGGCTAAGTACTATGAAAACTGGAAAATACATAAAGATACTGTAACTGCAAAAACCTTGTGTCCTACATAATGTCTTATGTAGAAAACAAACTGAAATGTTACAGATGTACAGAAAGCTGAAAGAAAGGCAAAAAAGAAGCAATCTCAAAATAAAATCAGAAATTTTATGGTATGGAAACAGTTCCTATAAGTATATAGTAATTCCTTTATTATTTTATGCCATAGTTTCTTCTAAAAATTAAAGAGAAAGACATACTAGAATCATTAAAACAATGTTAAGGAATTAAGTCCAGTAAAGAAGTACAGAAACAGTTGCATGGGAAAGGAAGTTAGATAAATAAAAGCAACAATTTAGGGGAAAAAGTTATTGATGACCTACCAGAAGAGAAGGCAAAAAAGGAAAAGCACTAAGTCACAGAGACCTTATTATCTAATAAAAAAGAGAGATAAGTTCCTCAGTTGAATGGGTTGCCCAATATTGAAGAACCTGTTGTCCGCCATGACCTCTTGTAACACAAAATGCAATGAATGTCTGTATAAGTAAGCCTCCGGTAGTAAGGTTCTCGGTGACTGCCAGCTGAGAGCATTTCCAACTGATCCACAATCTGTCAACCAGATTGGATGTGGCTGTCTCAAACACCTTAATATAATTTTATTAACCTAAATAGTTCCATCAGTTGGAATTAAAAATAAATAAAACAAGGTAAACAAACAAACCCTGTCTATGTTTGTAGAAGCTGGAAACCCTGGGACTGCCCTCACATTCAGGTTTCAGATCTGAAGGAGGAAAGGAAAAAGGACCGAAAAACTGGATCCAACAGATCCAGCAGACCCCAAGGTTCTGGTTGACAATGGACAGATGAGTTTGGAGGTCAAATAGAGTCCAGCCATCTGTTCAAAAATTGGCTGAAACGTAGGTCACATATCCAGGATCAGAGTGAAAGACAAAGGAAAGCAGATGTTTGATGAAGTTATAAGACAAAACATGCGACTCTCTGGATCAGATTTTACATGTAATAAAAGTCCATGAAAACCAAATTATTTTTATTATCTTTAATAATATCCTGTTTTACTCTCATGATTCTCAGGAGTTTCATTCCGAGAAATGAGACATTTATTTTTTATGTTGTTAGAATCCTGGCTTTTACTTTTATGTTTTATTATCATTTAAATTCTTAATCCAAGTATGGTAGATGATAACAAAATACCTGATGATTGTTTTAAACTATGGAAAATGGTTAAAATGAGACGAAGCCGAAGGTTGCTGGGTCTTACTGTTAGTTATATACCCTCTCGGATTTTTAAAAATATTAATATACACCTAAAACTACTTGTTCCATGCTTAAAAGGATAAGAGAAAGACCAAACCTAGTAAAAATTATAAATTCAAAGAGAGATATGAATGGTAGATAGTGGGACCAGAAGGAGTACTGATATTATTTTTGCTGTGTTAATACAGGGATTTTTATTTTATTTTAAATGAGCAGAACTTAAGGAAAACCTACACCAAATCTATGGCAACATACCCTTTTTGAATCACCAATTCACATGGCTGATTATCTCTGAGGTGGACACGGATCACAGGTCCATCAGAGGGCCTCCGTGGCCAGTCGAGGAAGAAGAGCCCACTAAGCTTGTCTGTGCAAGTCTCAGAATACGTGCACACCATCCACATTTGAAAAAACAAAACGAAGGTCACAGGGTACTCAGGCAACCAGTCTGAAAGCACGCCATCACCGCACATGACACCCACTAGCCTTCTAGTCTGGTAGTCTCCTAGGCAAAGCTGCCCCTCACATAGTCTATTCTCTCAAGAACTGGGAAGAATTGAGTTAGTCTTGGTCTTACATCCTAAATTCTCCCACCCTTTTTACCTCGTTAGAATGCAATGCAATTCTAAGAATTTCTATTTCCTCCCCTCTAGATCACATCTTTTCTTCTAAGCCTCCAATTCCAGCAATCATCAACTCTTTTTCTCTCTTGTTGGCCTTTACACCATCTTTGACCTTGTAAATAATATTACACTGTAAAACAGAGCCTCTACCAGCCCGGAAAATAGTCACCCAGGAAGTTTATGTACATACAACTCATTATAACACAAGAGACTAAGCCAAAATGGCCATCAGACAAGTTCCGTGTCTAATAGTACCATCCTACATTTATTTTATAGTCACTTCTGAATTATCTGATTCTGACAACTAATTAGAAACAGCAAATTACATAGTCTGATATTTTGAAGAAGCAGAAAGACTAGAGCAGACCAGGCAACAAAACAGCTGCCTGATGCTGAAAGGGGCAAAGTCAGGTGCAGGTCTGAGTTGGAAGACCTCACGCCAGCCAGACTTTGGCACAAATGAAATACCACTTGTTACTGCTGGAGGCAGTAACATCGTAAACTCTGAAAACTTGGAAGGACCTGAGAAATCTAGTCATGCCTCTTCCCATTGTAGGAACTTCTCCTACCCTATCCTACAGTGATGATCCGGTCACTGAACGAACGCAAGAACTGCCTCACTGCTGTCTACGGAAGTCCATTCCATTTTGTAAAACATTTTTTAGGAAGCTCGTTCTTGAAGAGTCAAAGATTGCTTCTGTAACTCTGATTTCTTGATTCTGATTCATTTATTCAACTAGCACTTACAGAGTAACTCTCTATGTAGCAGACAGCGTTTCCATAAAGATAAAACACATCGATAAAATCTTCATCCATCTATAGAGACAAAGACATGAACATGAATAAAAACAAAGCACCAACTGCCTTTCCTTCCACGGTCTCCCATTCTTCATTCCCGAGTCTCAGTACCACTTACCTGAATCACACCTCCCAAGAAGGAAACGGCTGCAGCAACACCAATCCTTCGCAGCTCGAAGTCCGATAAACCCAGTGTGCTTGTGTTACTCTGTGTGGTGAGGTTCTGGCTGCTCAGAGGGACAAGCCGTTCCACTGCATTGGCTGATATTAAGGATGTCAAGGCGAAGGTGCCTAAAAAGGGGTGGGGTGGGGGTGGGGGGATCTTCTGTTAGTAACGGACTCAACAATAATGGTTGGATTCCACCATTAAAGTTGAATCCATGGTGTAAAACTAAATAGATCTATTGGAAACACTCTTTTCAGCACCCCGACTTGTCCACCCTTCACTCCACTCCACAGAAGAAGCAGAAACGTTCCTACATATACACGCAGTCCTTCAACACACAGCCACACACAGCTACTTGCTCTTCCCAGACCATACCTACATTTTCCCCACCTCTCTGCAGACATGTACAGAGAATATCCTCAGGGCAGGGATTAAGATCACAGCTTAGACTTGCATGCAAGTCCTCTATTTATCAATAATGTGACTTAAAGCACATTACCCTGAGTCTGTATTACTTCATCCATAAGCTGCGGATGATAATACCTACCTTTCAGGGTTTGGGGGAAATATAAACGAGATAATAATTATGAAAACCTCACTAGGCTCAGTGGTTAACTGTGACCTCTTTCACTTCAATATTAGCTCTGTGCAACTCATTTCAGACTTCTGACTTCTAAAACTATAGGATTAGAAATTTATCTTGTTTCAAGCCACTAAGCTCCTGGTAACTTGTTACATCGGAAATAGGAAACCAATGCAAACAATAACACGAACTGACCACTGAAGAAATAGACACATACTTAGAGGCTGAGATCTTAAGCACACAAAATAAATGGAAATGCCTCTATGGATATTTCTAGTTAAAAGTATTTTTATCATTATTACCTTAATATTTAAGATTAAGGTATCATTTTTGTAATAATAATAACTAACTAAATCTTATGTAGCAAGTACTAAATTAGACACTATTCATCAACTATCTCATCTAATTCTCACCACAATCATATGAATTTTTTTATTTCACTATCCAGAAAGCAGCAATTAGGCCTTTAAAATGTTGTCCAAGGTCATGCACATAGCAAACAACAAATAAGACATACACCCAGAACCATCTAACTCTACAATCCAGGTTTTTAACCAGTATACTCTATTATCAGACTATTTGTGATAGTTCACATTTTATTTAGTAAGGCAGAGATAGGCAAGGTAAGAGATATACTAACTAAAGGGCATTGTGTGTCTGTTAGCCATTTGTATGTCTTCTTTGGAGAAGTGTCTGTTCATGTCTTCTGCCCATTTTTTGACACAGTGGATAACTGAACATAATAAAGAAAATTAAAAAATAAAAACAAAGGGCATTATGGAATCTAGCTTGGAAGAAACCTAAAAGATCATTTAGCCCAAGTATCAATTACATAAAGAATGTTTTTCAATATTTGAGTAACTAAATTTGATAGTTTTTTCTTTCCCTCAAAGAGCTTACCTTCTCTCATTTCATTGTAAATTCAGAATGTATGCCCTTCTCTTATGACCTATTTACAACTTAAAAATGCAAAGAATCTTTAGAATAACCTTGATTACATAATAATATAGCAATAAGTCACAGTACATATTGAGTGAGGCACAGAGAGTTAAATGTCATGCTCTAATATTTGCTGAGGTTTTCAGAAATAAAGTTATAATTGCTTTGGAAATGTAATCAGTCACAAATGAGCAACTTTTTCTCCAAAGATTTATTTACTTATTTATTTAAGGAAGAGAGAGAGCCCATGCGCACAAGGATGGAGGGGAAAGAGAGAGAGTCTTAAGCAGTCTCCGTGCTCAGTGTGGAGCCCCAGTGTGGGGCTTGATCTCATGACCTTGGATCACAACCTGAGCTGAAACCAGGAGTCGGAAGCTTAACCAACTGCACCACCCAGGTACCCCTCTAATGAGCACTTCTGAGTCCTTTGCATTAGTAACATGAGAAGCATAAACATAGACATGAAATAATTACCTGTGGCTACATGACGTCCCATTCCGAATATGGCGTAAATGATGGCAGGAAACAGAGACCCGTATAAACCAAACACAGGATGCACGGATGAAAGAATCGCGAAGGCCAACCCTGTCAAGCGGACCCAGGTAATTAGGACCATCTTAAAACTCCAAGATATAGTCCACTACAAAGTAGAATGGATATTGCTTTTTTTAATGACAAAAGGAACTATGACTTAATTATTCCATTTGCTCAATGATATTCTAGTGTTACCAACCTAAGTAACCGGAAATTCCCTCATTTAGTTCATATTTAAATTTCAATTGTAAAAACCATTATTTTTGGACCACTACCTTTCCCCTTGATTACAGAGATGTCTACAAGAAAAGACTGGTTCAGAGAGTCTTCCTGGTAAAAGTGATACCATCCTAAGCAAAATATCTCCACACACACTTCGAGAAGCATTTCTACATTTTTTTGGATCATTTCATTGGCACAGTAGCATCTGTGGGGTAGGCAGGACTAGCAGCATTACTGCTGACAAGATGAAAGGGTCAGGAAGGCTGGGGCAAGAAGGACACGCACTCAAGGCTGCCTGGCTGGCCGCTGGCTGGCTGATCTCAGACTGTGTCACAGTAGCAAGGCGATGTGTGAACCGAAGCACTTCCCATCCTGGACCCCAACCTATTTCAGATATAGCTTCTTAGAGTGAAAAAAAAAAAAAAATCAACTTTGTTTATTCAAAGAGTAGGTAAGGAGTAATCCATAACTATTCATTTTTATTCCTCATCGATATCACTTCCTACATAGTTTGTATGTTACATACACATAGATAATTTTCTTAGACGTGTCTAAACGACCACTAGCGGTTTACATGTGACCAAAATACATGTGAGTATGAGCTCATTAAAGTGATCTTGCTGGTCCTTGGCATTAAATGGCTAGTTAAGCTAGGTTCTGATATATCCATTCAAGTCTACACAACTTATTGATAAGCATTTGATTGAACATAATGCACTTTAGAAGGTACAAAGGGACTTGAGGAAGGAGGTGGTATTAGAATCTAGATTACCTGCTGATGAGGTTAATTCATTATTCACACTATGGTTCCATGATGAATACTTTTTTACTGTTTAACTTTTACTGTTTTAAAATTAAGTTTAAAAAATTCTTTTTTAATAAATAAGCGGTAGTTACACATCAAATATTTTTTTCAAGCACTACAAGACATTTTAGCTTTAATTAAAATACATAAAATGTCTACCAATGACTGTGCCTTCTTTATTTTTAAAAACCCATCTGGGCCCACCTGGGTGGCTCAGTCATTAAACGTCTGCCTTCAGCTCAGGTCATGAACCCAGAGTCCTGGGATTGAGCCCTGCATTGGGCTCCCTGCTTGGTGGGAAGCCTGCTTCTTCCTCTCCTACTCCCCCTGCTTGTGTTCCCTCTCTCGCTGTGTCTCTCTCTGTCAAATAAATAAATAAAAAATCTATAAATTTTTTTTAATTAAAAAAACATCTGGATTGTTATTTACTTACAATGTATTCCTAAATGTCTGGTGAAAATAAATAAAAAATAATTCTAGAAGGGTCAGTGGCAGACGCTGCTCTAGAATTTCATACATGCAGGATGAGAGGCAGGATTCTCGTTGTTAGGAAGGACGATGTTAAGTATTCCCCTGCCCCTCCAACAAGCCCCTCCTGGCATTTATAGCTTATGCAACTTTGTAAAAATTGTACATTATATCAGTCACACAGAAAGCTAGAAAATAACCTTTCCTTTTCATTTCAGAATGAGTTACCTGAAAAAATTACCTATCAAGAGACAGAATGGTGAATGTTTCCAGGTAAGAAAAAATGTGGCCCACGTTTCAGAAGATCACCCAGATGTACTAAATCATTGATGGGGGCAAAGGAAAATTGCATGCAGCATCTTTAACAAAAGCATCTTGGATGAATTATATGCACATTAAATTTTGGTAAGTGAGATAAATGTCAACAGGACAGGAGTTACCCTTTTTGGCTACATATGTATTGGATCTGCAACAGAAAATGTATAGACAGAGCTAGAGGCAGTGAGATCCTCACCTCTTGCCTTGTGAATAGCTACCTATTTATCTGTTTGCTTTATTAACTCCTTTCTCTCTCTCTCTTTTTCTCTCTCCCTGTCTCTCTTTCCTCTCTCTCTCCCTCACTCTGGTTTCCCTCTCCCTCTCTCTCTTTAATCCCCCGCAAAATCTATGTATAGCAAAATCCATTCAAAAACAGAATTTCTTCAGATCTCATACTCTTATCAAATTAAAACAGGGATAATCATGTAAAACATGTTTAATCCAAATCTTTAAGAGATCTCTAAACCTAAAAATGTAAAATATTACCTCAGTAAATCCTACAAAAACAACCTCAAAGACCAGAAATACTGTAGACATTTCCTTCATCTCATCCGACACTGATACTGAGCTTTCCCTTTGAGCAACAGTGTCTTTCACCCTCAGCCAGAATCTGCTTCTTTGCTAAGATGGCAATGAGGAATGGATGAACACAGATAAACAGTGCTTTAAAATGTCAAATACTCTTTCCACAAATAAGAACCATAAAACCCAACCCATCTTCCCACACACACCTCCAAAAAGCACAGGGGGCTGAGTAAAATTTTCTTACTCTGTCTGATTCTTTTATTATTCTGGGTCACAAAATAACCCACATACATATTTTCATACATGCACACTCACCCAGCTAAAATATGGTAAATACTTCAAAAGTGATGAAAATATTAACTAGTTCGAGTCACTTAAAATTACCAGAATTACCTACACTCTTCTCCATGTTTATGAAACAGGGTATTTAATAAATTAAGAGCAGGATTACAACTTTCTAATTCTATTATTTGGGGAGGAAATACTGCAAATGCTAATAAATATGTATTACCTAATCTAACGTAGATTAGAAGAGGACCAAGACAACAAAAAGAAGGATCAAGAAATAAAAACAAAATAACTACCAGGCCAAAGGGTGCCAGAGGGGGATAGGAAAGAAACAGAGAGCAAAGGGGAAAGGGGGAGGGAGAGAGAGAGAGAGAAAGGGGAGAAAGAGAGAGAGATTGGAGGAGGGAGCCCAAACCTTAAGGTCTTTAGAGGGCTGATTATTTTTAAAGATCAAAAATCATTTATTGGTAATACAAGTCTGATATAACCACAAAAGAATGGTCACTTTCTGAAGGCTCTGAAAGATGCGGTTTTTAAGAAAACATGTTTTGTAGGTGTAGTAATGGCTCTTATCGCACAGAAAGAGAACAGACTCCTTATTCCCACATCAACACCATCAGTAGCTTCAGGGCTTGTGAACACTACCAGACTTTGGAGATGCCCTGAGCACGAAGTCACACATTTCCCACTATTCCCCTTCCCCCTACACCCCAGGCCGGCTGCAGAGCCAATGGCTTCCGTAAACACAGTGCCTGACCCCTGAGCAAGAAGGAGCACCAAGGCGGGTAGGTCGCTCTTGAGTCTCCGCCTCTGCTCCTACTCTAATCTCTTGGTTGAAATAGCTAGAAAGCCACACTGTCACTACTGGTGAGAAAGAGAACTGTTTATCACAGAGAAGACAATGTTCGATACTTTAAGATACGGATTTTTATTTCCATGTCAGCCGTTTTATCTGAATTTACCTGATAGCAATTGTTCAGAAAAATCCAAGAAGCCTGGAATTGCAAAAGATCACGTCTAAAAATTAAGTAATGTGTTTGAAAGTTAGGGATTGGGTGCTGGGGTTACACATGGAGAGCCAGTCTGTTGGAGCCTCCATGTTCTGTTGGCTTAGGGACCTCACCTATTTATGTTAAGGTCAGGCAGCTAGGACTCGGAAGCACTGGTTTTACTGCCCTTAGAACCCTGGTCAGTGTGTTAAAATTCTGTGAATTGAGTTTCTATATGAAGTAATGCAACTGAATTGTCTCATTAATCTGTCTAATTTCTAGTACACAAGAAAGAAAGTATTTACAAAAATATCAAGAAGGCTAAACCCAGGCTGACCAGCTCATGCAAAACCCTGGCCTCGGCGTCCAGCCTGCGGCTAACTGAAGCTGGTACTAGATCTACTAGACTGCTCCCCACTCTATGCAAATTAGAAAAAGGTGCCCCCTGCTGGGTGATCACCCCCCTCTATTTGTGAGCTGTGACCTAGCGCTTCAGAAAAGCATAGATAGCTTTCCCTTATCTTCTGCAAAAATGGGAAGCTTTTAGTTTGGTCAATCTCGAAAATATTCATTTCTCAAAATCATGTTAAAGCCCTGTATTCAATTTGTTTCAAGTTGTCAAGCAGAAAACAAATGTTCCTTTTCAGTTCTAGATGCTGGGCCCACAGATGAATTGTTGCCTTTGGATATGATAGAGGAACTCTAGGATTTGAGATCGAAGCTAATAATCTATTCAACTGGGGGTCGGGGAGGGTATTTGTCACTTAACCCCCCCCCCCAGCCCCCGGTTTTATTTTAAAACCAAAGCCGAGATTCTTATCCTAGTAAGTCATACCACTTAATAAATTGTAGCATTATCCAAATGACACCCCCACAGTAAAGATACTTCATAGGAGTAAAAGTCAGTAACAAAAGCTTAATTATTTCTTATAAATGCCTAGGGGCTGGCAGTGGAGGTGGTGGCAGCGTGATGTCATGAATATTGAGGATCAAAAGTAATTTTGTGTGTATTACAGAACTTATTCTGAGCCCAGAATTGCTCAAGATAGAAGCACTTAAAAGTTCTCATTCCAAAGAGTGAGGACTAAGCACCAATAATCCCAAGAGGGAAAGAGAAAGTGTTCCGGAATTTAGGGAAAGCACTAACAATAAGACTCAAAGAAAGGAAATGAAAGAGCCAATCCTGTGCTGCATTCCTTAATCACCGATTTAAGGCTCTTTTGACTAGCCTTTTTCATGAAAATGAAAGGGCAGCCTGTATGGGCAAAGGAAATGGAAGGTTAGGTGATCCTGAGGTACTTTTGCAGGTTAACGGTTAAAAAGGAGAAAACACTACCTAATGAAATAAGGGGTTGTGCGTTCTACTCTCCCCACCTCCCTCCCTCGCTGTCTCTCTCTTTTCCTCTCCTCCCCACCTTCTTCTTTTCTCTTTCTCCATTTTTATAGCATTTTTAAAAGATTTTATTTACTTATTGAGAGAGAGACAGAGAGAGCACGAGTCAGGTGGAGGGGCAGAGGGAGAGGGAGAAGCAGACTCCCCACTGAGCAAGGAGCCTGATGTGGGACTCAGTCTCAGGACCCTGAGACCATAACCTAAGCTGAACACAGATATTTAACCAAATGAGCCACCTAGGTGTCCCTCTCTTTCTCTGTTTTAATATAATCTCATATTTTCTGACTCAGAGAAGGTGGTAGAAATATCTAGAATGAAGACATTGGGACAGTAGGAAGACAAGCATATTGAATCCCAACAATCAGCCTAGCAGCTACACATTTTATTTCCTGTTCAAATGAAGAGTCATTTGTCCCAAGAGTAAAAGAAGAATTGGTACATTTATAAATCAAATAATGAAAACTAACTTAAAATATGTGGCCATACACACATGCCAAGTCAGGACTCACACATGACGTGGAATGTTTCTGGGCAGGTGACTAGCAGGCTGAAAAAAAGGGAATTTTGCATATCACTCTGACCACCAACATTTAGGTTCTCAAGAGAAGCAAAGCCTAGACACACTCTCACTCCATGCATGGATCCCAGGTCCTGACACATCTAAGTAGATTAGTTACCACTGACTCCTACGTATTGCTGAGAATATTCACTTCTCAATTTTAGGTAAGGTATATAACCTCCATCTGTAGAGCCAACAGCATGGACAAGGGCCCCAAGCTGACCAAAACCACCACCACAGCTTTAAGCCAACTCAATTCTTCTTGAGTCATGATTTCACTGCCAAGGAGGTATGTGTGGAACACTTCAAATCCTCAGTATTTCTGTTCCTCCTCCACTCCCATAGGACGGAATCTGTCTGCAACATGGGAATAATGTCCCCACCTGCCCCAGGCTGAGCAGATCATTAGTTTCTGTGGTGAAACAGTTGCTGTTTTTAGCCATCCATCTCCAGTCTTCCTTCTTTTGGTAGCAGGACATCAATTTCCTTCAGGAAGTCCCTTCGGCTACCCAAAGAGCATGGGCTGAGAAATGGCAGTTGACGCCTGCCCCAAGTTCTAGGCAGGGACCCATGGCTCAGCCTGGCCAATCAGAGATCTGCATTCCCTTTGCCAAAGCATCTGGTTTAGAGAAGGACATGGGATGCATGTATGTTTTATGAAATTCCATTATACTTTTATTGGAACTGTTAAATGAATACATGATTACTTCAGAATGAATATCTAATCCTATGTATTAAAATATCTTATGTAGTAATTAAGGATGGAAATGACCTGAATAGTCATCAATATAGAGACCATTAGATGAATTATGGTATAACAGAACTATGGAATATAATGCAGCTATTAAAAAGAATAAATTAGACCCATATCCATCAACCTGGAGACATGTCCATTATATATTGTAAGACATGACAAAGTGATAGGCGTATATTTCTTATGTAATACTTTATGTAAAAATCCAAGAAAGAGATTATACATCTTTTTATACGTCTTTGAAACTTTTTTCACATTTTACATTGTTTATAAATCTGTACAACTTATACATTTTCGATAGAGACTTCTAAAAGCAACCCTTAACGTTATCCTGAATGTTAAAGAAGTCATTAAATTTTTTTCTAATGGAAGCAAGGTGACGAGATTTGTTTTTTAAGCGATCACTCTGGCAGTTATGTGGAAGACACACAAGATTGGTGGAAAGAAGAATAGTTAAGGAGCTCCTGCTGACATCCAGGTAGTGGCAGTAGAGAAAGGAAGTGCAGTTCCATCACATATAAAGGGACATTACACACAGTCAAAAGACAAATCGGTTCCCTGACCTGTGGCTTTAGCACAGAGCACTTTCTTCCTAGAACATGTCACAGGGCCAGAGGTGATCGGATGTGAGTGGATGTAACAGGAACCAGCCAACATCCTGATTTTGGCCGAAAGAGACTGGGCAGGTTAGCTTAAGAAAGCTGAAGGCCTGGTCAACACCAGAATCCAAGGAGGGAAGGAACTGCCAGATGCATAGGAAGAGAATTAGGAGAAAAGGGCATAAAGTAGCCAAGGCCGAAGTCTGTGGCAATTCCACAGAAACAGTATGCATGACAAAGAACAGAAATGTCCTTTGAATTGGATAACAGAAGAGCCACTGATGACCTTAGACCCAGCACTCCCTGGGAATAGAGGGCAGGGCGGGCAGGTTAAGGAATGGACCCGAGTGGAGGAAGGGGAGGCAAGAAACATGAACCAACCCCTGAAAAACTTACTAGTGAAGAAAAGAGAAAAAGGCTTGGGGCCAAATGGAGAATGGGATGAAGGAAAGAAGAGTTTGTTTATTTTCTTACTAGTTTTAAGATAGGATACACGTGAGCGCTTGGGCAGTCAGGGATTTTGTTGTTTATAGAGAGGGAGAGAGAGAGAGATGCGGGGCAGAGGAAGAAGGAGACCAGTGCAGAGCCCAGTGCAGGGCTTGATCCCACAACCCTGAGACCTTGACCCGAGCCGAAATGAAGTTGGATGCCTACCCAACTAAGCCATTCAGGTGCCCCTGGGCAGTCAGGTTTTATGAGCCTAAAAAAGATAAATTTGCAACATAAACTTAGTTACAAAGGTGAATATTTATTTACACTGAGAAATCACACTAAATTATAAATTCCAAAAAGCTGACAAACTCCATGACCAAATGTCCATAAAAAATAATACACTATTTTTATTAACTGCCTGATACAACTCTATACTTCTTTTTCCCCCTTATAATTTTAGGCTGGATGGTCTTTTTTTTTTTTTTTTTTTTTAGACTTTTAGGCTGGATGTTCTTTGAACACTTCTTCAACTGACAATGATTTTTGTAATATTTGCCATCGAGAGAATGGAAAGATAAATTTGGCTTTCCTCTTGCACATCAGACATTTCTAATATATCATTTCAGGTGTTCTTGGCCTCACCCGTCTCTCATAGCTCTGCGGGGGTTGCCTGACTTCATGCGGTGCGATTTGACAGCTTCTCTTTTTCTCACCCTGGCATTTCTCTGTTGACACCTGCTCTGCGATTCTGTTAATGCCCAGACTCCCACATGTCAGCTCAGAGGAGCACGCAGGGGTGTGCCTTTGACCAGTGACAGAGTAAACTAGTGAATAGTTTCCTCATTTCTCCCAACTGAAAGATGGTCTGGAGGTGCAGGCCATACCTTCTTGGGAGCACGGCCCCCATGCCAGAGCCAGGTGACACCCTTGGAGAAAGCCAGCGCCATCACAGGCATCCTCTTATCCCCCCCTCCCTCCCCCCCTTGTCTCTCCCTCACAGTCCCACCCCCTGCCGTCTGGGCTTGCATTCCTTAATTACAAAGTTTAACCGAAGCTCTCCGACTCAGGCTCCAGTTTTTGGGGAATGGTGACTAAAGTCACCATTGTGTATTTAAGTTTGTTTTTTTATTACTTGATAGATTAGCAATTTTTATTTTAGCCGTATAACTAGTTACTAATACCACATGTAATTCAAACTGTCAAATTGAGAAAGCCTCTTTTGAGATTCTTGATAACTGTAAGACTTCAGGGCATTTCAAGTTTTCTTGTGCAGAAATTTAAATATTATTTGAGAACTGCTGACATTAATTACCCAGTTTCTTGATAATGCCCTTGTTACATTACTGTCCGATTAGTGTTATTTGATCTCTGTCAGTGTCAGCTGTTTGTGGCAACTTCATCTTAGCCAGATCCCAAAAATATCTGCAGCCATGCCAATGCCACCAGACAGAAGAGGCGGGACCCAAGGGAAGCTGAGTTGGGAAGAGGGACCGTTCTTAATCAACTTCTGTTAAAATATCTCACTTTGGAAATTTTGCAAAAATAGATGACCATGTGAAGACAACTGACCTTGGAAGGGGCACAAGCAAATGGAGATGCAGTATTGAAGAGGATGGATGGTAAGCATGGAAATACAAGTATGATGTGTTTTATATGTGAATTACCATGGGCAATGGGAGGATGATGAGCCTCCACTTGAGTGTCCAGGGGGATAATGCCTGGACAGAGAGAGCAAGCTTTTAAAAAGAAAGACAAACAGGTTGAGAGAATATCTTGTGAACATTTTGAAAGTGTGGATTTTTATTCCCCGAGGAAGAGGGGTTCCTAAGGGTGCACTGGTGAAGGCTGGCCATGAAGCTATCACTGGGAATAACAAGCCAGGGAGGACACACTCTGTACTAGAGGAAGGGAAGGGGAAGGAGAAATGATAAAGGAAGGGTCCGATTTTGTGTGGCAATCAAGAATCACAGGAACCAGAGGTAAGTGTGCAAGTATAAACTCAAATATACACAACATACGCCATTTCTTTGTTTCTTCTCACAGTAATTACTTGGGATTCTGAGACCCACTAATTAGGAAGAGAAAGAGAGGGGCGCCTAGGTGGCTCAGTGGGTTAAAGCCTCTGCCTTCGACTCAGGTCATGATCTCAGAGTCCTGGGATCGAGCCCCACATCGGGCTCTCTTCTCTCTTCTCGACGGGGAGCCTGCTTCCCCCTCTCTCTCTGCCTGCCTCTCTGCCTACTTGTGATCTCTCTCTCTCTCTGTCAAATAATAAATAAAATCTTAAAAAAAAAAAAAAGGAAGAGAAAGAGACTGCAACAGAGGTCCCTGGTTTCCTGGTCTTGAACTAGGTCGGTGTGAAGGACTTTCTCTGGGTCACTTCCATCCTTTAATATCTTTAATACTAGAGTTATTACCTAACTATATTCAAAACCATGATTTTCAAGGAGGGGGGAGAAGTAATCCTTGAGCTTTAGTGACATAATTATATAAGTAAACATCAGCCCAGGCCTGTAAGATTATATCACTTTTCAGGCTGTGATGGTTTAAGTAATTTCAAAAATGGATTTTGTGCAGCCCCCATGCTCAGAAAGGGTTAATTTACTCCCTAAAGATAACCCAGCTACTTCTGGGAGGGATTCATTAGCTCACCAGTTTCCAGTGGCTAAGTATGTTAAGAGCAAACAGTAAGGCCCACGTGAAAACGGGGAACTGTTTGAGCAGAGGAAAGGCTAATCCCTGACTCCCAACAAACCCGAGGAGCCCTTGTCTGTGCAGACCAGCGTGGACAGCCACAGTCCAGGCTGGCACTCCCTCCCCACACAATGCAGCCTCAGAGATGGAGCGGCTTGGCCACACAAATCACACCGGAGCCATAATGAGCCTCCTGTCTGTCCTCCAGCAATGCCCCCAGTTTACACACAACAAGCTACATGACAATGATCATGAACCCACCGGATATCAACAGTCGTCAAAATGTTCTCTGACCCTGTCGTGGACGTAAGCGCTGACTCACAGGCCTTGAGACCCAAACAGAACCACACAATGAGCTTAAAATGCTAATTCGGTTATTTGGCACCTCTTCCCATTGCCTTTTGGATTTGTTTTCATTTCTGTTTCTGTTTTTTAGCTGGGAGACAGGGGAGGAAAGAGAAGTGGGAGAAAGACAGAGTACGTGCAAAATCATGCATTGAGTACCTGCAGATGTTCAGTGATATCCGTCTAGCAGCTGATATCAGTAATAGCTGGGAGGAAGATCTCAAGTACCCATCCTGGGGAATTTGGGAGGGCACCATGAACATTCTGTAAGGTGCCTACAATTTCTCTAACTTAATTGTTTCAGAAGATTTCAGGCAACACTGATTATTTTCCATCTTCTTACATTTATTTTACCTTCAAGAAGCAGAGCTAAAACCTAGACATAGAAGACATCTGCCTGAATGAAGCACATACTAGGTGCCAGGACTTGAGGTACATGGATTAACAACGCAGATAAAAATCCCCACCTTTCTGGAGTTTGTGTTCTCATGGGATTTAGAAGACAGCAATCATAGCGTCGAAATAACAGTGTTTATTAAACACTTCTTTGGCACTAGATTCTGTCCTGAGCACTCTATTGTCTCTCATTTAGTCCCCAAAGTAACTCCGTGTACTAGGTGTTATTATTCCCATTGTACATACAGGAAGACTTAATCTTAGAACAGCTAAAGAACTTGACCAAGTGATGTAGGTGGAATTCAAAATTGAGGTCTTTCTGATAGCTATTCTGTAAGTACTTAAACCTTTTACTGTACCCAAATCCACCTTCAATTTCATTAGAGATGTAAAGGAACATGGGATATGAACTATAAGGCTCTTGCCTGAAACAATTATATGTGCAGTTTATAGAATGATCAGTATAGTCAAAGTTCAGAGATGATAGAGAAATATGGGAGCCATAGTCCCAGAAAGTTTTACTGAAAGGTAACAATTGAAGCGGGGGTTGAGGATAGAAAGAATTTTTTTCCACAAGTTGCCCTCATTCCTGAAGAGTTGTAAAGCACTTTGTTTTGGTACATCTGAGTATATCATTAAAAATATTTTCCACGGCTCTCGTCAAATTTCACATGATTGGTTTATTCTTTATGTCCTGGAGACTCTATGTTTCACACATACATTTTACCATGACAAGCACCCTCTTCTTCGAACTCTGACCCACTGGCTCCCAGGGGGCTATGATGCTCAGGGACCATGTCTTCTCATTCCCCTTTGCTAGTTCTTCAGCCACGGAAATGTCACTGTTCCCCAAAGTTGCTTCCATTCTGGTTTCTCTTTTTGTTCTACGAACTAATCATGAATGATCCCATCCAACCCCACGACTAAAATCTTTCCTGAAGAGAATTTCTCCTAACTAGTCGTTCCTAACTAGTCTCTTGCCTCTGCCAAGTATGTAATAGAAGCTGCTGCCAGTGTGATTATTCAGTAACACAAACCTTTGTCACACCCTGACAGCCCTCAAGATCCCTCAATGCTCTCCATCGTCTTGGAAAATAAGCCCAAACACTTTGTCCATGTTACTGAAGCCTTTTATGGTGTGGGCCCTGCTACCCTCTCCAGCTACAACTCCCACCGAATGAGATTACTGATGAGTATTTAAATGAACTGTTCTTTTATTCTTCTTACCCTTGCATATGTTTTTTTTCTCCTGTCTGTAGTGCCCTTCATCTATAGACTACCTGGGAAACTATTATTTAGCCTTCAAGACCCAGTCAAAGTATAATTTCCTCTTGAAACTTTCCCGAACTACAAACCTCAACCCCACTCCAGCAAGACTTGATCATGCCATCAATGCAATTACTATACCTTGTATACCTTCATTTATACTACTACCAAAATTATTATAATTATCTAGCTTTTTCGTCTAGGTCTCCAATTAGATCGTGAGATCTATTGTTAAGGAAGATAATAAAAATCATTTCCATTTATAAGTAAACTATTAGGTGTCAAGCAAAGCACTGAGATCTTTTTCATGGGGCTCTGAAAAAGACAGAAAGGGTCCTAGAAATGAAATTATACATTTACCCAGATTTACCAGATACCCATTTACCCAAGATATGAGGAGACAAATAAGGGTCAGAGACAAAGAAAGGTATTGGTTACCAGGCAGATGGAGACATACACAAGGTCAGGTAGTCAAGAAACTATAAACAGTTCAGGAAATGAGGTTAATAAGTGGTTTGCTGCGGAGACCAGTACCAACCCAAAGATGCTGAAGGCCACTTTTCTAGAAGGTGCTAACTACATTAGGCAGGGTATGACTGCGAGCTTTGAGACTTCTCATAGATCCTGATGTTCCTTCCCTTCAACACTCTACCTGAGTAAATCTGAACAGGAATTGCCCCATGGAATCTTCCAGTGTTTTTTCTGAGGACCACGTTTCCTTAATACCCATCTAGACAAAACACTAGACCACGGAGCAGCAGAGTGCAAGAAATTTCATCCCACTTTACATTTATTGTTGGCTAATGCTTCTTCCTTCTCTTTGCTGGCCAGGTGTATTTTCTCACTGCCTCCATTGGGCTCAAGTCCATCCACCAAAATTTGAAGCCTGCTCATATACTGGATAAAAAATTAGAAAAGACACTGAGATCTGTCCATGCTGCTGGCTTCCTAGACTGTAACTCAGATCCTGTTTACCCAGAATCTTGGACCCAGGTCCTAATCCTGAGTTGCTCCTATATTTCACCTCAGGTTCTGACACTTTATTCCCCAGTTTTACCTTTTGTGTCCTGCTCTCACTGGTGGACATCCAGGTGCTAAACTTTACACCCACTGGGATGAATTTGTATGTCTTAGCTCACCTTCCTGAACTTGACTTTAATTCTACCTTCTCAAATGGCTTGATTCTCTCCTACTCTCTCCAGTTACAGCTATAATCTCAGCTCAAGCACTGGAGCAGAAGTTCTCAGACTCCTTCTCCCCACTACCCTCCACCTCCCCCACCCAAGAGGAGGGCTGCTAATTGGAGAGGTCAAAATTGAACAGTCCGATGAAGACACATTTCTTTTTTTTTTTTTTATTTTAATTCCAGTATATTTAACATACAGGATTAGTTTCAGGTAGACAATATAGTGATTCAACAATTCTATATACTACTCAACATTCATTGTGATGTGTACTCTTAATCCAGAGACACATTTATTGATGGGCAAAGGTATAACCACACATGTACATTTTTCGCTCTTCTGCTAATTCCTCATCCATGCTCCTAATATGATAAAAAGACCAGGGCCTGCCTCAAGGTAAGCTCTGATATATCTTTCTCTCACTTTCTTGTCACAAGCACATCCAAACCTTAGCTTTACAAGAAAGAATAACTCTTTGATCTCAGTTCTAAGTCGTTTTTGATACAATCCAGCTTAGCTAGAGCTATGCTTTAAACAGTAATGCAGTGGATAAAGTGGGACACTGTTGCCCTTCCCTAAATGTTACCTGTGTATATAGATCCCTTGAGATCCTCTCCAGAGAAAGAATGATGAGTGGGACTTGATTTCTTAAAATGCCATTTCATATAATACCCTATGTCTATACAAATCGAGTCTTGCCAGCTGTTTAAGACTGCCACTTGGATCTCTATATTGCTTCAGTTTTTACCACCAATTCATTTCATGGTATGTTATATAGATGGGCTTGTACTACTTTTCATGTTCCTAAATAAAAACACATTCTTTGGCAGCTGCCTAGCTTAAACAACCTACTCACAGCAGAAAGTGGCTGAAACCAATACTCTACAAACTTTCATTAAGAAAATGTTCCCACCCTTATGTACCCACACCAGATTGAGATCTTTAAGGCTGAATAACAAGATCATATTCTCATATACTTTGTACAAATTTCTGAGGAAGGAAAAATAATAAGGCCCTTGTGGGCTGGATTGTTGTCTTATACTTCTCTGTCTCTTTCCAAGAACATAGCAAAATACTGTGTATTCTTTCAAGTATGTTTTTTAATAGAAATGAATAAAGCACCCTAGGAAGACAGATTAGTATTCTTGAAAACAAAATAATTAGGTGGCAGTAGGTACTTCCAAGAACTACACATAAGAAATCAAACCCAAACTGTGTGGGTAATGATGAAAGTTTATTTCCCTCTGGTAACTGGTTTGTGGTGGTCTTAGAATTGTTATTAGCAAACCACAGTATAATCAGCTGTCTGATTCACCGCATCAGTGGGCTCAGGGCTAAGCGAAATTACAAGGGGGTCTCCCACAGTAAATTTATATATATTCAAGAACCACAACTACAGGCAAACAAAACTCCTATAGACACATGTTCCCTAGGTTCACAGACAAAGACTGTTAATCAAAGATCGTTGGTTCTAATTGCTAGAGGAGTTAAGGCAAATCACATCATTCTTTCATACCATACATAGCTTGTTATACAGGTGAGAGCTCACAAGAGTGAAAATAAAAAAATTACCATGACCAAGAAGCTTCAGGATCAACAGACTAAAAGCTGATAAAGCAGAAAGAGTAAGAGACAAAGTTTCCATGGGGAGAGTAGCCACCAAAAGGAGAGTGAACATAGGAAAATTCTGTCCCGTCTTTCCTGGACTCAATAGTTTCTCATGTTTCATCTCCCCCTCTGATTTTCGCCCTCTTCATTTTTCCCTTCCTTTTCCTAATGTCCACCATGCCATTCCTTATGTTCCACATATAAGTGAAACCATATGATACTTGTCTTTCTCTGCTTGACTTATTTCACTTAGCATAATCCCCTCCAGTTCCATCCATGTCAATGCAAATGGTGGGTATTCATCCTTTCTGATGGCTGAGTAATATTCCGTTGTATATATGAACCATATCTTCTTTATCCATTTGTCTGTTGAAGGGCATCTTGGCTCCTTCCACAGTTTGGCTATTGCGGGCATTGTTGCTATGAACATTGGGGTACATGCACCCCTTCTTTTGACTACATCTGTATCTTTGGGGTAAGTGCAATTACTGGATCATAGGGTAGCTCTATTTTTAACTCTTTGAGGAACCTCCATACTGTTTTCCAAAGTGACTGTACCAACTTGCATTCCCACTAACAGTGTAGGAGGGTTCCCCTTTCTCCACATCATTTCCAAAATTTGTCGTTTCCTGCCTTGTTAATTTTGGCCATTCTAGTATCTCAGTGTGGTTTTGATTTGAATTTCCCTGATAGCTAATGGTGTTGAACATTTTTTCATGCAATTGTTAGCCATTCATATGTCTTCTTTGGAGAAGTGTGTATTGATGTCTTCTGCCCATTTTTTGACTTGATTATTTGTTTTTTGGGTGTTGAGCTTGAGAAGTTCTTTATAGATCTTGGATACCAGCCCTTTGTCTGTAGTGTCATTTGCAAATATCTTCTCCCTTTTCATGGATTGCCTCATGGTCTTGTTGATTGTTTCTTTTGCTGTGCAGAAGCTTTTTACCTTGATGAAGTCCGAAAAGTTCATTTTGCTTTTATTTCCCTTGCCTTTGGAGACGTGTCTTGAAAGAAGTTGCTGTGGCCGATGTCAAAGAAGTTACTGCCTATGTTCTCCTCTAGGATTTTGATGGATTCCTGTCTCACATTGAGGTCTTTCATCCATTTAGAGTTTATCTTTGCATTTGGTGTAAGAAAATAGTCAAGTTTCATTCTTCCATATATAGCTATCTAAGTATCCCAGCACCATTTACTGAAGAGACTGTCTTTTTTCCATTGGACATTCTTTCCTGCTTTGTCGAAAATTATTTGACCATAGAGATGAGGGTCCATATCTGGGCTCTCTACTCTGTTCCATTGGTCTATGTGTCTGTTTTTGTGCTAGTACCATGCTGTCTTGGTGATCACAGCTTTGTAAATAGCTTGAAATCAGGCAACATGATGCTCCCAGCTTTGTTTTTTATTTTCAACATTTCCTTGGCGATTCAGGGTCCTTTCTTGTTCCACACAAATTTTAGGATTGTTTGTTCCAGCTCTTTGAAAAATGCCATTGGTATTTTGATCAGGATGGCATTGAAAGTAGAGATTGCTCTGGGCATCATAGACACTTCAATGTTTATTCTTCCAATCTATAAGCATGGAATGTTTTTCCATCTTTTTGTGTCTTCTTCAACTTCTTTCATAAGTGTTCTGTAGTTTCTAGAGTATAGATCCTTTTATCCTTTTTTCTTTAAAGATTTTATTTATTTATTTATTTATTTATTTATTTATTTATTTGACAGAGAGAGAGAGAGAGAGGGGGAACACAAGCAGGGGAAGTGGGAGAGAGAGAAGCAGGCTTCCCACTAAGCAGGGAGCCCGATGCAGGGCTTGATCCCAGGACTCTGGGATCATGACCTGAGCTGAAGGCAGACACTTAACAACTGAGCCACCCAAGTGCCCCTAGAGTATAGACCCTTTACCTCTTTGGTTAGGTTTATCCCAAGGTATCTTATGGTTTTTGGTACTATTGTAAATGGAATTGATTCCCTAATATCTCTTTCTATAGTTACATCATAGGAAAGCAATTGATTTCTGTGCATTGGTTTTGTATCCTGCCACATTATTGAATTGCTGTTTGAGTTCTAATATGCAGCCAAGGTTAAGAACCACTGAGCTAGGGATGCCTGGGTGGCTCAGTTGATTAAGCGGCTGCCTTCGGCTCAGGTCATGATCCCAGAGTCCTGGGATCGAGTCCCACATCAGGTTCTTTGCTTGACAGGGAGCCTGCTTCTCCCTCTGCCTCTGCCTGCCTCTCTGCCTGCTTGTGCTCTCTCTCTCCTCTCTCTTTAACAAATAAATAAATAAAGTCTTTAACAACAACAACAACAAAAGAACCACTGAGCTAAACCCAGCCCTGATAGATGTTAAGATATAATCAAGTGAAGATATAATCTATATAGAGTGAATCCAGGGGGAAAGGCTATCCACTTAAGAAGAAGCAGTATGTGCAGATGTCCTGAGGCAAAAGGAGTATTATCCTTGAGAACACTAAGCAGTTCAGTGTAACCAGAACATAGGGTGAATAAGAAGAGATGTGGTTGGAAAAGTGAGATACAGATATTGAAGGGCTTTCAAAAACATCTTCAGAAGTCCAGTGCTATTTAATGAGAGAAAAGCTGGCTATTTATAGCCATAACTACCTTCTAAATAATGTATGCTTTTATATTAAATATATTGTTCTTTTGAATACTCATGAATTTGGACAATCATGGTGCCATGAGCTGAGCCTGAGAACATCCTGCCTCAGATCTGATGAGATTGAATAACAGGAATGAAGTGGTACTGATGTAAAAGAACAGCAAGTGTTGGGGAAGGGATGAGAAGAAAGATGATCGGGGAGGTGAGAGAGACCAATGAAGCAAGGGTGTTCTACGGAGTCAAACACCAAAAAAGGTCTGAAAGCCATTGGCAGAGGTGTAGCTTAAGGAATTTAAGACAAAGATACCCACTATCTAACTCAAAAATTTTTTGTTGTAGTTTGAAATAAACAATAGAGAGACAATACTATAAACAAGAAGACATTCTAACTGGCATGGAAGGAATGATGGTGGCTTTTAATTAAGATAAGAGCATGGGCTCAGGAGCCAGAAAGACAAACATCAAAAACACTCCCTCTATTAAAAAAATAATGAATTAATCAAATTTTAAAACTTACATAGTAAATGTCCTAGATTTGAGAAATATGCCTTTAAACTCCTTCTGAGAGAAAACTTACATCCTTTCTCTATCCTTGGAGATGGAAATCTTATTATGTACTTAAAATGTAAATATCCAAGAAGGTAACTTTCAGCTAAAGCAACCACCTACAACTGCCTAGGGCTGAAAAATAAAACAAAAAAGAGGCTTTTTTGAAAGAACAAAAACAAAAACCTCTACTTTATAGAAATTGTACTATTTGGCACTACAAGCAAACTAATCCACTTTCCTTCATCTGTAAAATACAGATAATCAGAGTATCAAACTCTTAGATTATTCTGAAGTCTAACTAATATAATATGCAATGCATGTTTAGGACTATTTATGGCACATTTTAAGCACTCAGCAAATAAAACAATACCTATTAAGTGCAATAATACAATATCTATTAATACCAAGGTCTAATATCTAATTAGTATCTATTAATACCATTAATACCAATGGTCACAAGGGCAATGGACATCAGGTATATTTGAGAGACGTCAAGGGGAAAGAATTTAGAGAACCTCCTCAATTGAATACAGTTGTTAAGGGGGAAGGGCAGTAAGGATCATTCCCAGACTTCTGGTATAGACAATTAGGCAGATGGGGGTGACTCTCAAGTATCCTACAGAATAGAGGATAAGGACTGATTTTAAGAGGGGAAAGTGATGCGTCCAGCTGTAAATATGTCCGTGGGAGACATTAAGATGATGTTCAATAGGTAGGTGGATATTTACACCTAGGACAAAAAAAGAGATAATTGAGCTAGAAATATATTTTTTACAACTCATTAGCAGAAAAGTGGCAACTGAAACCATGGAAATGGATTAGCTCATGAGAAACAGAACATATAGAGAAAAAGATGATCGAGAACAAAGACTAGAGAAACAGGCTATTGTGTTTTTTATTTATAGAAATGGTGTGGGGACGCCTGGGTGGCTCAGTTGGTTAAGTAGCTGCCTTCGGCTCAGGTCATGATCCCAGGGTCCTGGGATCGAGTCCCACATCGGGCTCCTTGCTTGGAGGGAAGTCTGCTTCTCCCTCTCCCTCTGCCTGCCACTCTGCCTGCTTGTGCTCTCTCTCTTCTCTGTCAAATAAATAAATAAATTCTAAAAAAAAAAAAAAAAAGAAAAGAAAAAAAAATGGTGTGAAGCTGGGGCACCTGGGTGGCTCAGTTGGTTGAGCGACTGCCTTTGGCTCAGGTCATGATCCCAGAGTCCCGGAATCGAGTGCCGCATCAGGCTCCCAGCTCCACGGGGAGTCTGCTTCTCCCTCTGACCTTCTCCCCTCTCATGCTCTCTCTCACTTTCTCTCTCTCTCTCTCTCAAATAAATAAATAAAATCTTAAAAAAAAAAAAAGAAATGGTGTGAAGGTGAGACAGACCTATGCTACTGAGCTCATGGCTATGGAGGGCGTAGAGTCATGCCTGGTGGGCAGACATTTCCAGTGGCAGAAGAGTTAGAAGAGCTCTAGGGAGGCCTTCTTCTCTTGGACCCAGAATGGCAAAGGATAAATGTGCACAGTGCTGCCCTGGTCAGGGATGGTTAGGGTTAGAGATGGCATCTACTGTAATAGAGGACAGCAGAGCTGAGAATGAAGGGGAATAGACTGTGTGAAGATGAGTAAGCCTGGTTACAGACAAGTGGCACTCCATTTTTCAATTTTATTGCCCCCCAGCCTTTAGTAAAGTCTCATCCAAACATCTGATCCGCGTGCTCCCTCTGCCGCATGGTAAAAGCTATTGTTCATTGATGCTCAGGGCCAGTGTTCAAGCACATCTCCCCTCCCTCTCTCGTTTGAAGCAAGTCTAACAGGACATAGTGAAAAGCTCTCAAGGAAAAGAGCAGGAGCCCCAGTATGGGTAATTCCTTCCAGTGGCAGAGCCCTCTTCCGCTCTCAACCAGAATCTCCGGGTTTTATTTCATCAAGCAAGGTGACATGTTATCATGGGAAGGGGCACCTGAGGGGTGGATGTGAAGGGAGGCTAGGGCATTCTGCCACCCACAGTCAGCCCCAGTCCTACTCAGGTTATGTCTGTTATGGTCAAACAAAACTGGGGAACGGAAGGCAGTGAGGGCTGAGGGATGGAGCCTGCCATATGCAGATTTGAACCCCTCTTAAGCTGCCCATTACCTAATGTTCTGAGCCCCAAATTCCTCTTCGCATAAAAATATAAAGTGCAGCAATATTTATCTTGCTGGGTTCTGTAGAATTAGAAAAAAATTGTGTAATACATTTAAATTTAACAACACTCAAATGTGTAGTTAAGGTGATTAGAAGTAACCCAACGTAAACCTAATTAAGCAATTAAAAATATGTGTTTGTACATGCAAGTAAAAAGTTGAGGGTGTGCTAGCTATCATCAGGACTGTTTTTCTCTGCTATGCTCTTTGCTGGGCTGGCTTCATTTTCAGGCTGTGGAGGGCCCGGGAAGCTATAGAGGCACATTGGCCTCCCAGCAGTCCCAGGACAAACAAAGGTGTCTCTTCTTGAAAGGTCCACACGTACCCTGGGATCCAGACTGACGGATCCATTCAGGTCATTTGTATTACCATTATCATTTTAAAACAAAAAAATGACTGACTTGCTGCATAGTAAATCCACGCCCTTGGGCCTAGATGGCAGATCCCTTCCCTGAACCAGTCACTGGCCTGATGTATGGGATTGTACCAACTACTAAGAGCTGCAAGCCATCCCCTGGACTAATCACTGTGTCTGCATCTAGTTCTCAACACTGTTGCACAATAGAATCTGGGACGACTTAAAGAAGAAAAAAAACATAATGCCGCAATGTCTGGGAACTCCTCCCAAGAAGTCTAATAATAGCTTGATAATGGGACCCAGGTATCTGTATTCCTTGAAGCCCTAAGGTGGTTCCAGTGGATCTGCAAGATTGAGAATCTGGTTGAGGAGGACCCAGCCCGTTAACTGGCCTTGACTCCATCACTAGAGTCAAAATTCCAACTCATATACACATACACTAAACCACATATACTAAAAATGGATATAATCAGTAACAAAAGTAAGGATGGATCCTAGCTGGTAAAAATACAAGTCTATTCGTATATAGGCCACACACTTAATCCTCACACTCACTGCCAATCTATTTCATTGCAAACCTTGCTAAGGTCTGACACGCTAAAAAGGAAGGTCGTGATTCTTCCACATGAACAATTCTAAATATTATAAAGAGTGTTACTCTAATGCAGAAGTACGTAAATGACCCTTTAACATACAGACCACCATCTTTTTACATTTAAGAAAAAGAAAATGAAAACCAGAAGTATCGAATGAAGCCTGGAGTTATAATGTGAGGACGGGTCACAGGATAAAGGGAAATGGAGGAGAAAAGCCAGAAAAGAGTTACTAGCTTGTGGGCATATTTGTATAAGGATCAGGGCAAGTATACTTTAGACTTACGTAGCAATATTTCGCTGCCCTTGTTTTTGGAGAAGAGAAAAGTTACTAGCAGGAAGAAAGAGTCGAGGGGGTTAGGTTAGAGAGAAGTAGCTAATGCCAGGATTCTGAATCCTCAAGGCTGAGACCACGCAGGGAAAAATTCCCAGACAAGCCTTTCATCGTCCCAAGGAAGTACGCTTCAGGAATTTCCACTTATTGTTCCACATGTCCCTAAGCTGCCCTCAGGAGTGCAACGAAGCTCAGCTTCCACACATGTGTTTCGGTGCCAGTAATGCCACACATTCTGCATAATTATAAGGAATATCCATCTTTTGTCTGCGGCCCAAAACACTGTGGTTTGAACATCAGGCAGCCCTATGGCAGCATAAAATTTTCATGGTTTGGGAACACGATTTCTAGGTGATCCCTTGGAATGCAAGGCAAAACATTCTCATATTCCTTCTCAGTGGATTAACTTCTTACATGGCAAGTCATGCATTTTAGGGCTCCACCCTGTCTCAGTGCTTGAGTTTTCAGGTTGGAAACAAAGAAACTACTTACCCCCAAGTGCTTGCTCAGGCTAGAATGTGGTCCAAATACCCTAGAGACCAGTCTTTTAGTGCTTAGCTTGCCCACCAAGTCTGTGACATGTTTTAAATCAATGACTTTCTCTACAATGTTTGCTCATCTTTAAAACACATTCTGTAGTGAGGTCCCACAAATGGTCAGTTAAAGGATATTGTGGTAGATACAAACTCTAATGGCTTGTACCTAATGGTAACGATAAGAGCCTCCAGATTCATTGAATAGTTTTAAAAGACAAATTGTTTCTAAGAAATATTTGAACATGCTGAAAGAGTGTCTACGGTTTATTTTCCTTTGAAACGAGGACACCCACACTTTTATTTATTTACTTTGGGGAGGTGCAAGCTCCCCTTTTAGCAGTTTGGCAGAGCCTGTGGACACCTTCCCAGAAAACTTTTTAAAAAAATAATTAACAGAAAATACAAAGGATTATAAAGAAATGAAGTCTAGGGGCGCTTGGGTGGCTCAGTGGGTTAAAGCCTCTGCCTTCGGCTCGGCTCAGGTCATGACCTCAGGGTCCTGGGATAGAGCCCCACATCAGGCTCTCTGCTCAGCGGGGAGCCTGCTTCCGCCTCTCCCTCTGCCTGCCTCTCTCCCTACCTGTGATCTCTCTCTGTCAAATAAATAAATAAATAAATAAAATCTTTAAAAAAAAAAAAAAAGAAATGAAGTCTACTGGAATACATTAATCCAGGTACGTAGACCTAAATGTTCTATGCATCTAAGTTAAGAACCTAATCTTATGTAATCTCTCTGCAAAAGTTTTATTTAGGGATGAGTTTGAGGCCTTTTGATAAAACATATTAGAAAGTGCCTTGGCAGGGGAAACAAATTCAGACACTCATGGGCCTGGGCAGGTAACAGGAACACTAGCAGGAAGGGTGGCAGTGCATAGGTGAGTGATGAAGAGTGTGGCAAAATGCAAAGCGTGTGCCCTGTCTAAAGGGGGGAGCCTCTCTGAAGTCCAGCAGATTTTTGCCAAATGGGAATGTGGGCCTCGTATGGCCATGTATTCCCCCTTTTCAAGAGAAGCCGGGCATTTGGATTTATATATGAACTCTTCATATTTCCTGATGTTGGCTGGAGAAAATATTAATTAACACTTTTGGTGACAAAGGAAATTTATCTTTTTCCAGATTTGTCTGGAGGGCTGCAAGTCTATAACTTCAGCAAAGTAAGAGGAATTGGAAGAAATTAATTACTCATATTTGTAATGTATTTTTTAACTATTAGTATCGCTGTTGCATTTATTCTGAAATTCTAAGAACATCAATTTAATTTCCTTCCTCCAGTGGTAACATGCTACTATGGAACAATCAGACGCAGCAGGAGCTAAATTGTATACTTTTAACAGATATTTATTGAAAATCTACTCTATGCAACAAGAAACATACAAGTTGGTAATAACAGGAAGATTAAAACATTATCTTTGTTTCCAGAGCCTACAGACTGGTATGGAAAGAGTTGTATCGAAATATTATAATATAATCTGTTAAGGCCTATCATAGAGATACCTAAAAAGTACAGAGGGAGTAGGAGGGAAGAAATATACATCTTCCCAGGAGACTGAGAGTGATTCTCAGAGGAGAGATCTCTTTGAGTAGACTTTAGTAACAAGGGCCCCAGATTATTAATGATCTAATAAATTATTCTGCAGAACTGGACTTTTATCCTAGAAGAAAGAGAGGATTGAAGATTTTTGAAAAGAGAAGTGATACGTTCAGATTTTTATGATCATTCTGACTGCAGTACAGAATATGGCCTACAGGAGGAGACAGGAGAGAAGGCAGGCCCACAGAATGATGACTGCAGTGGTTCAGACAGTGAACTAGGACCTCAGCAAGAGGCATGAGGAAGACTACCCAGTTGGAAAGATAATCAAGGACTGGAAATAACAGAACCTAGGGGCTGATTGTGTGCTAGTGGGCTAAGTGGCAAAAGACAGGAAAGATCTGGAAATGACTCTTGGGCCCTCCTGTGAGACGCAGTCTAGTCTAAGATGAGAGCATAGTCCCTGGAGCCTGACTATTTGAGTGCAAATCCTCTTTTGCTGTACGACTTTAAGCAAGTGACTCATTCTCTCTGAACCTCAGCCTTGTATATAATGTCAAATATTCTTACAACAGTGTTTACATTCATGCCTGAAAATTACTGCTATTATTATTGATTATCATAATTCTGGTTAGGATGGTGATGCTATTCAGTTTGTTTTCAAAGACTAAATGTTGCATCTGAAGTGCTTTTAGAAGGGCATGTGTTGTGGTGAGCACTGGGTGTTATACGCAACTAATGAATCCTTGAACACTACATCAAAAACTAGTGATGTACTATATGTTGGCTAACTGGAACAAATAGAAGAAGAAGAAGAAAGAAGAAGAAAGAAGAAGAAAGAAGAAAGAAGAAAGAAGAAAGAAGAAAGAAGAAGAAGAAGAAGAAGAAGAAGAAGAAGAAGAAGAAGAAGAAGAAGAAGGAGAGAGAAGGAGAAGAAGAAGAAGAAGAAGAAGAAGAAGA
>CM052900.1:36459981-36541142 GCA_028534135.1 Potos flavus
AAGAAGAAGAAGAAGAAGAAGAAGAAGAAGAAGAAGAAGAAGAAGAAGAAGAAGATTCCATGTTTGCACAACTGAATATGTGGATCTCAGATTTCGAAGAAAGTTTCATTTGAAGGATGATGGTAGTTAAAACCTCTTATGCTGACTAAATAGCCTCCAGCATTCTTGGAGAAGGCCAGGGTTTCAGTCTCCGGGACGCGGATGCTTAATGGGTGGATAGCATAGGGTCGAAATCCGCAGAGACTCACAAGAAGAGAAGGCCAGAGAGGAGGAGAAAAATGAAAGAGCAATGTCTCAAAACCAAGACAAGAAAGTTTTAGAAAGAGTATAGTCAATACAGAAAATGCTGAAACTGAGTTAAATATGATGATAACTGACAATCATCTATATGTAACAATTGGGAAATCTTTAATAAAGTAATTTAAAATACATCATTTAAAATATCTGACATATAGAATACATTCAAAGGTTAGTTCCCATTATTCTTCTTAATTTTAAATTCATTTATAGAGAGGGAAGAATGAAAAACCACTGGATTGAACCATATAACTTTCCATATTTGTAGGTAAAAAATGTTAAATTCAAAACTTTTATATAATTCAACTATGCTGAGTAACTGAAAAGCTGCTTCAAAGCTCAGTAGAGTGAAAGCAGGTATTTGCTTCTATTGTGTTATGACGCAAGAGCAAAAATTACCCCTTTATTCTGATTTTCCCAAAGAAGGGCTGATAATGATTGCCTATATTCACATATATAGAAGCTAATGATATCTAAATGCCATTCTTACTCTATATTCTATGGTAGTTATTTCCCTCATCACTCACCTTTGAGTCTAAAAACTCCAGGGATAAAACTTAAATGCAAAAGTAATCTGAAAGGAAGGATATTCATACCTGTCCCAAGAAATAGCTTCTATTACTAATAACATTGGTATAATGAAAAAGTCTAGTTATCTTGGCAGTGTAGTGCATAAAGTATAAGATGTTAAAAGTGTTGGCTTTGGAATCAAGTCCTAACTCTACCACTTATCAGGTATGAGGTCCAGAGAAAATTACTTGCTTTTCTAAGCCTCCATTTTCTCATGTGGAAAATAGAGAAGAGACTGCTGTCCCTTGGGATTTTGTTAGGAAAGGGGAAGATAATGAATGGGGGGGGGGGGGTATCACAGGGCCACTGACAACAACAGTAATTTATTTATATTTCACTTTTTCTCTCTCCATAGTGCATAAGCCTGAGAAAGTCTGAATTGTCTTTAAGAGTCGGTACTTTTAGGAGGATTAGTCTTTTCATACATCAACGAAAACCCTAAAGATCTTTCTAGTGGTGTAGCCTTGTCCAGTCACTGGTAGCTTTCCAAGAGAACCAGCAGCCAGATCCATAACCTCAATATACAGAGCTGAATAAGCTTTGTGCTTCTCCTCAGTCAGGGGCTGGCCAGCGTGTTTCTTTGTAACCAATGAAATATATGACTCATAAAACAAAATCCCTCAAAATCTACATCCAAATGAAAGCCGTACAATTAACTGCCAAGGACTTATACATAAATACTATTGCTAAGGGTGTATCATAGGCATCTTTATTACATCCCCAAATTTCCCTATTAACTTGATATTTTACAGAGATGAGACTACAAATTGTTTTAAAAATACATTTCTCTTTCACGCTACATTAAATTAAAGCAAAATAAATTTGTAAGATATACTGACACTATCTGGTGAAAAAGCCCTTGGAAGTCAACCACCTAAGATTCAAAACACATAGCCGTGTCTCATTTTGAATTTAAAATTGAATAAAAACAAGGCTGAAAATGCCCTAACCTGTTATTTACTTTGCATTTTTATTAAAGATTACCATGCTTCGTTGTTGGCAAAATGGTCATTAAAAATGTAATATAAGACTATTCAGGGAAATAGAATCCCCTAAAGTATGATAGTATTATGGATCTTAAAGTAAAGCCACCAGTGCAGATGTTCCTAATCATACTAAAAACACAAATACACAAACCAGTTTGTTCCAGCTACAGAATAATTCAATTAAAAGAGTGCTTATAATTTAACAGTATGAATAATAGTTCAAGCCAGGGATACAGTGAAACTACAAGGAAATATAAATCTACAGAGTCTATGCCAAGGAAAGTGTTCCAAATTCTCAAGGCTGAGAAATTGGTTCCTTTCCTTGCTACAGGTAGGAAATTATTACTTGAATTAGAAAAAAAAAATCATAATAACACTAATAATAATACAACAAATGTACCTTTAAGGAAAACGCATGAGCACGCACAAGCTCACATACATGTACATACTACTTAACTTACAGCTTTCACCAAGAGAAACACCTATCTAAATCCAGAATATCACTTAGAATCTGCTTTGGGAAAGTTAAACTCAGACTTCTCACCAGTTTAAGTTTCTTATTGAGAAATAAATACAGTACGTAACGTGATACAGAATTAAATCAGCATGCACAGTAAAACATAAGCTCTAAGGACATACAGGATTCTCTTTGCAAATAATGATCTTGGCAAAGAGCCTCCTTTATGTACAGAAAGCTCTGTTCCTTGCTTACAGCAGCTCGCAAGGCTACAACAGGTAATTGTGTGCTGCTAATTAGGTTTACAAACTATATATTCAAGCCAGGAGGTATTTTATAGCTTGGTTCCATATAAGTAAGAAACTGTATCAGTAAGGTCAACCTATAAAAACTCATTTTCCCATAATTACTGATCTTTTACTCTTACATAGTATGAATTTTAACATTGCAAATACATAATAATGCTATTCAAAAATTGGTTCAGTGCTCAATAGCTTTCAAAAATAGCAAAAAAAAAAAAAAAAAAAAAAAAGACCACTAGGAAAGCCTTTGTGTACAGGTATTCAATGTGTTTACTTCCCCCAGAGTTAATGAACTATCCATTTCACTAGCAAATTATAGCTCGTGGGTCATAATACTCTTCCAAGAAAGCGAAGTGACATCTATTCTGCATAAAACAGGAAAATCAAATGCGGTACATTACCTTGTGTCACCTGTTGAACTGCCAGCATTATCCCAGACATGGTGTCTGGAAGCAAGTTTTCTTTCAGATTGTAGTGTGGTGCCCATTCCAGAATAGGTAGACGCCTTCGACACCACTGTTTAAAGTCTTCGCAATGGGGGGTATGCATCTTGCTCCACAGCATGCCTTTCTTTTTCCTCTTTGCCCCTGTCATTTTTCAGATTCCCTCTGGTAGAAGTAAACTTCTTTAGACAAGAAAAAAAATGTGTTGCAGAACACCTCCTTTCAATGCCAGGCTCCAATTCGTCTGTGGTTTTCAATGTCAAAGCTATCCAGAAAACAAATCAATAAGAGAGAGAGAGAGAGAGAGAGAGATTAACAGAAACACTTAAATATATGCAGCCAGGCTGTATGCCTTATTATGGTGAAGCTAATTATTCTAGATAAAAGGTATAGATTAAAACCTTGAATCGTTATGTGAGCAAGACAGGGAAATGGTTCCTGTTAGTGTATGACTTTTCTGAGCTTGGAAAAGTAATGGGTTCAGTGTTAAGCTGGTCTAGAGCTCTTTTGCCAGTAATTCCCCTTATATTCACTGTAGTCTTATGTTTTTGGCTCCAATCCCCATGGCTAATGAGGTAGTTCTGGGCGTGTGTTGGAAGTGGGCTGGGTTATGCTAATGAAACCAGGAAGCTAGTCCAGTCTCTGCCCTACAAGCCGTGCAAAAACATAAAACTGCCAGAGGGGTCTATCGTGTGAAATACATTCAGACAATCCAGGCTTACTTTTTGAGAAGGTATATATTTTCAATATATCAGACGACTGCCAGTTCTACAAAATTCAGAAAAAGAAGAGGGTATTGCTAAATATCCTTATCTTTTTTATTCCCTGGGAGATGAGCTTTTCATTCATACAGAGACATTCAGACAGCCGCTGCCCAGTCAGAGAATGGAATAGCTAGTTCTCATAAACAAACTGAAATTTCATCTCACAGGCTGAGAAAATAAGCAACACTATGAACAAATATACTTGTGGCAACAGTTCTTCCCTGTCTCTGAAATTGTTCATTCAATTTTCTCTATTTCTCCAAATCATTTGATTCTCACACTCATGCTATTGTAACTGGAATTTCTCAAGGAATAATGTATGGCTCAAACTATGGTTTGAAGTGTCCCCAAATATTTTTGTGGTGCTGCCTTCTTTTCACATGACCTTTGGGAGGGTTTCTCTTTTTTTAGGTAGGGTGTTACATTTTATAATAGGACAGGCTGTCCTATTTGTATTTTATGATTGTTTCCCCCTACCCCAGAAGAAAAACACTGTATTTATGAGCTGTGCCATTGGAATTAAACCAAAAACCCAATATATTAACTAAAATTGTGAAGCCAAGAAAAAGAATATCATGTACAAGTTTGCACAGCCCCTTTAATACCTCTTTATCCAGAGATAAAACTCTGGATACTCTGTTATTCTGAAAACCTTCAGAATAACAGAGTACTTGGAGCCCTTGACTACATCCAAGGTCCTCCGCTGTACCTTTTTCCATTGTTTTTAAATTAGGGTGGAGAACTATTCTCTCAGCTTTCCAAATATGACATGGCTTTCTATCTGTGCAAAAACAACTTTCTCTAGAAATACAACAAATCCCAAATATATAGGGACGCAGGTACACTTCATTTGTATGTACAGGATAGAACTTGCTTTGCATTTTTCCAATTGTTTACATCATGTTAAATTTACAAACTCTTCCTTAGTTTAGATTTTGAGTTCCATTAGAGACTGAGTCATAGTATTTTAACCCTACCCTTTGGTATGAAAGGTAAAACCACCAGATAAGTAAATCCAGTCTCTTTTTTTTTAAGATTTCATTTATTTAGTTTTGAGAGAGAGCACGCTCAGAAGTGAGGGGGGGAGGTAGAGGGAGAAGCAGGCTCCCCACTGAGCAGGGAGCCAGGTGCAGGACTCGATCCCAGAACCCTGGCATCACGACCTGAGCCAAAGGCAGATGCCCAACCAATTGAGCCACCCAGGTGCACAGTAAATCCTCTCTTAATAGTGATGCTACATTGCTTTTCCTTCACAAACAGCAATCTTTAACTTTGTTTTATATACTACATTTAGTATATAAACAAAGATCTATATGTATGTATGTATACTTCTATAATCAAAATTAACACTAAAGATATTTTTTCAAAACAAATCTAGATCATAAATTCAAATCTATACTGACAAAATTAAAAAAAAAACTTGACTGTAATCACCAAGCAACAGCTACAATTTGTGAAATTTCAATCATTTTTAAAAACCTTTATGTTAAATGTTTATAACAAAGAATTCACATGAATGGACTTTTAGAATTGAAGATGAATCTGTATAGAAGTACCTAAATACACTACTACCAGCAAATGTTCTAAAATATCCTAAGACCAGGAAGGAGGAGAAATTAGTCTGATAAAATAGTTCAGTTGTATTTCAATCAAAAAACTCTTTAAAAATACAATAAATCTTTCCAAAAAAAATTTTAAAGTATAAATCTGGAATTCCAATATCCAGCTTTTTTTTCAATTTGAAACGCTTGCACATTATTTAAAACATGGCAAAATCTCACTCCAAAGTATGGTATCACTTCTATTTATAATCAACAATACCAAAAAACCCTATGAAGAAATTTATTCACACCCACGAGATTCTCAGAGTACTTTGATCCAGCCCATAAAATTCAAGAAGACTAAATATATTTATTCAAAAGTTTCAATAACTAAAATTAGCTTCAAGTTCAGTACTGTGTATCATCTATATGAGACAGCTCTTCCCAAATGTCCAGGCAACACCTATACAATAAAAATATGACCATATCTTCCACATCCACCTCTTATGCAGAATGACAGAAAAATTCTTCTTCCTAAAATAATATTTTGATCACATCCCTGACATTTTTGAACTTCCAGTGATGTCCAATATCAAACCTAAACTCTTTAGCACAAGCATGTGACCCTACTCCATTCCCCTACCCACCTCTGACTAGCTTCTCATCAACTCCATTTAATTAAGTATTTACTGAAAAACTACTATTTGCCCAATTCTGCGTGAAGGGCTATAGAAGTGGAGTAGGGTGGTGGGGGTGGGCAAATTGTCTCCACTTTCTAGGAGTTAACATTTAATGAAGGAAACAGAAAATGTGTAACTAACAGACTCAAAGCAGAATGGGATAAATTAATAAAAGGTCACATAAGTATGTGATGGTTGCCCAGAGAAGGGAGAATTGCCTTGCCACTGGGAAAAAAAGACTTCCCACCTTACTTAGACCCTCTGTTCCAGCAGATAAGTATACTCATGGTTTGCTGCACATTACTTGATGCTTTAGTAGATCTCTATACTGCTTTCCCTTGTTCCATGGTCTTTTTCTTCATCTGAACAATTTACTCAATACTACCTCTTCCATGAAGCCTTCCCTGGCTTCCCCATAGTTCTGTTCATAATATACACCAAACACCCAAGTAGCCCTGAAGCTATTCACGGATGTACAGCTATAGTCATTTTCACTGTCTACCGGTTTTCTCCTTTGAAATCTATTTCATTTGATTTTATTCAATTTGGCTCATGAGTTTGTAAATTCCTTGTGAGTAGGGATTATCCACATAATTTGCTTTGTTTCTTTTCCTTAGGATCTAATAGGACCCACTCAAAAAAGTATTAACATATGAATGTCCCTACTCCTGAAATTATGCAAGAATTATTGAATCTGTCTCAACCTGGTTTCTAGGCTGTTATGTTAAAGAATTAGGAAAATAGGTATAGAGAAAAAGTAAGTAAGAGATAGTGGGAAAATAGAGATTTTAGCTTTAGTTGCTCAACTTCTCCCTATTCTCTTACAATGTAAGGAAAGTTCTATCTTTTTCAATACAATTCCTTTTTCTTGTATTAAGGAGTCTAGAGAATGAAAGGAGGAAAAACTAGATAGTAAATGGAGGAGAAAGGGAGGAGACAAAACAAAGATAGAAAACCTCATGCACTGGGGTTTCAGAGAGTTTTAGAGGGTTAGACTGTGAGAGTCTCTGAAAAAAACGTGAAGTATGAGGGAATTGAGTCAGGCTCACATGAGGAAAGAGTCCTTCAAAAAATGTTGTACAGGTTATAAATTGGACCACATTCAATGGTTTTTGAGAGACACTAGTAAAGATTGAAAATCTTGTATTACTTTTGATGGCGGCATTATGCTTCTTTGAATGTGATCTATTTGAAGACTGGGACATGTTATTCTTGGAAATATAGACTCCTAAATTTCAGACAGCATCACTCCAAACTCATGTCTACTTGAAGAAGTTGATTTACAGCATTTCTAACAAGAGGCTACTACAAAAGATTCCCATATGAGAAGGAAAGTAGAAGCTGTGAAACTAAGGCCATGTTCTGCTCACTAAGCCATGTAACTGGCCTGGGGATACATCCACACAAAGGGAGCAACTCCCATTAAGTCATCTACCAGGAAGTGTACCTTTTCCTAATTCACCCAAAATTTACGTAGGCTGGTAGAGCCCTGAATCCAATCCCTGTTTTAATTCCTCTAATGACTAAAATTAATAGGCTTAGAAAAATAGCCCATTCCAATTTTTAGACGTTCTAATTATTAAACAATTTTTTCTCAATTATTGTGCCAAGATCTGCTACTGAAAATATTCACTCTTTAGTATTTACCCTAATCTTTGTGATACTTAACAACCCATCAGCTTTAGTATTAATTCATTTAGTTCTATCCCAAATAAGCTCTGGGTTTTTTGTTTTGTTTTGTTTTGGTTTTGGTTTTTTTTTTGGTTTTTTTTTGGTTGTTTTGTTTTGTTTTGTTGGTGCTGTTCATTTCAGAACTACTGTTAGATTTAAATGTATAATGTGGATGCATATATATAAGTCAATTACAGTCCTGAACAGTACAGTTAATATTTTACTCATGACAAACCACTATAATAGAGCGAGCAAAACCCTGGGCTCTCAGTGCTGATTGCTAATATGCCTTACTTTGCTTTCTTTGGATTAAATAGCACTTCCCAGTCTATTTCTTTACCATGGTTTTTTCTTTCTGCCATTATTTTGTGTTCTATGATTTGTTTTGACTTATAATGGGGACCAAAAAGAGATCGCTCTGGTGAAATAAAAAAATACCTAGGGGAAAAAATGAAATGTGCATTCCACAATGATTCAAGGCATTTTCAAATACATGGGGAAAGAGAAAAGAAAGAGACAGAGAGAAATAGAGGGAGGAAGGTCTTATGGACTATATACTTGTGTCCCTCCAATATTCTTATGTTGAAATCTTAACAATAAATGGAATAGTATTAGGAGGTAAGAACTCTGGGAAATGATTAGATTTATATGATGTCATGAGGGTAGAGACTCCATGATAGGATTAGGGTCCTTATAAGGAGGAAAAGAGACGAGAATTCTTTCTCTCAGCCATATAAGATACAATGAGAAGGTGGCTGTCTACAAGCCAGGAAAAGAGCCCTGACCAGACATCTATTCTTTTGGTGCCTTGTTCTTAGACTTCCCAGACTCCAGAACTGTGAGAACTAAATGTTTTTGTTTTTGTTTTTGTTTTTTTTTTGAGAACTAAATGTTAAGCCACACAATCCATGGTTTTTCTGTTACAGCATTCTGAGCTGAAAAGGAAAGAATCAAAGGATGTGGAAGGAAGGAAAGAAGGGAGGAAGGAAGGAAAAAGGAAAGAAACAGTAAAAACAGTAGTTCACTGAGAATTAGTAAAAGCCCTTTTTCATTTCTGACCAACACTTGATACACAATAAGTGAAATATACTATGGCTGGGGACATATCATGATTTAAGATTTGAAAATGCCAAAAGAGGGAATTACCCAGTACACTGCTAGAAATCCACCCTTCTAAGAGCTCCATGATTATGAATCCATAACCACTGCTTTAGCTTTCCTATTTCTAAGAGCATGAACATTAACATTACACATGTTAAAGGAAATATGTGTAAATTGGAAGACTGTGATTGTGCTTCTCTTATGTATCCTCATTTTCCAGCTACATGACCTAAGTACCTTCAGTTATTGGCATAGATTGTAATTCTTTGAATTATTTAGGCCATTTAAATTTATACAATTATTGATATGGTTGGGTTTAAATCTACCATTTTGCTATTTACTTAATACTTATTCCATCAGCTCTTTATTTTTCCTCTCTTATTACCATCTTTTGAATTATTTTCTATGATTATATTTTATTTCAAGTGTTGTTTTATTTGCTGTAACTCTTAATTTGTTGATCACTTTAGGGTTTATATTGCACATCTTTAACTTATCAAAGTCTATCTTCGAATGATAGCATATCACTTCACATTTAGTATAAGGACCTTACAACTGTACACTTCCACTTTCCTTTGTGCTATTATTGTCATAGATTTATATCTACATTATTACTTTCTATCTTAAAGTTGCTCATCTTTTAAAGATGGTTAAATAATTTTAAAATTCTATTATATTTACCCATTAAGTTACCATTCCATTGGTCTTCATTTTTCCTTGGATAGTTCCAGATTTTCATCTGGTATTATTCTCCTGTCTGAGGTACTTCCATTAGTGTATCATCTTGTGCAAACTTGCTAAATAAATTCTTTCAGGTTTTATATATCTGAAAAAGGTTTTATTTTCACTTTTTAAAACGATTTTGTTTATTTATTTGAGGGAGGGAGAGACAGAGAGAGAGAGCACAAGCACACAAGGGGGCTGGGGCAGAGGGACAAGCAGAATCCCCACTGAGCAGGAAGCCTGACTCAGGGCTCTATCTCAGGACTCTGAGATCATGACCTGAGCCTAAGTCAGCCTCTTAATCAACAGAGCCACCCAGGCACTCCTATTTTGCTTTGTTTTTGAAAGATATTTCCATTTGGGTATAGAATTCTAGGTTGGTAGAGATTTTCTTTGTTGTTGTTGTCCCTGTTGTGTTCTTTTTGTTTGTTTTAGTACTTTAAAGGCATTGTTCCAATGTCTAGCTTTTTCCAAGAAATTTTTTGTCATCTTCTTTGTTCTTCCATACATGTTGTGTCTTTCTTCTCTAGACCTTTTAAGACTTTGTCTTTATCATTGGTTTTAAGTAATTTCATCGTGCTGTATCTTGGTGTTTCTTCCTTCCAGCATATTTTGTTCCTTTTTTGATGTACTTGGTGTTTGTCAAGCTTCTTAGATCTGTGGGTTTACAGTTTGAACCATATTTGGAAAATGTCTGACTATTACTTATTCAAATATTTTTTTTCTGCCCTACATCCTTTGGAGACTCCAAATAAATATATATTGGGCTACTTGATATTGCCCACAGTTTGCAGATGCTTTTATGCATATTTATGTCAGGCTTTTTTTGTTTCATTTTAGGTAGTTTCTATTGTAATCTTCAAGTTCACTAATCTTTTATTCTGTAGTTTCTAATCTATTGTATATTCCATCTAGTGTGTTTTTCATCTCAGAGATTCATCCCATCCTCGTGACCTAACCTAAGCTTAATTATCTCCTGAAGGCCCATCTCCAAATATCATCATATTAGAGGTTAGGGCTCTAACATAAATTTAAGGATACAATTCAGTCCATAGAATTGGGAAAAAATGACGCACATTCTATGTCCTTATTCAAATCAATAATTAAGAAAGCATTATACTGGTAGGTGGTACCAGAGGAACATTTATTCCCACTATTAAAACCAAAGTTGCTACCTGATGCTCTATGGATCATGAGAGTTTCACTTAGGCTGATGGAAACATGTACTATTCCTGACACTGTGTGAGTCTCTAGAATTGCTCCTTCTAGCCATTTCCATAATGTCTGTAGATTCCTCACACTCGTGTTAATCTTTATTAAGCTGAACACTTTGCACGTGCAATTTTCTGAGACTGTCTCTGTATCACTCTTTTCTCTCATACTCTGTGTGAAATCTATCTGCTTTGGCCTCCCAGACTCCAGGATCCTTCTCTTCAAGTTAGGGAGACTACCAGTCTTCTGAGTTCTCATCTACCCCTAGGCTCTGCTATACCCTGGCTTGGAAATTTTCCTAGCAGTAAGCTGGGACAATCAGTGCCTCATTTAGTTTGTTTCCAGTCTTTCCAAGATTACTGTCCTTTGTTGCCTGATGTCCAAATTCTTGACAGTATCGTTTCACATACATGTCAGGTTTTTATTTGTTTCAGGCAGAAGGATAAGCTTAGTCTCTGTTACTCCATTCTGGCTGGAAATTAAAGTTATTTATCATATAATATGGCTTTCAAACAGTCTACCATTGTGATCACTTCCTTATGATTTGCTATACCTTGCCAGTTTTCTTTTTAGAATGTGGTACCAAAATTTAATAGTGATTAGCTGTGTTCTGACTTGAAAAGTGTAAACAATACCATACAATTAAATTCTAGTTTTTTCCAAACCACTCTGTTAAATAATTTGTTCTCCATCCTTTTTATGTGGGAGCTTTTTATAAAAACCTAAGCACTAAGTTGTATATTAAACCTTATATGACATATTGAATCTGATTAATTAATTCACTGGGCCAAAGTCTTTCTGAATCCGAGACAGTCATTACTAATACTGATAACATTATATATTTCACTTCAACATATTAGTTATTCCTTCAAATATTGTGTTACCTATATTAGTTAACTTAGGTTGCCATACAAAATACCATAGATTCAGTAGTTTAAACCTCCGGAATTTATTTCTCACAGTTCTGGAGGCTGGGAAGTCCAAGATTAAGGTATGGTAGATTGGGTTCCTGGTGAGAACCCTCTTTCTACCTTGTAGACATCCACCTTCTCATTCTGTCCTCACTGTGTCACATAGCAGGGAAAGAAAGAAGAAGCAAGCTCTGATATCTCTTCTTATAAGGGCACTAATTCCATCAGAAAGGCCCCAACCTCGTGACCTAATCTAAGCTTAATTATCTCCTGAAGGCCCATCTCCAAATATTATCATATTGGAGGTTAGGGCTCTAATGTAAATTTAAGGATACAATTCAGTCCATAGAATTGGGAAAAAATGATGCACGTTCTATGTCCTTATTCAAATCAATAAATAAGAAAAAACAGGCACATCTTGTAGAATGTCCTTCAGATTAAAATTTATTCTTTAGCAGGAATTATTTGAGAACAGTCAAATATAATTGTTCTCATCTTGTCTAAAAAGGTATCTTAAGAGTTTATATCAAACTTAATTCCTAAAATCAAATACACTATGTCTTCAAGTCATGTAACTTTGTAACCTTCCAATCTAGTACCTCTATTAAAAGAGATAATGGAGTTTGTCTAATAGCTTCATTAGACTCTCCCTCTGGGCACAGAGTCCTCATCCAGAAGGGATCATAATATCAGAGAAAAAATGGACTCTTTGGAACTGTTGTGTTACTCAGAAGAAAAATAGTTAAAATAGTCCGTATAGCGCATATTGTTGCATGAGGATCGACCTAAAAAAAATTTCCCCAACATTATCGATATTATTCTCCAACATGATCAGTGTTTTATTAAATTACTTTTAGTGAAAATTCAATACTAGAATGGATCTTGTACTGTTAGCTTTATTCAATTTTAAGTCTTAAAGCTTAAATGTACCTAGAGATGATCCCTAATGAAGAAGATTCAAGCAGTGTGGAAATAATTTTTGTAGCATTTATGAGATGATCATTCAGCTTTTAATGCATGAAACTGGGGGCTATTCTAAGATGTAGGACTGATAACTACTTTAGGTTCTCACTTACTTGCAACAAGAAGTGTTTTTCTTTTAAGTTTATTTGTTTTATTTTTAGTAATCTCTACATACAACACGGGGCTTGAACTCATGACCCTGAGAGCAAAAGCCACATGCTCTTCTGACTGTGCCAGCCAGGCACCCCCAAGAAGTATTTTTATCAAAAGACAATTATTGTATACATGAAATATGAGTAAAATTACAAAACTGAAAAATAGCCAAACTACTCTCAAAATTATATATATGTATTAAAATATTAAAAATTAAAACTCAAGTTCCTATTCATTCTATTGCTTTTACTTTCCATGGTTAACGTCATGGCTTTGTATATGTTGTGTTAAAGATCAAGAGAGCAAAATGCAGAACATTTACACTTCAACAAGAATTCGGAAGTCATTAATTTTTCTAAATATTTTTCTTCATTTTTCTGGTTATTTGATAATAAAATTACTATTATAAAATAGAAAATTTTGTAAAGTATAGAAACATGTTAAAAAATAGAAAAAGAAAAATACGTTCCAGAATCATACTGATGATTGAAACTTTGGTACATTTGTCCTAGTTTTTTTTTTTTTTCCATGAAAAATTTTCCTTTAAATAGTTGAGACATTACTGTACATATAGTTTTTCATTTGACTGAGTAGTATATCATCAGCCTTTATCATTTCATAGAAAACTCTTAGGAAACACCATTTTTTAAATGACTGCACAATATTCCTTCATAAAGATGGCTTGGTTTACATACCCACTCCCCTAGGAGTAGAGACTTTGGTTCTAGTTTGGGGGCTTTTTTTTAAAATTACACATAACACTGGGATACACATCTTTGAACATAAATCTTAAACCAGATCCTGGACTATTTCCTTAGAAGTAGAATTATTAGGGTCTAACTGGCAAAGAATCATTACAAATGATGTCATTTTTATTGGTGGATATTTTTCTCATGCTCCAAAGCACTTTTTTGAGTTAACATCTTACACCAGCCCTGATTTATAATAAATTTATCTTTTGAGTGGTCTCATTGGGACATTCTTCGACCTGTCACATGTTGATTTCTACAACACTTAATGATGTCTAGTTTTTTGGATCAATTGACTTTCCAATAAAAATTTAAAGCACCATGTTTAGAATTTCTTGGGATTTTGAAGCCACAGAACATATTTTTCTTTTGAGATAGTTTTTACTTGCTGGTTTACATTCCATATCTGACAACATAATCTAATGTGGGCTACCACTAATGTCTTGTTACCAGAAAGCACGTAATAATATTCAGACAGCATAGGGAATATAGTCAATAATATTATAATATACTTATTGTGGTGAACATTTCATAACGTATATAATTATATTACTATGTTGTAATAGTTAATAGTTAAATTACTATGTTGTACACCTGAAATTAATTTAGTATTATATGTCAACTATACTTCAATTAAAAATAAAAAATTTTAAAAATAATAATATTCAGAAATTCTCAGTGCTCAAGTGTATTTGTCCTTAGGAAGTCAAATTGGGTGACTACATATAACTCTAGCAGTGAAGCCAAATAAAAAAAGAAATAGTTAATAATTACAAATTTATCATTTATTGGAAGATGTAAACAAATACCCAAGCGATTTTAGTTTATTGTAAATTCAAAATTTTAAGGGACATTTTATGCCTTCCATAAAGCACTTCTCTTGCTTCAAGAAGTAGCATATAGGGAATAGTACCAGACTTCTTATTCTCTCAATTAATTGTTGGCATTACTGAAAATTACACTAGAAGTTGCACGGTTTACATTGCACATAGATTGCAATGATATTTTGCACCATATCCACTATATTATTGACAGTAAAAACTATATATAATAGAGCAGATAAACCAAACCCTAGAGGACATTACTGTTTATTCACATCAAAAGGAGAACAACAAAAACGAAGTATTTGAAGTGTTATACTGCGGAGCCAGACAACCAACCAGCACATTGGCAAGCAAAGCTGACATTCTATGCTTACTTTTCAAGGTCTTCGAGGGGAGGACTTAGATAAGTAGAGTACCAAGAACAATGTCTGGCACATGGGAGAGGCACTGAGAAATCTTTCTTGTTAACTCCTACAAGTTTCTTTAATTGGTTGCTAAGATGATTTGAATAATGTGTGTGAGTATTTCAACAGTTTTGAATTGAGCTTTTAATATGCCTTAATGCATTAAAAGCATAGAAGAAGACCACCATATATGTCTTACTTCCCATGATTATTCAATTAGAATGGAATGTTGTCTTCTTCTGGAATGGATACTCTTATTCAGTTTATAATTTTTTGCAAACCAGTCTACTTAGCCTCCAAATTAAGTTACAACCCAAATCTATTGCCCTGTGCCTTGCTTGAATCTGAAATTCCAACTTAGACTACAGCATTATTTATCCTCAAAACATGGGTCATGTATTCCTGTCTAGTCTGGAGATGTGCATGTCAACTCCACTCTCTCTGCTCAGACCCTAAAAACTGTCATGTCCTCAAAGTGGTCTCGAAATTCCTAAACTCTTGACTTTATCTTTTGGTATTTATCCTCTATATTCTAAGTATAATTAACAAAAGGGCCATCCATATCCTATGTCAACAGAGATGAATTTGTTCTTCAGTTGAATTACTGAAATTTGAGGTTAACAAAAATTCTAAAGCAGTGCATTATGCTCAGCAAGAAAGTTTGCATAGCTATATTAGTGATGTCTTCCACACGCATTGGCAGGAGTGACCACACATACAGTGTAAACTTAACATTATTGCTCTAAGAATTTTTAATCTAAGGCAATCCTTTAAGAGAGCAAGCAGAAACATTTTCTCATATTTTTATCTATAAATTGCTTTTAACAAATTGACTGTGAGTCTCAACCCAATCTATAAAAAAACAAGGTTTTATTGTACTTGGAAATTTAAAATTAGTGCAAAGTAAAAGTAATGAATATGCTTAGTAGCATATAGTACTTATGCCTATCAATTCTTTTAGAGAAGAAATTCTTTAGAGAAGAAATTCTTTTTGATGGACAGTATACTAACCTGTACTTAAAAGAAAATCTCCACCTAATTAAATATATATTCCCAAAGTCTCCAATCCAATGAACATTCTTATTATTTGAAACCACTGTTTTAATGGGTTGTTAAAAAAATTATGCAGGATGATCAGCATGTTTTCTGACATATCTCCATGGATTACCTATCCCCCAGGAAGTCTCAAGATGAGGAAGCATTACAGTTTAGGAGACCTAACATAATTAGGGTTGTAAAACCAAGGGCAAATGATGTAAGAGTTCGAGGTATAAACTGCCTTTCTGGAGTTGGTTCTTGAGATTAGAAATAAAACAAACTATATATATGATCTTTACCATATTCTAGACCACATCTTGAGTAGATAATGCTTAAAACAGTGAATGTAATGAAAATACCTGTGTCGTGTTTATCAATAAAGCAATTTCTGAACCTGTTGACGCACTTCAGGTACAAGATAAGAAAAATAGTTCATCTCCTACCTCCATTTTCATAGGTCAGGGGATCACTGCTCAAAAGCAACCAGCTGAAAGCAGAGAACTCATCAACTTATCCACAAGTCCAGAAAAATCAAGAACCCCATCACTAGAATACATCTTTTATTCCTGTCACCCGAGGATAATCATCAGCTAAGGAGACTAAGGTGGCGAATAATGGAAGACAATTCCTTTCCTGTTAATTTAAAATTTTTGAAAAATCCCCTTCCTTTGTTTGATTAATGTGATCAAATTAAAAATCAAAAGGAATGGATGGATGCAAGAATGTAGTAGAGGCAGAAACTGCATAATAAAGCAAAAAAAAAAAAATGGGGGCCAAAGAATGTCAAAGACAAATCTTTCTAGTATCTGGGTCTATGGCGATGCCATTATTACAATAGGGATAAAGATGCTGAAAATCTCAGAATGCACCACAAGAGGGTGATGATGCAATCATGGGAAATAGTATGGAGAACTGAAATAAGGGATTAGAGATGGAAGACCATCAAATAGAAGGAAAAAAGAAAGATGAGGGCTTAGAAAAGCATGGAATTTAGCAATTAGAAAGTTGGTGAATGCCTTTCAGGATAGACCTTTTATTATAGTAATATGTACAGATTCCACATTGCAGCTATCTGAAGAATGAATAGATGATAAGAAAATATGGGCTACTTTCTCAAGAAGTATAAGTAAATAGGATGCAGAGGAAGCCTGAGGTTCTTTGAGGTAGAAATCTCTAACCATTTTTATAAATGAAAAAAAAAGACAAAGTAGAGAGGGGGGAAAAAAGTGAAAATGAGACATGCATGATGGTACCAGATGGAGCGAGTCTGGGAAAAGGTAGGAAGCAAAAGGATGAGGAGCACAGATCCCAGGATCATCCTCTAAAAGGACAAATGTAGATTCCTCAGACAGGAATGGAGGGAGACATATAGAGAAAAGGGAGAAAGTCCAAGATAGAGGGAAAGGAAATTCAGTGAGTTTTTGTTAAACTGCCTCAAATGAACTGGAGTAATAGGTAAGGTGATGTTGCCAGATCTAGCAAATTAAAATATAGGACACCTAGTTAAATTTGAATTTCAGATACACAAAGATACACACATTTTTATTTTTTTAAATATAGATATGCTCCATGCAATATTTGGACCAGACTTATACAAGAAATAAATATATCTGTTGTTTGTCAGAAATTGAGATTTGTGCATGGGACATAGTTACACTAAAACGTCATTTATCTAAAACACAAATTTAAATGTGTATCCTGTGTCTTATTCAGCAAGCCTAAATTCAGGTTATCTGCTGTGAATAAAAATATTAATAGGTATATCAAAAAGACACAGAGGTTTTTTTTCCCCCCACAAATATGAGTTCCCAAAAATAACTTTTAAAAGTAATGTAAAGGAAACCATATTATGCTTATGTTAAACCTGCTCTACTACTTTTCCCCTAGACCCTGTTATTTTGTTTGTTTTTTTGTTTTTAATTTATTTATTTATTTGTCAGAGGGAGAGAGAGAGAGCGTGAGTACGACCAGGGGGAGAGGCAGAGGGAGAAGCACGCTCAGCACTGAGCAAAGAGCCCGATATGGGACCCGATTCCAGGACTCTGGGATCGCGACCTGAGCTGAAGGCAGACACTTAAACGACTGAGTGGACACTCAGACATCCAGGTGTCCCTCGATCCTGTTATTTTGACATAGAGAACTGGGTTGGAAATGCCATGACGAGCTCAGGTAGTGTCCTGCCTCCAGCCTCCCAGGTGACTGGCCACCACATTATCCATGAAGGGGCTGGAGTAGCAGCAAGATGGGATCTGAATTCCCGTTCTGCCGCATCTTAGCTATGTCATCGTTAGCAAGCGTGACTGACAGAAGGATCCAATAAAATAATTCACCTAAAAGACTAAGCACAAAGGTCGTCAGAGATCAAGCAGTTGATAAACACTAGACATTGGTGTAGCAGTTCGCTTAGTAGTAGTAGTTTGCTTTATTCTCAGCACGTGTAAATTGTATATAATAAATAGTATTGTCAAAACTATTTCTAATAATATTGACAATCAATTATTAGGTCAATTTCAGGTCAGTAAATCAAATATGCTTATTTAAACATTAAAAATGTGTTTATCACAAACAAACAATAGTGCTGCTTCTGTAACTTATTTGGTTAATGGAATGTACCGCACTAACTCTGTGAAGCAACAGTGTCACCTAGTGGTTGTCAAGTCAATAATGAACAATTAAGAACACCTAGATAAAGACTGTAAGGGCTTGTATCTGCACAGAACTTATTAAATTTATCTCAGTGATGACTGATCACTAGGCTGATGCTAGTTAATACTTTCTGTAATATGATAAAACCAGTTCTTCTCACCTTGTCTGATTAAAACGATGTGCGCCCTCCCATCTAGAGGGTTTTGGCTGTTGCTTTTACCTGCTTCATCTGACAGTCTAACATACTTTGCTAAAGAATTTAACTGCCCAGGATGCTTGAATTATGAAATGATTCAAATGGATCTTGGACTTCTCACTGCTTCTTCTAACTCTTCCCCCCTGAAACCTTGGCAGAAGGGGAAGGAGAAGTAGGGAGAGCTGGAAATTTGAAGCTTGAGGCTTACTCAATTACCAGCTTCAATTTTTTCCCCTTCTATTTAGGTTAGAGGTTTCTCTTTTCTTTCTCATGCAGTCAAGAGGATATATGCTTTTCTTTGGGAAAAGAGAAGATATGATTTTCCCAAAAGTCAAATTGAGATATAAATAGACTACTGCAAATTTCATTTCTGTATTAATTGGGACTACTGTCTACTCCAGATATATTCTACCGCTTCTGTCCTAAGGGCCTCTCAGAGATGAGAGATTTATAGCTCACAAGGTTATGCATGTAAGTAAAATGTTCAAAAAGTAATGAATAGTGCAGGGTTTTTTTTTTCACTTCCAGCAATGTCAAGAGAAATTAAGAATTCAGTGGTTTAAAAGCTCAGTGGGTTAAAGCCTCTGCCTTCAGGTCAGGTCATGATCTCAGGATCCTGGGATCGAGCCCCGCATCGGGCTCTCTGCTCGGCAGTGAGCCTGCTTCCCCCGCTCTCTCTGCCTGCCTCTCTGCCTGCTTGTGATCTCTCTCTGTCAAATAAATAAATAAAATCTTAAAAAAAAAAAAAAAAAGAATTCCAAGTAGCTTTGTGGGGAGATTTTACTCTAACTCTATTTAATCTATTTCTTCTATGAGAATATTACAGAAGTTCCAAACCAAAATCCTAGTGGTCAGGATATGGTTAAGTAAACTTGGCATTTAAACTGATAATATATCAATTCAAATATGACTTGGGAGTTATTAGTCAATGGCTGTTAGAAATTCTTCCTGTGTTTGTGAGAAATATATATACTTTAAACATCCAATAGGAACCAGTCTTTTTAAAGAACCAATCTTTTCTTAGCTGTATTTTTTAAATCCCCAGACAATGATTCTCAATCATCAAAATATTTGTGTCTCTCAGACTTTTCAGTCCTTTCCTCCCCCAGACTCTGCTTCATCCAGAATCTCTCATAAATATTTCATGGCTGACATTGTTTCACAATGTTCCTAGACTGATAGGAATTTTGATTTTCTCTTTTTCTCCTGATAGGAATGGGTAAGAATAGGCACATGGATAATTTATTAGAAAGTGCATGCCAGTGTCCCAAAAGTCAGCCCCAAACATGAGGAAGAATATATCTCTTGCAGTATTTCCTTTCATCCCCTCTAGTTGCTCTTTCTTTTCTGGAGGCTTATTTTCAGAACATAGGGACTAAGCCCTCCATGACCAGAGGTAGACAACTCAGACGCAATTGTACCTTGCAGAAATCCAGGTACAGCAACAGAGCCAGACCACTGAACCCTCCTAGGACCTCCAACTCCCGCACACGTGGGAAACCTGCTCACTAATTCATGGCATGCCCGTTTGTAAGGCATGAATGACTGCTCTTAGAAGAAAGGGTAAACTTGAAGTAACAGGTAATACTGCAGTCCCTTTGAACTCATCCATGTGAGTAAGGTGAGGAAAGAAATGACATGTTCTTCCTTGAGCGTACTGTTTATCTGAATACGTCTGAGAAAACCAAGTAACAATACAATGATAGCTAGGTCATAATATGTCTATTCATTGAATGGGAAGATTGTTTTCAATCATGATCATTTGCTATCTGAAAAAATATAGAGTTCTCATACAGGTTTGGCTGTCTTATTTAAGAGCATCATGCACTTCAAATGTGGCTTCTCAATTCCTTCGTTAGAATTGAGAATGAGCCAATATTTTGTGCAAGTGAAAAATAAGCAAAGATACTTGCTCTTTGCTGCCAAGTCTTTCTGTACCATTTTTATAAATAATAACAGAGGAGCCACCTAAATTTCATCCATGCAAGGACAATTATTTATATATACATATATATGTATATATATATATGAATATATATATGGTTAGCAGATGTACATATCTGCTTTGCTTTAGTAACAACTTAATGGTAAGCAACTACTCTACTTCCTAATCTACTTCCTAAGAAACTTAGAAGAATTTCATAATACATAAACCAACTATAAATGCTTTGGGAAGCCACTCTGAAAAATAATGGATTTAACACTTTAAGCAAGCATTGAAAAGAAAAGTTTGTGCTATGAGCAACAGACTTGATTAAAACCAATTAAGTTATAAAGCTAGTAATCTCCAAAATATATTCCTGACCAACATTCCACCCCTAGAGGTGGTCATGCTTTGAAGAGCAAGAAAAAAACAGAAACTGGGACTTTCAGAGTATTGAGAATTATACTCGTTGATTAAACTAAGTTAAATATGAAAATTAATTCTGCATTCATGGCAAATAAATTAAATCCATTCTTACTTATTGCCCTGGTCTTCTACATCTTCTATCTGATCTATCTGGAATAAGCAAATGCTTCTGAGAACTCAAAGTTGGAATACCATCTTGAAGGGTATTGGAGAAGAGGAGAGATAAATGACAGAGGGAAGGACAGTGACAGGGGCTGGAAGGCAATAATCACATTTAAGGGTCTAAAGAATAGCACAAAGAATAGTCTTGTGTAGCAACAAGAAGGTTAAAATGATATGTTATAGGAAGTGTGCCTCTCTGGAAGACTCTATAGGCAAGGCATAGGCATATTAAAAAAAAAAAAAATTTGAACTAAGCAGGAAGCTAAGAGTTTAGGCTCTTCCACTGACATACTGAGTGATTTTGGACAAGTTACTTTACCTTTTTTGATTTCAGGAACATATTTATTTCAAAAGTGAGATGATGTCAGGTTATGTGCCCCTCCCCCACATTTTCTGAGGGGAAATCAGCCTACTGCCTTCTACACTGTCTCTTTAGAGACTAACTTTTTTGTTGCTTTTTCTCTTCACATTTCCTCTTCTCCCCTTTAGGGCTCATCCTGCTTTCTATTTTGTAAGAGTCGACCTGATGCATCCTAACTAGGCTGAAAGAAATGATCCCTAGGGTTTCAAAAGGATACCAAAAACCACACAACTTAAATATAATCAGGTAAGACCATGGAGGCATCTTGCAAACCGAGCATTCTCTACTAACTTAGAAATATTCCCAATATACTTCAGTTCTCCCAATGAACACTGAACAGCATTCTTGGCTAGAATTGTCAAACCTTAATTTGTCACTAATCACCAATTTCAGAAATGCATAGCCTTCCTTAGAATCACGGGACTAGAAAGATCAACATTCTGTTTAGATCGAGGCTTCATAGGAATATATCATAAGCCTGCTAAACACAGGCAGTGACTGATTGCTTTATACAACACTTCGCATCCCGTGGATGTTCTGTCAACAAACACAAAAGAAGCCCATTTAGCATGCCTGGTGACATCACTGGTTCTGCCCTCCTGTCACTTACACAAGCACTCTGGCACTCTGGTTTCCCCAAACCACTGTGCTTTGCTTGGATGTTTCTGAAATTCAGCAAGACAGGTTCAACCAGAAGAACTGATTCTGGGACATGTGCTCTGGAAAAATCTAGGAGTCCTAAGCTAGTGGGAATACCCTTAGCACTATAAGAATCATAGTAGAGTAGAAAAGTACTTTTCTAACAATGAATAATTCCTTTCATGAAATGAGAAGTTCAGAATCAGCAGTAAGATACCTGGTGTCTAGGACATGAAAGATTCTCTTAGTTTCTCTAAATAACTCTTTAAAAACATAATGTACCAGAATTCTGGTTCACAATACAAAGCCTTGTATGAACATAAATACAAATAACATATTGTGAGTAGATTCACTTGGTTAGATAGATAACCCCTGGAAATGTTTAGATTGAAACAATTTGATTCCATGGCTATTTCTATCAGGAAGGCAGCACTTTATTTATTGCTGTGTATTTCTAAAATACATCCAGAGAAAAAAATTTAAATCAGATCAGTTTCTTTTTTCTTAATGAATAATTCTGTCCTAAAAGGACTTCTCAGTTCAGAAATCTTGAGTAATTTTTGTTATAATACACTCTATAAAAATCATATAGAGTAATAGATAAAAATTGCATACACCTGATTCTCTAAAAAGTGACACAAAGCCCCAGCATTACGGCTAGGAAGTTCTTATTAGATCAAAGGAAGGCCACAGTAACAGTGCCAGACGCTGCTCTGATCGGTTCCTGCCCGGCAGTGGAAAAGAATCAAAACAAGGAAGGCAGACAACACACACACACACACACACACACACACACACACACTCTTCCCCGTGTCATGTATTACTGGCCTCTTGCCTTGAAATCAGGAGTCTAACCACTACCTACAGACTCCATCTTTTTCTTCTCAGTTTTTGGATTTAGAATAATCCACCCAAAGCTGCAAATTGGAACACCGTGATACAAAGTGCCAAAGTCTTAATCCTTGAGAAGAAAGAAAAAAGAAGAAAGAAGAAAAGAATCACAGCCACAGCCAGACCTTATTAAGTGGTTCCCTTCAAACACTGCTTCTTCTGACTTTTAAACAGGCTCCTCAGGTGAGCCTCTCCTACTAAAAGAGCCTTCTCTACCTGTTCCTGTATCTTTGTTACCTGAGACTGAATGTGGAGAGTAGACAGAGTTGTCTACTTCTTAGAATCCTATCCAGGGTGAGTCTAAAAGAGGAATGAGGGGCGCCTGGGTGGCTCAGTGGGTTAAAGCCTCTGCCATTGGCTCAGGTCATGATCTCAGGGTCCTGGGATCGAGCCTCGCATCGGGCTCTCTGCTCAGCAGGGAGCCTGCTTCCCCCTCTCCCACTCTCCCTGCTTGTGTTTCCTCTCTCACTATGTCTCTCTCTGTCAAATAAATAAATAAGATCTTAAAAAAAAAAAAAAAGAGGAATGAGATTTATACAACAGCAATAGAAGCATCACCATTTTATTTCCTTGAAGACAAAGTCCTCAGATGATACAAGGAGGTAATTCATTCCTGATCAAAATCCATGCTTTTGGTTTTATTTTCCTCTCCAGTGTTCTACTGGACAGTTCCACCAATGTCCAGTGAGCATCCTTAATTTATCATGTCTACAATCAAATTTATTTTTCACCAAATCCAGTCCCTCTACCTGAATCCCTTATCTTGTTACTCGGCACCAACCTTGTCACAGATAACCAAGACAGAAAGCTCAGAGGTATCTGTGTCTCCACCTTTGACTTCACTCTTTGACATTCAGTCAGTCAGTTCTGACTCCAAAATAAAGGTCTTCTGAATCTCTCACATTTTCCATTCCTATTGCCATTACCTCAATTCCCACTGCGTGTACTCACATGGACTATTACTCCCATCTGGTCTTCCTCCCCGTGTTGCTGCCCCTAATTTCTCCTCCACTCTACTACCATCCCCTTCCATCATTCCCCATTCATTTGCAAGCAGTATACGTTAAAGCATAAGCTTCTAAAAACTCGAGTTCTCCACAACATGGAGTACTAACATTGAACACTTACTGTGTTGCCTGGTAAGTGCTTTCCATATGTTAATTCAGTTAATCCTCATAACAATCTCTTGAAAAAGGAACTAATATTATTCTAGGACTCTGACAAAGCGTTACAGATAGAGGCCCACAGAGGTGAGGAAACTTGCCTACAGTCACCCTGCAGTAAGTGGAGGAGCCTGAGCAAAATGTGCCAGGCGGCCAGGAGGAAGCAGTAGGATTCCAAGGGGAGGGAACTGCACATAAAAGGCCCAATGTGGCATAGAAGCTTCGGGGCACTGAAAAGAAGATGACTGGAGAGGAGTGAACTTGAGAAAAGAACAGTGAGATCAGGGAAGAGGTAAGGAAAGCTAAAGTAGAAAGTATCTGTGAGGCATAATAAGGAGTTTCTACTTCGTCTAGAACTTGGTTGGCAGCCCCTGGATGTTTCCAAGCATGGTCTGGTTCATAGCAGATTATTCATAACAGAAAGAAACTGGAAAAAAGCCCAAGGTGAAGAACAGGTGAACAAAAAGTATTAAACTTATATTATGGAATACTATTCAGTAATAAAAAGGGACAAATGCATGAAATATATAAACAATATGGATGGATCTCAAAACCATCACGCTGAGTGAAAAAAGTCTTATAGAAAAGAATACATATTGTACGACTCCTTTTATATACAAAAATCTATGGGAAAAAAAATCAGAACAATGGTTCCTCTGGGGTTGAGGCAGGAATTTACTAAAAAACTAGGGTTGCTAGATATAATATAGGATTTCCAGTTACATTTGAATTTCAAGTAAACAACAGTCTTTTTTAGTATAAGTATGTTCTGTGCAATATTTGAGACATTATTATACTAAAAATGTGCTTGTTGTAATTAAGAAAACACTAACATTTACAGTTGTAGCAAAAATAATAAAATACCTGGAAATAAATTTAGCCAAGGAAGTAAAAGACCAGTACTATAAAAACTATAAAACATTGATGAAATAAACTGAAGATGACACAAACAAATGGAAAGAGAGTCCATGCTCATGGATTGAGAGAACAAATATTGTTAAAATGGCCATAGTACCCAAAGGAACCTACATACTTAATGCAATCTCTATCAATATACCAAAAGTGTCTTTCATAGAACTAGAACAAATAATCCTAAAATTTGTATGGAATCACAAAAGAGCCCAAGAAGCCAAAGCAATCTTAAAAAAGAACAAAACTGGAGAATCTCAATCCCAGATCTCAAGATATGCTATAAAGCTGTAGCAATTAAAACAGTATGGTTCCAGCACAAAAATAGATACATATATCAATGGAACATAATAGAGAGCCCATAAATAAACCCATGATTATATGGTCAATTAAACTATGACAAGGGAAGCAAGAATGTATAATGGGAAAAAGATAATATCTTTTAACAAATGGCATTGGGAAAACTAGACAGTTAATTGCTTAAAAAAATGACTCTGGACCACTTTCTTAATGATATACAAAAATAAACTCAAAAATGGATTGAAGACCTAAATGTGAGACCTGAAACTACAAAATACAAAATTCCTAGGAGAAAACATAGGCAATAATCTCTTTGACATCAGTTATAGAAACACTTTTCCAGATATGTCTCCTTTGGTAAGGGAAACAAAAACAAAATTGAACTATTGGGATTACACCAAAATCAAAAGATTTTGCACAGTGAAGGAAACCATCAACAAAACAAATAGATAATACAGTGAATGAGAAAAGATATTTTTAAATGATATAGCCAATAAGGGGTTAATATCTAAAATACATAAAGAACTTATACAACTCAACACCAAAAAAAAAACCCCACAAATAATCCAATTAAAAATGAGCAAAAGACATGAACAGATATTTTTCCAAAGAAGACATAGAGATGGCCAAGAGACACATAAAAAGATGCTCAGCATCATAATCATCAGGAAAATGTAAATCAAAACCATAATGAGATATCACCTCACTCCTATCAGAATGGCTAAAATTAAAAACACAACAAACATGAATTGGGGAGGATGCGGAAAAAAGGAACCCTCGTGCACTGTTGGTGGGAATGCAAACTGGTGCAGCCACTGTGGAAAACAGTATGAAGACTCCTCAAAAACTAAAAATAGAATTACCATATGATCCAGGAATTACATTACCTGGGTATTTACTCAAAGAAAACAAAAACACTAATTCAAAAAGGTATATGTACCCCTATGTTCATAGCAGCATTATTTGCAATAGCCAAAATACAGGAACAACCCAAGTGTCCATCAATAGGTGAATGGATAAAGAAGATGTAGTACACACACACACACACACACACACACACACACACACACACACACCTGGAATATTACTCGGCCATAAAAAAGAATGAAATCTTGCCTTTTGCAACAACGTGGATGGAGCTAGAGTGTACAGTGCTAAGTGAAATAAGTCAAAGACAAATACCTTATGATTTCAATCATAGGCAGAATTTAAGAAACAAAACAAACAGAAAAAAGAGACAAACCAAAAAACAACCTCTTAAATATAGAGAACAAACTGCTGGTTGCCAGAGGAGAGGTGGATGGAGGCATGGGTGAAACAGGTGATGGAGATTAAGAGTACAGTTACCACGATAAACACTGGATAATATATAATTGTTGAATCAGTATATTGTACACCTGAAACTAATATAACACTGCATGTTAATTATATTGGAATTAAAGAAATCAAAGATTTAAAATAAATTAAAATGTATTTATTGCTTTGCTGAAATTCAAACATAACTGGGTGTCTGTATTTTTACTTGTGAAATCTGGCAACCCTACAGGGAAAGCACAGTAGAGAATTTTCTGGGATGGTGGCAATACTGCATATCTCAAAGGTATATAAATGCACTTGTCAAAGTCACGTAACGTTGCGCATATAAACAGATGCATGTAAATTTTACCTCAGGAAAAAAAGAGAAACAAGTATTGAACTCTAATTAATTATGTGCACACTGAAATATTAAAAGAAAAATACTCTGATGTCTCCAACTTTAAATTATACCAAAAATAAAATGGCAAAATGGATTCATGCCTGAATAGAGGGATTAATAGATATGTAATAAAAGCAAATCTAGTAAAATGGGAATTGTAGAATCTAGGTGACGGACATATGAATGTTCACTGTAAAATTCTCCCAACTTTTCTGCATGTTTGATAATTTTTATAATAAAACGTTAAGGGGAAAAGCTCTGCCCTGCTCTCATGAAGTTTACATTAGAGTGGAATGAGACAGACAATAAATAGAATCGGTAAGTCAGTTGGAGTGAGAAAGAAAATGACAACGCATAGGAGAAGCAGAAGGTAAAGGGTTTAGTTATGCTGGGGGTGGAATTCACAATCAAATACATGGCCAGGAAGTACTCCCTGCAGGATGGGAGAGGATGTTGCTGTGTTCAGGACAGAACCGCTGTAAGGCCTTATCAATTCCTAGCTTAAAGGAGTATCTTCCCTATTGAAGGTATCAAGAAACATGTGTTGGACAAGCAATTATAAACATAAAATGGAAGTCTTTCAATGGAACATGGATATTTTAGTCTCCTAAGTACTTTTGTCTTTTAAACCAATCTTACTTACTGGATGAGACATTCGAAGTGGTAAGCTTTAAAAGCCTTTAAACGCCCTTTTTTCTTCTATTTGAAAAGATAACATAAAATTACATGCCACCCCTGATTTACATGAGAAAGAAATCAAAGTTTGTGGTTATAATTCGACTGATTGGAAGCTTTTTCTAATTTTACCAGGAGAGAGGTGGCTATATATGATCTATTTCCCCTGCATCCAGCTCCCCCATCCTCCAAAACACTCTCCTTTTTCCTCTCTCCAAGTTGTTACTAACTATTTAAGGAAATAAAAGGCAGATTTCCCATAAAATGGCCTTGTGAACGTGCTGCCCCACAAGGCCAGGGCCCCAAGCTGTCTGCCTGCTAGCCGCAACCCAAGCTTGTCCTCACCTTGAGTCTGCAGTGATGCTGATGAGCCCCACCTCTCCTTGCAAGGCCCAGACACCAGCCTTCCACTGTGTCTGATCTTTCAGCTGCCCTTGGATGGCCTGACTCGACGTCATAGATCCTTTGTTTTCTCCACCCACCTTCTAAAGCAGCCTCCCTCTTTCAGCTCTCCTAGCTCACTCATCTCCCCCCCAGCCCAGGTGTTTACTGATGCAGTTGCCCTATTAACCATCCTCACTCACGCCAACCCTGTACGTAGAGAGACAGGGTATGCATGCTGCACTCCTTTCTACTTCAGGTGGCTGCTCTGGCCCCTCAGGGTACCCACTCTAGCAGGATGAGGGTTATTTAAAAGTCCCCTCATCAATCCTGCTGTGCCACAGCTAGTCTAGGCATCTCAAAGTCCCTTCTGAAATGCAGATCAGGAGGCTCCATGTGATTTGGAGTCCTGTGGCCTGCAGAAAGCTCCCCAAGTTCCAGCACTGGGTTTGCAGATTAAACTGGCCTGCCCGGGAACTTTCTCTGCACCAAGAAGCAAAACCATTCTTTTTAGCAAGTGCAACTGACTTCCAGCTATTTATTTTCTCACAGCTGCAGTCTGGGAAATAACCTAGACAATAAGGAACATGCAATGAGGTATTTTATGGAGAAATACCAATCAGAATTCCAACAGTTATTTTCGAGTTTTTAGAAACTTTATCAGGCAAAAAAAAAAAAAAATTAAATCTCCCTTCATCTAAAAGGGGTACCTCAGTGGAGTGTCTGGGTGGCTCAACTGGTTAAGCATCTGCCTTCTGCTCATGTCATGATCTGGGACTGAGTCCCACATCAGGCTCTCTGCTCATCGGGGAGTCTGCTTCTCCCTCTCCCTCTGCACCTCATCCCTGTTCAAGCCCACATGCTCGCTCTCTCTCTCTGCTCTCTCTCAAATAAATAAAATCTTAAAAAAAAGAATATTCATCTTTAAAAAAATAAAAAATAGAACTTTCTCACTAATCACCATTAATAAACATTAACATTAAGAAAACAATGTTTTTTTAACCAAGAAAGTGAAAGAAAAGGCAGATATCACAAATATCACTAATGGCTTATTGCTTTCATTATACAAAAATAGTAGCAGCCCTTAGCTAGATTTATTAATTCTTTGCCCACAGGATTCAACAAGCACCATTTTGAACAGCTGTTGGAAATATTGGGTAATTAATACTGGGAGAAAAATCCACATTGGCTTGTGTAGACAAAGATATATATATAAAAGATATATAAGATATATAAAGATATATATAAAGATATATAAGATATATATATCTATATCTGTATCTAGATATCGAATATATATATCACCATATTATCGTCCATTTTTCCTTGTTTGCCTCCCCTGCCTCATTAGAATATAAGCTTCCTGAGAGCAGGGGCCCTGCTAGTTTGTTCTGCTATATTCCTAAAACAAAAACACAGTGCCTGGTAGAGAGTAGTGCCTCAATAAGTATGTGTTTACTACATGGGAAGACAACAATTTGTGAAGAAGAGAATCAGTCTTGGGGCACCTGGGTGGCTCAGTCGGTTCAAGCATCTGCCTTCAGCTCAGGTCATGATCCTGGGGTCCTGGGATCGAGCCCTGCATTGGGCTCCCTGCTCAGCAGAGAGTCTGCTTCTCCCTCTGCCCCTCATTCTGTTCATGTGCTCTCTCTCATGTTCTCTCTCAAATAAATAAACAAATAATCTTCTTAAAAAAGAAGAGAATCAGTCCTATTTTAGAACTGTTGAAGTGGAGGAGCTTGGAAACATGAACTAAAATTAAAAAGACTAGGGAGCTACCCACCCAGGTGTGATAAATGAAGCTAAATGAAACTGGTGTGAAGAGATGAGTTCCTTCAGGTAAAGAAAACGTGTTAAGAGAAGAAAATGGTGCTGAGCAGAGAGTCTCATAGAACCCTTGTTTTTGAAAGAAGGTATGGAAGAGAATTAAGTTAAAGGTATGGGGAAGAGGCCACCAGAGAAATAAAGAATGAACTTAAGGCATTTAGTTCAAGAGGGAAAAGATGGTCAACTGAGCTCAAACTTGAAGGGAAGACCAGCCAGATGAGGATCAGGCGAACTGGTAGGAAGTCACAGATGACCTCCAAAATATCAGTTTTGGAAAAGGGGACAGAAACTAGGTCTCAGGACCCCGAGACAGAAGAGAATGGGGTGAAAAGGTATAAAGAGTTAACATTCTCTTTTCATGTCACCTGAAGTTCAAGGGTACTTGAAATATTTTGTTGAACAAATGAGTATAGATGAATGAATGGATACAATGTTCTCCTCAGAACCAGGATGGCACATGAACTGTGGCTGAGGTCAAGAGATTAAAATGGTAAACAAAACACTCTTGAACAGCACATGTTGCATAAAAATATTTCCCTAATCAAAATCAATTTTCCGAGTGGTTTTCCCTCAATAAACATACACGGTTTATTTCTATAACTCATTTTTAATGAGGTCCTATGACTTTCATTTGTACTTTGTTCTTTATCTTTGTTTAAAATGCATTCTTGATTAATGGAGCCTTTAGAAATTTACCTTGAGGCCCCATCTCTGTCTCAGTGGGGCCCGACTCTTGTATTCTTTGGGATTGAAGGCCTTTTAGCTGTGCTCCATTGACTTGCCTTCCCAGGTATGCTAGAGGCAACTCTGGTACATAAAGGAGTATATCCTGAAGTGAACTAACAAAAGGCCTAGTTGGGAAGGTAACATAAATAATAAAATAAATGGAAAATGAGAATCCACTCAGCTTTCTACCAGAAGTACCACCAAATAGTTACGTGAAGAAACATAGGTCTAGTGGGGTTTAAACATAAAATGATGATTAAATTTCTTGCTTCCCTGAACCTATAGCAAATTTCTCTTCGTCAGTACCTATGGTTCTCACATGAGAGCACGGACAGCACGGCTCAAAATCACCTGGAAGATCTGTTAAAACACAGACTGCTGAGTCTTACTCCCCCAGTTTCTTATTTAGTAGGTCTGGGGTAGGGCCAGATAATTTGTATTTCCAACAAGTTCGCAAGTGATGTGGCTGCTGCTGGACCGAACCACACATACAAAGACCACTGGTCTATGCGATCTATATCATATATTTTCATAACTTCTTTCTCTATTTTTCTGTTGTCCTTCAGAGAAAACGAGTCAAATTCTCATTTCAGTGCTACTGCCCTGGCTTCTGTAAGTTTCTCTTGTGACAAACAAAAACAGAGAAAGAACAAAACTTTAAAAGTAGAAACAAAGTGTTGTTAGGAGTAACCAAGCCTGAGTTTCCAGGATTCCACTCAGTTTTAAATGAAATAAAGGTTTTATCTTAGTCAATAAGACGTTAGTGCCTCTTAAAAAATAAGCGCTCAGCTGAAATCATACAAATGTGATACAACTGTCTTGCACTAAAAAGTAATTATCTTTCAATTGCAAAACATGCCTAAAATAAATACTTGTCCCCATCAAAGTCTCGTAACACTTATCTAGAAAAGGAGGGTGGTGGTTATCAAATGACAGGAAAAAATAATACTCACATGCCACACAGATCTTTATTTTTCCATTCTTTATTTTGTTTTTAAGTCAAAGAAGAAACAGCACACCTAGAGTCTAAGCAAGCTAAAGGTAGATTATAGTGCTTAAATTGAGATCTTTACAAGTAAATTATTTTCCTTCCTTTGCTTAATGTATTGGCAAAAAGAAGAGACACAGCATGGTATCATAAGTAGAGCATAATCTGACTCCATGGCAGAGCTGATGGGGCAAGTCATGTGAGAGGCTCTAAATGAGCTTCTCACCGGCTCTACACTTGAGCAATTCCAAAGAGGTTAGGGCTTCGTTGATTAAAACATTTGTAAGAACAAATTAATATTCGAAGAGGTACCAGCTGTAGATTTCTGCTTATCTTCCAGTTCTAAAAGGTAAAGATTAGAAATAAAATTAAAGCAGTGCTCAATAAATATTTTTGAATAAAATAAACATTAACTTTCTCTGAGATTTCATAAATAACTTCTAAAGGGCACACTGTTCTATTTATGTTTGATTTACTCTTTTCCCACACACAAACAAATTAACTAGCTAAGAAAGGCATCTTCAAAACTAAACAATGGGGTGCCTGGGTGGATCAGTCAGTTGAGTGTCCGGCTCTTGGTTTCAGTTCAGGTCATGATCTTGGGGTCCTGAGATCCAGCTCCATGACGGCCTCAGTGAAGAGTCTGCTTGAGATTCCCTTTCTTCCTTTCCCTCTGTTCCTCCTCCCATTCTCTCCCTTTCTAAAGTAATTAAATCTTTAAAAAAATAAATAAAATTCAACTGATAAAGGATTGTCTATGCTTTTATCCAAATATATTATTATACAGTCTAGCCATAATGTATTTCAGATAAAGGTAAAAAATAATACAGAATCCACACAAAGCTGACTTCTGTCCTATAGGGATGTTAAATTGATCAATCAGCAGAAATTTATTGAACTACCCAATGGATATCTTGGTTTGGTTTGTCCAGCATCCATTTCCCAAAGAAATTAATATTAATATTCTTTGCTCACACTATGCATAATATTCATTAAGATTGGCTAGATTTCAGACAATTTGCCCAATACATGACTTAAGTTTTTGTACTTCAAATCTGTTTTTCATTCTCAATGTACAAACAGGCAGTCAAAAACCTTGTTAACCAACTTAACATACATGTCTTCACCATTAAATGCTGGAAATAATGGCAACTTCAAAAGCATACCATCTGTATGCTTTTAAACAACTTCTGAAGTCAACATAGCTCTCAGTCAAAGAAACCAAAACAGTCATACAACTAGTAGTTTAACTCGTTGACAATGCTACTTGCTTTTATCATGAACCCACTGGGCTGTCATCATCACAATCCACAGTGAGAGATTTCATTACTATTTTGTTCACTCTTCCACAAAAGAACAGTGAGGGTCCATTTAAAAGCTCAAATACCTAAGCATAGTTATTAATCCATCCTTGAGAGAGTAATAGCCTTTCAATATCAGTGGTAAATCAGTGGGGAAGTCAAAGTCATATGTGATATCACCTTCTTATCCCTCCAACTATGACTATGAAGTGCTCAGAGGATACATGGCACTATCAATGATAAAATATTTGGGATTAAGGTGGAAAATGGTACAGACTTTCAACAAAACTGACTTTATTCCTAAAAGGAAGTTTAGTTGATCAATTGGCAAATATTCACTGAAATCTCCAATCAGCATCTTATTTTTGCCTGTCCAGCATCTATTCCCCCATTCTCCTGGTACAAAAGCCCATCTTTTCCTTTTGGGAACCACCCCTTCACTGATTTCAGTGTTTATGTTATGGAAAAGAGAGGATAACTGATCCCATGCCCTGGCTTAAGACTTAGCCACATAACTGAAGCCTGGCACATAACCCCAGATAGTCCAATAAAGTCAATGACCATCAGCCCTAGGGCTTTCCCTAGATCTACTAAGAGAAGGAAGCGCTCCCTCTATCGCCAGAGGGCATAGTGTAGGGTACAGCAAGTGCAAAACCAAGACAAAAAAGGAAAGCAGAGACAATACACATAGAAGGACAGACTCCTGATGATAAATTTGGGTTACCTGACCCAGAAGGACTAAATATACAGCCAGACCCATTCCTAGGCCTTCTTTATTACTTGTTATTAGTTAGTTAGTTAGTTAGTTAGTTAGTTAGTTAGTTAGTTAGTTAGTTAACTAGTGCATAAGTTGGGTTTCTTTTACTTGCAACCAAAAGTTCTGACAAATTATAAGCAACCTAAAATTTGAACCACATTAAGCAAAGTTCCAAGGATACAAAGATATATATAACAAATAATCTCTGCCTCGAAGAATCTTTTCAGTATCTAGTTGGAAAGCTAATACATAAACACAAAAAATAACTAGAAACATAAAGTTCAACACCATGATAGGTTCTATATTAATTCAGAGAAGGGAAACACCACCATAGGGCTGCACATTAGGCACAATTTCGCAGTATAAGAAAATGGTGAGCTGGGTTTTGAAGGATGTCTAGGTTGTGACTGCCTGAAAGGACATGAAAGGACATTCAAAAAGTGTGAGCTGTGAGAGCAGAAGTTCAGGAATGTGCATATTGTATTGGGGAAACAATACAGTATAAATAATAAATAGATCATAAAATGTTGAATCATGGACTATCAACAATAAAGGAATACATTAGTCCAGGGGTAAGAAGAATTCATAAAGTTTTCCAATGATACACACATTATGTACAGTATTTTAAATCTATATGAGATCATAGTGATCAACTGGATTATAATGGCTAAGTGTTGAAATTGTGCTCAAAAGTTAAATATGTTTTTTCCCCTTTACATATGGGTCCAACCAGCTACCCTTGCTTACTACTGTAGCACATTTCATGCAGAACTAAGGGCTGTCAAGATAAACCATGCTAATATACTTCACTTAGCAGCTATTTAAGAAACTAGAACAAAGAGTAGAGACATGAACCAAGAGGAGTTTACAGAAAGAAAGACAAACATAAACCAAGGAAACAAGTGGGGCCATACAGTTAATCTGATTTGCTTTATCCAGTTTCTCCATGAGGTAAAAAGTTTACAATGGAAGCTATTATAGACATTTTCTATTTCCACTGTGGTTTTAGCCATTTTCCCTTGTGTCATTAAGAAACCATATGGGCAGCGTTTGGGTTGGCTCTTGTTGCAGGCAGGAATGCAAAGGGTCTGTATCCCTCTTTCCCCTTCTTGGGGGTATCGGACTTTAGTTAATTAGAATAAAATGTTTTGTTTCATTTTTTAGAAGTTTATTTTACCAAGGACCATTGTCAGTTTTGTACTGAATATGAAACTTTGCTTGTAATTATTCTATAACTTAATAATTACTATTTCTGATACCTCTCAGTACAATGAATTGCTTGAAATTTTACTAAGAAAAATGAACTCAACATAATTCCTTGGGAACATACTTTTCCACCTAGAATCACTGGATGCAGTAATGTTTTCATGAAAAAAAAGAAAGTCTCAAATACCTGACGTGTTGATATCCATTTAAATTTCTATGCCCATTTGTGGCATCATCACAGTTGTTCCTACCAGTATGACACTTGTCCATTTGACATGAGCATGCTACAAAAGAATGACACACCGTCTTATAGAGGACCTCTCCTCACAAGCTTCAATTAACATAACTTCAAGATCTGTGGAAGATAATTACTGCTTTGGTTGTTGTTTATAGATAGAAATTGAAACATCTGAAAGCTCCTTTTTGTCAAGCTGAAGTTAGAAAAGGAAAAGGAACTGGTCTATGATTAGACATGTTTTTATTCTGAAGTATCTTTGTAGCAAAAGCTTTAAAATGTGAAAATATACTACGGTCTAATTTTTCACCCTTTACTATTTATAGTGAAATGCATTATTTCCTAAAGCAAATGAATATATGATTACATCCTCTCCCTATTTTAGGAAAAAGTAGTTCTGCACTTTAAGTTTAAAAACATATATTTACTAGGTTTTGTAGTTTTTGAGTGGTGGAATTGAGTCTTTTTTTAAAAAATTCAACACATGCTTTATCAGTGACAATTACTGTCATATTTTAAACTGAGAAATAAAAAATTACCAAAATATATATTAATATCACAGTATAAAGTAAAGCTTTGAATAAGGTTTCAGTATTACATGAAGCACAAAGCATAAGAAAAAAGAGTAAGATGGTTTCCTGTTTTCTTCGGAAAAGTATCATTGTAGGCAGAGTAGTATCTCAATCCCCTTGCAAAGATGTTCATATCCTAATGCCTGGAATCTGTGAATATGTATGTTACCCTTACATCACAGAAAGGACTTTACAGGTGTGATTAATATAAGGACCTTGAGAGGTACGTATTTATTCTGTATTATCTAGGTGGACCCAATTTCATCACAAAGATTGTTAAAAGTGGAAGAGGGAGGCAGAAGAGAAGATCCAAGTGATGTGATGTGAGAAAGACCAGATCTGCCAATGTTGGCTTTGAGGATGGAGGAAGGGGCCATGAGCCAAGGAATGTCAGTGGCCTCTAAAAGCTGGAAAGAACAAGAAAATGGATCCTCCCCTAGGGTCTCCAGAAAGCAATGTAGCCCTGCTGACACCTTGATTTTAGCTCAGTGAGACTCCTGTTGGACTTCTGACCTTCTACTGAACTGTAACATAGTAAATTTTCGTTATGAAACCAAGTTTATGGCAATTTGTTACAGCAGCAACGGGAAACTAATACCGTGGTCACATGTTCCAAATTAGCAGCACCATGAAAAGCATGACTATGACATCCCCTCGGATATTCTGAAGCTAGGAGAGGCTTTTTGGTCTAATCCCTTCATTGCCCAGATAAGGAAATTAGTCCAGATACAGTGAGAAGGAAGGTGGTTTCGCTTAATCTTCAGAGTTCAAGCTAGAGAGAGAACTAGACTTTAAGTTCACTAAACTCTAACTCAGTGTTAGAGTATTCCTCCTAGCTTCTTTCACCAAGGTAGGATTTTGATTATGGTTTAATAACAATATGCAGAGCTTTCTAAAAGAATGAACAGTTTTTGGAAAGTGCACACATTTTCAGATAATGCACAGAAGTACACTGCTTTGCTGTTCTGGTCTGTCTGCAACTGGCTAAACATAGTCACTTGAATTACCCGCACAACCCTTGAAATTCAGTATGTCTGGGTTAAAACTTAGTGTCTTGCCTCCTAGATCAGCTCCCTCGGGAGTTTTCTGGTTTTCTCCTTCACACCCTTCTGCAGTTTCCCTTATCCAATCAATCAAGTTCCATCATCCTTCCTCCACCCATGGAGGCCCCTTTCCTTGCATTTTTTAATGCTATATCTTACACCCACACTAGGCAACCACTAATTGGTCTCTTTTCTTCAACTTCTCTTCTTTTCAACCTCCAATTAATCCTGCACAGTACTGCCAAATGATTCCTTCTAAAGTACATCTTTATATCATTGGCTTGTCCACATTTAGTAGGACTCCATTTCCAAATGGGATCAAGTTCAAACTCCTTATTCTATTCTTTGACAGGTTTATAGAATTTGACCTCATTTTTTTATAATGTCTCCTCCTCCCATTCCATGAACCAACTTAATTAATTCACTGCCCTATGAACAAGATCCATTCTCCTCCATATCATTCTCTTCTAAAATATTCCCTCTGCTTCCTTCTCCGTGTATCTGAATTTGACCTATGTCAAGGCCTTGTAAAGTCGCAGCATCCTTCTGGGTACCTTCTAGGCCAGACAACTTACAAATGATCTCATCTTCCATCCTGAAACACTAAAGCTCTTACCACCCATTTAACATTTAGTTTGTATTGCTAGTGGCTTTTTCATCTTTAGAGTTCAAGCTCTTAGATTTTAAACCATTTGGGACCAACTAGGTCCCTTACTTATCTGCCCTGTACTTAGAACCGGAGTTTCCTGTTTAAAGCAGGACCTCAAGTATTTACAGTGACTGAAAATAATTTTTAAAAATCTAAGATGAACATTCAGAATGACAACTCTCCACACCAGCAGTGATAAAAGCCAGCAATGAGCACTACTCTAAAGTTAACTGCTCCATTTAAGAAGGGGAACCCTACATTCAGATTTGCCCAGGACAGTCCTGGTTTCTTGCTGGTTTTCTAGCTTATTAATAATGTTCACTTTCACTCTCAAAAGCATCTTGACTAAAGTAATACATTACATGGTCATTCTGCCTGTAGGGCACTTTGGACTGTGGTAAGAGCAGAAACCAGGAAGAAATTCCTGTTTATGTTCCAGCCACCCATCCAGCTAAGCAGCATTCTCTCCTCTACAGAGTGATCCTGCTCTCCAGCACCATGTCTGCATAATCAATGTCTTTTGAATTTCATGTGAGAGGTCCAAACATTTTGGTGACACACTGGTCCAGATAAAGGTGCTGAAGTTGAATGCAATTTGAGATTCTTTAGAAGAAAAAATAATCACATATATTTAATACAACTGTGACTCTACCCAGCAGTTTAAGAACAAAAGGGAGAGTTTTCTAAAGAGAAAAAATTCAATGAGTTCCCATAGGAGTAGAAGTAATCAAGATACAGTGTGTGAGTTCACTTATACTATAACTGTTTTGCTATTTTCTGAATAAAATAATAAAGAACATTTACACCATTTCAATTTTTCTGAACAATAAATACATATTACTTTCACGACTGTTTAGAATTAGAAATGTGATGCCTTCTGATCCTCTTAGTGCCTAATGTACATTAAATTGACTAACCACTGCATAAATGTTTTAAAACCTATATTCATTTTCACAGTTGGCTGGCTGAAATGATCAGTTTCATAAATGAATGTCAGTGGTATCTAAACAGTAATAACTTTTTACTGCAAAGTAAGATTTTGCTCTATAAGTAATGAGTAAAATTATTAAATGTAATCTTATATTATGTTTCATTACTGGCAGCTTGTCATAAAAAAGGAATTAAGGTTGCAAATTTTCATTTATTTTCATAGAGTAGATCAGCATTTTCACTCATTTGTAGTGAAACCTACTCAATCTAATCTCTTTTGAGGGTAGTTTTAATTACATTACATCATTCAACACAGGGTTGAGAGTTCATGTTCCAAACTGTTCCCTCCCCAAACTCTTCAACTTTAAAGGCACCTGGGGAAATGTTAAGTTCAACTAACGTAACTATACAAAATGAAAACTATCAAATGCATATCTTGGGCCCAGGATCACTCTTAAGTGTTTGGAAAGGATTTTATGAGGCTATTTAGTTACCTCTAAGTTACTGGTTCAAATATGACTCTGAGTTGATAGTAACTAAAAAGGATTAGCTTTTGTTGCTATTTTAAAGATTTATATCATTATCAATTAATACTTATATATCAATTACACTCGAATTATTGATAATTCTATCATTGCTAAGGACTTGCTTAACTCAGATGGCAAGAGCTGTAACATTTGGAAAAACACAACAGCATCTGGATGAATTATAGTAAAGGTTAATATTTGATATTGAGCAAAACTTTTCATCAACTACTTTTCAGTCGTCATCTCACTACTGCATAAGTACCACATAATTTCACATTCACCTGGATACAAGCAATTACAATTTGATATCTGGTTGTTTCTAGTTGTTTTATGTCAAGAACAAAGACCCATTTGTCATCAAGTGTTTCCCTCCTTTGACGATGCCTTCAGATGGCAAACTCCAGCAGAGACAGAACATTCTGTAAAGCACAACAGAACGACCAGACGTTGGCATTATCAAATGGGCTCTCCCTTCATGATAAAGTATTTGCTCTAAAGGTCAGTGTTCTCTAAGTTTCATTCCTGAAAAGATAATTAAGATATTAAATTTTTTTAATAGAAAGGAAAGCTTCTAGGCAAACTAGTTTTGTATAATCTCTTTCTACTTAAGTGGAAAAGCAACACAAAATCCTAAAGATATATAAAAGCAACTGTTTACCATCATGGTTAATCTGATTATCATCTCATGTATTCTGTGCACATTTTCATTCTAGAAATAGGGAACTAAACAACTCCATTAAAATAAGATGTTTCGGGGTGCCTGGGTGGCTCAGTGGGTTAAAGCTTCTGCCTTCGGCTCAGGTCATGAGCTCAGGGTCCGGGGCTCTCTGCTCAGCAGGGAGCCTGCTTCTCCCTCTCTCTCTGCCTGCCTCTCTGCCTACTTGTGATCTCTCTGTCAAATAAATAAATAAAATCTTTGAAAAAAAATAAGATGTTTCGGGGAGCCTGGGTGGCTCAGTGGGTTAAAGCCTCTGCCTTCGGCTCAGGTCATGATCTCAGGGTCCTGGGATCGAGCCCCACATCGGGCTCTCTGCTCAGCAGGGAGCCTGCTTCCCCCCCACCTCTGCCTGCCTCTCTGCCTACTTGTGATCTCTCTCTCTCTGTCAAATAAATAAATAAAATCTTAAAAAATAAAAATAAAAAAAAATAAGATGTTTCAACTGTCAAGTACCAGGTAATGTATATCTCAATCAAAATTTTCTTCATTCAGTTTTTAAATATCCTTAAATTTATTTGGCATAATTTATAAATTCATACTACACACTTATTCTAATTCCATTGTTACATACTTTTTCACTGTCACAAACTTACTAAATGTTACTTGTTTAATTTTTTCAATTATTTTAATAAAGTTAGGATCAGTGGTTGTCTCAAAGTAAAACAATTTTTCTTTTCAAGTTTTTTCTTCTCACAATTTCTTGACACTCCAATTTCTTTTGCCTATCAACTTGTCTAGGCATATAGTTCTAGATTTTGAGTTATTTTCTCTTAGTGCTTGAGGATATTATACCATTTTTCCTAGCATCTGCTCTCAGTCCATTGTCATTTCTTTGTAGGTGATCTATTTTATTAGAAATTTATCTTAGCTCTTAATAGCTCCTCTTTGGCATAACGCAGTTTTACCAAAATGTGTCTAGAGATGGATTTGTTCTTTTTTATTCTCCTTGGCACCCAATGTGCTTTTTCAATGCGAGGGATCATGTCTTTCTCCAATAACTGAATATTTTCTACCATTTGTAAGTATTCACACCTAGGACTCTGACTTATTTTTTTAACCATCATGTTTTTAACCCATGCTATATTCTTATGCCACTCTGTTGCTGTTTTTATAATGCACTCAGACATACTTATTAATAAAAAGGTATTCTTATCACCCTTTTAATTTTTTTTAAGATTTTATTTATTTATTTGTGAGAGAGAGAGAACATGAGTTGAGGGGAGCAGCAGAGGGAGAAGCAGGCTGCCCATTGAGCAGGGAGCCCAATGCGGGGCTTGATCCCAGGACCCTGAGATCAAGACCTTGAGCCAAAGGCAGAGGCAGACACTTAACCAACTTAGCCACCCAGATGCTCCTCCCTTTTAATTTTTAGAATGAAATTATGTACATATCAAATCTCTTTATTCTCCTATTCTTTCTTCCATCCTTATCGTCTTTTCAGTAATGACTGCTGTTAACATGCATGGGTGCATGTGTGTGTGCATCTGTGTAAAATCCCGTAGGAAAATTCTCCCCTTCATCTGGCCTGAATGCCATTCGTTCTATGTTCCACTCCATAAGTCAACAGAGGAAAAGCCTCAACTCTCTTCCACCTGACAATCTTTCAAAAATAGGAAGGCAGCTGTTGTGAATAATTATATAACCATCAATCAATGAATTTATTTGCACTTTCTTTTATGGTTCAAAATTAAAATGTGTATGCTATAGGAGTACAACAAAAAGAGACCTGAAGGGGGTATCAGGAGGCATTAACTCAAGTCCTAATTCTGTTACTTCAAAGATTTGAAACTTCAGATGAATAAGGTACTTATCTAGTTGCTTCACCTCTGAATGGAGGCAATGAAAACCAAGTCATAAAGTTAATACGAACACTGTGACCTCATGTTACTCAAATACCACCTCCTCAAGAAAGTTTCCCTTAAGCCTCCTGCTATAAGATGAATGTTGGTGTCCTTCCAAAGTTCATGTGTTAGTCCTCATGACTAACGTCATGATTTTAGAAGAGGAGGCCTTTGGGAGGTCATTAGATCAGGGGGACAGAGCCCTCCTGATTGGGATGAGTGCCTTAGAAGAGACCCCCTAGCATCTTCCAACATATGAGAATATGACAAGAAATGTGTAATCCAAAAGAGGGTCCTCAACCAACCATGCTGGCACCTTGATCTCCGACTTCTAACCTCCAGAACTGGAAGATATAAATTTCTGCCATTTATAAGCCACTCAGTCTGTGGTATTTCATTATAGTAGCCTGAGCAGACAGGGACACCTCCTAAGTGGCTGCTTGCTCTGTCTGTGATGCTGTAGTATGAGTACACAACACCTCATCATAATGCTTCTAACACTGCATTTTATTTTATTTTTTTAGTTTTTATTTATTTGACACAGAGAGAGAGTATACAAGTAGGCAGAGCAGCAGGCAGAAGGAGAGGGAGAGGCAGGCTCCCCGCTGAGCAGGGAGCCTGATGTGGGGCTCGATCCCAGGACCCTGGGATCATGACCTGAGCTGAAGGCAGTGGCTTAACCGACTGAGCCACCCAGGCACCCCACTAACACTGTATTTTAATAAATAGTCTGTGATTTCCTCAATGGCATCGACTGTCTTATTCACCTTTGGATTCCAAAAGGCTAGCACAGTATCTTGCACACAGTAAGTACCCACTAAAGGTAACTGAAGGAAAAAACTACATGCAAATCATACTCTAAGTGGGAAAGTACCACCACTACTCATTTTATAGTTGTTTAAAAACTTTCTTATCTGCTCTTTTTAGCTTACTCAATCCCTTAAGGTGATGGAAAAGATGAGGCTTATCATGTGGCAACCAAATTCTAGCCCTATTAATTCCTTAAAGTAGGCAGTACATAATCAAAACACTAAACTCTTCCTGAATTAGCACACAACACAGATTAATTTTAGGTTTCATCTTCTACTAGCTCTGTCCACAGCCCACAACCAGACACATATTTCCCCATCCTCAAAATCTTTCCTCAAGACTTCCTCACCCTCCAGGTAACATCCTATTGCTCTCCTACCTTTACCCTATACATTTAATGGAGATTAGTCAAGACTTATAGACTTTGCTTCTGTGTTCCCATTTGGTTTCTGACCAATGGAACCTGCTTCCCATTTAATGACATTTAATGACACAAAGAATACCATCTTCCTCTCACAATCTTCCAGCCCAGTTTTTTCTCCTCAGCTCCGAATCTCTCAACTTGGCACCTTTAACCAACTCATGCTTGAGCCTATAGCAGAATAAGGGAACAGCCAAATTATCTCACCCAGAGAATACTGTGGTAGGAAAGGACCAGCAGGACAAAGGGACTCCAAGGCCAGAACTAAAAGGGACAGGGCACAGAAGAAATAAGCAAAAGTCAATGGGAAGTGGGCCACTCAGCAGACACCGTCATGAAGACAGGACCACATCTGAGGTCTTGACAGGATGACCATACACTTCAGAGGATGTCCACATGGGACACTACTCAAGAGCTCCAAAAGTTGGATAATACAGGAAGAAAGGGAGGAGAAGAAAATCCTGAATGATCACGATTATATCTTAAATGACCAAAACATCATAAAATTACCACATAAACTTGGAATTAACTAAAATAAGTTTTCCAGTAGAATGAGGGCCCAAATAGAAGATAAGTTCAGCAGAAGAAAAAGTAAGAAAATCCTCTTTCTCACACATTGGTGTTTTATAGCTAGAAAATCTGTGCTCGCACTACCTGATTTTGGCCCTCAGCACTTCCCTGGCTATATTTTCTCATTCACCTTTGCTGACTCCTGCTTTTGTTCACCCCTCTGATATAATCATCCTCAACGGTTCTGTTCTTCTGACCTTCTCACCTCACCAGATAAGTCTCCTTGAGCAATCTTCATTCCCCTGGCTTTGAGTATCTCACATAAACAATTCTTAAATTCCCATCACTAGCTCCAACCTCTCTGTCAAAAAATAAAAAACCTCGTTTTGCTACTCCATGGTTTCAACAACTGTAAGTAGGTCTTATGGGCTGAAATATGTCCTCCACAAATTCAAATGTTGAAATCTTAACCCCCTGTACCTCCATATGTGACTATATTTGGAAACAGGGTCCTTCAAATGGTAATTATGTTAAAATGAGGTCATTATGGTGGGCCCTAATTCAATGTGACCATGTGCTTATAAGAAGAGGAAATGTGGACACGGATGTGTACAAAGGGAAGATTATGTGAACACACAGAGAAGGTGGCCATCTATGAGCCAAAAAGAGAAGTCACAAAAGAAACCAAGCCTTCTGACACCTTGGTCTCCTATTTCTAGCCTCCAGAAATGCGAGAAAATAAATTTCCGTTATTTAAGCCACTCAATTTGTGGCACTTTGTGATGGCAGCTGTAACAAACTGTAACAAACCAATATAGTAGCTTTCAAAACTAAGTTCAAACTTCACACACAAGAGCCATCCTGATCTCACTCCTGCTTCTCTGTCTAACCTCATCTTCCATCTCTGTGAGTTTCCTGCACTCTTTGTGTAATTTACTTGCACAATGTTACCTTTGCACAGGCAGTTTCCTTACCAAAAATTCCTGTCCACTGGCTCTTTATTCTAATACTTCCCTATCCGTCAAAGCACATTTACAAGCAATGCTTATTAAAATAATGTTAGCATTGGGGAGCCTGGGTGGCTCAGTCGTTAAGCATCTGCCTTCAGCTCAGGTCATGATCCCAGTGTCCTGGGATGGAGCCCCGCATCAGGCTCCCTGCTCAGCAGGAAGCCTGCTTTCTCTCTCTGCCACTCCCCCTGCTTGTGTTCCCTCTCTCTCTATGTCTCTCTCTGTCAAATAAATAAATAAAATCTTTAAAAAAAATTTTTTAAAATAATGTTAGCATGTATTATATATTCAAGTACTAAGAATAATCACTGTGCTAAGCCCCAGGGATAGACAGAGAATGTCCCCAATTAAATGAGATGACTTCTTCTCATAGCACGCTGTGCATTCCTCCATCACTGTACTTACTCAAGAATGTAGTAATTTTCTTTCCTGTCTGAAGGCCTTAATTTTTTTAAATCTATCCAATTAAGTATCTACTATGCACTAGTGTGCACATACTGTGCTAAGCACCATCTATGCAGTACCTCATGTATCATTCATCTCAGCCCTGTGAGATACGTACTATTCTTATTATTGCAATTTTACAAATGGAAGTTTAGCCTCAAAGAGGAAATTAAGATGACCCAGGTGGTTAAGTGGCAGGGCTGGTCATCAAGCCCAATTTGTCAGATTCCAATCACCTTCTTATATCACTTCTCCTTGGAACATGTAAGTTCCTGAGAGGCTGGAGCTCTATATTCCCAGCCCTTGGTAAAGTACCTTACACACAGTAGGTACCAGAAAAAAAATTCATGAGTTTGAGTAGATAAATAAATGATGACAGGATAAGGCTCTTTAACATGAATGCCTTAAATTCAGTTGAAGCAAATGAGAAATAACTGGGTTGAAAAGCACAGGAAAAATGGTCTACCATGTCTGGTTAAGAGAAAGGAATCATATACATGGGTTCCCTCCGCAGAAACTCTACTCAGCAGCTTTGTAAACTGGGCCAAAGTACTTTGTTCCTCTGCAACTTGAATTTATCACTGGTGGTCATGAGTTTATTTTGTACATTAATTGAGGTATACCATGCTTAGCATGCTATAAGGCACAGTACCAAATAAATGTTGGATGCAGTTAACTATCATTAGGTTGCAACTTGTCTACTTGAAATGAGACTAGTAGCTCATCAAATGATTTTAAGAAAAAAATCTATTAAAGCAAGAACATTTTCCCCAAGAAAGACTGAAAGATGTTCACTGGGGGAAAAAAAGAAAAATGGCAACTTCTCCAAGGTGTTCATGTCATGACCAGTGAAAAGCAGAGCGTGTCAACAACTTTTACCAAGTAATATTGCATGTGTTATACTCATTAAATGTCTCTTGAATGTAACAATCAATTCCAGATGGTAATGTGAACAATTCACAGATAGGTTACATAAGCAATCAGGATTACAGATTTACTCCCATCTTGAGAACCAACTTAAATTTTTATTTTCATTTTTCCACTGATGATCTCTCTCTTCTCTTGGTATTTCATGTCCAGCTGGTTTTGACTTTTAAATTTCTCTTCAACCATTATTTTACCTTGACAATAGCCCTATTGGCAGCAACTCTGCCAGATTTTTCTCTAAGATACATTTGATATAATATATTAATAACCTAATAGAAGTGAAGAATTGGATTTTCAAATCCAGATCTTGTGATTCATCAGCCTTTCTCAGAAATAAAATATGTACCAAGCACTGTACTAAGCTCTCTATAGTCTCACTCCTGTTCAATAGAGTACTGAAAATTCTGGCCAGCACAGTCAGGCTAGAAAATGAAATAAATGCACCCTAACAGAAAAGAAAGCAGGAAAACTGTCTTTGTTTGCAGATGCTATCATATTATGTAGAGGAAATCCTAAAGACTTCAAAAACCTGCAAGCACTAATCAATAAATTCAGTAAAGTCGGCATACAAAAAACAGTCATGTTTCTGTACACCAACAACAAAACATCTGAAAAAGAAATAAAGAAAGCAATTTCATTCACCAGCACATCAAAAACAATAAAGTTCTTGGGACTAAGCGTAACCAATGAGGTGAAAGTTCTCTACACTGAAAACTACAAGACTTTGATGAAAGAAACTGAAGGCACAAACAAATGGGAAGATATCCTATGTTCACTGACCAGAAGAATTAATGTTGTCAAAATGTCCATATTACCCAAAGCCATCTATAAATTTAATGCAATCCCTATCAAAATTCCAATGACATTTTTCATAGAAATAGAAAAAAAAAAACCCTAAAATTTAGATGAAGCCACAAAAGATCCATAATGGCCAAAGGAATCTCCCCTCCCAAGAAAAGGAACAAAGCTGGATGCATCACACTTTCTGATTGCAAACTGTATTACAAAGCTTATAGTAATCAAAACAGTACCCTACCAGCATAAAAACAGACACTTAGGCCAATGGAACAAAATCTAGATCCCAGAAATAAACCCTCACATATATGGTCAACTACTGTTTGACAAGCAAGCAAGAATACTCAAAGGAGAAGAGGTAGTGTTTGCAATACTACTGAAAAAACTGGATAATTACATGTAGAAGAATGAAATTGGACCTCTATCTTACACCGCTCATAAAAATAAACTCAAAATCAATGAAAGATTTAAATTTAAGAATTGAAACTGTAAAACTCCAAGGAAAAAACATAAGGGAAAAATCTCCTTTTTACTTTGGTCTTGACAGTGATTTCCTGGATAGGACACCAAAAACACAACAAAAGGAAAAATAAATAAGTGGGACTACACCAAACTAAAACGCTTCTGCACAGCAAAAGAAACCCAGTGGAATAAAAAGACAACCTACAAAATGAGAGGAAATGTTTATAAGTTATACATCTGAAAAAGGGTTAGTATCCAAAATATTTAAAGAACTCATATAACTCAACAGCAAAAAAAATTAATTACCTAATTATGAAATGGGCAGAGGAATTGAATAGACATTTTTTCAAAGAAGACATACAAATGGACAACAGGTATATGAAAAGGTGCTCAACATCACTAATCATCAGGGAAATGCAAATCGAAACCATAATGAGATATCACTTCACCAGGTACAATAGCTATCATTAAAATGACAAGAGATTAAGTGTTGCTAAGAATATGGGGGGAAAAAAGAACTCTAGTGCACTGTTTGTGGGAATGTAAATTACTACAGCCACTATGAAAAACAGTATGCATGTTCTTCAAAAAAATTAAAAATAAAACTACCATATGACCCAGCAATCCCACTTCTGAGTATATATCTAAAGAAACTGAAATCAGTTATCTCACAGAGGTATCTGTACTCTCATATTCATTGCAGCACTACTCATGACAGTGAGTAGTCAAGACATGGAAACATCCTAAATGTCTGCCAGTGGATGAATGGATAAAAAAGATGTGAGATACACACACACACACACACACACACACACACACACCAGAATACTATTCAGCCACGAGAAAGGAAATACTGCTATTTGCTACAACTTGGATGGATCTTGAGACATTATGCTAACTGAAGTAAGTCAGACAGAGAGAGACAAATACTTTATAATAACACTTAAAATATCACTTATAATATCTAAAAAAGACAAACTCAGAGATACAGTAAAGCAGTAAAGTGGTAGTTGGTTGAGGTGGGAGAAATGGGGAGGTATTGTTCAAAGGGTACAAACTTCAAGTTACAAGATTAACAAGTCTAAGGATCTAATGCACAGTCTGGTAAGTACAGTTAATAAAACTGTTTCATATACTTGAATGTTGCTAATTTAGTAGATTATAGGTGTCCTCATCACAAAAAAGAAATAACTATGGTGGTAATCATTTTGCAAATTTATAAATGTACCAAATCAACATGCCTTATATAAACCTTAAACTTATACAATGTTATGTGTCAATTATATCTCAATAAAACTCAATAAAAAACATTATACTATCACAGAAGTCAATTGTTAGATAAAAATCTAGTTAGTATTGGTTGACTTGGATAAGGACAAAGAATAAGAGAAGGTCTTAGGCTCTAGTCACACAAAGAGCACCATTTACCTTTGGTGGAGGAACAAATTCAACACATTCCAGCCATATTGTTAAAAAGTGATTTCCACATATTGCACATTTTCTTCTCTGAGAGATTATGTTCCTGACCTGTGGGTGCTGTTCTATGACGTGCATTATGAAAGGATTCTTTCCTGCTAACTCATTCATTATAAATCTTGATGTTATTTCCTGGATTAAAAAAAAACGGTTCCTCAGATTATTTTTAAGATAACTATTTTATATTACAATGATTCTCATTTCACTAATTTATATTTTTGGCCTATTTCTCAGTTTCTGTTAATTTTCCATAATACATATATAATAAATTATATTGCTAGTGACTGATCTTATAAATTCATTTTCAATAATATAAGAAAAGCTAGTTACTTCCATTTCAATATATCTATGTCTCTTACATTCAGGAATCCAAATTATTAAAAATTTACATCATTAAAGTTTAGGTTCAAATTTTGTACCTCTCATTAAAATAAGAACTAAAAAAAACAGAAACAAACAAAAATAATAAAAATAATAAAATAAGCAAGGACCGTACAAATATTCAGACTGGACTAAAAACTTGAATCTGTCATATTTACTAACGTCTAAATTCTTACTACTTAAACTGTGACTCATGGACCAATTGAATCTGCATCACCTCAAAACTTATTAGAAATGCAGACTTCCTGGGGCGCCTGGGTGGCTCCATTGGTTGAGCTTCCAATGCCTGATTTTGGCTTACCTCAGGATCTCAGAGTGAGATCGAGCTCTGCACCAGGTTCTGCGCTCAGCCTTCTCTCCTCCTTCTCCCTCCACTCCTCCCCCTGCTGTCTCTCTCCCTTTCTCCCATAAATAAATAAATGGAGGAGGAGGAGGACAAGGAGGAGGGGGAGCAGCGGGGGAGGGGGAGGAGGACAAAGAAATACAGACTTTCAGCTGCCCTCCAGACCTCCTGAACCAGAATCTGCAATTTGTTTTTTTTCCCCAAATACTTTATTTTTTGTGTTATAAGATTCATTGTTCATGTACCACACACAGTGCTCCATGCAATACGTGCCCTCCTCAATACCCACCACCAGGCTCACCCAATCCCCTACCCCTCCAAAACCCTCAGTCTGTTGCTCAGAGTTCACAGTCTCTCTTGATTCATCGCCCCTCCGATTTCCTCCAATTCGCCCCTCCCTTCCCTAGAATCTGCAATTTAAAAAACTTCCCCAGGTAATCAGTATGCCTGTTGAACTCTCAGATGTACTCATCTAAGTTACCTACTGCAGTGAGTACCTGAATAGAGTCATATTGGTAAAGAGTACTGATTTCTATTACCCAAATCTCTGAATTCAATCTGTATTAAATCTATCCACCCAGTTATGTCCAGAAACTTCACTTCAAATAATAATTATAATATTAAATAACAAAAGGGGTGGTGAGAATATGTAAGCTGGCTTTTGCCATGATCACTAACAATACCATCATCCTAAAGTAAAATACTATATAATACATAAAATTAAATCTTCATTGATAAAGCAAACAAAATAAACATTTAATTTACTCCACTAAATGAACCTCATTGTTTGTGCTGGTAGCATGGAAATCCTGTATAAATGTTACACAAACATTGCATGAATTTTAACAGTTTATGGGACTGTTTTTTTTTTTCTGGCTAAAGTGAAATATTTCCCTCTGGTATTAAGATAGCCCACATCAGGCTCTAATAGGAATCTTTGGGAATACATACATACATACATACATACATACATACATATGTACATACATAATCTTCACTCATTCGCCCCAATTAAAATCTTAAAAATAAAACAATAAAATTCTATAGATTGTTGTCTCCCTGTTCCTTATTACTCTATCTCTTCCATTTACCAAGCTTCTGAGAAAGCTGCCTTTCTACAGCAAACAGCCTTAAGCTTGGGTTCCTCAAATGTCTGATCCTTCCACAGCATGACCTCCTCCCTACTTCAGCTCTCTCCCCTGGATTGTTACACGATAAGGTCATCTTTTCTGAAAAAATTACTCTTTCACACAAATATTACCAGGAGTCCTAAATTAGATGTTCACTATCAAATCCTTTTCTTTAACTACTTACACAGAACAGAGTTTGTGATTCAGAACGAAATACTGATTTTAAAGGTAAGTTTTTAGCTACCAGATCTCAATGGCTAGGTCTCATGATAAAGCAGAAAATGAGTAAATAAGGATTCACTTCCCAAGCAGCAGATGGTAGAAAAATTTGCTGAAATACATGGGACTTATAAATAGGTCACAATTCATACAGTTCACTTTTTCAATTTATGGTTTCTGGAACCAAACATGTTTATTGCACTTGATATGTCTCTTGACAACTCTTATATTACCCATTAATTATGTTCTTCTCATACTTGCTGCCAATATGTTACTTTGGAAGAATAACATATACCACTGAAACATAAAGTTATGACTTGGAACTGCTAGTATATATAAAGTAAGATACTATTGGCATGACCAACAGTATCTTTTATGAAACCTCTTAAAGATACAGGCAATGCAGTTTTTGAAAACATACGACTTAATGATGGCCTAATTCTAGTGTTATTTAAAAGTCGAGAAATCTTTTATGAATAAATAAATTGTTCCTTTTGAATAGTTTACATGCTATTTTGTTAGAATATTTGTTAGCTAACTATATGTACATCAGAGATTATTCCTATGCTTAAACCATCATATATTAAAATCGGTTTCAGCTGAATTCTATTTTTCCTTACATATTATTATTTAATTTGAATTTTTAAATTATCCATATACAAATTATATTTTTATAAATATTAAAAATTATAAAATGTAACAACAAATAAGAAGCCTTAAAAGGAATGATGAACTTTGAAACCGTTGCATGATCAAATGTTACTGTGTGTATGACAGGCACTAAAACATCATCAAGAGGAAAGATTCTTAGAGCTAGACAGATAAGTAGGTACAAATCCTGGCTCTACGACTTATCGGCAGTGTAATACTACCTGGCCAAGTCCTTATTAACTTCTCTAATCTTGGATAGCACGCCTGTAAAATAAGGATTTTTTTCTAATACTATCACGTAGAATTCAGAGAATTAAATTAGATAACACAGGTAAAACTCTTAGTCCAACATCTACTGGTGCAATATGCTTTGGTTAATATTTTGTTATAATCTAGTCATAAACATTAAATTTTAGTTCATAAATCTTTGAGGTGAAGAGAAGTTTTTAAAAATCTTAACCAAGGCATAGCCTAAATCAAAGCTCTACAATTCTTTGACAGATCAAGTAGTTTAAATCAGGGTTCCCTGGCTGGCTTAGCTGGTGGAGCATGTGACTCCTGATCTCAGGGTTCTGAGTTTGAGCCCCACGATGGGTGAAGAGATTACTTAAAAAAATAAAAAATCAAAAAAAAATATTTTAAAAAAAAATAGTTTATATCAATAATGTTACCCAAATATCCCCTAGAAATGACTTTTTATTTAAGTACAAATGTGAAATCTGTAATAAATTTGGCACCTTCCTAAGAAAAAATCTTAGAGGTACTTTCAAAAATACCCAAATCATTAATATAAGTAAAAATCATGATTTCTACTACATACAACTGACCCTTTTGAACAACATGGGTTTGAACTGTGGACTCGTCTGTCAATGGACACTTGGGCTGCTTTCATAATTTGGCTATTGTAAGTAATACTGCAATAAACATAGGGATGCCTGTATCTCTTTGATTTAGTGCTTTTGTATTCTTTGGGTAAATACCCAGTAGTGGAATTACTAGATCATATGGTAATTCTATTTTTAATTTTTTGAGGAACCTCCATATTGTTTTCCATAGTGGCTACACCAGTTTGCATTCCCACGAACAGTGCACAAGGGTTCCTTTTCCTCCACCTCCTCGCCAACACTTGTTGCTTCTTGTGTTTCTTATTTTAGATATTCTGACAGGAGTGAGGGGAATATCTCATTGTGAGGGAATATCTCATTGTGGTTTGGTTTACATTTCCCTGATGATTAGTGATGTTGAGCATCTTTTCATTGTCTCTTGGCCATCTGTATTCTTCTTTGGAAAAATGTCTGTTCATATCTTCTGCCCATTTTTAATTGGAGTATTTGTTCTTTTGGTGTTGAATTGTATAAGTTCTTTATATTTTTTGGATATTAACCCCTTACCAGATATATTGTTTGCAAATATCTTCTCCCATTGAGTAGGTTGTCTTTTTGTTTCGTTGATTGCTTCTTTTGTTGTATAGAAGCTTTTTATTTTGATGTAGTCCCAATAGTTTATTTTTGCTTTTGTTTCCCTTGCCTTAAAGACATATCCAGAAAAAATATCAGAGAAATTATTGCCTGTGCTCTCCTCTAGGATTTTTTAGACTCATGTCTCACATTTAGGTCTTTAATCTATTTTTAGTTTATTTTTATGTATGGTGTAAGAAAATGGTCCAGTTTCAATCTTGTGCATGTGGCTATCCACTTTTCCCAACACCATTTGTTAAAGAGACTGTCTTTTTCCAATTGCATTCTTGCCTCTTTTGTTGTAGATTAATTGACCCTATAAGCATGGGTTTATATTTATATCTGGGCTCTCTATTCTGTCCCACACTGATCTATGTGTCTATTTTTGTGCCAATACCATACTGTTTTGATTACTACCACTTTGTAGTATATCTTGAGATCTGGAAATGAGATTCCTTCAGTTTTGTTCTTTTTTCAAATTGCTTTGGGTAAACACCACAAGAAAGGCTGATATGTCTACAGCTGAGCCACCCCATCTGCTTAAGACAGCACATTGAATACAGAATCTCTGCAAATTGCCGTTTGTTCCAAAATCCTTAGAGTCCATTCTCACACATTTTCCCCAAGTTTAAGCTCATATAAGTAAAAATATTGTTACCAAGAAAAAAACTGCTTTGGCTAGGGACACCTGGGTGGCTCAGTTGCTTAAGCATCTGCCTTCGGCGCAGGTCATGATCCCAGGGTCCTGGGATCAAGTCCTACATCGGGCTTCCTGCCCAGCGGGGAGCCTTCTTCCCCTCCTGCCTGCCACTCCCCCTGCTTGTGCTCTCTCTCTTTCTCTGACAAATAAATTTTTAAAACTCTTTTAAAAAATTGCTTTGGCTGTTTGGGGCCTTTTGTGGTTTCATACAAATTTTAGGATCATTTGTTCTAGTTCCATGAAAGACACTATTGGTATTTTGATAGGGATTGCTTTAAATCTGTAGAATGTTTTGGGTGGTAAGGCCATTTTAACAATATTCATTCTCCCAATCCATAAGTATGGATTCTCTTTTCATTTGTTTGTGATATCTTCAATTTATCTCATTGATGTTCTATAGTTTTCAGAGTTCAGGTCTTCACCTTTTTGGTTAAGTTCGTTCCTAGGTGTTTTATTATTTTTGGTGCAATTAAAATAAAACTGTTTACTTAATTTCCCTTTCTGCTGTTTTGTTATTAGTGTATAGAAATGCAACAGATTTCTATATATTGATTTTGTATCCTGTGAGTTTATTAAATTCATTTATCAGTTATAGTAGTTTTTATAGTCTCCTGCTCTTACAGGTAGTGGCCTTATGAAGGAGAGGTCCTGTGGTGTCCTGAAGTACAATGTCCTCTGTTCATCAGAATCTAGAGTTTCAGGGGTGTCTCCTATGTGAGTTGTGTGTGCCCTACTGTTGTGGCTGAGCTGTATTTGTTTCAGTCCAGTTGTCAGCAACGTCTCACTTTCCCTGTTGTTGGCAGGGTTTGATCCCTCTGTTAATGGGCCAATCTGGGACTGCCCTGGGCTTGAGTGGGGTCAGACCAGGCATTTGTCAGAGCTGCAGTAGCACCAAACTGCAGGGCACTCTCCCACTGTTATACCCTGGAGTGGGGGGGAAAGCTTTCATCCATAGGTAAAGTCAGTAGTTAAACCAGATGTTTGCCCTCAGCCCACTGCTGGGGCTGCAGTTTAACTGGTATGTATGGTTATCTTCCACTCTCCCAGGACAGAAGTCAGGTTGGAATGGTGCTGGCCCCTACTGGGGCTGCTTGCACAATGCCACACTTATGGCATAGCTTTGGACTCTTGTGGGGGGCAGGTTGGGGGGTTCTGCTCAACAGGAGAATGCAAGGGCAGGGCACATAGTGTCAGCAAGCTTTGTGGAAGTCTACTATGAGAGGGGATCTGTGCCAATTTGTTAAACTTCTGGGGAGGCCAGGGTTGGAGGGAGGGAGTCTGCAGAAGAGGGTGGGTGTTAGCAAGCTACATGGAGGGTTCACACTCTGCTGGTTCCTCCATGTGTTTGTGTATCTAGGCTGGGGGTGTGGGCCTTCCAGCTCTTTTGTTTTTAGAGAAGTCTCCCAAAGATTCCTGCCCCACCTGTACAAGCTCTGAGATAATAAACGAGTATCTCTCCCATACCCCAAGTGTTGTTCAAACTGCGGCTTCTATGCTGTATCATTGGGGCTGTTTGTTAGGCTCTCTGTTTAAGGGTGGGGACTCAGTTTTTTATTGCCCTTTGGCTCTCCCAGAGCCAAGCTGCTGATTTTTAAAGTTCCAGGTGTTAAGCCCCACTGATTATAAAAATTCGCAATGTGCCAAATGAAAACAAAAATTCTAAAAATTCACAATGTTAAGCCCCTCTGGTTTTCAAAGACAATGAATGTTTTCAGTACAGTATAATACAGTATTTTCTCTTCTTTATGATTTTAACATTTTCTTTTCTCTAGCTTACTTTATTGTAAGAATACAATACATAATACATATGTACATTAACACCTATTTGTTATGCCTTAATATGTTCATCAACTAGTTATGTTATTGGCAAGGCTTCCAGCAACAGTGGGCTATTAGTTAAGTTCTGGTGGAGTCAAAAGTTATACATGGATTTTCAACTGCATGGGGCTGGTGCTCCTAGTCCCTGTGTTGTTCAAGGGTCAACCGTATTCGTGTGTGTGTGTGTGTGTGTGTGTATACACAATTGCTTGTGTTCCTGGGTCTTTACAGTTTTAAAAAAGAGGAAAGATACACTGCTCTCTCACTCTGCATCTTCATCCCAGCCACAGGGCAACATTCTTGACCACAAGCGCTCCCAATGAGACCAATGCCACATTGGGTTAACTGCTCATTCAGTCCTCTCCACAAATCAGAACCTCTTCCAGGAAGGGACTACCTCCGTTTCCTTTTCCCTCACTTCCAGCAGCATCTGTCCGAGACAATGGAGCTTTCTGAGAATGGAATCTGAAGCCCAGCTGCTTAGGTTGGCATCATCATCCCAACGTCTACTAGCTCTGTGAACTTGGGCAAGTTATTTAACCTATATGGGTCTCATTTTATCTATAAATGGGGGATAATAATGGTGCTACCTTTTTAAGATTATTAGAGGACTAAATTAGTTCATTCCTGTTAAGCACTTAGCACCAGAGAAGTCCAAATTCGTGATGAAGACACATACTCAAATGTGGGAAGATCTGCAATCTTTAATTCATCTATCACCAAAAAAACACATAAAGAGAGTCCTCTAATATGCTTTTCTATTCCACCTTTTAATATCATCAATTTCTCTGACTAAAGTTAACGTGATTTCTGGATCAGATTCATTCATCCACTAGAAAAGGGACAAGTGAAAATAGGATGGAAGAGGCAAAGATCCTGGTAAGAACAAATCAAATACATCCTTAGACAATACTGAAAAAATACTTGGAAGGTTAAGTGAAAACAAATTACTCTGTTTTATTTTCTTCCTACAAAATGTTTCCATTTCTCCAAATTTGGTCACTCTGGAAATTAGGGTTACATTGGATTCTGTAACCAAATCAAAGAAGTTATGTCTAGGATCCACACTGCCAATGGACTAGGGTTGCAACAATCATTTGCTGGCTTGCAAGAATGCTTTAAAGAAAACTCTTTTTTTTTTTATTTAATTTTATTTTTTCAGTGTTCCAAGATTCATTGTTTATGCACCACACCCAGTGCTCCATGCAATATGTGACCTCCTTAATACCCAGCACCAGGCTCACCTATCCCCCCACCTCCTTCCCTCCAAAACCCTCAGTTTGTTTCTCAGAGTCCACAGTCTCTCATCCTTCGTCTCCCCCTCCGATTTCCCCCAATTCACTCTTCCTTTCCTTCTCCTAATGTTCTCTATGTTATTCTCTATGCTCCACAAGTAAGTGAAACCATATGATAATTGACTTTCTCTGCTTGACTTATTTCACTCAGCATAATCTCCTCCAGCACCGTCCATGTCAATACAAAAGTTGGGGCATCCTTTCTGGTGGAGACGTAATATTCCATTGTATATATGGACCATATCTTCTTTATCCATTCATCTGTTGAAGGACATTTTGGCTCTTTCCACAGTTTGGCGATTATGGCCATTGCTGCTATGAACACTGGGGTACATGTGGCCCTTCTTTGTACTGCATCTGCATCTTTGGGGTAAATAACCAGTAGTGTAATTGCAGGGTGATAGGGTAGCTCTATTTTTTAATTTCTTCAGGAATCCCCACTGTTTTCCAAAGTGGCCGCACTAACTTGCATTCCCACCACCAGTGGAAGATGGTTCCCCTTTCTCGACATCCTCTCCAATACTTGCTGTTTACTGTCTTGTTGATTTTGGCCATTCTAACTGGTGTGAGGTGGTATCTTGATGCGGTTTTTATTTGAATCTCCCTGATGGCTAATGATGGATGAACATTTTTTCATGTGTCTGTTAGCCATTTGTATGTCTCCGTTGGAGAAGTGTCTGTTCATATCTTCTGCCCATTTTTTGACATGATTATCTGTTTTTTGAATGTTGAGTTTGAGGAGTTCTTTATAGATCTTGGATATCAGCCCTTTGTCTGTAGTGTCATTTGCGGATATCTTCTCACATTCCATGGGTTGCTTGTTTGTTTTGTTGACTCTTCAAAGTATAGGGATAGAGGGAACATTCCTCAACTTCATTAAATCTATCTATGAAAAACCCACAGCGACTATCATTCTCATTGGGGAAAAGCTAACAGCCTTCCCTTTGAGATCAGGAACACGACAAGGATGCCCACTCTCACCACTCTTGTTCAACATAGTACTAGAAGTCCTAGCAACAGCAATCAGACAACAAAAAGAAATAAAAGGTATTCAAGTTGGCAAAGAAGAAGTCAAACTCTCTCTCTTCGCAGATGACATGATACTTTATATGGAAAACCCAAAAGACTCCACCCCCAAACTACTAGAACTCACATGGCAATTCAGTAATGTGGCAGGATACAAAATCAATGCACAGAAATCAGTTGCTTTCTTATACACTAACAATGAAAATATAGAAAAGGAAATTAGAGAATCGATTCCATTTACTATAGCACCAAGAACCATAAGATACCCTGGAATAAACCTAACCAAAGAAGTAAAGGATCTGAACTCGAAGTACAGAACGCTCATGAAAGAAATTGAAGAAGACACAAAAAGATGGAAAAGCATTCCATGCTCATGGATTGGAAGAATAAACATTGTTAAAATGTCTATAGCACTCAGAGCAATCTACACTTTCAATGCTATCTCAATCAAAATTCCACCGGCATTTTTCAAAGTGCTAGAACAAACAATCCTAAAATTTGTATGGAACCAGAAAACACCCCAAATTGCTAAGGAAATGTTGAAAAAGAAAAACAAAACTGGGGATATCATGTTGCCTGATTTCAAGCTTTACTACAAAACTGTGATCACCAAGACAGCATGGTACTGGCACAAAAATGAACATATAGACCAATGGAACAGAGTAGAGAGTAGAGAGTCCAGATATGGAACTGCAACTCTATGGTCAAATAATCTCCGACAAAGCAGGAAAAAATATCCAGTGGAAAAAAGACAGTCTCGTCAATAAATGGTGCTGGGAAAAGTGGACAGCTATGTGTAGAAGAATGAAACTTGACCACTCTCTTACACCATACACAAAGATAAACTCGAAAAGAATAAAAGGCCTCAACGTGAGGCAGGAATCTATCAAAATCCTAGAGGAGAACATAGGCAGCAACCTCTTCGACATCGGCCACGGTAACTTCTTTCAAGACATGTCTCCAAAGGCAAAGGAAACAAAAGCAAAAATGAACTTCTGGGATTTCATCAAGATAAAAAGCTTCTGCACAGCAAAGGAAACAGTCAATAAATAAAACACTTTAAAACTTAAATCAGGGCTTTCGCTTGAAGACCTGTGTAAATGATATAAGGCTTCACCTGTAGACTCCAGACATCTTCCTGTTGTATAGCATTAACTGGCTGCCTCAGGAAAAGTGGGTTTCCTTCACAGTAGAATTCCTTCAGCTTCAGGTTCTGAAACTTTCAAAACGAAATAAAAACTCAATTGCATGATAAAATAACAAACTTTACTTTTCAGGCTACATCTTAGCTATTTAGAACTTACATTCCACGTTACTATTTTAACAGCAGGACATACTCTAGTTGTTAAAAGCGTAAGAGTCTTCATGCTGGCATGAATGGCAATGCAATGACCTTACAGGTCCTGGTGGCATCCCCTATACTAGAAAACTGCAAAGACTTGTTCAGGATAATGGGATTGATTATTAGATGAGGGGTCAGTTAATCAATTAATCAATTATTTGATTGTTCCCAATCAAGATGCTGGGAACACATTGCAAATAATGTGTTTGTTAGAAAACCAAGTATAATGAAAAATAACATTCTAATATACACCAAAATCCAGGTCTCAAGGACTGTGAACCAAGATCCATTTATGTTCAGTGAGAAAAGTAAGAGAAACAAAGGAAAATCAAAATGTTCTCACTATAATCTATTGTGCACAGTGAAAATAAAAAAGGAGAACAGATTTCATGAGGATATTTAATCTTCTATTAAGAAAACCTAAATTCAATTGTCTGCCATTTGAGTCTACCATTTTTAGGAGAAAAATAAGGGATTCTCTCATATTAATAATGTGCCTTGCTTCCCAGGAACTCATGTGTTTTCAAAGTTAAATTCATTTAGAGAATTACTTTTCTGAGCCTCAGTTTCAGCTGTGAAATGGAAAAAAGAAGACCTATCTTCAGTGGTGTGCTGGTAAAACAGTTCTCTGGAAATAAAACATTTTAAAAAACCCTGAATTGTGGCATGTTTTGATTCATTGATATAAATACTGCTATCATGGCTGATTCCAGTCACCAAACACAGAGCTGGGAAGAGATGTGGAAAATTGGTTCCTGTGAGCCACAATGAGCTGGCATCCTCACGCTTATGGGAAAATTAAAAGATATTTCCCTGATTTCAGCTGAGGGTTTGAAATTCAACAAATTACAATAATTGATTTAAAACATCTTTCCAGGGCATCATGTCACTAGGTCTCAAAAGTCTCAGGAAATTTCTACAATGTAGACAATATTTTGAAGTAAAATACAGAGCTTAAGGCCGCATTGGAATCACCTTGTCTCCTGGTCCCACAATAGACATTCTGACTTTCCTAAGGCAGTTTCCTATGTTGTCTACCACCAGGAAGCAACCTAGAGAGTTGAATCCAATGGTAGCCCAAGTCAGTGCTGGGTGTGCTGAAATGAAGAAAGCACTCCCTGTGCTTAATGGAACCATCATTTATTTCCTTTCTGTCCTAAAGAACACTTCATAATTTATATCAAAACTCATAGCCCTTTTTTAAAACAGATATAAACTTGAATACCTTGGTATATGTAAATATCATTAACATATATGAACCTCATTTCAAATTTGACCATGGTTCAAAGGGCATACATTTCTCTTTAGGGGTCATGCTTCTCTTCCTTCAATTTCTGTCACTACACTTCCATCATACGTGGCAATGAATTACTCAGTTTGCTAACTTGCTACACAAAATATTTCAGAAAGAAGTTATCCTCGTGACGGGACATTAATTAATGAAATTCACTAGCATGTGTTTTGCAGCACGCAAGTTTCAATAACCTGAAGTCACGCAATCTCTCAATGTCCACTCTGAATATTCCCCAGAAAAACATTTTTTCATACCCTCTCTTTATGGGCACTACTGGGTTTCTGGTCAGCCTTCCTTCTTAATAGGACAATATTTTTGGCCATTGTTGTCACTCCAGTAGCATAATCAGCTACGTTCTTTTCTATTTAACAAAATGTTGTTACAGCTTTTCAGAGCCTCTGCACCTGCCTACTCAAACAACAAGAATTATGAGTTTTATCTCAACTGGAACAATTTTGCCCCTCTCCCCTAATAGAAATTTATAGACATTTTTGGTTGTCATAACTGGGGATGGGGGAGTATTACTGGCATCTAAGTAGTAAAGAGCAGGGATGCCGCTAAACCTCCTACCATGCACAGGAGAGCCCCCACAGAGAATTATCAGGCCCAAAACTGTGTTAAGTAGGAAAACTCTGATAGAGAGGCAAAAAAATTATAAACATTCATTGATCTGTTGTATCTGGAGAGGAGATTCTCAGCTGCAGGGAAATGAAGGTTCCAATGAGGGGTTTTATTTTTTTAAGATGAGGATCACTTGAGCACGTAGAAGGTAAGTGGCAACACAGAGATTAATATAAAGGAGATAAAAGGATAATTGAAATAGTAATGATCAGGTGAACACAGAATGACCTTTGACTTCTAAAATCTTTGAATTATTTCCTCTTCTTTGACCAGAAAAAAGGAAGTCTAAATGCAGGCAGGGATATGTTTGAAGGTGTGGGCTTGGATCATTGAAGGAGTCAGACATGATCCCCTCAATATTGCCTCGAAAATAGAGAGTAAGACCATCTGTCAACTGAGTTGTGAAGCAAGGTGTCATTGTGGAAGAAGGTGGTGAAAGTTTGGAATGCGCTACAGATCTTTGAAGAGAAACCTGGTCAGGGACAAGCAAAAATATTATAGAAGTGCTGAGGGACCTACTGGAATCCACACATTTGGTGATTCCTGTCTACACATTGTGTGCTTCCATTTAGCACCCAGCAGCCCAGATCCAACTTTGAGAGTCTGCAGAATGGATACATCAGAAAACAAGGGAATGGGAGCACTGTAAGTACTAAAAAGCAAATGCTTTGGGCTTTATGGTCTAGGCCGGATAGAAAAAGAAATAATAGTACAAAGTTTTGATGGACCAGGAATAAAAAGAGAAATAAAGGGATATGAAGTGTCAGTGATCCAAAAGAAAAGATACAGCTGTAAAGCAATAGGGAACTGGAGGAACCAGTGCTCAAACTGCCATACTAGACTTTCATTCTTCTAATTTAGGGCAGGTGAAAATGATGGTAAGATCCAGACATGAATGTGGAGTGGTGTGCTGAAGTGAAAACTGGGAAAGGTCATTAAAATCAAGGATTAGAGGAATTTTGTGTGGAAGTCCAACCACCTTTACAAACGAACTTCCTGCATAATGCTCTCAAATATCTGGCTATCTATGGAACATCTCCACCCGGAAGTCCCACAATCACCATAAACTGCAACATTTGAAACTAAACTCATGTTTCCTCCACATTTTCCTCCTTCCTTTTCCTTATCACTGACATCAAATTTCCCTCCATGTTCTGTCAATTCTACCTTCTTAAAATTTCTAGAATCTATCCTTTCTTTCTTTTTTTTTTTTAAGATTTACTTATTTATTTGAGAGAGAGAAAGAGCATGAGCGGGGGCAGAGGGCGAGGGAGAGAGAGAAACTTAAGCAGGTTCCATGTTCAGCGCAGAGCCCAACGCAGGGCTCAATCTCACCACGCTGAGATCCTGACCTGAGCCGAAAACAAGAACTGGACGCTCAACTGACTGCGCCACAAAGGCAGCCCTGGAATCTATCCTTCATTTCCATCCCGCTCTCCCACCCACCTCCTCACTACCGTTGCAGAATCTCCTCCTCCCAACCCCAGCCACCAATCCTCCACCTTAAGGCCCTCACCTTATATGAATTATTACAAGAGTACTCGAATTAGTGTCCATGCAAACTTCTGCTGCCAAAGTTGTCTTTTAAAATGAGATTCTGATCATAATAGAATCCTGCTTAATACTTTTCGACATTCTCTTTTGCCCACAGAGTAAATTAAAAAGCCTTAGTATGTCTTAATTGGCCTTTCTCAGCCAGTTTTTCCAATCCTATATCCTGGTAAGCCCAACCCTCACCTTTATATGCCAGTCATCCTAAAGTACTTAGGGGTCTCACAAGAGGCCTGTGTCTTATCTCTCAGTTATTACTCATGCTGTGCCTTCTACTCACCCCACTCCTGGATCATCTCTTCTTCAAGATGAAAATATTACCCACCCAAAGCTTCTCCAGCTTCTACCAAATGTTTCCATGTCTACTCCTTGGGCCTTATGTATACATACCTTCAATACTATGAAACAATCATTGTTGAAAAGCCTATCTTCATCTGTCAGGCTTTGGTCTCTTTAAGAACCACATCTTAAGTGCCTATGTAATGCAACGTCTAAATTCAGTACTTAAAATACAGCTTATGTCTAGTAAATAACCGGTAAGTTAACAAAAGTCTTCTCAGAAACCCCAGGCACACATAGACCTCCCTAAGAACTCAAAACTTTCAAAGGCCGTCTTCTCCAGAGGTGGTCAATTGTAACTGTTCCTCCAAAGCCCCATGCCTCAGGAACAATGTATAAATTCAGCAAGTCCTTCTGTTGCTTTGGACTAAAGTAATAAGGACAATCAGAAGGGTCTGGTTCAGCAAGAAGGAAAAAGGAGGCTGAGATTTCATATTGACTAAACCAGAACTGATAAGTAGGCTAACAGCAAATTACCATGGGCTCTTCGGACCATCCCAAAGCTCATGGGTTAGCAAGAATTAGAATTCCTAAATAAGCTAAAGAGAATAAGATTTTAAGTGTGGGGCTATGGCATTCAAAACATATATGAACAATTCTAAAAAGGACAGAAATAAGATGTGTGACCAATGAGAAATTTAAGAAAATATATGATAAACTTCGTATCTAATCAGAATTGTATAATGAGTAGGCTGAGGATATCATCTGAACATAAGAAAGACAAAAACTCTATTCTGGGAACCCTTCTCTCACACACCCTGTATGAGTGGGAGTGAAAACAGGCATAAAGTGACCTAAAGTCAGCATCCTTCAGTATCTGCTGGATACTTGTCCCTAGAGAAGACCCTTAGAAGGAGTTGAAGAGGGGAGGCCAAGAGAAAACTGGAGGGAAGGGGATTACTGAACTCCCCAGCTCTAACCACACATACCCCTTCCTCAAATCTGGCCAGAGAGAAGTGGCCAAAGCCCCAAGCCCAGGCCCTTCCTGCCTTCAATACATTGGGCTTTAACCTGATGGGACAGTGGCTCCAGCATCCTTTTTAGGCCCCTTGATTTAAATATCACTGTAAAAAGAACAACTGGTCTACGAAGGCTTGTTTCTATCTCCTCACAATCCCCATCCCACCCCTGCTTTAGACCCCACTTTTGTCCTCAAACCACCCGAGAACCAGCAGGGGAAGAGGCCTTTGTTTCCAGAGGCCCTGAGTGTTCCATTCTCAACAGTGTGATCTCCTTACAACAGAAATTAGATCATATCACTTTCTTCCTCAAAACCATCCAGTGGTTCTCATCTCACTCCAGATGAAATGCAAAATCCAATCTTACAACTAGACCCTGCACTATTTTCAATCCCATCTTTGACCCCTAGAACTCACTCTCTCACTTTCTCTATTTCTCTCTCCACTCTGGAAACACTGGTTTTCTTTCTACACATTCTTCACCTCAGATCTTTGCACTTCCCACTTTTTAGCACTCTGCTCTCAGATTTGTCCATACCATTAAAATTCAGGATAAAATGGAATCTTACATTTAGCCATTTGAGAGGGGAAATGCTGATGACCCTTAGATTCGAAATCCGGACAAGTTTTCATTAATGTGCAAAAACAATGGAAAGGCATTCTCACATGTATGAGCTAATTATCTTAACCAAAGAAAATTTCTCAGGATACAAAGCAGCTAGCTGAAAGAGAGCAACAAAAACCAAGAATTTGGGGAATACATTTCTTTTGCCTGTCAAAATGCAAAAAATAAAAATAAGGAGGTGGGTGAGGAGATGGGTGAAATAGATAAAGGGGATTAAGAGTACACTTATGGTGATGAGCACTGAGTAATATATAGAAATGCTGAATCATCATATTGTACACTTGGAACTAAGATAACATTGTATGCTAATTATACGTCAGTAAAAATAAATAAATAAATAAACAAACAAACAAATTTCTTAGAAACATCTAAAGAAAAAAAATTTTTAAATAAAAATAAACATTAGGGGGTGCCTGGGTGGCTCAGAGGGTAAGCCTCTTTTTTCCGCTCAGGTCATGATCTCAGGGTCCCGGGCTCTCTGCTCAGCGGGGAGCCTGCTTCCTCCTCTCTCTCTGCCTGCCTCTCTGCCTACTTGTGATCTCTCTCTGTCAGATAAATAAATTAAAATCTTAAAAAAATAAAAATTAAAAAAAATAAACATTAGAACACCCACTATCCAATGTAAACAAGATTAGGGCAATCTTCTTATAAACAAATTTGCAATGTCCTCAAAAAGCCTGAAAGTCATTCTTTCCCTTTGTTAATTCTACTTGAAGGAATTCACCCAAAATAAATATTTGAAATAGAAACAAATATTTATGCACAAAATATGTTTCTCAGAATTACTTAAAATTTTAAAAGCTTCTCCTATATTAAAAAAAAAAAGTCTGCTAAATTATAGACATACCTGAATCCTCTAGCCCTCTGTCTTTTCACTACCTGTGTTTAAGAAAACCTAACCCTGGGTCATCCCTGCCATCAGTTTTCCCTGTCTCTGCACTCAAGCAAACAAGTCCCGTTTGCAGAGTCACACTGCAGAGTAAACAGTAATCAAGTCACCAACTTCCAAAATGCCCTCAATGATTGCCAAAAATTCTTCTCTACTCAGCAGGCTAGCCAACATTAACTCTGCTTTTTCTTTGCTGGCCTATCATTCTTTGCCCAATCATGAAATAGTTCTCCACAGAGCCTAACATTCTCTTCACTTTTTCTTTTCCCTAGGCAATTTTACCCACATCCACAATTTCAATTAAGTCTCTATGCCAATGACTCTGATCCACACCCAATAGCCAACTGCTTACTCAAAATCTTCACTTTCATGTCTTAAATACAAGTCAAATTCACCACGTCCAAGATTGAACTCATGATCTGCTCTCCTAAGGTTGGTCTTTTTCCAGCATTTTCTATGCTAGACCACAGAAAGCTTACTAGCCCATCACCATTTCCAGATTTATCTCTTAAATGTCTCTTGAATCTGTTCAAGTCTTTCCACTCCTACTGCTAACACCTTAGACCAAGTTACCATAATTTTTTACTTGGCTTCAGCAAGAGTCTACCTGAAGTGCACCCAAAATTCCCTCTGGTCTCCTCTAATATAATATGTCCTCTACTGCTCAGACAAAATGATCTTCTCAAAATGCAAATCTGATTATGTCACCTCCTGCCTAAAATCCTTTGAAATTTGTGTTGCCCTTCAAATAAAGATCAAAATCCTTACCATATACCCTATATTCTTCATCCATGGCCTCCTCTCATCCAATCTCTGAGCTCCAGCCACACTAAATTATTTCCAGTTCCCTAAACAGCCATGTTCCTTCCCAAGCCCTTTCCACATGCTGTTCACTGTCTGAAATGTGTCTTTTCCTTTCACCTAATTGATTCCTACTTATCCTTCAGTTCTCAGCTCATGTCACTTCCTCCTGGAAGCCTTCCCTAGCCTACCAGTTGACTACTGCTCTCTCTCATTGACCAGTGGTTCTTTCTTTTAGTGTACTGATTTCAGTTTTTAATTAAATATTCATAATGTTAATTACTTGATTAATATGTTTTCCCACTATACCACAGCTCTGAGAGAGCAGAGACACCTGGTTCCTCACCATTATATCCCCAGTTCCTAGTGCAAGACTTAGTATATAACATGTATGGATAATCAATTGCCTTGTTTAAATTCAAGCTCCATTAAACATACTAGGACCGTCAAACTCTTCCTACTCTGCTGATGCTGCTCCAACTCCCCCTTCCACCACTACCCAGGGACCCTGCCACCTACAGATTTTACATGGTATGATTCTAATACTTGGACACTTGAACAGGGGCTTGACTCCTGAGCCAAAAAAGATATCATAGACCTGATCCAATCATATGCAATCCACAGTCTTGCCTAATCATACACTCTTTTGGGAATTTAAACCAAGAAACATGGAAATAATTTGCAACCGAGTTCAGGGAGCTAGAATAGAACAGTGATTATATCAAGTTGCTGGAAACTCCACAGTAGGTTATGTGTATGCTGATCTTACAGGAGACCAGAAACAAGGTATAAGCAGAGCAACATTTGGAATGTGGCTACATTATAACAACATACCAACATTACACCATCAAGTGTGATGACCTAAAGTTCATGTTTGTGTTGCTGAAGATACCAGCAGCAACTTAAGCTGAGAACACTCACTTCAATATCTCTGAGCTCTGCCTAGCCTTACCACAGATCCTGCTCCAATCCCCATGGATTCTCCTTACTCCTCCCTATGTAACTTTAGTTAAATTCTACTTATGTTGCAACCAAAGGGTCAAAAGAAAACACTCACACCAATTTCAACATGTCATAGAATTTTCTTGTCCCACCTTCAGCAGATAAACAATTCTCTCCACTGTTTCTGAATTACTCCAACTAACCTTCTAGGGTGCTTTTCTGTCAATCCTTCTTTGCAAAATATAAAAACCTACTTCTCCCTTCTCTCAATCTAGCTAAGACTTTCAAACACTCTTTAGAAACAATTTCAGGGGGCACCTGGGTGGCTCAGTCGTTAAGTGGCTGCCTTTGGCTCAGGTCATGATCCAGAGTCCTGGGATCGAGCCCCGCATCGGGCTCTCTGCTCCGCGGGAAGCCTGCTTCTCCCTCTCCCACTCCCCCTACTTGTGTACCCTCTCTCCCTGTGTCTCTCTCTGTCAAATAAATAAATAAAATCTTAAAAAAAAAAAAAAAAGAAACAATTTCAGGCTTCTGAAAGCAAATTGTGGAATTAGTACCTCTCCACTGGACAGGGAAGTCATATACCCAGCAATATTCTTTCATCCATATTTCTAAATCTCACAGATCTGGTTACAGATAAAAAGCAGTCATCAACAGTAACCCAACTATAAAAGGCACTTTCCTTGGGGAATAACAAAGAAATCAAAGTTCCCAACCTCTGACCTGAGATAGTCTACAATTTAAACTGAAGAATTCCATCTTAAAATTTATTCAGACCAGGCAACAATTCAGAGTAGTGAACCAGAAGAAAGCTATTCAAAAATTTTGTGAAAGCTGTTTATGGTTTGAAAACCAATTGTGAGATCTTTGGTCTTCCATCTTCTTATTCTGACAGGAAATTAAAATTTTAGTGGCCAGACTCATGATGAGAACTGCAGAAAGAATGCTAGTTTGTAGCTTCTGCCTTGGTTTCCAAGCAAACCCCAAAGTGGTTTTAAATAAAGCTTCTCAAAGGTAAAACACCTTTAATTCCACTCCACATATCTTTGTTCTTCTTTATTCAAATTAGGTATCAATGTTTCAAGAATTCTTGAATGCTTTTCTTTACCTTCCCTTAAGTCACTGTTATTTTAACTAAAACACCCTTTCTTTTAAGCTTTTCATATAATTAAATCTATATTTAGTTCTACAACAGAGAAAGCATTGGTCTTAAAGGCCGGGGACTGGGACCAAATCCACTTCCTCCACACAGCCTCTTTGTACAAGTCATTTAAAGTACCTGAGCTCTTCATATATAAATATAATAATATCTAATAATAATATCTACCTCACTAATTGTGAAGATCTAATGAGGAAGTATAAAGTACGTGGTAAACTTTAAAGCACTCTAGAAAAATTAGGTACTACACTAATATGCAGTCCATTGTCTAAAATAGGCAAGTCACAGTTATTGTTTTTCTGGCTTGTTATGATCAGCCATTATTTTGTCTTCCTTTTATTCCCCCAATACTTTGTTTCATTTAAGTGCTACCAGACAAAGGTAAAGGAATTGTTGTGTGCTGCGAATGTATTAGCAAACTGGTATAAGTACTTTTAGTTTCAAGATGGTAAAACTGAGCACAATCAGCAATATTCCTCTCACATGACAAATCCTAGAAATGATACAAAGATACCTTTTAAAATAAAAAATAAATAGCCACTTAAAAACAGGAAGAGAAATTCTCACAGGAACAGAAACTATCTATAAAAGGTTATCAGTTGAAGAAGGAAGTATAAACCCAGGATACAGTGGAGGCCCGGAGGGAAATTTCCACACACACAAAAATGGAACAGAGGGAACTCAGTACACAGAGGTAGGAAAGGTCTCCGGAAAAGAACAGGTAGTGAAAAAACAGACAGGAGGATTACCCTACTAATAAGCTGACAGATACTATGGATTCATCCACCCATTCTTATCCCATAGCCACACTCCACCTCCCACTTCCATACCTCCTTTCCCTGAATCCCACACACCTATAGCCTAATAGGAGCAGTGCTTTAACTAGAGAGAGGTGAGAGGGACCCTGAGTGGCTGGCAACAGGGAAGAATAAGCAGCTATCAGAATGAATTATATCTGCAGGAATATATTCCCAATAATTTCTCTACTGTCACTGACCAATACAAACTCCTGCAAGAACTTTATCTTCTCCCATAAAGTGAACTGCAAAGATAGTTGCCAGCTTTCAGGAAGTCTCAAGTGTCCCAAATTCAAAAATAAGATGGAAGTTTAAAAATAAAATTATCTGAAAATCATTGAGTGTCAATATCTTTAGAAATAATAGAGGCAAGAACTTATATCAGAAGAAATAGAGCTGATAGGACAGGACTCTAAAGTAATTAGTATAATTAATATTTTTAAAGAGGTATGTGAACTATTACCTAGGTAAAGCAAGAATAAGAATCAATTTTAAAACTTGGAAATGTAGAACTTTCTGAAGCAAAATTTGCAACATTTATCAAAGCGGTAAAAGCATGCATAATTTGGATCTAGCAATTACATTTCAATGAATCTTTTCTAAGGGAGTAACTAAGGGCATGTACAAAGATCAGTTACAATGACATTCATTGAAGCACATTAATTGTGGCAAGAAGTCTGAAATCTCCTACCTGTCAAAACATAGGCGCCTGCTTAAATATAAACAATACCAATATGATGCACCCACTCATTAGAAATAGAGAGGCAGAGTCAAATTACTATGTCATATACCTGAAACTAATGTAACATTGTACACCTGAAATTAATGTCAACTATAATTTTTTAAAGTTAGTACAAAGTAGGTCAAGATAAAAAATATTCAATAATTAAGTCAAATTTCCACAATAAATCTAGATACCCAATGTAAAAAAAGAAGAAAGAGAAAAAAAATAGAAAGGTAGGAAAATACTTCAAGGAATGGGGAAATGTTTATAATAGAAGTTGAAAAGGCATATTATAAAACATGTATGTATGAGTAATACACTAATATGTATGAATACTAACACATTAGCATGTATGAATATTCCATTTTTTTTATAAAAATCTATATGTGCACATACACACATGCATTCACAGACCTTAAAAAAAAACCTGAAAGAATAGGAAAAAATAAACCAACATGTTCAGGTATGAGCTTTCCTCCCTCCCCCAGCCCCAGCATGCTTAGATTGTGGGTAATTTTGCATGTCTTCTTTTTATCTCTATTTTCCAAATAATCCACAGTGAAAAGAAATTCCCAAATTTTTTTCCCAAAACGATCAAATTTACATTACCCTAATTCTGATTTCTGACCTGCAAACTTTCAGAAGATGCGTTTGGGAATGGCAGCAATAGGATATAGACTTTCTGTACTGGGGTGAAAGACCAAAAAGACAGCCTCCCAAAGTGGATAAAATTTTCCCAGAACTAAAAGTATTTTAAGGATTTCAAGAAAGCTATCTCAAAAAAAAAAAAAAAAAAAAAAAAAAAAAAAAAGAAAGCTATCTCAACATCTGTGCTGATTCTAAGTTTCTCTCAGAAGTTTGAAAACTCTCCCACATATCTGGCCCATGAGGTATAAAAGTAAGAATGTAAGAAATATTTTTTCAAGTTCTGTGCTGGTTCAGCTCATGAATTTCAATAGTGAGGGCTGATATGGTCCCCAAGGAGGTGAAAATTGGTTTATGGGGGAGGCAAAACAATCTTAGATATTATTAAAATGGCTCATGGCCCTCCAAAACTCAATCCTACCTGATTAATATAAACATATACATGGTTTCTCTTCAGTGCTAAAATGTAATGGGGTGGGGGACAAGTTATCAGGGGAAAAAATGTTTAAAAAGCTTCTGGCAGAAAGGGGACAATAATGAAAAAAGGTTGAGAAACACTGGGTCAGCTATAGGAACATAAAACCCAAATTCTTTTTTTCAAATATCCTCTCTTGGTTAGGTTACTTAGAGCATTCATTACTTTTATTTATTTTTTTATTACACTTGTTCACACATACATGTTCACATGTTCCTTTGTGTTAGAAAACTCAATCAATTGACTCTTCAACAATTTGCTTGATACTGAAGTTTGGAGACAAAAAGAATAATACTTTATTAAATGCTAGATTTTTTTCTAAGCATTATGTTGCTTTCTATTTTCAAATGTAAGTGTTTGAAGCTTTGAAGTGGTGTCTACTGACAACTATTAACATTAGTTAATAATAAAATAATAAAAGTTTTTCCAGAAACTCCACCCAAAAGATTTCCATTTATTTTTCTCTGGCCAGAACTGTGACACATGGCCACCCTCCGTAAAAGTAGTTCAAGAGAACAGGGTTTGAGATGGAGCCTTCAACCAGCTTCCCAACAGCACCTGCCACATGGGTTCTTTTATATCGTTCTAGTCTGTCTGACTGCATATCAGCTGCACTTAGAGTAGCAGACTCTCCTTTATGCTGATTTGTTCTTGCAACGGTGTAAGCACTGAGAATAAAGCAGTGCACACAAAAAAATCCACAAAATTTCCCCTTCTGGGCTTACAATGCCCTGTGTGCTTTCTTCATGAACTACCTAAAATTCTATTTTTTGTGTATTTGCTTATTATGTCTTCCCCTCTAGAATATAAGATTCAAGAGGGTACAGAGTTTATTTTATTCACCTCTGTATCCAGAATGCCTAGAAAAATAGTTCCTGGCATACAAAAGATACGTAAATATATATTTAATAAATGAATTAATAGTAAGGAAATAAGACTAAGGGAACTGAAGGATCTCTACCCAAGAATAGACAGCTTGTAAACAGCGAAGCTAATATATGAAGAATCTTTGACACAAATGAAAGACATATAAACTCTTTAAATTCTTTACCAGTGGTGCTAAAGTTACTGCCATTGATTTGCTGACTGGTATCAGATCAGGAAAGCCAATTATAAGCATCAATGTTCACTTTGGCTTCCAGTGATATCATATTGGTAACCTGATACAGGCTATGGTATATGGTATGGGAGTATTTACCCCAACAGAACTTGACAGATGCCATAAAGAGAGCTAGCTGTCAAACATTTAACACCACTGGATATCTCCTTCCCATCCCACTTCCTTGTCTATTCATGCTGAAAGAACTTACGTGAGTGACCCAGACTTCTCTCCCTATAAGTGGTCCTTATTTTGCTCCTTCTGTGGGACTCTGAATTTTCAGCATGGTGCCCTCCTCTTGCTTTCTCCACTTCCCAAATCTCTAAATCTTTGAACAAGGATCACATGTGGCTCAACAAGGGTGGGGCAAGCCAGTAACTAAAAATTATGACTATACAGCAAGCAAATCAGGCAAGATCACCAGGGTGTAGGTGGAGAAAGAGAACGGAATTTACAACCAGCTCTGTGTCTATGAAAATGGGCAGGGGCAGAGCTTTTATTCAAAGACAGCGCTTGGTTGGCAATCCTGGTCTTACTCCAAAGACGCATAAATCCTCTTGTTCTTTTTATACGAGGACAGTTAGTGCTGGACTGACTCTACTTATTAATTCCCCAGGGGACATTCAGTGGAACTTGTACTCCAAAACACTGAATACCTGAATAAAAATTACGTGGGAGTGCTATAAAATAATTTCATAAAATGGCTGCTTCCACGGCAATATTAAACACAAGCTACATGTTTGTTTCGCTTTATTTTGTTCTTGCTTTACAGAGTGTATATTTGATCCGTGAGCATAAATTATAACTGTTCTTCCTGCCATAAAGTTAAAAAAAAATGCTAGCATTAATTAGATTTCCAACAATACCTCCTCAGGTATGCATAGGTTATTTATTTTTTCCATTTTTTATTCCCCCATCCCCCACCTCTCATTCATTCTCTCATATTCTGAGATCACCCAAGGGGCACCTAGATACGTAAGGGATAACCTAGGACAAAAGTGGGGGAGGAAGCAGTAATGACATCTAGCATCACATCTCTAAGGCCTTCACATCACGGTGGTAACCCTACACCACTGTCATAGTGGAGGGGGGCACATGCTTGTGCTCTGCTGGTGATAAGCAAAGACAGGAGTCAGGACTAATGTAATAAAGTACTAACTAGGTTTCTGATGTCTTACACTTGTCAGCTCAGTCAATTATCACAGCAGCCAGCATTATTTGTATTATTAAAAGGAAAATGTTTATACTCTGAAACAAAGAACTGTAATATCTTAAAGTCTCCCCACAGTGACACACTCAGCTTTCCTCACCATCACCCACTGTCTCCCCACCTGTGAGTGGGTTCCCTGATAACCACTGCACCGCTTAGCTGTCTTAAGCCTTCTACAAATCCAGTGCCTTCAGTCTGGAATTAGTTCCTTGATTTACAGTTCTGTTTTCTCTTTAGTCTACCCTCCTAGAAAGTCAAACCTGCAGTTTCTTTGAAGTTCCCTCTTTAATCCAGGAATGCCAGCATCAGACTCTCCCATACATTATCTAAAAATATGCCCCAACCCCAGTATGTTTTCTTTCCCTCAACAGTAAGGTTAGAGGTCCCTTTTGTAGAGGGACTTCAGATGTTACCAATTGTTCCTCCTAATTACTAGGCACAAAAAGCCCGTTTCAGCAAGAGCTTGCAGAATCAATTGCTAATCTCCACTCCTCATCTCAAGTGAAATTATGATTTTAGTTCTCCTAAAGAACACATTTCCAGGGGTCTTGACTTCAATTTCCGAAAGTTAGCCAGAGCCTATAGGAGCATAGGGGGCTACGCAGCAGGGGTAGAGGGTTCGGAGATCAGTCCTTTCTCTGGTGAGTTCAACTCAGCCTCGCCTTCCACAAAAATTAAAAGAAATATGCAATCTTGACAAACAAGAACAATCTATGATAATCAAGCATGGTATATTTATATAAATTACTACCAGTAATTAAGAATATTTAGACTTTGAAGTGGCCTAGGTTTGAATTTCAGCTCTGCTATAGGTACATTAATCTCTTTACAAAGCCTCAGTTTTCTCATCTATATAATGGGAATAGCAATAGAACCCAGCTCACGGAGCTATAATGAGGATTAAATAAGATGATGCTTCTAAAGTGCTTAACACAAAACCAAATACATAGTTTTCAAAGAATATTAGTTATAACTGTTTGTTTTTACATAGTAACTTTTATATATCTTCCTTAGCATAATACTGTTTCCAGCAAGCATCTGGGACCCAGGTAGATGAAACCCTTACTAATAATATAGCAATACATCACAAACTGAAAAGCATCCCTCCTATGATGGCCTTTGTCCACTCCTGAAAGTTCTTCCCCTAATCCTCAGACTCTATCTAGTCCAGGGAAGTTTCTTGCCAGGACTTCCTAAAGGGAAGCTGCCCTGGTACTAACAAAAGAAAAAACCACTTTCTGGGCTGAGTTCCCTGACACCTCTGGGTAGTTGTCATCTTGATACACAAGTGATTTTTTTCCTCTCATTATGTTCTAGAACCTTGAGTCTTTACTGTCACTGGCAGCAGACCTATCCACAGAGACCTGGCAGGCCAGAAAGGACTGGCATGATATATTCAGGATGCTAAATGAGAACACAGAGATGAATACACAGACAACTATCCTGCTTTCATGGGACTTTATATTCTCTTGGGCATAAAAGAATGGACTGTGGATAAAGACAGATTATAAGCAGGTGAACAAATAAACATACTTTTATAATAGTGGTAAGTGACATTAAGAAATTTTTAAGAATTGAGTTAACAGAGTAATGAGATGGCTATTCTGATTGGGTTTCCAGAGAAGGCTTTTCTGAGAAGTTGATACTGGCTCTGAGACCTATAGCAATATAGAAGAACCAAGCATGAAGAGATGAGGGAAGACTATTTCCTCAGGAAGGCAGAAAATAAGACCATACATACAACTTAACCAGAGAACCAGATCTAGTATCTACTTATCAGCAAGAGAATGGTTTGACTGAGTCAAACTTAGAGTACTTTGCTACTTCATATTCTGATACCTGCAGAAGAGTTCTAGAAACAAGCAGAAGTGATCATTAAAGATAGCTGTTGAAGAAGGTAAATGAGTTTTTCAGGATGAAGTCACTCAAGTTTTCTCACTGTCTTAATGAAATCTATCAAAAACTTCCAGGGGCACCTGGGTGGCTCAGTGGGTTAAAGCCTCTGCCTTCGGCTCAGGTCATGATCTCAGGGTCCTGGGATCGAGCCCCGCATCGGGCTCTCTGCTCAGCAGGGAGCCTGCTTCCCCCTCTCTCTCTGCCTGCCTCTCTGCCTATTTGTGATCTCTCTCTCTGTCAAATAAATAAAATCTTTAAAAAAAAATAAAAACTTCCAAATTCAGTAATGGAAAAAAAAGGTAATTCAGACAGAATATCTCAATAAACATAAATATATATCAGAAATCTTCAAGGCATCAAAGAACTAAAAGACCAACAGAAAAACCAAGACCGGATCAAGGAGCAGACAGATAGCCAAAGAAACGAGTCTCACATTTAAAACCACTTTTTCCCCTGAGACCAAAAGGAAATTTTCACCCACAAATAAGGGTAAATAAAAAGATATCCACCCCACACAGATAGCAGCCCAACTTTGACTATTCTGGGTGACTCTTAGGCATTGAAAAAGTGGCATCATACTTCCACTGTACCAAAGGGTGCCATTACATCACTGTCAAAGTGGCAGAGGAAAATAAAAATGTCTCTAGGATGTTACATCATCTAAGGCCTCAAGTAATTTTCAAAAATAAGTTTTCAAATACAATGTCCTGGATATAATCAAATACAGCAAAGTATTATAGCATTATACAGTTATATCACTATGTTATACATCTGCAACTAATATAATATTGTGTGTCAACTACACTTAATAAATACATGTGTTCAATGTATATATACACATTATGTGTGTGGATATATATGTGTGTATATACACACACACACACACACACACATAGAGAGAGAATATTCATCTATATATATATATATATATCACTAAGCACATAAGCAGAAAAGATGGTGCACTGGGTCGAATAGCATTTCTCTGTAGAACTCTGACTGATACAGGTAGATTAAACTGCACAAACAACAGACAACAGAAATCAACCCAAAAGTACTTATCAATATTGAATTTATCAGACTCCAACATTAAAACAACTATACTTAACATATTCCAGGAAACAAAAACCAAGGTTAAAATTTTCAGTAGATAACTGAAAAATACAAAAGGTAACATAGCAGCACCACCTAGGTGGCTCAGTCAATTAAGCATCCAACTCTTGATCTCTGCTCTGGTCTTGATCTCAGGGTTGTGAATTCAAGCCCCCCTTCAAAAAAAAAAAAAAAGTAACATGGTAGATTTGAAAAAAAACAACCAAAAATTGTACCACTGAATAAAACTGAAAGAAATAACCTAATGGAGGGGTTTAAAAGTACATTAGACATAGCCAAAGAGTAAATAATTCTATTGTAAAATGTATCGGGAGGAAATATCTAGAATGCAGCACAGAGAGACAAAAGGAGAGAAAACAGTGGGGGGGGAGGGCAAGACAAAAAAAGAGATACAGTGAGAAGCTATAACATACAGGAAACTAGAGTTGCAAAAGAAGGGGGAGGCAGAACCAATAATGAAAAAGGCAATGACAAAGAATTTTTCAAAAAACTGTGAAAGACACTAATTTATATATCTAAGAAGTCCAATAAATTCCAGGAGGGATAAATAAAATGAAGACACATCATATTTGAAATGCAGAATATGAAAGACAATGAGGACGTGTTTAAAGCTTCCAGGAAAAGAAAAATAGGTTACCTAAAGAGGAGCAGCAGCTTTGCTTCTCCCAGACCTCTCAACAGCAACAATGGAAGGTAGAAGACCATGGAACAAAGTTTTGGGAGTAGTGAAATATAGGACTGTTAATTTAAAATTCTATACCCAGTAAAATTTATTCTTCAAGAATAAAGTTAAAAGAAAGTTTAACTCAAACAAAAACTGTCAAACTGAACCACAGGTAAACTCATTCTTAAAGAGAACTAAAAAATGTGATTTGAGCTGGAAATAAATATAGAATCCCAAAAAGGGAGAATGGAGAGATGGGAAGAAATGAATAACAACAAGAATGTGAACCCTGCAGATAAATCTAAATGAATACTATCTGTATAAAATAATAATAAAACCTTTTAAACTAGAAAATTATATTTAAAATATAATTGTATTTAAAATACAAAAGTATAATACACACAAAATATCTAATAATGGAGGTCGACAAATAGACTTAAAGTGTTGTAAAGTTTTTACATTGTCTAAGAGGAGGGTGTAAGTATTAATTAATAATACATTTTCATAAAGCAATTAGGATTTTTTTTAATTTTAAGGTAGTAAATTAAAATAACAAAACTGTATAAAAATGCCTTACAAAGATTTTTTAAAATGGAATCACAAAAATCTCCAATCATATCAAAAGAAGAGAAGAGAGAAAAGGGAACACAGAGTTAGTGGAACAAATTACAAATATGCAAGAAGATACTGAGCTTGCCAGAAATAAATCAGCAACTACATTAAATTTAGGTGAACTAAACACTGCAATTTTAAGACAAAGGTTATCACACTGGACTTCTTAAAATGAAGAGCCATATGCTATTTATAAGAAATATATATCCAAAACTTAAGGATATAGAAAGGTTGAAAGCAAGGAATTAAAATAGATGTATCCTGCAAACATGAATCCAAATATATGTAGCTGGTAAAGCCACATTAATATAAAAAAATTCAACTTTAAAGCAAAAAGCATTATTTGCCGTAATTCAGAATACATAAGCATGGAGCCAAGACATCAAAATTTTAACAAGCACCACTGCCGATTCTTACACACTCTCAAATATATTTGATAAGGATATATTTTACAAGGATTACAATCTGGAAAACATAGAGGAATAAATAGTAAATCTTTAAACCAGGGTTTCCAAACCAAGACATTGACATTTTAGACCAGAAAATACTTTGTTACGAGAGACTGTCCCACATAGGATAGAACATTTAGCAGGATCTCTAGCCTCTACCCACTAGGGGCTAACAGTACTACCACAATTCCTCAGTTGTGACAACCAAAAATGTCTCCAGATACTACCAAATGTCGCGGAAGGGCAAAATCTTCTCTGGTTGAAAATTACTGCCTTAGACCAACTTTTCTCTTACTCATTCTCACCAATCAGTTCTGATTTTTCCAGCAAGACAAAGCTGTTATGTTTGGTTGTTTGGTAAAGTCCATATCCACCCAATCCATCCATTCACCCATCAGTCCACCTAGCAAGTATTTATCGGGTGCCTAGCTTGCAAGACGCACTGTTCTAGGAGCTGGGAATACATCAGTGAAAAAAGACAAAAATCCCTGCTTTCATAGAGTTTACATTTCAGGGTGGGGGTGTGGGGTAGAAAAAACTCACCATCTAAATCAAAAATCAATGCATAAATAGGCTGCCTAAGAGCTGCATTACTGAATTTCAGTCCAAGTCTCTCTTTAAAATTTTTCTCATTTTTTATTAGGTTTACCCCTTGAAAAACAGCGGCCCTCAAATCATTTCGACTCAGCTTTTATCACATGGCAGAAAAAAACCAGTAGCCCTGACTCTGACTCCATGAGCAAATAACCCTATGCTTCCTTTCTCTCAACAAGTGAAGTGAGTGTTACTTATATTTGGGGATCTACATTTTGAAGATAAAAAGCATTCCTTTTGTCACCTCAATCACTCTTAGCCACTTGGCTAGAACAAGAAACTTCCAAGAGTAACGAGTGAGAGTTAAACACTGTTCACTGCCCACCATACCATGTACAATGGGGTACTCGGGAGCACTTACAGTCGGTCATCCAGGACCAGCCCAACTCTAATTCTGATAAGAGCACACAGAAAAGTAAAAAGGCAGAACTCAGATTATTTACTTTAGCTAAGCAGGGAATATCAGTTTTACCTGCAACTTAACGGAGCCCTCAATTTTTGAGCCAGAGTTTTAACAAAACCCTCACTGCATCCAGAGTAATATTTTATGAATTTTCTCTATGCTTTTCATTTCAAAAAGTCTGCCTCATGAAATTTTAGAATTTGAAGGGTGAAAGAAGCAATCACATATAATTCGACACTCTCCTTCCTGCCTTCCCCCATATAAGAAACAGCAGAAAACATGATCTCATTCTCATAAAACTAGTGACGGGCAAGGCATTTAGTCAAGTTTTGGAACTCACTAATTCTCTATTAGCTCAGCTTACATCACTTACATAAAACCACAGAGGCCACAAGGGGTTTTCATTAGGCAAGCATTGGCTTGTATCCCATTTTTTTTTTAAGGTCAATGAATGTTGTTTTAAATGTATATCTCCTAATAAACTCAGTCACTGAAGGCAGCACCAACAACCAAAGAAAATATACTATTTTCAAATTAAGGTCAAATTTTAGAGAGGATTTAATGAGCTTCAGGGATAGGGTACAGTTTTCCTTAATATTCAACAGAGACAGAAAATAAACTATAGATAGGAAAACAAGAACAAAGTCGATCTCTAATGTTGCTGTTCAAGAGGCAGAAAAGCAAAGGGGATGAGGTAGACGAATGGACTTTCTCATGGGCCTGTGTGCAAAGTGGATACCTCAAACCAAATCACTAGACAGTGGAGACCTTTGCAGATGTCCTTGAACACAGCTTCATGGACACTTCCCTGCACATCAGTTTCAAACTTTTAGGCTACTTTCTAAACATCTTGCAACAGAGTTTCAAAAGTTTGGACAGAAGTTTTGATACAAGACAAACATCACAATTTCATTTTCCCAGGCAGTTCCTTTCCCACGATTTCTCTGAGCTTTTGACCACTCAAGCACATTTTTGATCATGGACATTTTGAAATTTTATATAACTGTTCTCCATGTGTTCGGTCAGTTTCACAGAACTATTTCTCTCTATCCAAAGCTAAATGGCCTCCCTATGTGTGGTGCACATATTTGTATGTGCCTGCTCATATATGGAAATCATTCTGTTGAAGGCAGGTGACCTCATCTGTAAATGAAGAGAGTCATTCAAAAATAAAATGCCTTTCTTCACTTGACTTTGAATTAAGCACAGAAAAGTAAAACAGAAGACACTGGGAGCATTTGTGAAATATTTAGGGTTTATGGATGAGACAAATATGAGGCTGAAGTGACACTAAACCAGGGTCTGTGCCATGCTAGACAAAGGCAAGTGTCCGGAATCAAGGACACCATAACAAGATGAGCTTAGACTGTCATGGATCAAAATCAATCAGCATCAGCTACAAATAGAGAAACTATTTTAAACTGTAAGTATTCGAGGGAAGAAAGGACATCAGGATAAGTAGCAGGTAACAGTTTGAGTAAAGGGTCTAAGAAAAAGGGAGTTCAGTAATAAGGAGTCCTATTTTCAGAGGAATCCGGTGTGACAATCAGAAAGCGAGTGAGCAAAGGGACAGGGCGAAAGGATGAGACAGAAATAAACAGAATCACTCGTGACAATCCAGGGAAAGAAAGATCCCCTTCAGGGAAATTGTCGGTTCTGTCTTATTGTTTAACCAAGGTAGCTCAGAAGACTGTAAATGGGTCTACAGAGGAAAATAATTTGGAACGGCTATTGAGGCAAAAAACACATGGAGAACAGAAAGCAGAGTAAAGTGTACTCCTCTGGTATACCCCTGCACATACAGATCAGTGGTTATCCTGCTATTGGCAAGTTAAAATCATTCAGGTGCTCTCATGGCTTTAAAAGCATGTGGAAGTGTCCCTGTATTTGGGATGGATTCAGTGGCTGGTAGCTCAGACCAAGCTTTAAAATAAAAAGAAAATAATATTTACCATCTACCCTGGGCCAAGCACAAGTAAAAGCTTTATACGTATTATCTCATTTAATTATCTATTCATTCTATATTTGCTGAACACCAACTGTTGTGTCAGACCCTTTCCCAACAATGTTATGATAGAAGTGTTATTAATATCCCCAATTTCCATAGGGAAAAAAATGAAACACAAAGTGACTGAGTTATGTGCTCAAGGTCACACAACTGGTAAATTGCTAACTTAGGCATATTTAATTTTTGTTTGGGAACTATGGATTCAAATAGTCTCTTTGATTTGTGTTTCGGGGAAAGTTACTTACATATTTTTTCTCCTGTGTTTCTCATACTGTGAAAGGGGAAAGTGTTTGCCCTGTTCTCAAATCTGATTTATGATGACTCTGAAGAATTCTTGAAGGAAAAAGGAGGGGGAGCACTGATAAAATGGAATAGGTGCTATAACTACTATCCCTCCCATAAATAGTCCAAGCATATTTTTCTCATGACAACACAACTGCATGAGGCTTTTTCTCCTTGTATGTTTTTTTCTCATGAAAACACTATATGCCTACAGACCTTAGGGATACACGAATACTCAAGATTCTTAACTCCAACACCAAACCTGTTTATGGAGGCCATGGCTTCAAATGAATGTTAATACCATGAATTTTTTTTTTT